>CM024611.1:22447240-23109740 GCA_014182575.1 Eucalyptus decipiens | reverse complement strand
GACGACCGAAATCTTGTGCTGATTGTCGTGGCGCAGTATGTATATTTATTTGAGCTTTGAATTGTGCCAAATTGATTTAATTGTGGATTTTAGGGGATTTTTCCCAAATTGATTTGATTTGAGTAATTGACCGTTGGACAATTTAGAGTTGATTGTCAATGGTAGAGGCATGGTGGTAGACTACCAATTTCAGTAGAAATTGTGGAAATAAAAGGGAAAATGTGAGAGGTATGCTGGCTCAATGACCAAGAACGTCATCTGGGATGAATCATCATGAAAGGCACGTGGCTCGGTGAATAGTACATCATCTCGGAGAATGCACGTGGCTCGGTGATTTGGTATATCGCCTCGGAGAATGCACATGGCTCGATGATTAGTACGTCGTCTCGGAGAATGCATAGGGCTTGATGATTAGATACGTCGCCTTAGAGAATGCACGTGGCTCGGTGACGAAGTGTGTCACCTTGGAGAATGCACGTGGCTCGGTGACTAAATGTATATATATCACCTTCGAGAACGCATGTGGCTCGGTGATTGGTTCTATCAGTTATGACTGAATAGCAATAGCTTGAATGACCGGGAAATGGTTAGGCTGACATGTAATTGACTAGGTTGATTGATCATTGCTTTGATTTGATGTTGTGAATTGATTGACTGAATGGGAATGACTGTGAGTGGTCTTGTTGGCATGTAATCGACTAGGTCGATTTGATCGATACTTCGATCTGTGATGTGATTGCTTGGGTGTCTATTTGATCTGTGCTAATATGCAGGTGGGATCTAAGGCCAAGGTAAGTCCTCTGATTAGTGCTGTGCTTAGGCAACCATGTGGTGTATTGGTTCCCTAATTGAGTCTTAGTGAGGTAGAACTTGTTGAGACATATTCTCATCCCGGTTGTACGATATCATTTCAGGCCCTTAGAATGGTAGGACCTCCACCTCCTCGTCCTCATATGCACTACGGTGTCCTAGAGCATATTTCAAAGTTTGAGACCCATTTCCACGTCCACCCTCATTCGGAAGGATTAGTGTACGTATTAGTTCAGTCGACCATCTGGGTTAATGTGGGGGAGGAAGACCAAAGGCCCCACAAGTCGGTCTTGGTACCGTGCTTACTTTGATGGACGCAGAGAAGGTCCTATTCCGGAAGAGGATGTGCCTTTTGACGTGATGGAAAAGGCATTCGGAGAGGGAACAACCGATCGAGTGGATGGATCGGTAGTGGATGCGAGGGACCCGCAGCAGGAGGCTGAGGCTAGCACTCCCGTATATTCGACCGAGGAGGACAATAGGCATGAAGGTAACGGTGAGATGCCGTAGCAGGAGGTGGAAAGACCGGAGGAGGACGAAGACTGGGGAGCAGCTGAGGAGATGCCTTAAGATGAGCCGGCGTCTGAAGCCGAGGATGAAGCTGAAGAAGAGAATGATGATTTGGAAGAGAATGATCTGAGTGAAGAGAAGTCAGAGGAGGATCAGGATGATCCTAAGTATGACCCAGATGAGGATTGAAATCCCATCTCTTTGTGAACCCTGTGTATATGTGTAGATAGAGTGAGACTTTGAAGTTGTGAATGGTTTGTGAAGTGCTCTGTCTAATGCCATGTATAAAAGTTTGATTGTAGATTTCAATATGAAAAATATAGCATGCTTTTCTATCCCATTGTTTTATTGTCTGGGGATTTATAACTGCTTCCGCATGTGCTTAATAAATAAAAGGGTCGGCGATACGTAGTCCTAGGACATCGCATTCTAAAATCGACCAAGTAGAAGGATGTGTGCGTGCCCGAGGATCGGGGCGTGACATCCCCTTTTTGTGGTATCAGAGCAATGTTCAAGATTGGAGTGATAAGGAGCATTAACCATGAGATAGTTAGTAGGAAAGACCTTTAAATTGATGCTGGTGCATGTCTGTGATAGCTTATTGGTAAAATTGTTTGTGGTAATCACGCGACTTCTAATTCGGTGTTGAATTGGAAGGCAGGTCTTCGTAGAAAGCCTGTAAGATGAGTGATCAGGAGCCAAGGACTCCTAGGCAAAGGACCTTATCTTCTGTGACTCAGGCTAGGCGCCAACAAGAGTTGGTGCCCGAGGTGGCCGAGGTAGAGCGCCAGCTGAGGCTAGCGCGAGTGGAGTAGCACCACCTCCTGTTGGTGCGGGGGTAGCAGCCCCGGGTGATCAGGGAACAGTTGGGATCACGCAAGCGTCGGATGCTACGCGTGAGATGATGGGGCAGCAGGCCCGAGACCAAACAGCTGCCTTTACTACCGCCGTTGCAGCCGCCACTACTACTACTGCCAATGCTGTCACTACAGCCGCACTTGCCGCCGTACCTGTTGAAGTCCTTGCCTGGGAGACCAATGCCTAGCTTAGTGGAACAGTTTTTGAAATTGAAGCCACCGAAGTTTTCTGGGGCAAGAGACCCCGAAGCTGCTGCTCTGTGGATCCAAGGACTGGAGAAAGCCTTTGCTCTATTGATGTGCTCCGAGACTGAGAAAGTGGTCCTCGCAGTCTACCAATTAGAAGGAGTTGCGAGTACTTGGTGGAGAACCACTCAAGGAGTGATAATTCCCGAAGGTGTAGCCCTAGAATGGAATGCCTTTGTTGAGGCCTTTAACGGGAAATACTTTTCAGAGACTGCTAGAGAGATGAAGATGGCTGAGTTCCAGCGCCTTCGCCAAGGTTCTATGACTGTGGATCAATATGAGGCGAAGTTTGCTGAATTGTGGCAATATGCCCCTGAATTAGTTAAGAATCCAACAAATCGAGTGAGAAGATTCAAAGATGGACTCAAGCTAGAGTTGAGAAGCCCATTGATTTTGCTGAATCTAAGAAATCATAATGACCTTTATGAGAGGGCTCAGATGATCGAGAGAGATCATAATGATAGAGTTGCCTCATTTGGATGAGGTTTAACTTTCAGCGAGAAAGTATTCGTCAGGGAAAGAGGCCTATGCCTGGAAACAGATTCTAAGGCCTGCCCAACAAGAAAAGTGGATTCAATAGGCCCATGCCTAGTAGGAACGATCCATGTCGCTTTTGTGGAAGGCGACACGGGGCAGCCCCATTCCACTCTAGACCGGGAGCGTGTTATGAATGTGGCCAAAAGGCCATATGGCCAGAAATTGTCCAAGGAAGCAAGGAGGACAACCCTAGTTGCTGCCGCCGCCACTGAAGAGACAGATAGGAGGGTATGCCCCTCAGAATGCACAGCAGGGTGGATCATTCGGGCCTCCAACTCAAGGACAGACATATGCCATCACTAATGGACAGGATAGAGGGAAAGCACCGCAGATAGAGCACTACTAGAATGGTGAAAAGGACAGGCACGAACTGACTATGCACCGATCAGAGGAAGAACGTTTTTGGAGTGACTTTATCGAAGTAGCATACTGAAATTTTGGTTAAGTTTATAGAATTTCAGTTTGTGAGAATGAAGTTGTAATGAGGAGAATCACTGTCTAAAGTGATACTTGAATATTTTGGTTATATATAACTTTGATGTTCTCTATGAAAGGGTTTAACTTAAGGAAGGCCTTGTTACAATGAATTGTGTGTTCAATGAGTATCCAAATTAGTTTGTGAACGTGTTCTTTGACGATATTTTGGTGTATTCAAGAAGTGATGAAGAGCATGAGAGCCATCTAAGATTAATGTTCAAGACCTTAAGAACCCATCAATTGTATGCTAAGATTTGCTAATGCGAGTTTGGTTGACTCGTGTTGCGTTCTTAGGTCGCGTGAATTTAAGAAAAGGAATCTCCGTGAACCCAAATAAAATAGAAGCAGTAATCAATTGGCCAAGACCAACAGCCGTGATGGAGATAAGAAGTTTTCTAGGTTTAGCAGAGTATGACAAAAGGTTCATGGAAGGGTTCTCAGCGTTAACAACTCGATTCCTGGAAGAGGAAGAAAAGTTCGTGTGGATAGATCAGTGCGAGTGTAATTTCCAAGAGCTTAAAGAAAAGCTGACTTTCAGATTTCTAACGATGGGACACTACGGTTCCGTGGACGTTTAGTTGTACCTATCGATGTAGAGCTTAGAGAGGATGTTTTATCTAAAGATATCGTAACAGTTATCAGCAGAGCATCCAGATGGCTCTATTTGAAGCGTTGTATAGCAGAGCATGCACCAGTGTGTTGGGATGAAGTTGGGGAAAGAAAGATAACAGGCTCAGAGTCAGTTCACCAGTCAGTAGATGCCGTGGCAGTGATCAGAGACAGATTAAAGACAGCGCAGAGCAGGCAGAAAAGTTACGCAAATAAGCGTCAAAGGTCTTTGGAATTTCAAGTTGGTGATGACGTTTTTCTGAAGGTGTCACCAATGAGGGGAACTTCGCACTTCGGAAAGAAAGGCAAACTGAGTCCGAGGTACGTAGGTCCATTTGAGATTCTTGAGAGAATCAGGACCTTAGCGTATCGTCTTGCATTGCCGCCAAGATTAGCGCAACTGCATGACGTCTTTCACGTGTTGATGTTAAGGAAGTACAAGTCTGACCCGACCCACGTGCTCAATTTCGAGAAATTGGACGTGGATGACCCTGTGTCATACGTCGAAAGCCCAGTTCAGATTGTCGATCGCAAAGAGCAAGTTCTGCATTCAAAGACCATCCTGTTGGTCAAAGTGGTCTGGCAACACCACAAGTCGAGAATAAGCGACATGGGAAACTAAGGAGTCAATGAGAGAATTGTACCCCCACCTTTTTTGATCAAGTCTTGTAAGGTTTAAACTTCGAGGACGAAATTTTTATAAGAGGGGAAGAGTTGTGACATCATGAATCTATCAACCTGTTTTCTACTGAATTAATCGGGCATTTCGTTTATGCGTTTATAGGGCTATTCTCAGAGCCGATCACTCTTGAGATAACCAGACTGTCTGGGTAAGTATTTAAGAAAATTTAAGGCAATAAACTTGAGAGTTGATCAAGAATCGGCTTCTCGACCATGCTCATCTTTAGAGGCCATTGCGGCACAGTTAAAAATCGATTTAAGTTCAGAGATAGGTCTGTTCGACTGAGATGTATGGCCGATCGTGGGTGACTCCACTAAATTGGAAAATTCTCGTCGACCGACACTAATTTGATTTTACTGTCGTTTTGGTAACCTGTGTCCGTAATTGAATTCTCAAGATTTTCACGACAATCGAGAGTCGCCATTGAGTCGAATGGATTCATAGTGGTTCGAAGAAAATTGACCACGGGTTATTTGCCTTAAAGAGTTCTGAAAACCACCCGGTAGCCTAGGTTACGCTAAAAAACGCGTCAAATGGAAATTAACCATCGATTCAAGTTCGAATTCAGAAATTGAAGGTTCTGTCATGTCATAATAAATTCTAGGATCCACGACTCAGTCTCGGAAGATTTTTCGACAACCGAGACTTTTTGGGAAAAAGTCAAGTTAGGGCCGTTTTCAATCAGTTGAAGCCGGGGATTAATTTTGATGGTGAAACTGAGGAGTGTGGGGGATTCTTGGATAAAGAAAATAATCAATTTGATAATGGAAATATCAATTGGTTTTTGTAAGAGTTAATTAAGAGAAATTCAAGAGGGAAATTGGATGCAGAATCGCAAGTGGGGATCCAGTGCTCTAAGTTGAATTTTCTTTAGAAATCATATAGCTTATTAAAAGAAATTGGGATGAGAATTTTCTATTTTAAGAAATTCTCTTAGTTTTCTTCTCATTTCCCACTTCTTTTCCTTTTGGGCCAAACACCATTTTCTTTTCTTTTTTCTCCCCTCCCTTTCTTGGCCAAACCCTTCTCTCTTGCTCTCTCTCTCTCTTCTTCTTCTTTTCCCTCGTGCGAATTGCCCCCTCCTCCACCGAATGCTAGCTGGCTTCCACTTTGCTCCCCCTTTTTCTTTTCTTTTGACTTTTCAAACACTTATCCTTTCGTTCTTCTTCTCTCTCTCTCTCTCTCTCTCTCTCTCTCTCTCTCTCTCTCTCTCTTTCCCTCTCTGTTCGAATGAAGACAGAAGACAGCAGAAGCGGAAGCAGCACGCCTGGGATCGGAGCAGCCTGCCGTCGCCGTTCGCGCTCCGCCACCCACGCGTCGCCCATGCGCCTACTGCTCACACCCCGCCTCCCGCACCCCCTTTTAGCCACCGTCAAAGCTCTCCTTCTCCCCCTCTCTATTTTGTGAGAAGCCCCGATGGAAGCAGAAACGAGAGGCAGCCTCGCCGAGGGAAGAAAACCGAAGAAGCTTGCCATTGTCGCCGTGCTCCGTCGCCCGCACGCCGCCCGCGCTTCCCACCGCTTGTCCCTTGCGTCCTTGCCACCTAGCAGCTCCGTCTAGCAGCGATTTAGTCTCTGTCCAGCTTCGGGAGCAGCTGGAGAAGCTGCCGGACCGCCGACCAGCTTCATCTAGCCACCGTTCGGACCCGCCGAAGCCCCTCTCGCCCTTCGTCGGCCTTGCTCTGCCATGTTAGCCACTGAAATAGCCTCGTTTGGCCATGAACAGCAGCTAGAAAATGGGTTTCCAGCAGCGGTTTTAGGCCCAATGTGAGGTTTTCGGGCCCCGAACCCGAGTCGTGCTTTGGGAGGAATCGTTCCTCGTGTCGTCCCCGTCGGATTGATACATTTTGCGTGCGATTCTGGTGAGTAATCTCACTAATCCTTGCTTAGTGGACTAATTACACTTAAGGGTTGTTTAATTTTAATTAATTAGGTTTAGGTGGTTAGATTAGTATGGATTAGTATTTATTAGTCAATTGTGATGTGAATAGACATGGTCTACTATTTATTGAGGGTAGCTCAGGATTTTTCCGACCCTTTATCGGGCTTCAATTTGATAATTCAGGCCTAAGTGGAATTTTTGGCATTTAAATATTATTTTTCGGAATTAAATTAATTAATTATTTATTTTCTGAAAAATTAACTTGGATGGCTAGTGACCGGAATATTATGCTGATGACCGTGGTGAAGTCCGCTTATTTAATCGGGCTTTATTTTAAGCTAAATTGAATTTTTA
The DNA here is from genome assembly GCA_014182575.1 of Eucalyptus decipiens. Classification (NCBI taxonomy): domain Eukaryota; kingdom Viridiplantae; phylum Streptophyta; class Magnoliopsida; order Myrtales; family Myrtaceae; genus Eucalyptus; species Eucalyptus decipiens. Next base: position 23,102,777 of record CM024611.1, on the reverse strand, counting down.
ATATTAATTATTTAATTTTCGAAATTAATTATTTAATTATTTATTTTCCAAAAATTTAACTGGGATGGCTATTGACTGGAATATTATGCTGATGACCGTGGTGAAGTCCATTTATTTAATCGGGCTTTATTTTGAGCTAAATTGAATTTTTCATATTAATTATTTAATTTTTGAAAATAAATAAATAAATTATTTATTTTTTTTGGAAATTAAGATTGAGATGGCCGACGACCGAAATCTCATGCTGATTGTCGTGGCGCAGTCTGTTTATTTATTTGAGCTTTGAATTGTGCCAAATTGATTTAATTGTGGATTTTAGGGGATTTTTCCCAAATTGATTTGATTTGAGTAATTGACCGTTGGACAATTTAGAGTTGATTGTCAGTGGCAGAGGCATGGTGGTAGACTACCAATTTCAGTAGAAATTGTGGAAATAAAAGGGAATATGTGAGAGGTATGCTGGCTCCATGACCAAGAACGTCATCTGGGATGAATTATCATGAAAGGCACGTGGCTTGGTGAATAGTACATCATCTCGGAGAATGCACATGGCTCGGTGATTTGGTATATCGCCTTGAAGAATGCACGTGGCTCGATGATTAGTACGTCGCCTCGGAGAATGCACGTGGCTCGGTGACGAAGTGTGTCGCCTTGGAGAATGCATGTGGCTCGGTGACTAGATGTATATATATCACCATGGAGAATGCACGTGGCTCGGTGACAAAGTATGTCGCCTTGGAGAACGCACGTGGCTCGGTGATTGGTTCTATCAGTTATGACTGAATAGCAATAACTTGAATGACCGAGAAATGGTTAGGCTGACATGTAATCGACTAGGTCGATTGATCATTGCTTTGATTTGATGTTGTGAATTGATTGACTGAATGGGAATGAACATGAGTGGTCTTGTTGGCATGTAATCGACTAGGTCGATTTGATCGATGCTTCGATCTGTGATGTGATTGCTTGGGTGTCTATTTGATCTGTGCTAACATGCAGGTGGGATCTGAGGCTAAGGTAAGTCCTCTGACTCGTACTATGCTTAGGCCACCATGTGGTGTATTGGTTCCCTAATTGAGTCTTAGTGGGGTAGAACTTGTTGAGACGTAGTCTCATCCCGGTTGTGGGATATCATTTCAGGCCCTTACAATGGTAGGACCTCCACCTCCTCGTCCTCATATGCACAACGATGTCCCAGAGCATATTTCAGAGTTTGAGACCCATTTCCACATCCACCCTCATCCGAAAGGATTAGTGTACGTATTAGTTCAGTCGACCATCTAGGTTAATGTGGGGGAGGAAGACCAAAGGCCCCACAAGTATCGGTCTTGGTATCGTGATTACTTTGATGGATGCAGAGAAGGTCCTATTTCGGAAGAGGATGTGCCTTTTGACGTGATGGAAAAGGCATTCGGAGAGGGAACAGCCAATCGAGTGGATGGCTCGGTAGTGGATGCGTGGGACCCGCAGCAGGAGGCCGAGGCTAGCACTCCCGTATATTCGACCGAGGAGGACAATGGGCATGAAGGTAACGGTGAGATGCCACAGCAGGAGGTGGAAAGACCGGAGGAGGACGAAGACTGGGGAGTAGCTGAGGAGATGCCTGAAGATGAGCCGACGTCTGAAGCCGAGGATGAAGTTGAAGAAGAGAATAATGATTTGGAAGAGGATGATCTGAGTGAAGAGGAGTCAGAGGAGGATCAGGATGATCCTGAGTATGACCCAGATGAGGATTGAAATCCCATCTCTTTGTGAACCCTGTGTATATGTGTAGATAGAGTGAGACTTTGAAGTTGTGAATGGTTTGTGAAGTGCTCTGTCTAATGCCATGTATAAAAGTTTGGTTGTAGATTTCAATATGAAAAATATAGCATGCTTTTCTATCCCATTGTTTAATTGTTTGGGGATTTATAACTGCTTCCGCATGTGCTTAATAAATAAAAGGGTCGGCGATACATAGTCCTGTGATATCGCATTCTAAAATCGACTAAGTAGAAGGATGTGTGTGTGCTCGAGGATCGGGGCGTGACATTTAACCAAAAAGTTAACTCGATGTCAACCATTTGACTTTTCGGGTTTTTCTTGAAAATGAGCTAAAAACTACTTAAAAATGACAATGTAAAAGAAACAAATGAAAAACAACACTTTTTGGTCAAGAGATGGGGTTCCGTCGCGATTGGAAACCAAATCTCGATTTTTTTTACCTTTTTAATGATGCGTCGACTAAAAATCATGTGTCAACAACTAGCAAAAAGGGTCCTAGAAGCAATGACCATAAGGTCTTTGTAGTAATTGATTGGATTTTCATCACTCTGAAAGTATTTAACAAGCTTTTTTGGGTCTAGTTCACGGATGGGTTCTAGTACACAAGGTTGGATCATGAACAAGGTTTAGAAGATATAAGGGCTTTCTTACTTTTCCTTACCAAACTCGATGGCAATAGTGCCGTCCTTTTTTCTCACCAACTTAGAATTTGAGAACTGGAGAGGCTTATTATTTTAGTGCAGCTTTTCATAGTTGGTAATCCAAGTCTCTAGGAGAAGTTTGGCCAACTATTCTTTAGGAATTTGCTTGAGGACATGGATACAAGAGGCCTGATCATTTTGCCAAGAGATGAATATGACATCTTCAATTTCATTATGGAAATTAAGATCAATGGCATGATTCTGCATTCGATAGACCATCTAGTAGTGAGTGTTGTTGTAGTGGAATTAGGAGTCTGAGGTGCTCCAGTAAGTTGAATTTGGACCTTCAGGATGGAAAACAATTGGAAATCTAAAAGAGCAACATTGAAGTTTGGATATAATGTTACAAAAACTATCTTAGCATTTAGAGTAGTTTGGACAATGCCAATATAAGCATGTTGGTATTCTAAGAACCAAGTGTCCAATAGGGCCATTCTGGCCACAACTGGCAGCCTTTTTGGCCATGGAAAGTGAGTGCAAGACACACAACTCCATAATGGATATGAGAATAGCCCTGATGGGTCCCCTGCTTCGGAAATTCTAGAGGAATTTGAAGGGTAAAAAGGTACTCATTTTCAATGGCTAGAATTGAAAGTTGGTCAACTTGGAGGATTGCACATATTCTTTCACCTCTTTTGGAGTTTATCAAATAAGTATTCGAATTCAACAGATGGGGGAAAAAGGAAGATGGTTTAGCAAAAGCTAAATATGGGTTCATAAGAAGAAGTTGGGTTTCATAAATCTTTGTATTATATCTAAAAGAGATTTTATAAAGATAATCAATCTTGGAGGCATTCGACACATGGAATTCTAAAAGAGAAGAGGAGGATGGAGATGAAGTGAGGGTAACAGGAGTGTTGAGGGTTTCTAAATTAGTCATAATGAGGAGAAAATCTTCTCAGCATTGGATTTACTATCTAAGCGCATGGAACAAACTAAATTACAAATGAAACCATAGCTCTTATATCAAATGAGGGGACCTACATTTAGAATCAGGGATGACTAGGTCAATTTGCAGAGATATGCTATTCCACAATTGGCGAACCTCTATTCAAGCCTTTTAGGGACTACTTTTTAGCTGCGAACTATCCTGACTGACTCATCCCTTGCATTACAAGGGTGTGTCGATTTTGATTGGGCTGCATGTTCTTCCACACGCCATTCAGTTTCTGGTTACTATATGCTAGTTGGCTCTTACCCTATTTCTTGGCGTTCTAAGAAATAGCACACTATTGCTCGGTTTTCAGCCGAGGCTAAATATAGAGCTATGGCATCTGCAGCTTGTAAGATTACATGGCTTCGCATGCTTCTCACTGATCTTGCCATCCTGTTGTCCAGTGTCGGGCTTTTTTACAACAACCAAGCGGCTATCCACATTGCTACTAATCTAGTTTTCCACTAGCGTACCAAACACATCGAGATTTATTGCCATCATGTTTGTAAAAAATTCGGGATGACACACTTCGGCCTCTTCATGTCCCTAGCCATTCCCAACTCGCGGACCTATTCACAAAAGCTGTATCTCGTGATCTCTTTCCCTCTTTCAAGCACAAGTTGTTGATGTTCATGCACTCACCAACTTGAGGGGGTATTAAAGTAGGAGATATGATTTGATTCTAATTATTTAAATTGCGAGTTAATTGATCCGGTCAATTTGTAAGATTAGATATTCGGAATATGGAATAGGAAATGTTACTTTGTATATTCTTATCTATTGTACATCCTTCTTATATTATAAATAGGCTTGTAATACATGTACAAAAGTTAAGATATACACGATACAATTTTTTCCAATATTTTTCATTTTCTGTTTAGAAACAGTCTCAAGGCTTCGAGATATGTGATGCTTAACTCTGCCAATTGATGTTCCTCTAATTGAATCTAATATGTTTGTTTGTGGTTTCGAGTTCTGAAATAGAATAGAGCAATGTCACTACTTGACCATTCCACCTTGTTCATCAACAACATTACTTGTTTTTATTGACCGACGTCATCTTGGAATGAGATGCTGTTGCACTTAGGATCAAATCTGATCCCACTCGTTATGGGCTAGCTATTTTAATGTTCTTTTATCCATGCGGCTCTAGGAAACTCTTTTCAAAGTCAACCTTACTCACAACAACACAAGCAATTATGGAGAGAAGCTATTAACTTGGGAAAGCTGAACCAAACGCAACATAGTAATCCAAATGAGGCTGAGGGGAGCCCTATACATATAAGACCCATATAATTGCAACTGTAGATCTACACTCCAATCTAATAGTAAAAATTGAGCACTAAAATACAAGTGGATATTTCCTATATTGTCCCCAAGATTATGATAGAATACCATGTGTACATTTCCCTTATTACCTTTGAACATTCTAGAGTCTCCCAAAAAACTCTAGATACAAGAAGATTCTAAAACACTGGACCAATTTATGGGTTATCTTGACCTACTTCCTCGGTCTGTCGGGCTTGAAATCTTTTGGACAATAACGCTAGGATCCTTGTTTTCATCCTCGGCAGTAGAACTACTCCTCATACCCAAACCTTAAACAGCATGGATAATCCCAAAGTCCCCAAAACGCCCGTGTGTATGCCGAGTTGCAAAAATCCCCCACAAAGTTGCACGCAGAATACCTTGCCTTATGATGTATAGACTGAATCCCAGTGAAAGCCAACGGTGCTAATCCCTGTCATAAGCCTCATATTAGTGATATGGGTATATGTAACCACAGGAAAAGTCTTAGAAGACACAATATGCTAAGAAGAATTTTGCTTTTGCGGTTGCCTCTTTGGGAACAACTAGAAGACTCCGTAGTTGTAGTGTAATTGTGACCAAAGTATATTATCGCTTTTTCTGCATGATAAACTTCTCTGACAATCTAGAAAAAGTTGGACCAGGAAGAGATCTTTTCGGCTTAATGGCAAAGAAACCAAATGACTTTTTTCTGTGTTATTTTCCCCTTTCGCCTTTCTCTTTGTGATTGGTAGTAATGGTCAGGACACTTTTGTGTGCATGGTATTATAATTCTTCATAGAAGGTTAAAGAATATCAGGTCTTTCTTTTGTCCCTCAAAGCTACTGTTTCCCTGGTTTCTCACTATATATTTTGGGAAGCAAACGGGATTTCTTCCGTGACAGCAAGAAGGAAGAACGCATTCTTGATCTCGAATCTCAGGTAAGCCTTCTTTGTTTTTCTCTCGACATCTTTCAACTAGGTGCTTATTGTGCAGACATAGAGCATTATGATTAGTGACCATATGCTGCAATTATTTTTAAATCAAATAGTACAAAAATTATGTATGCATTCGACATTACTGATTGTCCATAGAAAAGCCCAGTAATAGAAGGTTAGATTATGCATTTTCCAGTAAGATTTTCAGGAGTTGTGATCTCCTATTATTGTCATGGCCCCGTGATTTAAACCGCAAATTATTATTATTATTATTATTATTATTATTATTATTATTATTATTATTATTTTTATTATTACCCTAAAAAATTTAATCCACCATTTGTTGGTATCATTTATTGTTTTGAATTGACAAATTCAACTACATTCTATTCCAATAATCCATAAAACTTGGAGGAAAAAACAAGCAATTTGCATTTCACCATCAAATTTAACAATAAGCCATTCATCTACATCATCCACTTCATTTTCTTCTTTCATCCTTGTCTTTTTTATTTTTATTTTCGATAGATTTACATTTTGATCCCTAATTTAAAATATTTTATAATTGACCATGTGCGTGTCAGAATAGTATATTGGGATGCCAAACTCACATGTTGCTAGTGTGTCCAAAGCGTTGACCACGTGTTGGACACCGACATGGAGGGCGTCAGAGAGTGCCCATGCTTTCTAGGCTGCACCATGGTGAGAGCTCTAGGAGCCTGACGGTTTTTATTAATCCCTCCTCAAGCTTTGAAGATTCTTCGGATATTTTCTCATCTAGCTGAGGCAGAAGGCCTCCTGAAAGTTAACAACTTTTCCGATTTGCCCAAAGTAGACGGGCAAAAACAAAGTGGAGCGCCACAGATTGAATTTTTCGAGAGCGGAGGGGTTTCTTCATGACAATAAAAATTAGATCCCATTATTATGTCAATGTAGACCTCTGTGCCACCCATTTCTAGAGCAGATCGAATGCATTGCGAGCAGCGGTGTGCAATCTGTCCTACTAGAAAAACATCATTTTAATGCTGTTTTTGGCTTCATTTTTCTTTTTGACAAGACTAAGTCCCGTTAAATGGATAAAAGAATGTACGCTTAATTCATTCTCTGTCACTGGGCACCAAATCACTGTGTGGAATTATGCCCGAATGTACCATTTCACTCTTTCTAGTTTCATGTATTTGTAATCTTTTACTTTCCACTTGTTTAGGTATGAGTCAGGCTGTAAAGGACGTTGCGCTTAACATAATGACGGACATGGACAAGTTGCCACGCGTGTCAACCGAGTGTTGCATCTATCGAGTGCCTGAGAAGTTCCGCAGAGCAAACGCAGAGGCCTACACACCTCAAGTCATCTCCATAGGGCCGCTCCACCATGGTAAGACAGAGCTTCAGTCGACGGAGGAGATCAAACTGAGGTACTTGAAAGGCTTCCTCCACCACACCAAGGACGACCTCGTACGTTATACCAGAATGGTCTGGGACATGGAAAGCCGCATTCGGCAAAGCTACCAAGAAAATCTCGCCCAAGGCAGCGATGATCTCATCAAAATGATCTTAGTGGACGCAGTTTTTGTAGTTGAGCTTTTCATAAGGAACCACTACCCCAAGTACCGAGAGGAGAACGAGGAGATATTCAGCAAGGAATGGATGAGGGACTGCGTACTCCACGATGTCCTGCTGCTGGAAAATCAAGTCCCGTTCTTTGTCCTCGAGAATCTCTATAACCTCACTGAAATGAGCAGCACTGTCACATTCTTCCAGCTCAGCAACGAGTACTTCAAAGACATCCTGAACGGGCACGAGTTTGCAAGCCCGAGTGTTCAGGCGAAGCACCTGGTGGACTACGGGCGAGCTCTGCAACTGTCCTCGTTGCCGCCGGCAATGATGTCCAAACAGGACAGAAAATTCCAGCTGCCTCGTAGAGCAAAGGAGCTGCAAGAGGCTGGCATCAAGTTCAGACGGGGTGAGGGAACCTCCTGCATGCTCAATGTCGTCTTCAAGGACGGGATCCTCGAGATGTGGCCCTTGGTCGTGAACAAGTGGACGGAGGCATATTTAAAAAACATGATTGCGTACGAGCAGTGCCAGCACGAGGACAAGTACATCAGCAGCTACGCCATCCTCATGGACAGCCTCATTGACACAGCTGAAGACATCGACATTCTAATCAGCCGCGGAATTTTGATAAATCGACTCGGGAGCACAGAGGCCATGGCTAGTCTCATCAACAGCATGTACAAGGACACCATGAGGGACTCCGGAAGCTTCCTCTACTCAAGCCTGTGCGAGAGCCTGAACTTGTACAACCGGACCCGGTGGCACCAGTGGAAGGCCGCCTGCTACCGGTGGAGGGTCATCCTCAACCGGGAGTACTTCAGCAACCCGTGGTCTGGGATCTCCGTGGTTGCTGCCATCGTGCTGCTCGTTCTCACCTTGGTGCAAACAGCGTGTTCCTTTATGGAATTTTACTCGGACGACGCAAGGAGATTTTTCCATGGGCACAAGTGATGATATAAACGGCATTGACTAGAAACAAGGAAGTAGAAAGTCTCAATCTAGATTTCCATATCCTAAACACACTAGTCAATGGCCGCGTCATTTATGGAATAAATTGTAAAGACCACAAAGGAAATCTCAATGAAGCCCAGTATTAACTATCAACTTGAGTTTCTGCGCCACCATAAAGGTAACTATATACTATAACATATTAACGCTCTCAAAAGTAATAGGCTGAATGGGACGAGCTGTTGGAAATTATGATCCATTTTCTCTAAAACTATCTAGAAACTACTAACTTAATCATGAAGGCAAGAACCTTGGCAGCAACATCCACATTGAAGATTGTCTAGAATTGTTGAGAATGGAGTTTGCAAGCTGAACCTAGAAGATTCACATGGGAATGCATGCAAGCAAAAGCCAAGTTGAAGAAGAAATCCTAGAACAGGCTAGAGAAGTCTACATGCATGGGAAACGCGTTTTCTTCATTAGCAAGCTGACATCTTGAAATTCGAGTCCTCTAAGGAATGAATGAATGTGAATTTCGTTAATGCATTATTGGTTGATCTCACTCAGAATTGATCACTCCTAAGATACTGACCTTGAGGGGAAAGGCTAATGAGGACAAAACTCGTACAACTAAAGAACTTGACCTATGAAAACGACTTGACCGTGAGACTTGAGTGAGGATGATCCTGTAGATAGGCAAGCCGATTCAAGAATGACTAGAAGTCGATTCGCGGAAAGAATATAATGGACGGGTCGAGTTACTATGTCGATCCTTAGTAATCGTGTACTTTGTAATAAGAATCTATCCTCTGTAATTTTATGTAGTCAAGGACGTCCATGTGTCGAGATGTCTTGAACATGGTTTGGCATGAGTCGGTTACGCGTGAATCCTTGAAGCCGCCTGTCAATCTGAGTTGTACCTAAAATGGCATTGGACGAAATTGACATGGCATGAGAACTAAAGATTGAACTTTGAATTATCGGGAACATCCGGGACGAAATTTGGATGAAACTACTTCGACAATCGACAGAGCCAATTAAGCCGAGTAATTGGAAAAGAGATTTTCGGACCAAGGAGGTGAGCCCGTGAGGACGTGGGCCGGGCCAAGTTAGTGTGGGCCTTAGGCCTAAGGTGGGACAGCCACCATAGTAGGCCTAAGACAAGCAATGAGCCCATTGGGCCCAAACCAACTATTCATCTTTCAAGCCCATGGTCCAACCTTAAGCCCATTTGAGCCCAATCAATTTCCAAGCCCACTCCTATTCATGGCCTAGCCCATTTCTTAGGCCCATCCACCAATTTCAGCCCAAGGACAGATTAGCAATTTGTGCAAGGTGGAAATGACCAAATTGCCCCTAAAAGCTTATGGATAATGGCAAAAGAAGAGAGAGAAGATGATGTCATGGTATGGGGACTTGAAGCAAGCATTGAAAGGCTTGATGGGGGTCTTAACAGCCCTCACATCACTCTGTCTCTCCCTCCTTCGGCCTCCCAAACCGTCGACCTCCCTCTCCCTTGTTCTCCCTCTCTTCCAGTTTCTGCTCTAGCCGACCTCTCTCCAAAGATTTGAGTTGTAAGTGGTCTTCCCGGATGAATTAGCCATTGATCCACCCATCCCCGTGACCAACACATCCAGACCATTCCAACAAGCCTAGCCTTGCCCTGAATAGAGCCGCCGGCCATCTTGTACGGCTGTCGCAAGCCGCCGATCGCCGGTCCGTCGGTCTGCTACCCACCTGCACTGTTTCGCATTTTTCTTCATTTTTCTCCCATTCTGACCATTTCTTTGCCCGTTCCATCCACCTACAAGACCCCCAAGACCCCGGGAGCTGTCGGTTACCGGCCAACCCCCTCGCTAGAGCTCTGGCCAAGCCGTCCAACTTGCCTTCCCCTCCGGCAGGGCTGTTTTTCAGAATTTCAGAGGGAGTTCGAGATGTGGTTGCTGTGCTGAGCTAAGGACTGCCTTGGATCGTCATGGTAGAGGTCCCGGTGTATAGCAACCATCATCACCAACGCGTCGGTGTCTCCGGCCCACTTAACGGGTGAGTTTAGCTCCTTATCCTTCGATTAAAGCCTAAACTTGCTTAGGGTTTATTTAATTAGAGTTAATTCTAGTTTAGGTGATTTAATTAAGTTGTATTAGTCCTAAGATAGGTGATTAGATTAATGGCTAAAATTAGTTTAGCTTAATTTTACTTTATTAGCTTAATGATGCTTATATGGTTAATTAAGCATGTTTAGTTTAATTGATTGATTTCCTTAAGTTAATTATTGTTTTAATGATTTCTGAATTTAATTTATGGTTTAATAAATTCTAGAAATTTACTGTTCACGCGACACTATTCACGAATTACTGTTCACGTGTACTATTCATCCAGAATGCGAAAGTGTCTAAAATTTATGTGTGTTTAATCCTATGAAGTGATTGGATGTGTTATAGCATAAACATCCACATGAATTGTATGTTTTCCACAAAGAAGGGAAAATGGATTGTTCGAGGAACATGGGAGATGGACCACTTTTTATGAAAAAGTGGGTTGTGTTGAGAGAACCGATTGGTCATTAGCCGGTAAGGAACTAAGTGCTACACGATAATGAAACCTCATGTGAGGCACCTTTAGTACCTTATATCGTTGCTTATAGTAGTCAAGGTTTAAGTGCTACATTGTGACTTGAGTCATATGGGAGCCACCTCTAGAAACCTTGCAATGCAGAGTATAGGGGCTAAGTGCTACACGATAGTGAGATTTCATGTGAGTTACCTTTAAAACTTTATACTAGTGCTTTTCATGGCCAAGAACTAAGTGCTACACGGTAATGGAACTTCGTGGGAGCCACCTCTAGATCCTTGAGCTTTTGCTTAATATAGTCAAGAACTAAGTGCTACACGACAGTGTGAATTCGTGAGAGACGCCTCTAGTACCTCAAACTATGACTGATTAAGGTCATGGACTAAATGCTACATGATATCAGAACTTCGTGGCAAGAGGGCACCTCTAGAACCTTGAGCCTGGTACTGAGTACTGAGTTGGATTATTGAGTGAGATAGTTAGGCCTTATTATGGGGTAAAATTGTGTGGCATGGAATGCGATGTGTCATAACGATTTTACCTTATAATTAGGACCTGTGCAATTGATTGATGCATGATAGGTGGTGCACTAATGTGCAAGAATGCATGAAAATCATTACATCGTTGATTTCGGCCATGCATGAGTTGAGCACATTGTCTATGGTACGCATGCACGAATTGGTAACGTGTAGGGTATGGCAATGGCCAGGTGAGATCGCTTGTGACGCGACTTGTATGTGATTGATAAACTGCATCATCTAATGGCCATGTGCTTTGTGTGTATCATGCTGAGTGATATCGTGCAAGGTATGACATACCAGGTAAGGTTGTATGTGAATCAACTGTTAGTTGTTGCTTGTTAGTGGGGTGGTTCTGGAAAGATACCCCGAGTTGAGTTGGTGTACTAACCGGGGGCTTAGGGGAAGAGTCGCTGAGATTTATATCTCATTGGTTATTATATAACCATTTTCAGATCTCTAGTGTGAAGAACTTGGAGCTTAAAGCAGAAGAGTCAAGAGCATAGGTGGCTCAGTAGCTCTTATTGTTGTGCAATAAAAAAAAAAAGGGTTGGCGACGAGTCCTGGGAATGTCGCGAAATTCTATTGACCAACGAGAGATGTGCGCGCACTCAAGGTTCGGGGCGTGACACAAGCAATCGAAAGAATGAAGCAAAGTTTCTTGATCAAACTCCAGCTGTCAAGAACTTATTGAAGAAGATAAAAAGAGGTCCAAGAGAGACTGAGGCGGTGAAGAAGAGAAACTTGAATGAAAGTCAACAATAATGGCTGAAGAAGAAACTGACGTGGGTAGCAAGAGTACTTGGAGAAGAAGAAAATTAGTTGACTTGCAGCTGTATTATGGCGATGAAAAAGTCAAAATTGTCATGCTTGTAGTCGGTGGAGTTGCTCTATAAATAGAGCCTAGAATCATTCATGTAGTGTGTGTGAGGTGAACCCTCCACCTTGTGTGCGGGGAAAACCCTCCATGGTGAGAGGTCTTAGACCTCACCATGATCATATGGAGAGCGGCTACCAACACCTTCATCAAACTATTTTATTCAACTAATCAAACTATTTTCCCCCATATTTCATGCCCTATATCATCCAACTATCCTATCTTCTCCCTTGTCCACCCTCTAAAAAGTATATCACACACTTGTGTTGTGGCACCCCCAAACAGCTAAGGTCGCCACAGATACCTATCGCTCCACCTAATAAATACCAGTTACATATCTTTAATATAAAAGGGTTTAAAGAAGGACCGAGGTCCATAGGCATTTTTTTTTTTTTTTATGAAAAGAGTTTAGCGCAGCTCATAGCGAAATTAAAGATGAGTCTCACCATCCCTCTACTCTCTTAATGATGGTACAATGCACACCAACTACACATCGAAGGAAAACATAAGCCGAGCCGCTTTTATTTACATTTTTAAGATGGACATCTTGGATCGGTACAACCAAAAAGCCAAGACTTTTAGCTAAACTTGGCTACAGCTCAAAAGAGAGATCTCGACCCCTTACATCGATCATGTATAACCCTCCATCTACAAGTGTCGGCTATCCCCAAAAAGTGTTAGCTCCCACACCTCAGGTGGGCCATCACACCCATCCTGGTGCATCGGGCCGTGGCGGCGTCAACATCCCCCGCATCACTCCATCATGGCGGACGTGGATAGACAAGAACTCCTGGATGACCGGGCCCCCAGCCAAGCCCACATCATACATCACCAACACACGAACCCGTATGAACATCAAACCAGGGATGGTGACACTATCAAGCTCCATACACTCGACCTCCACGTCAGATGGGAGGCCGTTAAAGGTACCCCGCGTGACCGGAGAGAGAGGCATCTTTCTAATCTGAAATGTTGGTCCCCAAAGGGGTGAGTACAACCACTCATCAGGTAAAAGATCCATTAAACTACTCAATGCATCAAACAGAACAATCATGACGTCATAGTAGAGTACATATCATTCATGCATCCAAGCATAAATTACCTTGTAGCCATGCATATGTCATCATACCATATGTGCATACACCATCATGCACTCATCATTAAGCATTCATGCATATACCATCATGCCATAGGTGCATATACAACCATGCACTCATCATCAAGCATTCATACATATCCATGCCTTATGTGCACATACCACCATGCACTTATAAATATTATATTATACAGCCATGCATACATGTCACCATACCATGCATGATTCAATTTCAACGTTTTATCTTTCAATTGGGTCACCACATTTTTTCTTTCCCGGGACCAGTAATTGCATCCCACATTTTATCGCTCGCACCCAACCTGGCATCGCGAGGAACCTCCGGCACACACCTCCGGGCATCCGGCACACACCTCCGGGCATCTCGTACACCAACTGGCATCACGAGGTATCTCCCAGCACACACCTCCGAGGCTTCCGGCACCCCCACATTCAGGGCATCTCGAAACTCCCGAGGACATCCGGCACACACACTCCGAGCATCCGGCACCCCCACATTCCGGGCATCTCGAACCTCCCGAGGCATCGTCGGCTCACACCTCCGACGGTATCCTCATTTATCATAATTCATATTCACATTTGTGTCTCAATATCAACATGGCACATGATGTGATGGCAACAAGGTCTATTTCAACGTTTGACATTATGTACCATGCTATATGATATCATATATGCAACACAATACATCACATCACATGAAACAAGTTCTTTTATTTTTCTGAGAACATATGAATGTTCGGATGAAGCATCATACACAATTCCGAAAATACTTCCCATTTAATGCATAAACGGACTCCAAAAATTATGAAATTTTGATAGATTATAAACAACACCTAAAGGTAGTTATCTCGTAAATACATTATGCCAACAAAACTATACAAGATTGAGTACGGTCCATGCATTGCAGATTTCGAAATTCGAACAATTCTGTTTACACAGTTTCAGAAAACATTTCGATTAAATACCCAAATGAACTTCAAAAATTATGAAATTCAAACATGTGATATTCAAGACATAAAGGCAGATATTTAATGCAGAAGACTACACCAAAAGATCCCCATATAATTCGGCATAGACCATGCATCACGGTACTACTATTCTAACAGTTCAACTTGCACAGTTTTTGAAACATTTTTGGTTAAATAGGCAAATGAACTTCAAAAATTACGAAATTTGAATATGTTGTAGGGAAGACATGAAGAGAGATATTTAATTTGGAACACATCTCCAAAAAATCCTCATACAAAACGATATAGTCCACGCATTGCAACTTACAAAGTCCGAACACATCAGATTGCACAGTTTTAGAAACATTTCCGATTAAATACCCAAATGACCTTCAAAAATTATGAAATTTGACTATGTGATAGCCAAGACCATAAGATAGATACTTCATGAAAACATCATAGTCATATTCTTCCTAGGTAATTAAATATGGACGGTTAAAACCCGTGTTTCTAGTACCGAAATTTCCAGATCCAGTCTTTCCAAAGAATAACGATTTCACCCACTTATAATTGTTTTTTTTGTCCCAAATTTGAGTACGTTATACTCCAAGAAGTCCTTTACAACTTCCATTTAGAGATCAAAGCCAAAATGCAACTAGAACATCACATGCAAGTCACTAGAACATCCAAGGTCGAGCTGTTTTTTTTTTCTCAAGAACAGTACACTAGACTAGAGCACCCCTCTTATAACTTCAATTTTTCACATTCCATACATCCGAAATTGTTAGCATTCAATCACACACACTAAGCACAGCATGCAAGAGTAGATCAAAGGATCCCACTTGCCTCTAGACCGAGCGAACGGCGAACATAACGGCGAGACACGGCGACAACGGACGGCGATGCACAGCCCTTCCTCCTGCCTTCTTCCCTTCTTCCTTTCTTCCTTTCTTCCCTTCCTTTCTCTTTCTCTCTCTCTCTCTCTCTCTCTCTCTCTCTCTCTCTCGCTTAAACCGGCCACTTTTCCCCTCTAATTTTCCTTCCCTCCATCATTAGCCATCATTAGTTTTGCATGGCTTGACACTTGGCTAACTTCAAGGGACAAATGGGGAGGCATGCAAACCGGTCTCTCCACCCCCCCTTCTTCATGCGATCGACGGCCCCTCATGGGCTCTATGGGCCGGCCATTTTGGCCCATCTTAGGCCCAGCACTCTTGGGCCTAAGACCCAAGCTTAATTGACCCAAGATTACCCAAAAAAAAAAAAAACAGCTTAATCCTTATTTATACAAAGTACTAAGTTACTAATTAAAAAAAAAAAACTATAATACTTTGTAACATAGATTAATAAAATCCAACTTATAAAATTTATGGCCAAATACACAATTTCCTCATAAAATAAATCTTGATCTCACATGGGCATGGAACATGTTTCCAACAAAATATTCACCCATTAGGCGCTTGGCCATTAATCTATTACACTTCTTTTGGTCTAAAGACCACAACATAGGTCATTAATACGTCCATCGCCCTTTCATAGGTTGTAAGGCATCTAGAGGTTGCCATGGAGTTTTAGGATGCCACAATTCTCCCCTCCATAGAGAATTTCGTTCTCGAATTTAGACATCACTCATGCCTCTTGAAACAAGTAGGGGTACTTTTCTTTCATCTGATCTTCACTCTCCCATGTGGCTTCCTCCATATCGTGATGTCGCCACAGTATCTTTACTAATGGGATTTTCTTGGTCCTAAGAACTTACTCCTTTCGATCCAGTACTTGCACAGGCTCTTCGATGTACCTTACTTTCTCATCTACTTCGATGGCTTTATGATCGAGTATGTGACCAGGATCCTGCTAGTACTTTCTCAGCATCGACACATGAAACACATCATGTAAATTTCCCAATTTAGGAGGCAGCACCAAACGATAAGCTACATCTCCTATTCTCTCAAGTATCTCAAAAGGTCCAACAAATCTAGGGCTTAACTTACCCTTCATTCCAAATCGAGATATTCCTTTCATTGGAGATACTTTAAGGAATACATGATCTCCCACATTAAACTCCAAAGGCCTTCTACGCCTATCTGAGTAGTCTTTCTGTCTACTCTGAGCTGTTTTCAGTCTTTTCCTGATAATTTTGACAGCTTCAGTGGTACCTTGTACCAGTTCAGGTCCTGTCAATTTCTTTTCACCTACTTCATTCCAACAGACATGAGTCCTACATCTCCTTCCTTATAATGCTTCATAGGGAGCCATGTCTATACTTTTCTGAAAACTATTATGATAAGCAAACTCCACCAAATGCAATCTTTCATCCTAATTCCCTTTAAAGTCAATCACACAAGCCCTTAACATATCCTCTAATGTATGGATTACTCTTTCTGTTTGTCCATCTATTTGAGGGTGAAAAGCAGTACTAAACTGGAGTTTAGTTCCTAAGGCAATTTGAAGACTTCGCCAAAAGTTCGAAGTAAATCTCGAGTCCCGGTCTGAGGTAATAGTTATTGGAACACCATGTAAGCGTACTACTTGACTTACATATATATCTGCATATTTGTCCATTGGGTAGTCTATGTGAACTGCTAGGAAATGAGCAGAGTTAGTCAAATGGTCCACTATTACCCAGATAGAGTCATGACCACTTGATGTCCTTGGCAATCCTTGTACAAAGTCCATTGTTATATGCTCCCACTTCCATTCTGGTATGTCTAACGGTCTCAAGAGTCCTGCGGGTTTGTGA
Organism: Eucalyptus decipiens; assembly: GCA_014182575.1. NCBI lineage: Eukaryota > Viridiplantae > Streptophyta > Magnoliopsida > Myrtales > Myrtaceae > Eucalyptus > Eucalyptus decipiens. Next base: position 23,085,880 of record CM024611.1, on the reverse strand, counting down.
TGTTCTGCTTTTACTTGTTGGCACGTCAAACATTGAGAAACGTGCTTAGCCGTATCTGCTTTCATACCATTCCACCAAAATTGCTGACGCAAATTCCTGTACATCTTTGTACTACCCGGATGAACACTGTAATTACTCCTATGTGCCTCCGACAGAATTTCCTTCTTTACTTCTTCGTTGTTGGGAACACGGAGTCATCCCTGGCATCTTACCACTCCATCTTCAGAGACTTGAAATTCTGGTCTTTTTCCTAAAGACACCGCATCTTTCACTTTCATAATTTCCGGGTCAGACTCTTGCAAGATCTTAACTTTCTGAATAATTTCAGGTTTAATCCTTAATGCACTAAGCATATCGGTAAGACAATTCACTTTTAATTTAAACTCTAAGTCCGCTACGGACTTTAACAAACTCCATTCCGCCATTCTTAAACTGGCCATCTCCATAGCTGACTTACGACTAAGAGCATCCGCTACCTTATTCGCCTTCCCTGGATGGTATCGTATCTCACAATCATAATCCTTTAACAACTCCTTCCACCTCCTTTGTCTCATGTTCAACTCCTTTTGTGAGAATAGATATTTTAAGCTCTTATGATCTGTATAAATCTCAAACTTTTCCCCATATAAATAATGCCTCCATATCTTCAAAGCGAACATTAAAGGCTGTTAATTCTAAATCATGCGTTGGGTAGTTTAGTTCATGGGGTTTCAATTGTCTAGATGCATAGGCTATGACCTTGCCATGCTGCATTAAAACACATTCCAATCCTTTGTGAGATGCATCACTATACACTGTAAAACCATTAGATTCAGTTGGTATAGTTAGGATTGGAGCCGAGGTCAATTTTCTTTTAAGCTCCTGGAAACGCCTTTCGCATTCCCCATTCCATTCAAACTTCGCGTTCTTTCGAGTCAATTTTGTTAAAGGACCTGCCAATCATGAAAACCCTTCGATAAACCTTCTATAATAACCAGCCAGTCCTAAGAAACTTCGTATTTAAGTAGGTGTTGTCGGTCTTGGCCATTTATTACCATCTCAACTTTCGCCGGGTCCACTGCAATTCCTCCTCCTGATACCACGTGCCCCAAAAATATTATCTGGTCTAGCCAGAATTCACACTTGCTCAATTTGGCATACAGCTTATGATCTCTTAGAGTTTGCAAAACTATCCTCAAGTGTTGTTCATGCTCTTTAGGCCCTCTCGAATATATCGGGATATCATCAATAAAAACAATCACAAACTGGTCTAAATAAGTCTTAAATACCCTATTCATTAGATCCATAAATGCAGCCTGTACATTTGTCAATCCAAATGGCATAACAAGGAACTCGTAGTGTCCATAACGAGTCCTAAACGCAATCTTAGGAATGTCTTCTTTCTTAATCCTTAGCAGATGGTATCCCGACCTTAAGTCAATCTTAGAGAAGACCGAACTTCCTTAGAGTTGGTCAAATAGGTCATCAATTTTAGGCAAAGGATATTTATTTTTAATGGTCACTTGATTCAGTTGCTTATAGTCAATGCACAAGCGCATCGACCCATCTTTCTTTTTCACAAACAAGACTGGTGCACCCCAAGATGAAGCACTTAGCCTAATGAATCTTTTATCAAGCAACTCCTGTAGTTGCACTTTCAACTCCTTCAATTCCATTAAGGCCATCCTGTACGGGGCTTTCGATATTGGTCCTGTTCCAGGCATTAATTCAATTTCAAACTCAATTTCTCGTTCCGGTGGTAATCCAGGCAACTCCTTAGGAAATACATCTTGAAATTCATTAACCACTAGAATTTCATCAAGCTTAGGCTATTCCTTAGTATAATCTTTAACCATGGCCAGGTGCCCTTGACATCCTTTGTCAAGTAATGCATGGGCTTCTATTTCTGAAATAAGTGCTATAGATAGGTTGGTCTGACCTCCCAAAAATTCACAACTAGACTGATCAGGTAAAATAAATTGGATCACTTTTCTATAACAATCCATTTTAGCCCGATACTTATGAAGCCAATCCATTCCTATGATAACATCAAAATCATACATAGCCATTACGACCAAGTCTATTTCCATATCCTTTCCTCCCATTGTTATCTTACAATTTCCACACACCAGCGTAGACAATACCATATTCTTTAAAGGCGTAGAAACACAAAGAGGCGTCTCAAGAGGCGTAACTTCTATTTCACTCAAATGCCTATATCTTTCAGACATAAATGAATGCGTAGCACTCGTATCAAACAATGCATATGTCTTTTTATCATTTATAAGGATCGTACCTGAGATAACTTTTTTGGAAGCTTCCGCTTCCTCTTGGGTGACCGCATACACCCTTCCTTGTGCTGGTGGCCTCTGAGGATTCCTTGGTAAGTTTGGTCTAACAGCACTCTGTTGTCCCTGCCGCCCCGAGCCAACACTCATTTGCGACCTTTCTTGTGGGAAATTCCTCCGAAGGTGACCCACTTGTCCACAACCATAACATCTCAGTCGTCCATTGCAAGGTCCTGGGCCATGACTCATATCCCACCTTCGACAAACATCAGGTTGATAAGGTGCTTTCCCTATATTCAAGCAATCTTTAGCTCTCCCAAAATTTCCAAAATTGCTCTTTTTCTTCGCATTCCAAGTCTGACCTTGACCATGATAGGGTCTCTTACCCCTTCTCACATCACTAAAGTTCAACTGTCTCTTAAACTCTGATCGCTCTCTCACCAGGTCTTGCTCCACTAACTGTGCCCCTTCATAAATCTCATGATAATCCCTTATATTTAAAGGCACTAGTTGTTTCCTAATATTAGTTCTCAACCCTTTCAGAAACCTCTTAGCTTTCTCTTCTTGATCCTCAATTAGTCTAGGAGCATATCTAGATAGTTCAGAAAATCTTGCCTCATATTGGTCCACTGTCAGCTCCTTTTGTTCTAACTAAACAAATTCTGAAATTTTCTTGTCCTTAGCACAGTTAGAAAAATGCTTTCTATTGAAAGCTTTGACAAAGTCGTCCCAATTAACATTAGTACCTGGTGGAAAGATCGTGTCCCTCGAAGCTCTCCACCAAACTTTGCATTTCCCTCCAGCTGGCACTCTGCCAAAGTTATTTTCTCAGCATCATTGTAGTCCAATAATCGGAAAATTCATTCCATCCCATCAATCCAATGCTCCGCCTCCTCAGGACTTCCCATTCCATTGAACTTAGGTGGTTTCAACTTCAAAAATTGCTCCATCAGTCATTGAGTACGGCGTTCTGCTCCAGGTTGTTGCTGCGCTTGTCTTTCCATTAGATTTCCTATATTGGCCAATGCTTGCAGGATATCTTCCAACCGCGGTTCAGCCCTTGCTGTAGAGGCTTCAGCCCTCGATGGATGATGACTTCCATATCGTATCATGATTTTCCTGCAGTTTCCAAGCATTTGTCTCAGGAAATATCTGTGACTCAATGTCTTCTTTAAAAACAACGGCAACTAAAGAAAAATAAGTAACATAACCATGTTACTGGTACCTAAAAGCAACTCATAATAACCACTCGGGATCTACGAGTGAATACCCATCACCCGTTATTCAAAGTTACCCAACTATTCCAGTCAATATCCTATGGTGTGCATTGTCATCATGTTCCTCAATTTCCAAATGAGGCTTCTTATCACTCCAATCTATAACCATTGCTCTGATACCAACCGCTGTGGCACCCCCAAATAGCTAAGGTCGCCACAGATACCTATCGCTTCACCTAATAAATACCGGTTACATACCTTTAATATAAAAGGGTTTAAAGAAGGACCGAGGTCTATAGGCATTTTTTTTTTTTTGAAAAGAGTTTAGTGCAGCTCATAGCGAAATTAAAGACGAGTCTCACCATCCTTGTACTCTTTTAATGACGGTACAATGCACACCAACTACACATCGAAGGAAAACATAAGCCGAGCCACTTTTATTTACAATTTTAAGATGGACATCTTGGGTCGGTACAACCAAAAAGCCAAGACTTTTAGCTAAACTTGGCTATAGCTCAAAAGAGAGATCTCGACCCCCCACATCGATCATGTATAACCCTCCATCTACAAGTGTCGGCTATCCCCAAAAAGTGTCAACTCCCACTCCTCACGCGGGACATCACACCCATCCTGGTGCATCGGGCCGTGGCGGTGGCAACATCCCCCGCATCACTCCATCACGGTGGACGTGGATAGACAAGAACTCCTGGATGACCGGGCCCCCAGCCAGGCCCACATCATACATCACCAGCACACGAACCCGTATGAACGTCAAACCATGGATGGTGACACTATCAAGCTCCATACACTTGACCTCCACGTCAGATGGGAGGCCGTAAAAGGTACCCCGCGTGACCGGAGAGAGAGGTATCTTTCTAATCTGAAATGTTGGTCCCCAAAGGGGTGAGTACAACCACTCAGCAGGTAAAAGATCCATTAAACTACTCAATGCATCAAACAGAACAATCATGACATCATAGTAGAGTACATATCATTCATGCATCCAAGCAAAACTTACCTCATAGCCATGCATATGTCATCATACCATATGTGCATACACCATCATGCACTCATCATTAAGCATTCATGCATATACCATCATGCCATAGGTGCATATACAACCGTGCACTCATCATCAAGCATTCATGCATATCCATGCCTTATGTGCACATACCACCATGCACTTATACATATTATATCATATAGCCATGCATACATGTCACCATACCATGCATGATTCAATTTCAACTTTTTATCTTTCCATTGGGTCACCACATTTTTTCTTTCCCGGGACCAATAATTGCATCCCACATTTTATCGCTTGCATCCAACCTGGCATCGTGAGGAACCTCTGGCACATACCTCCGGGCATCTCGTACTCCAACTGGCATCACAAGGTATCCCCTGGCACACACCTCCGAGCATCTCATACCCCAACTGGCATCACAAGGTATCCCCCGGCACACACCTCCGAGGCTTCCGGCACCCCCACATTTCGGGCATCTCGAAACTCCCGAGGACATCCGGCACACACACTCCGGGTATCCGGCACCCTCACATTCCGGGCATCTCGAACCTCCCGAGGCATCGTCGGCTCACACCTCCGACGGTATCCTCATTTATCATAATTCATATTAACATTTGTGTCTCAATATCAACATGGCACATGATGTGATGGCAACAAGGTCTATTTCAACGTTTGACATTATGTACCATGCTATATGATATCATATATGCAACACAATACATCACATCACATGAAACAAGTTCTTTTATTTTTCTGAGAACATATGAATGTTCGGATGAAGCATCATACACAATTCCGAAAATACTTCCCATTTAATGCATAAACGGACTCCAAAAATTATGAAATTTTTTGATAGATTATAAACAACACCTAAAGGTAGTTATCTCGTAAATACATTATTGTAGCACCCCGAACCCTTTGGCGATTGCCACAAGCACCAATGTTACACCTTATTACCCTTGCATCTTAGACTTAGAAGAAGCGTCGTTATTCACAAGCATTTTTTTTTTTTAAAAGCGGTCCCAACGCAACTCATTAGCGGAAGCAAAATAAAGCATCACCATCTCTCCCCTTACTAACCATGATACCAATACACACCACTAATCAACATGATTTTATAAACAAGCCATGACACCTTATTTACATATACTTTCAAGATGGGGCTCTCTTTTGGGTCGATACATAACAAGGAAAAGCTAGGACTCTGCCATGTCCAGCCTAAAATCCCAAAAAGAACTCTCGACCCTCTAGATCACACGTGTACAATCCCCATCACAGGTGTCGACTAACCATCCCAAAAAGAAACACAGCCCCTACTCGTCACGCTCGGGCCTCACACCCAATCCGGTGCGTCAGGCGGTGGCAGCAGCAGCATCCCTCTCATCACCCCATCGCGGCGAACGTGAACGGAAACAAACTCCCGAATGATCGGGCCCCCAGCCAGGCCTACGTCGTACATGACAAAACAACGCACATGTATGTAGGTGAGTCCAGGTACAGAAGGACAGCTGAACTCCTCACACTCTACCTCGACGTCGGACGGTAACCCGTAAAATGCACCCCGCGCGATGGCAGAAAGCAGCATACTGCTAATCTGAAATGTTGGTCCCCAAAAGGGGTGAGTATAACCACTCAACAGATAGGGAAATCCAATAACAACTCAATGCATCATACAAATCATACATGCATTGCAAGCGTTACTTACCTTGTAGCCATGTGCATACTATCATGCGTCCATCTCATAATTATATATACAACATTATTACATCATCACATCACACATCTCATCATCATCATGACACCATCACATCACACATGTCATCATCATCATGGCATCATCACATCACACATGTCATCATCATCATGACATCCTCACATCATCATCATGACATACCATCATGCATATCATCATGCCATAGCACATATCATTATCACCATCATGCATATCATCATGCATATCATCATGCCATATCACATATCATTATCATCATCATGCATATCATGCCATGGGTGATCATTATATCATATCACATATCATCATCACTATCATCGTCATGCATATCATCATGCATATCATGTCATGGGTGATCATTATATCATATCACATATCATCATCACTATCATCATCATGCATATCATCATGCATATCATGCCATGGGTTAATTTTCATCTTTATCTTTCAATTTGATCACTACATCACCCATTTCTCAAATCATCAATCTCATCATCCCTTCGGGCAAAGACCTCCGACAGGGCTTCCGGCCCCCCACATTCCGAGCATCTCGCATCTCAACTAGCATCACGAGGCATTCCCTTCGGGCAAAAACCTCTGACAGGGCTTTCGGCATTTACACTCCCTGGCCAGGCATCCCGCACCCAAATCCTGGCATCGCGAGGCATTCCCTTCGGGCAAAGACCTCCGATAGGGCTTCCGGCCCCCCACATTCCGGGCATCCTGAATTTCCCAGGGAAATCCGGCAATGTACCTCCGTACATTCCGGCCATCATCCTCCACCACAACCATTTCCTCATTTCCCATCATCCACATTTATCAATATTTTGATCTCAATTTAACATGGCATATGGCGTGACATCACACAAATCATACTTGGCATAGGATTCACACATGCATCACAATTCAATGTCGTATATATATCTATACCAAGACTTTATCACACATGCCACATAAATAAATTGAATGGAATCAATGGCCAACAAAATAATCTATTTTATTTTATTTTATTTTATTTTATTATTATTTTATTATTATTTAATATCTATAAATTCCCAAAATTATAAAAATTCAAGCAATTATTAAACAAACCAATAGGATGATAATTACATGCAAAATTCATGGCCAAATTAAATTTCACACCATTTCACAATTTCCTCAAAACAGCACATAATATTCGGATAAAACCAGAATGCACAGTTTTTGAAGAAATTCGATTAAAATATCCATATGGTTTCCAAAAATTACGAAATTTTACTAGATTATAGCCAAGACATTTTCGCACAACTTTCATGAAGAACTCCAAGCCAGATTCTTTTTAGATTATTTTATACAACCTCACGAAGCTTCTGGACTCATTACCGCATCGTCCAGTGTACACCTCTCCGAAATATTGAGATTTCACCTACCTATTCTCTTTCGTTTTCTTTGAAATTTGGATATGTTATACATCAAGATATCCTCTACAAGTTTCATGAGAGATCTAAGTCAAATAACCAGAGTATAGTCATCATTTAAGTCCTTGAAGTCTCAGGTGTCTCGGAATATACCTCCAGAATCATCGTCTTCAAGATCTAGTTGATTTACTAGGCTATACTTGTTCATTTCTCCTCAAATTTGAGTATGTTTTATTTTAAGGTGTTCCCTACAACTTTAATGAAGAAATAGAAGTGAGATTCTCATCAAAAACAAAGATGCAAGCACAAATCCAACAAAAGGTCAGTAAAAACTTTCCAGATCTGAGGTCTTCGTAAGATGAGACTTTAACCCCTCAAAATCTCCATAATTTTCCACGAAATTTTATTATATTGTAGTTCAAGATGTTAGCTACAACTTTCATGAAGAAATCAAAGCCAAAATCGGACTCTAAACACACATGCAAGCTCAAACAAGTTTCTGACTCACACGGTCCGAGCAAGAACAGTCACACCATTCACACACAACTCATCCATGCTTCGATTTTCCTCATCTAACATCCAAAAATTCGACATGCAAACAACCTACAAGCATGCAAGAGAAGCTAGAGGACTCCCACTTGCCTCTAGACCTCACGAACGACAGCGTAGGGCGGCGAACACGGTGGACGGACGGCGAGCGACGGCGGTTCCTCCTCCTCTCCCTCTCGGCCGTTCTCCCTCTCTCTCGCACAAGCTCTCTCTCTCTCTCTCTCTCTCTCTCTCTCTCTCTCTCTCTCTCTCTCTCTCTCTGGGCGAGCAAATGGCCGGCCACCCTTCTCTCTCTTCCCTTTTTATTTCCCCAAATCCTCATGATTACTTGCCTCAACCATGGCCAATGCATGGCCTTCCCTTTTTGCCACTTGTCTTATTGAATTTTTGAATTAGATTTGGGCTTCTTGGGCTTGGGCTATCCGGCCACTTCTTGGGCCTCCCCTTGGCTGGTCGATGGCCCCCTTGTGGGCTTCTATTGGGCCGGCCAACTTGGCCCATTAAAAGCTTAGGCCAATGGGCCTAAGGCCCATCCTAAAATTGACCTTTTCCTCTTTTTTTTTTTTTTTTGAATTCCTTCTATAAATATTTTTAAATTATAATTTTCAACATGGCCAAAGTCTTATGACATTTTATTTATTGAAATTTAATTTATAAAGTACACGGCCAAGCATAAATTATTAATCTATCAAATTTAAATTCTCACACTCATATGCATAATTCAACTAAATAAAAAGACTAATGGCTAAAGCATAAGCCATGGGAAATTTATCACCTAATTAGAGACTTTAACACACCTTATGATTTGGCTTTGAATTTCTGGGATGCCACACTTATGCCAACAAAACTCTACAAGATTGAGTACAGTCCATGCATTGCAGATTTCGAAATTCGAACAATTCTGTTTACACAGTTTCAGAAAACATTTCGATTAAATACCCAAATGAACTTAAAAAATTATGAAATTCAAACATGTGATAGTCAAGACATAAAGGTAGATATTTCATGAAGAACACTACACCAAAAGATCCCCATATAATTCGGTATAGACCATGCATCACAGTACTACTATTCTAACAGTTCAACTTGCACAGTTTTTGAAACATTTTTGGTTAAATAAGCAAATGAACTTCAGAAATTACGAAATTTGAATATGTTATAGGGAAGACATGAAGACAGATATTTCATGCAGAACACGTTCCCAAAATAATCTCATACAAAACGATATAGTCCACGCATTGCAACTTACAAAGTCCGAACACATCAGATTGCACAGTTTTAGAAACATTTCCGATTAAATACCCAAATGACCTTCAAAAATTATGAAATTCGACTATGTGATAGCCAAGACCATAAGGTAGATACTTCATGAAAACATCATAGTCAGATTCTCCCTAGTTAATTGAATATGGACGGTTAAAACCCCTGTTTCTAGTACCGAAATTTCCAGATCCAGTCTTTACAAAGAATAACGATTTCACCCACTTGTACTTGTTTGTTTTGTCCCAAATTTGATTATGTTATAGTCCAAGAAGCCCTTTACAACTTTTATTTAGAGATCAAAGCCAAAATTCAACTAGAACATCACATGCAAGTCAGTAGAACATCCAAGGTCGAGCTGTTTTTTTTTTCTCAAGAACAGTACACTAGACTAGAGCACCCCTCTTATAACTTCAATTTTTCACATTCTATACATCAGAAATTGTTACCATTCAATCACACACACTAAGCACAGCATGCAAGAGTAGATCAAAGGATCCTACTTGCCTCTAGACCGAACGAACGGCGAACACAACGGCAAGACACGGCAAGACACGGCGACAACGGACGGCGATGCACGGCCCTTCCTCCTTCCTTCTTCCCTTCTTCCTTTCTTCCTTTCTTTCTTCTCTTTCTCTCCTCTCTCTCTCTCGGACGAACTCTCCTCTTTGTCTCTCTCGCTTAAACCGGCCACTTTTCCCCTCTAATTTTCCTTCCCTCCATCATTAGCCATCATTAGTTTTGCATGGCTTGACACTTGGCTAACTTCAAGGGACAAATGGGGAGGCATGCAAACCAGTCTCTCCCCCCCCTTCTTCGTGCGATCGACGGCCCCTCACGGGCTCTATGGGCCGGCCATTTTGGCCCATCTTAGGCCAAGCACTCTTGGGCCTAAGACCCAAGTTAATTGACCCAAGATTACCCAAAAAAAAAAAAAAAAGGGCTTAATCTAGATGTTGCCATGGAGTTTTAGGATGCCACATGCACACATCACTAATCAAAAACTATAATCAATACTAAAACCATGCTTCCGCACTCACACATCCAAAAAAATTTAACACGAACAATCACCAGAAAGATAAGAATCAAAAGCAAATTTAAGAAAACGTCAGGTCATCGACGAGGGAAGCGGGACCACTGACGATCTAATGGCAGGAGCGGAGAATGCAGATTCTGACCCAGAACAGTAATCACAATAAATATTCGATCTTTCCAATAATGCTCGGAAGGAGAGACCGACCATCCGACAGCAGGCTGCACCCAAGGACTTCCCAACAATTTCGCGGTGCCTCGGAACTAATATCCAAAAGCAATGATAGGATCTAGACAGGTAACTTCGACGCAAACAAAAGACACCCACCAGGAATGAAGACTGAGGGGAGCAGTGGACAGGAGAGACGCACCGCGCTGTCGGAGTCGTGGAGTATCCGGACCAGCTTGTTGCTCTTGTAAGATCCGGCCACCATCCCCACATTCGCTTCCATGTACTCTCTCCCTCTCGCCCGGGAACGATCCCGATCCTCGACTCCGGGTCTCGAAGAAAAGGAGATCGGCAGCGAGTGCGACACAATGCAAGTGCAACGGCAAGAGCTCTCTCTCTCTCTCTCTAAAGCATCAGTCAGTCGTTTCAGTACCAGCTACTGCTCATCAGTGCTCGTCTTTTCGTCATCTTATCGTTTTGTTTTTGGTTTCGCTTTGCTATTTTCATTTTCTCGAGAAAATCTGGGGGTCGATGTTTTTTTTTTTTTTTTTTTGACTGGGGGAGCAGGTAGCCGGTAGTTACAATAACATGAGGGCATGCCACTTGAAGACAAAGATATGGAGAAAATTAGGAGAACACCGACACGTTAAAATAAGGAATGTATTCTAGCCATCCACTGTCGCTATATATCAAATGGACAAGCATAGGAAGCCCTTGTAAGGGATTAAACCCCTTGGTCTTGGTGAGAAAAACCTTTAACCATACGTTAAGAATTTAATGCTAGCACCTAATTAAAGGTTAAAAGCGGAAATCACGAAGTAGTATAATGAAACCTGTCTCTTTTTCTCTTTCATGATTAGTAGAAGGCTGACTAATCTTTTTCAAATATAACGGCTTGCGTGTGTTTATACATGCTGAATATTTTTGAGACACAAATCTTTACTTATGGGATTCACTAGGAAGAAAGCATAAATACAATGATCTGAATATATACTCCAAATGATGCTGTACCAAGCAAATTTACAGGGGTGCTTTTTATGAGATACAATGTAGCAAAACCAACTAACTCATCGTATTTTTTTCGAAAGTTCAATTTGATTCATTAGAAGCATGGATGTTCACATCTCTCAATTGTTCAATTAAAACATGAAACTAATCAATTTATATAGATCCAAGATAGTATAAAATGTCAAAGGCTTGACGGCCGACGAGATTCCGTCATTTTACTTGCATTTGTGTCAACAGTAGTGTAAAGTCATTATATATATTCTGCATCTTTCTGTAACAGTACAAGCGCGGAAAGATTTAGTAGGAGCCCTAAAAGTTCTTTTAGCAAATAGAGGATTCTTAAAAAGCTCTAATCATTGCCGGTTGAGTTATGAATGCTCCATTTTTAGTCCATTGAATTGCAAGTCTTTTGAAAAATACTTCTAGGTTATAATCTCACCGTCGGCGGTGCATGTTTGGTCACCGGAAAGTTGCAACCTGATTAAGAACGATTTTGACTTTAAACAATAAATAAAACATTGACAAAAATCGATTGGATAAGAAATCAACCGGAAAACAGAAGCACTCCGAACTTCTACAAGTGCAAAGAAAAAAGTAGTAACCCCACCATTGTAATAAAGCTTAGGGATAATGCCACGTGAGTCCTTAACCTTTTTCGATCTTTGCAAAATTGAATATTTAGGCTTTTTTCATTTGGGCAATGTTAGTCCCCTTGTAAGATGGGTGGACAGAATGCTAACGTGACGGCCAAATGGGCGCAAGTCCTTATGTGCCAACCATATGTCGCCCACATGGTGCCTACGTGACATTTACAAATTAAGAAAATTAAGAAGAATAATGCTGATTTTTTTGAAATATGAAGATTGAAAATAAAAATAAAGAGAAGAAAACCAAATTCAGCTTGCCCCTGTAAATAAGAATGCTCCCAGAGTCGCCAACCACTGGTGACGGTGGCCAGACCCTCACTGGCAACTAGATGCTCTCTCTTGTTAGTTGTTGTTAGAGAAAACTCATTTAATGTTTTGAAGCTGACAAAACCTTTCCACAATCTAGTATGAAGACACAAAGACTTTATTGATGAAGTTTGAAGACTGACAGACTTTAGGATCAAAATCTGCTCACGTTGACAGATTCCAGACTGAACGTCACTGAAGAATGAAGACTTATTCAAATGGATGATTATTTTTAGTTTTTCAAGAATTCGGGTCATATAATTTATGGAAGGCTTTCTGGATGGATACAACACCTACATAATTAATTATCCTTATTGAAATCAGTTTGGATAATCAAATTGGTTTGAATGGCGAGTAAACTTGGAAAGTTCTACTTATTGAAACCAAGATCCTGATTGTATGGGCGAAAAGGATTGACGGGCTTTCATCTCGATTATCAAATGACTCGAGATCTCCTTAATTGATTCTGTCCAATGGGTAGATTGGAAGAATTCATTTGAAAATGCCAACGGTCGTTTTGGCATGAATGAGCATTTAAGGTGAACTTGCTAGTTGTTTGACAAAGAGCATGAAAGAAAAATTTTGAAGTCTGAAACTTCCTAGTTCTTTGCTATTTCAATTTTCGAGCTCAATTTGTACTCAAAAAAGAGAATAAACACTTGTGAGACTTTGGAAGAGTGTGGTAGAGTCTCTACACGGTGAAGTCAAGATCGTGAGATTGTAAAATCTCTTTTGATTAATAGTGGATTCTAGCCAATAGGCTATTAGCACGAGAGAGTGGACGTAGGCTTGATCTATGCCAAACCATTATAAACTTTGTATTCTCATTCTCTTCCCTAAACTCTTTTATTCATTTGTAAATTTATTTAATTGCTAAACTCACTCTAGTCCATTACTTTGTAGATTCCATTTCAAAAGAAAATTTTTTTATAAATGTTTCCGCAAAAATTTCTTTTAACACCTATTCACCCCCCTCTAGGTGTTCATACTAGCCATTTTAATTGGTATTAAAGCTCGTGTGCTTATTTTATTGAAGTGTTTTACTTCTAAAGCTTAATTTGATGGGAAGGAATATGTGTGGAAAAACAAAAATGAAGGCGTTTCTGCAATCGAAAGATCCCCTGGAATGGGATGTGGTAGAAAAATGGATTATTGCCAAAACCACATCAACCATCGAAGAGGAGGAATCTATGGCTAGTATTTTGGCTCCAAGTTTGATTTAAGACACAAGCAAAAATAGCCAAAAGACAAGCTCTTGAAGCTAAAGTTATCTACTCATTACCTCTTTATCTTACTTTGATGAAACAACAAAAGAAGGGAGGTTACCTACAACGTGTGGAAAAAACAAAATGACTGAAACCTTCAAGATTGTGGCACCCGAGAATTTCAACAACCCTCGAATGTACGATGACCATGACTACTCAATAGAAGTACTGTTGGATGGTGTCATCAGTATTTTTGCACGAGTATTGTTTGGTTCAATCGTCGGACCAATAAGCCGCGTTTAGAAATATTTTGATGGGATGTAGTCCCAGCAAAATGGATTATTCCCAAGATATTTTTCCAAACCACATCAACGATACATTGTTGTGACCTCGTGTAGTCATGAAGGTAATGAAACTTGAGCTGAAAGAGACAAAATTGGGGTAGATGATGAGGTCAAATGACACCGTGAATGGACTACATTCATGTGGCATCCCAAAATTTAATGACAAGCCATAAGGTGAGTAAAAGTCTCTAATTAGGTGTTAAATTTCCATGGCTTATGTTTTAGCCATTAGTCTTTTTATTTAGATGAATTATGCATATGATTGTGAGAATTTAGATTTGATGGATTAATAATTTATGCTTGGCCATGTACTTTATAAATTAAATTTCAATAACCAAGATGCCCTAAGACTTTGGCCAAGATGAAAATTGAAATTTAAAAATATTTATAGAAGAATTCAAAAAAAAAAAAAAAAAAAGGGGAAAAGAGGGTCAAAATTCGATTGGGCCTTAAGCCCAAGAGTGGAACTTTAATGGGCCAAGTTGGCCAGCCCATTGAAGCCAACAAGTGGGCTGTCGACCAGCCCAAGAAGAGTGGCCGGATGGCCAAAGCCCAAGAAGCCCAAACCCAATTAAAAATTCAATAAGACAAGTGGCAAAGGGGAAGGCCATGCATTGGTTGGTTTGTAGGCAATCTCATGATTGCTAATGATGAGTTCTAGGGGGGTATAAGAAGGAGAGAGAGAAGGGTGGCTGGCCATTTGCTCACCCAAGGAGAGAGAGAGAGGGTGCGAGAGAGAGATTTCGAGAGAGAAGAGGGAGAGGCCGAGAGAGGAAGGAGGTGGAGCCGAGGAGGAGCCGCCGTGCGCTGCCGTGTTCGCCGCCCTACGCCGTCGACCAACCGGTCTAGAGGCAAGTGGGAGTCCTCTAGCTTCTCTTGCATGCTTGTGTGTTGTTTGCATGTTGAATTTTTGAGTGTTAGATGAGGAAAACCGAAGCATGGATGAGTGGTGTGTGAGTAGCGTGATTGTTTTCGTTCGGATCATGTGAGTCAGAAACTTGTTTGATCTTGCATGTGTGTTTGGAGTCCGATTTTGGCTTCGATTTCTTCATGAAAGTTGTAGCTAACATCTTGTACTATAACATACTAAAATTTCGTGGAAATTATGGAGATTTGAGGGGTTAAAGTCGTATTCTACGGAGACCCCAGATCTGTGAAGTTTTTACCGACCTCTTGCTGGATTCTTGATTGCATGTTGGTTTTTGTTGAAGATCTCACTTCGATGTCTTCATGAAAGTTGTAGGTGACACCTTAAACTACAACCTACTCAATTTTGAAGAGAAATAAACAAGTGTAGCCTAGTAAATCGGCTAGATCTTGGAGACGATGATTCTGGTGATGTGTTCCGAGACACTCGAGACTTCAAGGACCTAAATGGTGACCATAATTTGGTTATTTGACCTAGATCTCTTCATGAAAATTGTAAAGGATATCTTGATGCATAACATATCCAACTTTCAGAGAAAACGAAAGAGAATAGGTAGGTTAAATCTCAATATTTCGGAGACGTGTATACTGGACGATGCGGTAATGGGTCCAGAAGCTTCGTGAGGCTGCATAAAATAATCTATAAGGAATCTAACTTAGAGTACATCTGTAGGTACAACAAATCAAAAATTTAGGGCAAATGGACGAGATTTAATTGATGAAATGATTTTTATACGGAAATGTTAAATCTGGAAATTCTACAGTACGTCAATAAGGAATACTGAAATTTTTACTCTCGATATGTAAGGAATTTGACTTAGTGTTTTTCACGAAAATTTTTCCTTAAAGTCTCATTGATAACATGTTAAATTTCAAAATTTTCTGAGATCATTTAGTATTTATTTTGAAATATTTACTAGAACTGTGCATGGTAAAATCGAGTTGCTCTGTTTTCGAATTTTCACAAAATGTCCCAAAAGCGAATATGTTTTGTAATGGTTATGTGATATGATGATACTAGAATTGGCATATCATGCAATATTAAGATGTTAATTGTTACCGTTGGACCCTCGGGTCAATGATGCCCCGGGAGTCGGGATGCCCAGAGGTTCGAATGAGTCGATGCCCTTTGGATGCCTGATTGTATTATGACTACATGCCCAGAGGTTTTCCCCAGGAGTGTCGAGATGCCCGGTTATATTATGATACATGCCCGGAGGGTGAGGGATTGTATTATGATGCATGCCCGGAGGTTAGGGGTAACCATGTCTATGGTCCCAAGTGATTCCTTGTGATGCCAGATGGGGTGCGAGATGCCTAGAGGTTCGAATGAGTGGATGCCTTTTGGATGCCCGGTTGTATTTTGAATACATGCCTGGAGGCTTCCGCGACGCCAGGTTGGGTGCGGAATCCCAGAAGGATGCAAACATTGGTCCCCTGGGGGATGAAACCTTTTGAATGATAAAATGGACGATTATATTAAGTATGAGTGTGGTCTGGTTATGGGACTAAATTGTATGGCATGGAATGGGACGTGTCATTACAGTTTGGCCCCATGATTGGGACTTGTGTGGCTAGACATGATGCATCTTATTGGTTGGAAATGCACTGGTCATTGCATTGAAGAGTTATATGGTTTGGATGCATACTCATTCATGGATTGCCTATTTTGTCTACCATACTTGAATAGGGATATTAATAGTAATGCTTGATATAGTTTGATGAATCTTTTACTGCTAAGTGGTTGTACTCAGCCCATTTGGGGACTAACATTTCAGACTAGACAAGATACCTCTGCCGCCACCGCCACCAGCAGATGGACCGAGTGGTTGGATATGGCCAAGAGGAGGAGGAGGACAACAGAGGAAGGAACTTTTGGACGTCGACACTGATCGATGGACTTTAAGTATATGATTGTTGGAAGAAATGTTGGTCATCTTTTGAAATATAGTCGAGTATAGAAAGCCTTGGCAGTTTGATGTACTGACTAATGATGTCCATCAAGTTATGTAAATAAAAGTGTACGGCTTTAACTTACCTATAAATGTTTAGTTGGTGTGCACTGTTTTCTAAATATAGGGAAGGGAGTTGTTGGATACGCTTCCGCCATGTAAATTGCGCAGGGACCGACCTAAAAGATATAAACCCCTAGGATTGATAGACCTTCAGGTCAAGTAAGAGAAAGGTAAGCGAACTGTGGCGAGCCCAACGGATTAGGAGCCGTTGAGGGGTGCCAAAAAGATGAAGCCTAGTGAATCCATGACTGATATGTTTAGTCTCTTCACAAAAATGGTAAATGGCCTAGCATATCAAGGACAACCAATCTCAAGACAAATGAAGGTCAATAAACTACTGGGTGGACTATCCAAAGACTGGAATCATGTGAAGACATCAATTAGAGAAACCCAAAGGATCATGCCTCTTTCAATAGATGAACTGGTTGGCACACTTCAGTCATATGAAGTGGAGCAAATAAATGAGGATGAAGATCCTAAAGGTAATGATTCAATTGCTTTAAAATCTAACAATGATTCTGATGATACAAATTATGAAGATGATTTGGACAATGAAGAGCTAGTACTCATGATCAGAAAGTTCAAGAAGTTGAACAAGAAGGAAAGAAAATTCAACTAGAAAAAGCAGAGCACTCAAAAGTTCCAAAAAAGATTAGCTGAGGACAATGAAACCAGCCAAGATGTGACATGCTTCGAATGCAAGAAAAATGGACATATAGACCTAACTATCCTCTGTTAAAGAAAAAGAAATGAAGAAATGAAAAATACAAAAAGGCTCCCAAAGCAGAGACATGGAGTGATACATAATGCGATAAAAGTGATGAATAATATGCCAAATCTGTCTAATGGCAAATTCTGAATCAGATATAAACTCTGAAACAGATTCAGACTTAGACTTAAACTCAAATTCAGACTCAGACTCAGACAAGGAAATTGACGTAAGCAATTTAAAAATTCTTGTTAAAGTCTCGAAATATATAGATGAACTCTGTCTTAGTCTCAAAGCCTCTCTTAAAAGAATGTCCGAACTAAAAAGGGGAAATTCCAAACTCAAGCAACAAGAAACTCATTGGAAAGAAAAGTTTGAAAATCTAGATAAAAGTTTTGTTGATTTGAAAGCAAAATTTGATTCTCTTACAAAAGAGAATGCTCTTTTGAAAGAAGACATCTCAAACATCACAAAAAGATTTTCAATAGGATCCGAGAAGCTTGAGAAAATTCTTTCAGTATAAAGACCTTATTTTAACAAGTCTAATTTTGGAATGACTTTAGAAACCGTTCCTTTAATTGATTTTCCCAAAGTTAAAGAAATGATCAGACAAAGACTTACAAAGACTTTTTACAAGAATTACTTTCAAAAGGTTTTTGTAAAACCTGTTAGTAGCAGTGCTACCAAATGTTTAAAGTGTAATAGCTCGGAACATTCCAAGAAGGAATGCCCCATGGTTTGGAGACCCGTTAAGAGGGATTGGACAAAGATAGTGTTTAATATAACTCTCTTGGACCCAAGAAAATATGGGTACTAAATGAAGCTTGAGTTTTCTTTTTGATTAATAGGTTACTATTAAGAGAAAAATCAAATGGTATTTGGATAGTGGCTATTTGAGGCATATGACTAGAGACTCCATTTGCTTTATAAAGCTTGTTTATATAAATGGTGGAAAAGTCTCGTTTGGTGGAAACGGTAAAGGAAAAATCGTTGGATATGGAATCGTGAAAATTGGAAGCTTGACCATCAACAATGTCTCATTAGTGGAAGGTTTGAATTACAATCTACTCAGCATAAGTCAGCTTTGTGACATAGGATTTGAAATCAACTTCCAAGAAGGTATTTGTTCGGGAACAAGTAAAGATCTTTCTCAATCTTTCTCAATCTTTCACTAGATGAAGGCATGTAAATATTTACCTTCTAGATGTAAAACCAAAAGTTCTCAATGTCTTATATTAATTTAAGATTAAGCAAATCTGTGGCATCGAAAGCTTGGCCATGTCAACATGAAGCAAATTGCCAAAATTTCATCCAAGAAACTTGTTCGTGGTCTTCCCAACTTGAGCTATCAAAATTCAGATCTATGTACACCTTGTGTTTTGGGAAAACAGGTTAGAAACTCTTTTAAACCTATGAATCAAGTCTCAACCATTTGAACTTTGCAGCTTTTGCATATGGACCTCTTTGGACCAACCAGAACTCAAAGCATTGGTGGAAAGAAATTTTACCTAGTAATCGTGGATGATTACTCTTGTTTTACTTGGGTTTACTTTTTGGCAAATAAGTCTGAAGCATTCTCTCACTTCTCAAAGTTTGCCAAGAAAGTTCAGAATGAAAAAGGTTATGCTATTTCGAGCATACGAATAGACCATGGTGGTGAGTTCGAGAATCAAGACTTTGCAAAATTCCATGATGAATCTAGTTTCCAGCATGTTTTCTCTTCTTCCATATACTCTAGAGCAAAATGGGGTTGTGGAAAGAAAGAACAAATCATTACAGGAAATGGCAAGAACCCTCTTAATTGAGAGTAAGATTCCCTCTTGATTTTGGGCTGAAACAGTTTCTATAGCTTGCTAAATTATTAACAAAGTGTTCTTGAGGCCTATTCTAGAGGAAACTCTTTATGAAGTCTATAAAGGAAAGAAGTCAATTGTCTCTTACTTTCATGTGTTTGGTTGTAAATGTTTCATTTTGAAAAATGCAAATGATCGAACTGGGAAGTTTGAAGAGAAGTCAAATGAAGAAATTTTCATTGGCTACTCAACCTCAAGCAAAGCATACAGAGTCTATAATAAGAAGACTTAATTAGTAGAAGAGTCTATGAATGTTGTTAAATTTCAAGACTTTGTTGAGAACCAAGAAGACCAGACTTCTGAAGATCAACATCAAGTAGAACCAGAAGATCCAACTGAAGCAAAGGATCAATAGACTTTTAGACCAACAAGCAACTGAAAGCATAAGTCAAGTCATCCTACAAATCTCATCATCGGCAACATTGATGAAGGGATTCACACCAAATCCAAAAGGCGAGAAGAGTCTAGTGCTTTAGCACTCATTTTGAGATAGAACCCAAAAGTGTATAAGAAGCCCTATCTAATGAAAGCTGAATCGAAGCTATACAAGAAGAGCTCAGATAGTTCAGCAACAACGATGTTTGGGAGTTAATTCCTAAACCTAAAGGTAAATCTATTATTGAAACTAAATGGGTTTTCAGGAACAAGGTGGACGAAAAATGAAAGGTTATTAGGAACAAAGCAAGACTCATAACCAAAGGATACACACAAGAATAAGGAATAGACTATGAAGAGACCTATGCACAAGTAGTGAGGTTAGAAGCAATTAGATTATTACTTACTTTTACTTGCTATAAAAATTTCAGCTTATTCCAAATGAATGTCAAAAGTGCATTTTTAAATGAATTTATCCAAGAAGAAATCTATCTAGAACAAAATTTAGTTTTAAAGATCAAGGAAGCCAAACTCAGTTTACAGATTGAAAAAGGCCTTATATGGATTAAAGTAAGCACCTCGAGCCTAGTATGAAAGATTAAGTAAATTTCTAATTCAAAATGGTTTTGAAAAGGAAAATAAGATACTACATTATTCATAAAAAAGAATGTAAAGATTTTCTATTGGTTCAAATTTATGTTGATGATATTATTTTTACATCTCTTAATGAAAATCTATGCAATAAGTTTTCTAAATCTATGTAGGATGAATTCGAGATGAGCATGATGGGTGAATTAACATTCTTTCTCAGATTACAAGTCAAACAATCAAAGAAATTGATTTTCATTCACCAAGAAAAATATGTAAAAGATCTCATCAAGAAATTTGGATTGTAGAAAAGCAAGAAAATAGAGACACCAATGTCAAGTTCTTCGAAGCTAGACAAAGATGAAGGAGGAAAGAAAGTTGACTAGAAGCTTTACAGAAGCATTATTGGTTCACTTTTTTATCTTACTACATCTAGACCCGACATCTTGTTTAGTATTTGCATTTGTGCTAAATTTAATCAAATCCCAAAGAATCTCATTTAAGTTCTGCAAAATGCACATCATCAAATACATTACAACTACTTCAAGGCTAGGTCTGTGGTATCCCAAAGAATGAGACTTTACTTTTCTTGAATACTAAAACGCAGATTTAGCAAATTGTAAAGTTGATAGAAAGAGTACTTCTGGTACTTGTCAACTGCTGGGCAACAAACTGGTGTCCTGGTTTACAAGGAAAGAGAGCACCGTAGCTTTATCAATAACAAAAGCAGAATATATGGCTCTTGGGAGCTATTGTTCTCAAATTTTGTGGATAAGGCAACAATTGAGAGACTTTGGAATTGAAGAATCGTGCACCGAGATCAAATGCGACAACACTAATGCTATTAATCTCACGAAAACCCAATTCTTCATTTAAGGGCAAGGTATATTGAATTTCGACATTATTTCATAAGAGATCATGTTCAAAATGGAGATGTTATGATTGAGGATAAGTACACTAATGGTGCCATAAGTTGTGTATGGCGCTCACTTTGGTGCTAAAAGCTTCCGTCGGATCATTTAAGTGTCAAAAAATTTGAAAAACACTCACTTTGGTGCCAACGCCGATCTGATAGGCCGAAAATCCGACGTGGCCTTTTTTAATTAATTTTTTAAGCTGATGTGGCTCGCCGGGGAGTATAGTTAGCATTTAAACAACAAAACAACGCCGTTTTGTGTCTTTCCCCCAAGTTCAGAACCCTAAATCCCCAAACGACGCCATTTTGTGTTGTCGTCTTCCCCAAACAGATCTAGCAACACCAACAGCGCCGAACCAGCAACACCAGCAGTGCAGAATCAGCAACACTAGTAATTTTCCGGAAAAGAAACCACGCATTCGCCTCCACCCTCCCCCAGTAGTTTTCCCCTATTTTCAATCACCTTATCAACCTTTCAAATCCCAGAATCTCAGCCCCACCAACGCCTTTTCCCAAGGAATATCGTTGGGTGTAGAGGAAACGCGAGCTCGAAGAATCTCCAAAAGCACGAGCAATTTGGCCAATGGTAACCGCGAAGATCAGGAACGCCACCGAGGTTGTTGGCGAAGCCAGCTGTGACGAAGGTGGCAGCTGTGGCCCCGCCATCCCCTCCTCCGCCCTCATCGTCGACACCTCCCTCTCTCTCGGGATTTTCTGTTTGTCTTTTTTTCTTTTGTCTTGATGTGGCAAGCAACGATGATAGAGGTCGAGGGATAGCGGCTGAGCGACGGTGGCCGAGGGACGGCGGTCGAGTGACAACAGACGAGCAATGGCGGACAAAAAAACCCTAATTTCAATCTCCAAATAAATAAATAAAAACGGCATCGTTTTTGTGAGACTATCCACGTAGGACGGCAAAATGACGTCGTTTTCTTAAGGAAGACGGAAAACGACGTCGTTTAAAAGGCTTCTCGATTTTTTTAAATATAAAAGCCACGTAATCATTTTGGCCGGAATTTGTCGTCGGTGGCACCAAAGTGATTATTTTTCCTCCGATTTGGCACTTAAGTGATCTAGCGGAAACTTTTGGCACCAAAGTGAGCGCCGTACACAACTTATGGCATCATTAGTGTACTTATCCCGTTATGATTCAGTTTATCGATTCTAATAATTAGCTAGTGGATATATTTACAAAGCCACTTGAGAAAAGTCTATTTGAATTTATTCACACCAAACTGAATGTTATCTGTTCTACCGACTAAAGTCTGAAGTTGGTCAGATTCAAAATATCTAGAAATTACTTCAGTAAGTTAATATCTCTTCAATATAGGTAATTTAAATTTAGAAAGAAAATCTCAAAAGGTATGTTTTTGAATCCTTATCTATCCATTTTATTTTTAGAAATTATCTTTTGAATTTTTGGAAGTTTTTTTTTTTTTTTTCATTTTTGAAAATGACAGCTTTTTCAGAGTGACAATTCATTTACCCCGTTTTATCCTTTTTGTACCATCGAGTCTTTTTGTCTTCATTTACATTTTCACAAACCCTAGAATACAATCTTCTACTCTCACCCTTTTTCTCTCAAGTTTGATCTTCAAAGCTTTCACCTTTTTCATACGAACGATTTTGAGAAATCCTCCTCGACTTCGACAATGTCGTTCCAAAGAAAGTTGTCTAGGATTGCAAGTAGGGGACCACTGAACATGCCTGAGGATCCTACCCATTTCAACTTAACCAACGAGGAAGATTCACAACAACAACAGCCACACTCAACCACGTGCACCTCAACCTCCTCCACGCCATCACAAGGAAGAAGAAATCATGGAAGATGTTGAACTTGTAAGAATGCTAAAACCTGAGACTCTCTTTAAACTCTACAATCGGTTGAAGCAGGGAGGTACTGAGATGGCTTTTATAGATGAGTTTTTGAAAGAGAGAGGGTACAAAAATGAAACTATGTTCTTGAGATCGATGGAGCGGCTTAGGCATTGCACCTGAAGGAACGGCGGATAGGACATTTGCTGAATTTCCGGCTAATCCGCACTTTAGCTCTTTTAATCAGCCTGAGATTAAGGATGACGATGAAAAGCTATATGCAAACTTTCAGCTTAGGATGGGCGTTGCTACAAAAGTACGTTGAGATGGAGTGAATTTATTTCATTCTAAAGAACATCAAAGGACTTACTCCAAACTGCTGAAAAGAGGGGTGATGAACCATCGAATTGTTGATTTCGAGTTCTTGGACTCTTTGCAGGTGAATCTAAGAGAGAAATTCGCTCTCTTTTAACTTGAAAGATTTTGTTCGGAGACCGTTGTCACTTATGCCGAATTGACTGCTTATTTCTATTCGAATTTGTCTTATCTTGACTCGAATAGATTTTGCTTTACTGTAAGGGACAAAGAATATGTGGTGGTGGATGTAGACACTCTGGCGGACGTTATTGATGTGGAAAGAGGGAGTTTTCGACCAATTAACATAACTGTTGGTCATGCTACAAGTTTTCTTGTGAAAGACAAATCTTCTGAGGGTGGCATTATCTATAAGAGAATGACTACCTCCAATATTTTATTGCACAAGATCGTGACCAATTGCATCCGACCCAAGTCAACCTCCAAGACTGACGTTTCTCGTTCCGAAGCAAAACTGATATTTGCCATCAGTAATCGGATGAAGTTCTCGCTACCCCCACGTTATCCTCATGCACATGTACAGAATTGTGGTGAATGATAGAGGACAACTACCTTGCTCTACGCTGGTCACCAAGCTGTTCAAACACTTTCACATTCAGCTTGTCTTATCTCTTTGTGTTTGAACCATTGCTCCTATGGTGATAGGATTGAAGATGGTATCGAAAATGAGACTGAAGGAACTAAACAAGGAATTGGAGCACTTTAAGGAAAAGTCCCCGAGCAAGACTAAACAAGACTGCTGTGAAGAAAATGAAGGGCAAGGAGCCCATGATTGAATCGAAGAAGAAGAGAAGAGCCTTTATCCTGTAGGATGAAGAGGATGAAGATGAGCTAACTCTTTCTGCTTTTACAAGAGGATGAAGATGATCTAACTCTTTCTGCTTTTACTTTGAAAGATCTTCGGAGTTTTGTTAGTTTTGAGTAGCCACAAGAGCAAGAAGGAAGAGGACGAGGAGAAACAGAGGAGAGAAGAGAAGAGAAGAGGAAGAGGAAGGAAGAGAAGAAGATGAAGAAGGAAGAAAAGAAGGAGAATAATAGGGTAGAGATGACTCCTTTGAGTCAACTCTTGCAATATCCTTGACAGAGGATTCCGAGAAAACTAGGAGTGTGATTGCCGAAGAAGGAAGAAATGATGAACATCACTTTAGAGTCAAACCGAGAAGGAGTAAGAAGTAAGTTTCACCTCTCCACCTGTAGCCACGGAAACAAGGGGAGCTCATGAAAAAACAGGTACTTCTACTCCTGATTTTACAAGTGATGATATTAGCAGGACTCCAGTAGATCAAAGGATGTTCATGCCTCTCAAGTTCCTGAAGCTGATGCTGAGGCATCCTCTCAAAGCACTAGTGATCGACATGCTGACGTTCCCTTGGACCTCCATACTCCTAGAATTGATTTGGCTGAACCAAGTACTTTAACGGAACCTTCCGCAGACTTTAAAAGACTACTGAATATCCTTTTGGAATTGAAGGCTCAGCAATATGGGATGGACTTTGAGATCAAGAATCTCAAAACAGCTTTGGTGTCTACTTCAGATTCTCTACAAAAGCAAGGTACAAGCCCTTAAGCTTCAAGTTCAAGGGAATGCAAAGGGTGAGGATATTGAGTAGCTAAAGGAGATTCTAAGGAAGCCGGAGGAGACTATCAAGTCTATGGGAGATTTCCAGATCATTCACATCCCCAAGCAACCCTAATTTCTTCAAACCTTTTATTATTATTATCGTTATCCACTTTTTGCTGTTGACAAAAAGAGGGAGAATGTGCACAGATTTATCTTTTGAACTTTAACTTTTGTTTGACCTTTGACTTTATTTGGTTTGTTGAACTTTTTAACGCTTGACGCTTGCAGCATTTCATGACAATGATTGTGGTTGGATAGTTATTTGTCTCATTCTCTTAAAACTAATATGTTTTTGTGGTTGCAAAATCGATGCTATCCAGACCCTAATTAATTTATTCTTATAAAATATCATGTATTGTCTAAAGTGTTATTTTGTAGGACAAGAATTCTTAACTCTGCGGAGAAAGTTTTGTCACCATCAAAAAGAGGGAGATTGTTAGAGAAAACTCATTTATTGTTTTGAAGCTGACAAAACCTTTCCACGGTCTAGTATAAAGACTCCAAGACTTTATGGAAGAAGTCTGAAGACTGACAGATTTTAGGATCAAAATCTACTCATGCTGACAAATTCCAGACTGAATGTCACTAAAGAATGAAGACTTATTCGGATGGATGATTATCTTTATTTCTTCAAGAATTCAGGTCGTATGATTTATGGAAGGCTTTCTAGATGGATACAACACCTACATAATTAATTATCCTTATTGAAATCAATTTGGATAATCAAATCTTTTTGAATGGCGAGTAAACTTGGAAAGTTCTACTTATGGAAACCAAGATCTTGATTGTATGGGTGAATAGGATTGATGGGCTTTCATCTCGATCATCAAACAACTTGAGATCTCTTTAATTGATTCTGTCCAACGAGTAGATTGGAAGAATTCCTTTGGAAAGTGCCAATGATCATTTTGGCATGAAGGAGTATTTAAGGGAACTTGCTAGTTGTTTGACAAAGAGCGTGAAAGAAAAATTTCAAAGTCCGAAACTTCCTATTTCTTTGTTATTTTAATTGTCGAGCTCAATTTGTACTCAAAAGAGATAGTAAACAATAGTGAGACTTCGGAAGAGTGTGGTAGAGTCTCTTCACTATAAAGTCAAGATCATGAGACTGTAAAATCTCTTTTGATTCATAGTGGATTCTAGCCAGTAGGCTGTCAGCGCAAGAGAGTGGACGTAGGTTTGATCTAAGCCAAACCACTATAAACTTTGTGTTCTCATTCTCTTCCTTGAACTCTTTTATTCATTCGTAAATTTATTTAATTGCTAAACTCACTCTAGTCCATTACTTTGTAGATTCCATTTCGAAAGAATAAGTTTTTATAAATGTTTCCGCAAAAAATTTCTTTTAACACCTATTCACCCCCTCTAGGTATTTATTTTGTCCTTTCAGTTGTAAACACCACAAGCAACAGAGGGAAATGGAGTGCAATACATGTAATAGAAGACAAAAAGAGTGTACACGTGGGAAAGAGAGGCTGTTCTAGGCAAGGCTATCACCCGCCGGTAAGGGTTAGTGTCACAAGCCCTTGGCAAACACTCATGAGGGTTGCCACACTCACCACACCAAAGGGTTGTTGAGGGCAAGATCTCTCTCTCTCTCTCTCTCTATTTGAAACAATCCAAATACTCTCTCTCTCCATAGATATGTACCTTTGTGTGATGTATAAGTGCAAAGCCACCATGATTGAGCCCAACAACAATTTGGCCAACCTCGCTGATGACTGGTAGAAGAGGCACCACCCTCTCTTTGTCAAAACAACTTGAAGATGGTTTTTCCTTTCTCTTAATTTTCAATTCTCTTCCTTCGAACTCCTTGACTTTAATCTTTTAATTATTTAAATTCATAAAACCACATAAACGTCGTCTTAACATCTATTTAATTATCACATTAGCTTTTCGTCTGAGCACCTAACACAAGGATTAATATTGTGCATGTTTAAAAAAAGTTCAAAAGGATCAAATTGAAGGGAGGGAGGGAGAGAGAGAGAGAGAGAGAGCTTAAACACCCTAAAAATTTGAAGGTCCCATGCCTTTGTCCCTAAAACTTGTTGCAATCGAAGTTGACCGTTGTTGGGTATTGCCGGTGGCCTCCACTTGTTCATAGGATTGTTGTCGATGGGTTCAATTTTCGCTTTTTTTTTTTTTTTAACAAATTCCAGGTGGAATAATAACGTGGATTTTGCTCTTGGCTAGTCACTTTACGAAATTTTGCAAAAATATATACACCCAAAAAATTCCCCAATGCCATAACCAGAGTTATAAAAAAATCTTGAGGGTGTTAATTTTTTTTTTGCCAAAATTGATGAATGAATAGGGTGTTAAAAAAAGCTTTTTTCCAAAGTTGATGAATGAAAAATTTGAGTCCTCTAAGGAATGAATGGATGTGAATTTTGTCAATGCATTGTTGGTTGATCTCACTCAGAATTGATCACTCTTGAGATATTGACCTTGAGGGGAAAGGCTAATGAGGACAAAACTCGTACGACTAAAGGACTTGACCTGGGAAAATGACTTGACCATGAGACTTGCGTGAAGGCAATCCTGTAGATAAGCAGGCTGATTTCAAGGACGACCGGGATGCGATTCGTGGACAGAACATAATGAAACGATGGGTGATTCCGTTTACCGTTATCAAACCCACGAATGACCCTAGGTCGATCCTTAGTAATTGTGTACTTTGAAATAAGAATCTATCCTCTGCAATTTCATGTATTCAAGGACATTCATGCATTGATATGTCTTTAATGTGGTTTGACATGAGTCGCTTACGCGGGAATCCTAGGAGCTGCTTGTCAATCTAAGTTGTACCCAAAATGGCATTAGGTGAAATTTACATGGCATGAGAACTAACGATTAGGCTTCAAATTATCAGGAATGTCCGGGACGGATTTTGGATGAAGCTACAGCGATAGTCAACAGAGCAGTTAAGCTGAGCAATTGGAAAAGGGATTTTCGGATCGAGGAAGCGAGCCTGTGAGAACATGGGCCAGGCCAAGCCAGTGTGGGCCCTAGGCCCAAGGTGGGACAACCACCATAGTGGGCCTAAATCAAGCAAATGAGCCCACTGGGTTTAAACCAACTATTCATCTTTCAAAGCCCATGGTCCAACTTTGAACCCAATCAAGCCCAATCAATTTCCAAGCCCACTCCTATTCATAGCTAAGCCCAATCCTTAGGCCCATCCACTCATTTCAGCCCAAGGTCAAATTTGTAATTTGTGCAAGGTGAAATGACCAAATTACTCCTAGTTGTAGGGAGAAAAGGCTAGAGGAGAGAAAAGATGATGTCATGCATGGGAATTGAAGCAAGCATGTGAGGGCTTAATAAGGTATGACACCAGCCCTCACATCTCTCTCTCTCCCCCATTTAGCCTCCCAACCGACGAGCTCTCTCTCCTTTGTTCTCCCTCTCTACCTATTTTTGTTCCAACGTAGACCTTCCTCAAAGATCTGAGTTGATCGTTGGCTTCTTGGATGAATCAGCCTTGGTGCCACCCACCATTGTCTTCAGGACATCTAGATCATCTATTTGGACCTCACCGTTTGCAAATCGGAGCCACCTTTTGGCTCACCGGCCGGCCAAAAGCCAGCGGCAGTCTAACCACCTAAAACTATTATGCTCCAGACTGACCTTCATCAAAGATCCGAGTTAAAAGTTGTCTTCCCGGATGAATTAGCTATACTCTACCCACCATCGTGAAGAAGACATCCAGGCCGTTCCAACGAGCCCGCTCGGTTGGCGGAACGATGCTTCAAACGTCCCGTACAATGGCACGAAGCCACCGGTCGCCGGACCGCCCGATTCCACCTAGCTTCACTTGGTTTGTGATTTTGGCCCGTTTTCTCCGGTTTTGATTGAGTTTTCACCTAGCCCAACTACCAACCACTCCCCCTTGACCTCCTTGTGCCACCGATTGCCGGCCACCCCCTTCGCCGGAGCTTCGGCCAAGCCGTTCAACTTGTTTTCTCCTCTGGTAGGGCTATTTTTTAGTGTTTTCAAAGGGAGTCCGAGCTGTGGTTGATGTGTTGAGCTTGGAACTATCTTGGATCATCGTGGTAGAGGTCTTGGAGTGTTGCCACCGCGTTAGTGTCTCCGGCCCGCTTAACAAGTGAGTTTAGCTCCTAATCCTTTGATTAGAGCCTAAACTTGCTTAGGGTTGGTTTAGTTAGATTTAATTCTAGTTTAGGTGATTTAATTAAGTTGTCTTAGCCCTACGATAAGTGGTTAGATGGATGGATTAGATTAGTTTAGCTTAATCTTGTTTTATTTGCTTAATATGGTTTATGTGGTTAATTAAGCATGTTTATCTTAATTGATTGGTTTCCTTAATTTAATCATTGTTTTAATGATTTCTGAATATAATTTATTATTTCTTGAATTCTGGAAATTTACTATTCATGCGACACTATTCACAAATATTGTTCACGAGTACTGTACACCGAATAATGTTCACGTGCATTGTTCATCCAAAATGCGAAAAATGTCTGAAATTCATGTTTGTTGATTTTATGAAGTAAATGGATGTGAAAATGCATGGCATCCATATGAATTGAGTGATGATTTGTGAAATGGTGTGGTGATTGAAAATTATGGATTTTATTAAGAAAATTCCAAGTGACGGGTTTGGACACCCAAAATGGATTTTATGTATTATATCAAACGGTGGGGTTTGAAAAGAAAGGTATTATCTTTTCTTGTTTGAAATGACATGGACCCACACACGACTACTTTCTCGGATGTTTTTAATACAAAGAAAAGAGGCCAAGACTATTATTTTAATCGGGGCATTTGAGTGAAATGCAAAGTGTCCGGGGCCGATATTGAATTATCATGTGCTAATTAAGAGGAAACCGTTAGGGGTGTTTAAGCCGGACGATACCCGACATGGGATGAACCATATAATGGGCTTGGGTCATAGTAAAGGCTAGGCCGACTGGACCTATACTCCTTTGGGAATGGGAACTGTCAGGGGCGTTTAAGCCGGACGATATTCGATATGGGATGAACCATATAGTGGGCTTGGGTCGTAGTAAAGGCTAGGCCGACTGGACCTATACTCCTTTGGGAATGGGAATCGTTAGGGGCGTTTAAGTTGAATGATACGCAATATGGGATGAACCATATAGTAGGCTCGGGTCACAGTAGAGGCTAGGCCAACTGGACCTATACTCTTTCGGGAATGGGACTTGTCATAATGATTTGGTCTCATAATCATGACCCCTATAATTGACTGAGATGAATGAGGAGTTTCAATTGTTGTATGCATTGAGTATATGCATTGTGATTTTGAACTGCACCAATGTGCATGAATGCATGAGAATCATGGTATTGATAGTTCCGGTCATGCACGAGTGAACCACATTGTTTATGGCATGCACGTGCGAATTGATAATATGCAGAGTGTGGCAATGGCCAAGTGAGATCGCTTGTGATGCGACTCATATGTGATTGATGAAATGTATCATCTAATGGCCATGTGCATTGCGTGTATCGTGTTAAATTATAACATGTAGGGTATGTCATACTAGGTAAGGTTGTATGCGAATTGACTATTGGTTGTTACTTGTGGTGGGGTAGTTTTGGATAGATACCCTAGGTTGAGTTGGTGTTATAACCGGGGGCTTAGGAGTGGAACTCGTTGAGATTTATATCTCACTGGTTATTGAATAACCATTTTCAGGTCCCTAGTGTTAAGAGCTAGGAGCTTGAAGCGGAAGGGTCAGGAGCATAGGTGGCTCAGTAGTTCTTTACGACATAGACCTTCTATAAAAGCTTGAAGTGTTTATAAAAGTGTATTTGATTTGAAATTAGTTGTCTTGCTTTTCTATCCCATGTATGTCGTTGTCAGGGGATTAGTTAATTTGCTTTCACATGTGCAATAAAATGAAAATGGTTGGCGACAAGTCCTGGGAACATCGCAAAATTCTATCGACCACCGAGGGATGTGCTGCGCTCGAGGTTCGGGGCGTGACAATAAGGAAGATATTGCTTTTGTCTAAAAAGAGAGAAGTAGAAGGAATTAGAAAGACAATTGAAGTGCTATTCATAATGTCAAGAGGTAGCCCAATCATATTTTATTATATATATATATATATATATTCCCTTTCTAGAACTTTTGAACTTATTAAACTATTAAATCAAAATTCTCTTAACAAACACATGCAAAAATATAATTATATTCACATAGGGCTAGTACAAGTAGGAATTAAGCCTCTTACCGAAGAAGGCTTAAATACTTCTATTTTACTAGCCTTACGTGATGCTAGATTATTAAATTTCGAAGATTCTCTTTTAGGAATAGTTGAAACAAGCCTTTATAATGGCCCAATTCATTTTGACTATAATCAAAATTTTTATGTATCACTTAGAGATCCAAATATTATTAAATCTCTAACTCTCCAAGTCAAAACACATAATTACAGAATAGCCGAAGGATCAATTCCTTTAGCTCTTGCCTATAGAGTCCATTATAAAGCAATGATATCATATTTTAGGATTAATGCTTTTAAACACAGTCCAAAAGGAGAAACTCTTTTACTCCAAACTGATATCACTAGAGCTAATACTATCATTCCTAGGTTAATAAGTTGGAGTGATATTGTTTTACCAGAACAATGGGAGTTAGAGGACCATATTCTTCCAAAAATTGTTCATAATAGTGAACCAACAAATATAGTGCAACATCCTGAAGGAAAGGTAATCATTCAATTTCCAAGAAGGTCATTTGATATAAGATCAATTCCTTCTTCTTCATCAAGGAGATTAGTTGATCTCCATCCTAATTTGCCACCTATAAATCACTCTTCCACCAAGAAATAATGATGAAGCTACGACTTCTAATCCATCAAATAATCCTAGCATTAGTGGTCTTGATAATCGATCCGGAATTCCTAGACCCATTTATCAATAGGACCAAAATGAACAACACCTTGGAAACCCAGATTCTCCTCATCACTCTCTTACTTATTCACAATTAGTTGATCCTAAGGTTCTTGTTCTTGAGAAAGAATTTGAACCTAATCGTGAGTTTTTAAACAAAGAATTGAATTTAGAAAGAAACAAAGAGATTAAACAATGGTTTTTTAATACCTTTCATAAACAAGCTAAGGAAATGAAAGAAAAATATTATAATTTCTTTTATGAACATGAAACCCATATCTTCTTTTTTTTTTTTTTTTGGTTTGAAGAACATTTCCTCCAACTTAAAGAAGTTTATGTTTTATATCATGCTTATAAATGGCAACTAGATAATGACCAAACTATAGAATCTAATCATCCTCCTTTGAGAAAGATTAAGATCCATCATAGGGATAGTGAAACTACAGCTAGTCCTTTCAGAATCACAACTGCTAAGTGATGATCCTCAAACTTCAAAGATAATACAGCAAAATAATTACACCAATCAACATCTTCATACTATTGGTAATCAATTAAATAGAATAGAGTCTTCCATTCAATTGTACTCTACTCAACTACCAAAATCCGAAATGCTCAAACCTTTTGAATTTCCTAAAACTTATAGCCTAGAATTCGCTAAAACCTTAGAAAATAGAAGGAGGTCTTTAGGAAAGTTACATGTTCTAGACACTCCTAATGTTAAGGGACCTCCTCCTACAAAAGAGACTTCTAGGATAAGAGATCTAGTTATCAATGATACTCCTAACCAAATAAATGTCTTGGAAAAATCCAATGAAGAATTTGAAAATGAATCAATTCCACAAATTAATAGACTTTCATGGAAAAATCCCCAAAAAACTCTATTATCAAAGGGCCACTCCTCTTGATATTGTCCTTGAAGAGTCATTCCAAAGAGTTCAAAATAAGCATTCTCCTAATGCCATTTATGAATGGAATATAAATGGTGTCTTAGAAAATAATACTATTAATATTTTGAATCAAATGGTTATAGTAGCCAATGCTTATAAAATCAACAAGAAGTTTCTGATCATGTTGTCACCAACCTTTTAATAGCTAGATTTATAGGGCAACTAAAAGGTTAGTGGGATAACTATCTTACTAATGAACAAAGAACTCAAATCTTAAATGCATATAAAATAGATGAATATGGATAGCATATTGAAGATGCCAATGGGCAAGCCATTCAGAATGATGTCTGTACTCTCATCTATTCTATATCATAACATTTCATAGGAGACCCCTCCCATATAAGGGATGTAAATCAAGATATTCTTTCAAACATGAAATGTAAATCTCTAGGGAGATGCAAGGAATATAAGGATCTTTTCTTACAAAGGGTTTTGGTTAGACTAAACTGCAACCAACCATTTTGGGAAGAAATTTTTTAGCTAGATTACCTCGTTTAGTAGGAGATCAAGTTCGTAATAAAATAAGGGAAGAATATGATGGTCAATTTCCTTATCACTTATTATCATATGGAGAGTTAATTTCTTATATTTATAGACAAGGAACACAAATGTGTAATTTTAAAAAAATACAAAAACAATTAAAGATAGAACAATTGCTAGGTAATAAAGATTTACGGGATTTTTGTACACAATATGGTCCTTCATATACTCCATCAAAACCAAAATGTAAAGGAAATTGTCCTCTTGAAAAACAAAAACCCAAAAATCGTTACAAAAATAAATCACAAGCCAATAAACAAGATAAATCCAAACAAAAACCAAAAAGGAAAATTAACAAAGATAAAAATGTTACAATTTATAAAAAAGGAATATTTATAAATATTGCTGAATAAATAAAAGATTAAATGAACTTTTAATAGATGAAAAGACTCTCTATCCACTAAATAACATCATGGCTGCTACTGAAGATGATTCTTCTTCAGAAGACTTTCTTAAAGAAGCAGACCTTCAAATCAATGAAATAGAAAATTCATTAGAATCTAAAGAAAATAATTCCCCTCTTGAAGAACCGACACCTGAAATCAATGTATTTACAAAGGAAAAGGAATTTTTGTTAGAAATGGCTGATAATATATTAGATCCAGAAACCAAAAAGCAATATTTAGATAGACTTCAATCTTCTATAAAGATCCCAACTAATTCTAATACAACTTATAATCTCAAAGATATTCTTAATAGAAATAAGAAAGTACAATCTAGACCTATCAATATAAATGATCTTGATAATGAAATAAATCAGCAGATTTTAGAAATAAAAGCTCTCAAAGATGCCTAAGGCCAAATACAAAAAGAACTTTTGGCAATAAAATCTAAAATTGAAAAGGGAAAAGAAAAAGATGAAGAAAATGCGACTAATAACACTGATTCTAATTTTTTAATGACTTTATCATAAATAATATTGTGGCCTCCGCATTTTTGCCGACCTAGGAAAAATAATGATACTTTATCATAAATCGACCCCTGTTTTATCGCTGCTCTACGCCCGAAATACTAATTTTTGGAGAAAAATTGTTACATGCACGATCATTCACGGCCATACGCGGCCATGCATTTACGTGAGAATTTTCTTGTGAAGAACCCACATGGCCGCACCTTCCTTTTTCCATTTGGCCGATCAATGGCAAGTAATTCCTTGACCCATGCAAACTGATCAGTGCCCCTTCTCCGTGCAAGAATTTCGGTCACATGCATGTACATGTGGCAGTCAACTAAAGAAAATTAGTTGACCCCATGAAGACACGTGTTTTCCTTCTGGGTGGCCAGCGAAGAAGGAACTTTGGACAGCTGCGTCGACCGTGTCTTCAAGCGGCAAAGAGGGCCATTAAGAATAGCCCACGACGGAGTCACGTTCGCTGGTCAACAAAAAGGGCACGGAAGCAAGTGAGAGAGAGAAGGACCGAGTGAAATAAGGCAGAGAGAGAGAGAGAGAGAGAGAGAGCAGTGAGTGCGAGAGAAAGCAGCGAGCGTGAGTGAGAAGGAAAAGAAGGAGGTCGCCCCTCCAGCCGTGCACGTGTGCTGCCGCCATCGACGCCCCTCGCCGCCATTGAGCCACTTTGCCCTGCCGTGTGCTTGCTGTGCTTTTGCTTGGATTAGAGGCAAGTAGAGTCCATTGATTTATCCTTTGATTGTTGTGTTTTGTGTGTGATGAATGGTGAATTTCGGATGTGGATGAAGTGTGAAATTTCGAAATTATAGGAGTTGTGTTCTAGCCTAGTATTCTGTTTCTGGAAAAACAGTCCGACCTTTGAGTTGCATGCGATATTCTAATTGGAATCTGACTTTGACTTCTTGATGAAAGTTGTAGAGAACTTCCTGAAGATTAACATACTAAAAATTGAGATGAAACGGACAAGTATTGGTTGGTGAAATGATTTTCCTTTGAAGAAACTAGATCTGGAAACTGTTATGTCGACCTTTGGAATCTGACGTCAACTTCTTGATGAAAGTTGTAAAGGACCTCTTGGAGAATAACATATCAAAAATTGAAAGGAAACGGACGAGTATAGGTCGATGAAACCATTTTTCTTTGATGAAGCTAAATCTGGAAACTGTTATGTTGATCTGTTGTGATTCCGTGAATTTTGTGATCTTATCCAGTCCGAAGTTGATCTCGTGTTATTGATGAGAGTTGAAGAAAACATCTTGAGGAGCAACATACTAAAATTTGAGGATAAACGGACAAGTAATGATTGGGGAAAACGGTTTTCTTTGAAAATGATGAATCTGGACAGTGAACCGAGAGATAGGAAGAGTTATAAAAATTATAGCTTTTAATCCAGAAGAAATTAAATTTTGATATCTTCACGAGACTTTTACCTTTAGAGGTCAGCTATAACATATCAAAATCTCATAATTTTTGAAGTTCATTTAAGGGCTTAATCAAAATTATTTCTGAAACTATGCAAAAGTGGTGCTGGAATTTCTTTTGTTGTGATGTATGGATCTATGTAATTGATGTGGAACTTTCTTGACATAGTGTTCTTCATGAAATATCTTCCTCTGGATCTTTTTTACATCATGTTAAATTATCATAATTTATTGAGTTTTTTTACTAATTTTCCAAGAATTTTCACTAAAGAAGTACATTCTATTTTATCCGAAAATTGGTTCTAGTTTCAAAAACCAATGAACTTCTTTATAAAATGTGATATCATGGATCTTATGTGTAGTGCATATATGGTGATGTTTGGCATATCATGTGACATCAAAAGATGGTTTAGATCTTTGATATTGTTGCATCTAATGCCATGATGAAAATGAGACATATATGAGATTATGTATTGTGATAATAACGAGACCGTCAGAGGTGTGAGCCGACGATGCCTCGGGAGTGTTGGGATGCCCGGAGTGTGGGTGCCGGATGCCCGGAGTGTGTGTGCCGGATGTCCTCAGGAGTTTTGAGATGCCCGGAGGTGTGTGCCAGAAGCCTTGGAGGTGTGTGCTGGGGGGGATTCCTCATGATGCTAGTTGGAGTGCGAGATGCCCAGAGATTAGAATGAGTTGATGCCCTTTGGATGCTTGGTTGTATTATGATACATGCCCGGAGGGTGAGGGGTTGTATTATGATGCATGCCCGGAGGTTCCTCATGATGCTAGGTTGGGTGCGAGCGATAAATTGTGGGATGCAAACATTGGTCATTGGATGAAAAATGATGAGATCCTTATGAAAGATAAGAATTGAAATTTAATCATGTGCATGGGTGTATGCATATGGCATGATGCATGATGTGCTTATGAAAATAAACTGATGCTATTTGACATTGAGAATGCGATCATGAAGGCTTGAATGGATCTCATGGGGATGTATGCTGGATAGCATGGATGATATGAATCATGGTGATATATGCACGATGGCATGGTGAGATATGCATGACCGCATGGTGGTATATGCACGATGGCATGCAAAGATATGCATGACTGCATGGTAATATATGCATGACTGCATGGTGATGTATGCTTGATAGCATGAATGATATGTGCTTTACTCATGATATCTTGATTGTCTTGCTTGTTGCATTATGTAGTTTGGTGGATCTTTACTGCTAAGTGGTTGTACTCACCTCGTTTGGGGACTAACATTTCAAACAAGATAAGATACCTCTGCTGCCACTGCCACCGGTAGATGGATCGAGTGGTTGGATATGACCGCGAGGAGGAGGATAGCAAAGGAAGGAACTTTTGGACGCCAACACTGATCGATGGACTTTAAGTATATGGCTGTTGGAAGAGATGTCGGTCATCTTTTGAAGTATAGCCGAGTATAGAAGACTATGGCATTTTGATGTACCAATGAATGATATTCATCTGGTTTAAGTGAATAAAAGTGTTCGGATTTTACCTATAAATGTTTAATTGGTGTGCATCAATTTCTGAATATAGGGTAGGGAGTTGTTGGATACGCTTCTGCCATATAAATTGCGCAAAGACCGACCTAAAAGATTTAAGCCCCCAAAAGTTATGGGCTTATTATGATTCCATGGTATCAGAGTATTATATTATCAGGTCAAGTGAAAGAGAATGGAAATCTAACTGTGGCGACCCTAACGGTTTGGGGGCCATCAAGGGGTGCCACAAATATCGAGAAAATGAATAATAAAAATAACAATTAAATCAGTGATGAATTCACCATTGATACCATGACACTTTTTGATACAAGAACTGATCTTAATTGCATTAGAGAAGGCTTGATACCAATAAAAATTTCATAAGACTACATAATTATTAAAATCAGCTTGGGACAATCTTAGAATAAGTTACAAGTTGCTTGAAGCTTCTGTAATAAAAAATCAAATGTCTAATAAAATATCCTTTCTTTTAGTTAAAGATATGAGACAAAATGTGATATTAAGAATGCCCTTTATTCAATTAATCAACATTTTACTGTCACTAATGAGGGAATTGAAACACGGGTTTTAAATGAAAAGATTACTTTTGATTTCATTACTAAACCACAAACAAGAAATTTAAATATATTACAAGAAAATTCAATTGCTGAAATCAATTACCTTATAAAAAAAACAAAGAAAATCAACTTCAATATTTAAAAGACGATTTAGAGTTCAAAAGGATAGAGCAAAAACTCCTTGATGCAAAAATAGAAAAAATTTTTTTTTCTTTCCAAAAACATATAGAGCAAAACATATATTCTACATTACCAATGCATTTTGGGAAAGGAAGAAACATATTGTTAGTCTTCCTTATGAACCAGATTTCTTAGAAGAACAAATTCCAACAAAAGCTCGACCAACACAAATGAACTAAGAAGTTTTACAATTTAGCAAAAGAAAATCCAAAAATTATTAGATAAGAAAATAATTAGGAAAAATTAATCACCATGAAGTTGCTTTGCTTTTTATGTCAATAAAAATGTTGAACTAGAAAGAGGAGTACCTAGGTTGGTTATCAATTATAAACCATTAAACAAAGCATTAAAATGGATTAGGTATCCTATTCCAAACAAAAAAGAATTTACTAAACCGACTTCATAATTCAAAAATATTATCAAAGTTTGATATGAAATTAGATTCTGGTAAATTCAAATAGATGAATCAGATAGGTATAAGACATCATTTATTGTACCATTTAGATAGCATGAATGGAATATAATGCCATTTGGTTTAAAAAATGCTACTTCGAATTTGTAGAGGATAATGAATGATATTTTGAATCCTTATTCTGAATATATTTTAGTATATATAGATGATGCCTTAATCTTTTCTACTAGTATAGATCAACATTTTAAACATATCTTAGTATTCATAAGTATTATTAAAAAAAAAAAAATGGCCTGGTAGTCTTCCCAACTAAAATATCACTTTTCCAAACAAAAATTAGATTTTTAGGACATTATATTTCTCAAGGAATTATCATCCCAATTGAAAGATAAATTCTTTTTGCAGAAAAATTTCTTGATGAAATTAAAGATAAAACCCAATTACAAATATTCCTAGGAAGTCTCAATTACATTATAGATTTCTTCCAAAATATTAATATTTTATGTAAACCTTTACATCAAATATTATAGAAAAACTCTCAACCATGGTCATTAGCTCACACTAATATTGTTAAACAAATCAAAACTCATGTTAAAGAAATACCTTGCCTTCAGTTTGCTAATAATTTTGTTTTCAAAATAGTAGAAACATATGCTTCAGATATAGGCTACGGAAATATTCTAAAACAAGTAAAAATAATAAAGGACAAATAGTGCAACTTGTTTCTAAACATTTGAATCAATCTCAAAAAAATTATTCTACCATCAAAAAAGAAATATTAGCCATTGTTCTCTTAATATCTAAATTCCAAGGAGATCTTTTAAAGCAAAAGTATTTGTTATGCATTGATTGTAAATCAGCAAATGAAGTATTACAAAAAGATGTATTAAATATTGCTTCAAAATAAATTTTTGCCCAATGGCAAGCCATAGTATCTATCTTTGATTTTGATATTGAATTTATTAATAAATCATCAAATTCTTTACCTGATTTTCTAATGAGATAATTTTTGTAGGAAAAACAATGCTAAAGTCCAAAAAGACAAAAGCAAAACTATTGTCGAAACCTCATAATCACAACCCCAATTACCAACAATAGACCAACTTTAAGCTTGGTTAGATATAATGAAAGCCCAACAATCACCTAAAATCCACCAATCATCACCCCATTTACCACCATCATCACAATCACTCCAACAATTGCAAATATGGTTAGATATAATCAAAGTCCATCAAACATCATTGCCACAATCAATATCTCCTGATCTTATCCCATATCTATCTCCATTACTCTCCCAAACAAAACCAGAAACTACTTCATCACAACCACAAAAACCCTAAACTAGATTACAAACTCAAGAATCACTATCATTATCTACTTCAATCAAAACTTGGGCAAACATTGCTCAAGAAAATTCATCAAAATAAATTGAGATCACTTTGAATCCATCACTATTAGCTTCTCATAATCCAAAAGAATCATAATCACTTAAAAGGATAAATAGTGAAATTGTCATAAAAGCATCATCTTTCTCTGTGATAGCTAGGAGTGAGCGGTTCCCGGTTCCGATTTGGTTCCACTTGGAACCTATAACCTACCCTTGGGTACAGGTTCTTCATTTTTTCAAACCCGGAACCTACTCATCAGAACGAAAAACCTAGAACCTACCCTGTCACAGATTCCGGGGTCGATTCCAGGTTCTAACAGGTTTTTTTTTTTTTTTTTCATTTTTAGTTTAAAAAACGAAAATTAATGCAGCAATAATAAATAATCTTATACCTCTTAATCCTCACTCTTTTTTTGAGCTTATCCTTCAAATCATGATTAACATAGAAAAATAGCTTGAACTCACCATAATGGGTCCGACACCTTGACAATCCTTCAAGGAGCAGTACTCCAAAATTGTAGATGTCTAATTTTTGTGTGGGTTTCCGAGTTTTCATGACTTCGGGAGCTCGATAACCTGCACTTCTAATTTTAGGAGGCACTGTAGGAGTGCGAATTAGAGGAGTTAGGCCAAACTCTGAGATGCAACCTTCAAGGTCTGTTGCCATGGATAAACCTCTTGCCTCTGGCCAAATGGATGTGAGCAATGCATTTAGCCACTCCTAGAGAAATCTTCACCCGCGATGCCCAGTCCAATGGTTGTCTCCCACCTTCTGCAAATCATTATCAAAAGGTAACTATCAACAATGCAACGAATAGGAGACAACCTACACTTCTTTCGACAAACCTTCCCCATGTGTCCCACCTCACATTGTCATGGTTGGGATAATCATCCGCGTATGACAAGTCTCCAACATATAATAGAGTCTATCCTTTATGTGGTTTATGCTCATAACATGCAAGTGTTTAGTTTGAATCAAAAGTCTGACCAAGATCCCCTTGCAATGGTCATCGGCATGTTGAGCATAAAAATAAGTAGAACCATGGATGCATGTAAATTATCGGCAGAACTAAATTTGTTGTGACTTATTGATGAAAATGATTATCAAAACTAAATGATTCTGCAAAGACTCATAGTACATACACAGGAATGAGCTTTTGAAGCTACTCTGAGTCATTGACTATCTATGCATGACAATATGATTTACTTTACCTATGAGACCGAAAGTATATGGAACATCAAGACCAACCTCTAGAGGAGCAATGGACCAAAACTGTCGGATGGTGTGTCCAATTCCAACCTCATAATAGTATTTAGTGTTGTACTGCAAGTAAATGGAATAAACATTAGCTACTTTTACCAAATTTTGCAGACCAAGCACCAAAAAATTAATATTTATAGAGGAATTTAGAAATTTACAATCAAGTTTTTAAGGGTGCAATGATGGATGTAGCCAGAAGTATAATTGTAGAACTTAATGATTAACTTTGCCCTTTGCCTTTTTCTTGTGCTCGATGTTTTCACTTTAGTATTGCACTGCACTAGACCTAGGTTCATCCAAAGTCACCCATGACACAATCGCTCCTTTTCCCACATGATCTCATTGGGTAATATGTACCTAAAGACTTGCGCCAAAATCAAAACCAAATCAAAAACCACAATGAATAGAACAAAATTAACAACAATGACCTCTAACATTAATGCAACTCTAGCTCATCCTAGTGTGTCTACACATAGATGTCAACCATTTCACAAGTCACAAATGAACATAAGGAAAAGCTTGTGCTATACTGAAAGAAAAGGCAAGAAGACAAGCTCAGTTGAGACCTGTTGAGGAGCATTATGGCTATGAGGTACTTGGAAAACATCTCTATTTAGAGGCATTTCCACAGTTTTCTCTACTTTACAGACAAAAGTGCTAGTCTTCCCTCCATTGCACAAATCAGCCCCATTCAAAACCAAAACAAGAATAGCCCCAACAATAGCCACTGAACAGCAAGATGAAGATGCCAAAATAGCCATCATGGTCTTATTTTGGGATACGGAAGAACCTACGTGACACAACCCCACAAATTCCCTTCCCTCACTATGTATATACTTGGATTATGGCACACAAGCATGACACTCACATCTCAGAAATTGACCAAATAAAGAAGCTAAAATGTTAGATTAGATCTAATAGTTAAGAACAGAAAAAACAAGAGATTAGACATGCGATTGAAGTTGGAGGAGGCAAGTTTCTTCAATGTCGAGGGTGGCGAGCAGTATCAAGGGACATCGGGTGGCATCGAGGGGGTCGAGCGAGCGTCGAGGGGGCCGTGTGGCGTCGAGGGGCCAAGCAACATCGAGCGAGCGTCAAAGCCGTCGAGGGGGCCAAGCGGGCATCGAGGGGGCCGAGCAGCGTAGGGGGCCAAGAGGCGTTGAGGGGGGCGCAGCGCGACAGCTCATCGAGATCAACGGCGAGATGGCTCATCGGACGAGCGGTGGGTGGTGGTGGTTTGGTGGCCAAGAGATGGTGGTGAGTAGGCCGTGGGGTGGGGGTGTGGTGGTGGGTGAAGTAGCAGCCGGCAAAGTGGAAGGAAGGAAGAAGAAGAAGAAGAAGAGGAGAAGAAGGGGGTCGGCCGAGAGATGGGGAAAGAGAAGAGAGAGAGAAGAAAAGAAAAAAAGTTTGGGGGGCAGGAAGTGATGTGAGGAGGAAAATGGGGAGAAAAGAGAGAGAGAGAGAGAAAAAAGGAAAGGGGGAAGAATTGGTAGAAAAGGGGGAAATCATGTTTGGGGAAGTGAGGGACTAGGGTTTTTTTTTTTTTTAAAAAAAAAATTTTGACCGGTTTCGATTCTAGTTTGGGTTCCGGTTTTGGAACCGAGAACGCTAGTTCCCTGAAAAAGGGAACCGAGAACCGGAACCGGTCTCTTTGGAACCGGGAACCGTGCTCACCCTAGTGATAGCAATGCCTTCTGCCACTTCTGTAACATCACAATCTTCAGTCAAATCACAACTCATCACTAAAAGCCTGCATCAAGACCTCACAATAGTTGAAAGAAAATACCATCATGAAAATCCTAAGGTTTATGCAAAACATGTTTTCCTAGAAAATTGACATTACCCACCGATTGATCTTTCAAAACTTCAAGCTTATTATAAACAAATCCTTGTTGAAACCAAATCCGTCACATTTAAACATTTTGCATCCCTTGAAAATCCAAATAATATCATTCATTCAAAAGTCATAATCCTCCAAGTCATAACTCTATAAATGTGGAAACACAATTGTCATTTCCAATTATGATTTGAAGCCAAACTAACCACCAAATTATCATATCTTTCAACTTTCACTTATTGGGATTACCAAGAAGCCTAGTAGAATGCTTTTTTTAGCCAAAATGATGATGATTGGCACACCTGGTTTTTTTTTTATTTCGAAACATACTTCAACACTGAACAATTACCCTTTTGGTTCCAAAAATGGAGTCACTTTGGCCCTATCATTAAAATATTACCTCCCCAGTTTAAAATAATCCTAAAAATCTTTTACACTCATTTCAAGCTCACCAATCATGAATCAAAATTTTCAAATCTCATGCTTTTTTTCATTAATTTTTAGGTTTCCTAGGTAACTACATGAGAATTTGATTATAATTAGTCCTTCCATCCTTCACATCCCCTACACCTACTTAGAAGATTCAAAACTAAAAGGTGGGACAATTTCAAATTCACTAAAAAGCCTTTTTGAGAAAGTGGTTTTGAACTGGTTAAATTGGCGAAATTACAAATCACTTTTCACAAAATTACTGAATTTCTTCAATAGAAATCACTGGCTCAAGCCCATCTAGCCGCCATAGGATCACCAGAAGAATATCACCTTGCATTGGCAAAACTCATATAAGAATTTTCAATCACTAAGCCACCTCCGAAATGTCCAAGTTTCTCTGAAGATGATGATAATTAGTTCCATCATAGTAGTAATACCAATGAAGATGATTGCTACAGCATCAATCTGTCATATGGCGATGGAAATAGTAGAGGAAATTACCGATCACCAAGGAAATTATCGACTAAGGAAATTACCGACCACCAAAATGGACAAAAAATTGATTTTCAAAGCTCATAATCAGTTTTCATTTGAAGAATCTCAATATGCAATAGGTGG
Source organism: Eucalyptus decipiens (assembly GCA_014182575.1). Lineage (NCBI taxonomy): Eukaryota > Viridiplantae > Streptophyta > Magnoliopsida > Myrtales > Myrtaceae > Eucalyptus > Eucalyptus decipiens. Next base: position 23,041,610 of record CM024611.1, on the reverse strand, counting down.
ACTGAAGATAGACTGAAGATGCTGCTGCAGATTCGTTCAAAAGCTAAATAAAATAAAATAAAATTGTCCAAGCTTTGCCTATAAAAGGAAGTGCAGAAGAAGGGGGGTGGGGGCATGACTTGCCTTCAGCTCACTTGCTTTCTTGCACTCTTGCCTTCTTGCGTCCAATAGCCTCTTTTGATTACAACCCTTCACTTTCATCTATCCATCACTTGTATCCTCTTGTAATCATTTTTCAAAGACTTGTAATCGCCCATGGTCACTTGTAATCACTTCTTCAAGATATCTTCGATCACTTGTAATCATCTTCAATCACATGTGTCAATAGTCAATAAGTCTTCTATCACTAAATAATATAACCAACCAAGTTTTGGTTGGCATTATCACCTCATATTATTAGCTTTCTTGCACTCTTATTTTAAGTGGGATTTCTATTGTGAGCAGACTATCGCCCTTGTAGAAGGTAATATTTTATTTTTTCATATATAAGTGGGATTTCTGATTGAGTGTAGACTACCATCCCTGGGTGAGATCCATTGTTGTTTTAAATACTGTTTATGCATATCAGTGGGATCCCTACTCGAGTGTGAACTACTACCCCTTCGTGAGGTCACATGTAATTTTAATTACTTTCTATATCATTGAAATCATAATTATCTTAATTTTCATCTATATATCATTCATTCGCCTAGGCCATTTCTTATTTATTATCATTATCACTCTTGGATTATTATATTTCGTATTAAATAATTTCACATATATCACAAATCACATATTATCACTACTTTATTTCTTATCCTTTATTTAGAACCACAGATCCTATGGGCTATATATACATATATATCATTTTTCGTTGAACGAGGTAGCAATCTTATGAAGTCTTTCTCTCTTCATGCCTTTGAAATAGAAATATAGAAATACTATCACACCCCAAACTCCGAGCGCGCACGCATCCCTCAACGGTCGACTTAAAAATGCAACATCCTAGAACGCATTGCCAACCCATTCTTTTTTTTTCTTTCAAATAAGCAAAGGTGGAAGCAAATTAAATTAACACTGGACAACCAACAAACGTGGGATAGTAAAAAATACGGTGACTAACGCTGAAAACAACATTTTCATTTATCAATTGTTAACTCTAGGAAGTTTAATGATTTACAAGTCCTTACACTGGCAACTTCCAACCAACCCTCTTAAAAACCTAGGGATTAGGGTCACCCTAAACTCCGTGAATGGTAGGGCCAGCCAAAAGGTGTCACATCTCGCACCCACCACATCCGCATTCAGCAGATATCCACACTACGGCCTTGAAAAAGGATAGCCCACGACGAGGTGAGAAAAAAATCTCTGCAAGTCAACAACCTAAACCCTGATTAGAACGCAAATTCGCATCGAAGGCAGTCCTAACATGCACCACACAAAACTTACCTCGCCTCGGCGAGTACCTACACGTTAGCTCATCACATATGCTATTATCAGTGTAGCAAGCGCAGTTCAATAACCGGAACACATCATTTCAATCATAACCAATCATATGGGTCCTGATTATAAGGCCAAACCGTTATGACACGTCCCATTTTGTGCCGCACAATTTTGTCTCATAATCAAGCGCGACTATCTCAACCACTCAGGCGTGTTCCAATTATTATGGCCCAATGGCCATAGCACCCCACTAAGGAGCTTCATTTTAAAATCTATTCGCGAACGGCAACGTCTAGCATCCTCCACCTAGACGACACCCCAATGAGGAGCTTCGTTCCGAAATCTATTTGCAAATGGCAACGTCTAGCATTCTCTACCTAGACGGTATCCCACTGAGGAGCTTCATCATGTGTAAACACATCAGAACGGATTCACTTAGTGACCACACGCGCGCATACTTGGCCAAGTACACCATACCTTGCATTCAAATGCCTCGTTTTAAATAATGAACTTGGCCACTTTTCTTCATATTAAAAATCTCCCAATAAAATAAACGTGCATGGTCATGCATTTAAATCGAACCATCAAACTTGGTACATTCCCAGTTTAAAACTCCACAATTCTATATAGTACATAAAAAATCGGTGTCAATAACCAACACCGGTATTTTTCTATTTAAATACCATAAAATCAAATTTTGTAATAATAACCAATTACCATCACCGAGCAATCAATTGCACATATAAGTCACCAAAATCACACAAAAATTCATCATCTAGCCAAGAACATAAAAATCTCTTTTTAAATAATAAAACTTGCAAGTCCCCTTTTTTTTTTGTTCAAAACCTTCTGAAATAAATTTGTACGGGGTCATGTATTTGAAATTAACCAGCCAAAATTTGCACGCATATAGTATAAAACCTCCCCATTTGATTGAACATATACAAATTGGCATCCAAACCCAACACCTCATTTATTTTCTATTTTCTTTTCCAAACACCCCTTTTTGGAAACAATCTTTAATAACCCTTTTTTTTTTTGTTCAAAACTTTTAGAAATAAATTCATAGGTGCTCTCGTACTCAAAATTAATCCGTCAAACTTTGCAGCACCTAGTTTAAAACCTCATTGTTTTATTGGGCAAATAAGTTTTGGTGTTCAACCCAACACCTCATTGTTTTTCTAATTAAAAGCTCATAAGGTCATCTTTTGCAATAGTAATAAACAACCAACATAGAGCAATCAACCTCATGATATCACACATGAGTTCTCAGCATGCTAAACATCACCCAAATCACAATATATTTATTTCCCAGCAAGCAAGATACGGAGAACAACTACAAAACCCCAACCGGTCCTAATTGGTAGAAACCGGGCCACTCGCGCACCTCCAAGTTTAATTCCAGAAACATAATCAAATGAGCTCAAAAAATTCTCAAATTTGAATGTTATAAAGTAAACTTAAATGAACACTTTTCAAGAAAACACCTTGACCCAAACCTTTCTAGAATAAGAGCAATTAATCGCTCAAACAGTTACAAAAACTGTGCCTGTGTCCAGAAATTTTATTCTCCAAAATCAATTTGGTTCGAGGTCCAAATCTTGTTTGTTTGATCTGAAATTTCACTATGTTAAACTAAAAGATGTGAGGAAAAACTTTTGTGATGGAAATCTTTAAGAAATAGAACCATAAGTGTTAGTAAAAATCCTTTAAACACTAAAAGGTCATGGTTTCCAGCACAAATCGAGATTCTGTTTTACAAGTAACGAAGCTGAAATCTTGAGTTAAATATATATCATAGCTGAAGATCTTATTTTTTTCAAAAATCCATCCACAAAAATCTTGAGATCTTAAAATATATATCATAGCTGAAGATGTCTAAAACATTTCTTAAGAAAGAATCAATCTCAAAATCATAGCACATTTCGATCCACAAAAATGGCAAACAACGAGCATCCAGCAAACTGATCCGGGAGAAATCCACTAAACCAAGCTAAATCACCTCATTAGTACTAATCCAACCAACTAGATCAACACTAATCCATCTTAAGGCTAATTTAACCAAACTATATTAACACTAATCCATCTTAAAGCTAATATCACTTAATACTAGTTTAACTAATCTAATTAGCATTAATCTAACCCCCTAAGTGTAATTTAACAAACTAATCAAGGATTAGAGAGTTAACTCACCAAAATTCAATGGCGGCAAGCTCACGGTGACGGCGGTGTGACGGCGGTGAAGACCCAAGCCTACCGCGTCTCCAATGAAGGCCTAACGGCAAAGGAAAACAGCCCACAAGCTCACGGCTTGTGGCTGGTTCAGTTCTGAGTTGCTGGCCGTTGTTCGGCAAGCTGGACGGGAGGCTGAACAAGCTGGTCAGCTGGATGTGGAGCTGAGGTTGTAGGGTGGTGCTGCTGAGCGGTGAAGCTAGCCGCTGGAGTTGGTGAGGTGGCTGCTCCGTGGAGTTCTGGTGTGTGTGGGCGTGGGAAAATGAAGCAGCGGGCGGTGATGGCTGGCAAGCGTGAAGATGATACTGGAGTGGTGCGGCAGCCAAGGGGAATAGGTTTGTGGGATGGTGGTGGGTGGAGTGGTGGCCACGAAGAAAAAGAAGCTGGACTTTGGAGAAAAGAATGAGATGAAGGGAACGTGAGCAGGAAGAAAAAGACATCAGCAAAAGGAAGGGGGAGCTTCTTGCATGCGTGAGGGGGAGGGGAATTGTGCGTGAGAGAGAGAGAGAGAGAATAAGGAGGAGAAGAAAGTCAAGCTAAGCAAAAACTTTAAGGGTAAATATCTCCATTTTCATCATCACTATACCACAAAAGTCCTATGCCTCTAAAGTTATTGGTCCACCCAATCCCAAATTTAAGCTCTAATTTCCCAAAATAAACCCTTTTGGCAACCAAATAAGCCCTCCCAACAGCCCATACGAATTTCTAATTCTTTTCTAATTTGTCCGAAATTGATTTTTTTGCAAAATCCTGAACTCGTTGAAAATTCTCCGAAAGATGAGATGACGTCTTATAAATGAATCGTGACATACTCGAACGTCTAAATCCCGAAACCGAATTCAATTTCGTGGTTAAAATCGACCGAATGCGATTTTAGTACAACCTAACTTATCGGGTAGCTTTTAGGGAATTTTAATGCGTTTGATCCATGGTCGATAATTTTAATCTATGTTTGTGCATCTCCAACTTGTAGATGACTCTCGATTGTTGTAAAAATCGTAAGGTTTCAATTATGTGCACCAAGTATAATTTCAATAGAAAATCGGGTTAGTGCCATTCAACGTGAATTTCGCAATCATGTGGAATCACTTGCACTTCAATTATGTGATTCCGTCGAATTGACCTATATCCGATCTTGACTTGATTATAATGGTGTCGTATTGACCCTTGCTGATTATTATGATCAAGTAGTCGATTTTCGATCGAATTCTCTGGTCCGTCACATTTATATCCCTTAACGGCTTCAGCTAACAAGTTAGTTAACTCGTGATGGGCTAGCTCAGAGAAAAAGGACCATAGGAGCGTCGACGAGATGCCCATTTCATTTATTCGGGACAAGGTCAAATTTTCAGGATGTCACAAATACCCTGGGAACAACTACATACACTTGACATGCTTAGGAAAAAGAAGAAAGTCATGAGATATGAATGTCATTTCAAATTTGGAAAATTTACTTTTACAATCCCGTCGAAACAATTAATTGAGGTGTTAGAAGATTCCTAACTTGGTTACTAAAGATCACATATTTAATTCCTGCCATTACGTACAAAGGTTTCGGATTTGGGCCTAGGTCAACGGCCTTGACTTTTCTAGAATATTTATATATTATATTTCATCATTTGCTAATAGTTAAAAATGCAAGAATTGTTGGTAGCAATCGCATGAGGGCTTGCATAAAATTTTTAAAAACTGTCCTAAACTTAGCATTTATGCCAATTCAATTCTAAATTCTTCAATTTGGTTAATTTAATCTCAAATGTTTTGATGATTTATCAATTTAGTCCTAAATCTTCTAATTGTGCCAATTTAGTCCTTAAACTTTTAATTGTTTATAATTTTAATCTTAAATCTTTTGATAAATTACTAATTTAGTTCTTTTAGCCAATTCTGGCTTCAAGTCACTATAATGATGGTCTTCTCAATATTAGCCATGTTGCAAGGTACGGCCAGCGTTGACATAAACAAATTCTTAAATTATTTCAATTTTTTATTTTTCCTTTCTTCTTTTTTCTCATCCCCATAGGCCCTCCCTCACTTGGTCGAGGCATAGGCCCTCGCCTAGACCAGGAGTGGGTGTCACAGCCCTCAACCAGACTAGGCAAGGGTCAGTGGGCAACCTCAGTGACCCAAGGTTAGAAAAAATAATGAAAAAAAAAGAAAAAAGAAAAAAATCATAAAATTTATAAAATAGCCATGCCATTAGGATAGTTGATACTAACTAGACCACTATATTAGTGATTTTGGCCCAAATTGGTCGGAAAGGCTTAATTGGCATTTTATGAAAATGTTTAGAACTAAATTCTTAGGATTTAATTGACACAATTGAAATGTTTATAACTTAATTGATAAATTCTCAAAAGATTTAATACTAAATTGGCCAAATTAAAAGGTTTATGACTGATTTGACATAAGTACAATAAATTTATGATTTTTGTTTGGTAATTTTCCTCATATATTGTGATTGAAAAAGTATCCAAGTCTTTATATCAGGGCCCCTAGATTTTCGAAAGAAATTAATGCACATTTTCTAGATCTAGCTTTTGGGATTTTCATTCTTAACCAAGAGATGTAGCTAATGGCAGGGTTAAGAACAAGAAGAGAAGATAACAAGTTTTCTATCATCTTCGTCAAACTACATGTTTCATCCATCTTCTATTACTTAAACTCCTATGGGATAAAATCGTTGTCAAGAAAAGTACAATTTTTTTTTTTTAAATCTATTACATTGCAAAAAGGATGTCAAAATTTTGGCCATGGTTAAAGATTATACTAAGGAAGAGCCTAAGCTTGATGAAATTCGAGTTGTTAATGAATTTCAAGATGTATTTCCTGAGGAGTTGCCTGGATTACCGTCGGAACGAGAAATTGAGTTCGAAATTGAATTAATGCTTGGAACAGGACCAATATGGAAAGCCCTGTATAGGATGGCCTTAATGGAATTGAAGGAGTTGAAAGTGCAACTATAGGAGTTGCTTGATAAAGGATTCATTAGGCCAAGTGCTTCACCTTGGGGTGCATCAATCTTGTTTGTGAAAAAGAAAGATGGGTTGATGCGCTTGTGCATTGACTATAGGCAACTGAATCAAGTGACCATTAAAAATAAATATCCTTTGCCTAGAATCGATGACCTATTTGACCAACTCCAGGGAAGTTCGGTCTTCTCTAAGATTGACTTAAGGTCGGGATACCATCAGCTAAGACTATGTTTAGGACTTGTTATGGACACTACAAGTTCCTTGTCATGCCATTTGGATTGACAAATGCATCGGCTACATTTATGGATCTAATGAATAGGGTATTTAAGCCTTATTTAGACCAGTTTGTGATTGTTTTTATTGATAACATCCTGATATATTCAAGAGGGCCTAAAGAGCATGAGCAACACTTGAGGATAGTTTTGCAAACTCTAAGAGATCATAAGCTGTATGCCAAATTGAGCAATTGTGAATTCTGGCTGGACCATATAATATTTTTAGGGCACGTAGTATCATGAGGAGAAATTGCAGTGGACCCAGCGAAAGTTGAGATGGTAATAAATTGGCCGAGACCGACAACACCTACTGAAATACGAAGTTTCTTAGGACTGGCTGGTTATTATAGAAGGTTTATTGAAGGGTTTCATGATTGGCAGGTCCTTTAACAAAATTAACTCTAAAGAACGCGAAGTTTGAATGGAATGGGGAATGCGAAAGGAGTTTCCAGGAGCTTAAAAGAAAATTGATCTCGGCTCCAATCCTGACTATACCAACTAGATCTGATGGTTTTACGGTGTATAATGATGCAACTCACAAAGGACTGGGAGGTGTTTTGATGCAGCATCGCAAGGTCATAGCTTATGCATCTAGACAATTGAAACCCCATGAACTAAACTACCCAACACATGATTTAGAATTAGCAGCTATAGTGTTCGCTTTGAAGATATGGAGGCATTATTTATATGGGGAAAAGTTTGAGATTTATACAGATCGTAAGAGCTTGAAATATCTGTCCTCACAAAAGGAGTTGAACATGAGACAAAGAAGATGGATGGAGTTGTTAAAGGATTATGATTGTGAGATATGATACCATCCAAGGAAGGCGAATAAGGTAGCGAATGCTCTTAGTCGTAAGTCAGCTATGGAGATGGCCAGTTTAAGAATGGCGGAATAGAGCTTGTTAAAGTCCGTAACGGACTCAGAGTTTAAATTAAAAGTGGATTGTCTTACCAGTATGCTTAGTGCATTAAGGATTGAACCTGAAATTATTCAGAAAGTTAAGATCTTGCAAGAGTCTGACCCAGAAATTATGAAAGTGAAAGATGGATTGGTAAGATGCCAGGGAAGACTCTCTATTCCCGACATCGAAGAAGTAAAGAAGGAAATTCTCTTGGAGGCACATAGGAGTAATTACAGTGTTCATCCAGGTAGTACAAAGATGTACAGGATTTTGCGTCAGCAATTTTGGTGGAATGGTATGAAAGCAGATACGGCTAAAAACGGTTCTCAATGTCTGACGTTCCAACAAGTAAAAGCGAAACATCGCAAACTTGCAGGACTCTTGAGACCGTTAGACATACCAAAATGGAAATGGGAGCATATAAAAATGGATTTTGTACAAGGATTGCCAAGGACATCAAGTGGTCATGACTCTATTTGGGTAATAGTGGACCGTTTGACTAAGTCTGCTCATTTCCTAGCAGTTCGCAAGACTACCCAATGGACAAATATGCGGATATATATATGTAAGTCAAGTAGTACGCTTACATGGTGTTCCAGTAACTATTACATCAGACCGGGACCCGAGATTTACTTCGAACTTTTGGCGGAGTCTTCAAATTGCCTTAGGAACTAAACTCCAGTTTAGTACTGCTTTTTACCCTCAAACAGATGGACAAACAGAAAGAGTAATCCAGACATTAGAGGATATGTTAAGGGATTGTGTGATTGACTTTAAAGGGAATTGGGATGAAAGATTTAATTTGGTGGAGTTTGCTTATAATAATAGTTTTCAGAAAAGTATAGGCATGGCTCCTTATGAAGTATTATACTGAAGGAGATGTAGGACTCCTATCTGTTGGAATGAAGTAGGTGAAAAGAAATTGGCAGGACTTGAACTGGTACAAGTTACCACTGAAAATGTCGAAATTATCACGAAAATACTTAAAACAGCTCAGATAGACAGAAAGACTACGCAAATAGGCGTAGACAGCCTTTGGAGTTTAATGTGGAAGATCATGTATTCCTTGAAGTATCTCGATAAGTTTCAGAGCGCTAAACTCTAGACCTTTGAATTGCATTAATTTAGTTTTGAAAAGATTCATAATTTGTCAATTGAGTCTTTCATTAGTTTTGATTAGGTCATAGACCTTTGAATTGCATTAATTTAGTTATTCTGAAAGCTAATTTTTGGAAATTATTGATGCAGACGCTAGCTATTCTAAGTGGCATGGCCGACATTAACGTAGATAATTTTTATAATGTTTTTAAATATTAAAATTGTAATTATATTATATTTTTTTTCTTTTTGTTTTTTCCCTTTCATTTTGGCCAACAAGGGTTATGAAGGCCTTAGGAGAGGCGGCCCTTGCCCAAGTCTAGTGAGGGCTTGGGTGAGGGTCATAACCATTGTTGATAGCCAATGAGGGCTTGTTAACCCTCGCTAGCTAAAATAAAAGGAAAAAAGAGAAAAACAATAATAATAAAAGAAAAGAAAAACAAAATTGTAAAATTTTTAAAAAATATTATTAGAAAATGTCCATGTGCTAGTCATGCCATGCAAGATGGCCAGTGTTTATGTTGGTGATGTCCGGTGAACTTAATTAGCAAAATATGAAAATATTTATAACAAAAGTGGCTCAATTGAAAATTTCAAGGTTGAATTGGCACCGGCCAACATATTTGGGATTTTTTTGGGTATTTTGTCCAAGCGTCAACAGTCCCTAATTTTTTAAAAAATTTATTTAATCTATTCTTTGAACATTTTTTTTCCTATCTGTTTAGGTTCTTGAACTATATACTTATTTGTTCGAGTTAATCCTTCCGTTAAAAAATGGTAATTTTGATATGAAGGAAAGAGACAAGATGTCTTTGAACAGTCTGGTTTACTTGAAGTGGCAGAGTTCAACGCCACAATTAAAAGATTGGTGACATATCTGGAAGGAAAAATATCTAGCCAAAACACTCAAATGCCCCCATAGCCGCGCCTCCCGCACGCACCCGCCCTAACCGTTCCTCTCGAGCGATCACTAAACCGGTCCAATCATGTTCTCATTCGGCCATGAGGCACGCCTCACCGTCTCCTCATTACCATTTCCCAAGTGCCCTCTCATACGCCGCCTCCATTGCCTCCTTATAATTACCGCTATGTTCCCTCTCAGAAATCACATACACGATCTCGACCTGTCCAGCTCTTCCTATTGCCTTAGTCGTCTCTTAAGGCACCTCTCCGTCACCTCGTGCCGCAGGATGGAATCACTCTCCGCACTGGACAAGCCATTGCAGTATCCGCTTTCTCGCAGAGAAGAGTCCATTGTTGATGACTACTTCGGCGTTAAGATGTCCGATCCTTATCACTGGTAATTAGCGAATTAGGCAGCTGAAATCGAGTTGCTAGATTTTTTTTTTTTTTTTTTTGTCCCCGCAGTGTTTGGTTTAGTAATTGAATGGGTCATTTGTTGTTGCTTGTCGAATGTTCAATGGGGACGCTGAATTTTGAGTTTGACTAGTTGATTCTGAGATGTGATGACCTGAAGGCGAGTGCTGGAATTTGATGATTCAGAGGCTCAAGATGTTTGATCCTTATTGCTATTGATTGATGGATCCTATACTTGAATCCCGTTGCTTGGAGCAGTGTTGTTATGCGGAGTCCAAGTTTTTCGTTTGCCTTGTTGATTGTGAGGTATGCTAATGGTAGAATCTGTATGGTAGACTTTGAGATATATGGTCTTTATAGATAATTGTTGATGAATCTATCTGGTCTCGAGGCTTCGAGATGGGTGATGCTTATCGCTGCCAATTGATGGTCCTCTTATTGAATTTCATAGGTTTTGTTGGCGGTTTCAAGTTTTGAAATAGAACAAAGCAGTGTTACTGCCTTTTGAATGGTTAGTATAGCCTTGGCAGCTTGTTGATCCTTGACCTTTCCAGTGCCTTGTTGATCCTTATTGATGGACTTCATGTTTGAACATTTTTATAACCCCTATAATTGCAACCGCAAATCTATAATCCGATTAACGGTTAATAAAAAATCTCTAAAATACAAGTGGGTATTTTTCTATATTGTCCTTAAGATTACTTTAAAATACCATGTGTACGTTTCTCTTATTACCCTTGGAACAAGAGTCTTTGAAAAAACTATAGAAACAAGAAGATTCCAGGACATTGGGCCAATTTATGGGTTATCTTGACCTAGATACAAGAAATTTCTAGACACCATAAAAATATAGAAAATTGGGCTGATTCATGGGCTATTTTGACCTACTTCCTCGATTCATTGGGCTTGAAAACCTTTGGATCATAACCCTAGGATCTTCGTTGCAGTCCTCAGCAGTAGAACAACTCCTTATATTCAAATCACAAACACAAAGGACGATAGCTCTGCTTCACCATTCATTCAGAAACTTTCCAAAGTCTCCCAAACGCACAAGTGCCGCATGCCAAGTTGAAAAATCCCCCCAAAAGTTGTGTGATTGCCTCGGCTTATGATATATATAGACTGAATCTCAGTAAAAGCCAATTCATCAACCTCCGCCTTGAGTACATGGCGAGCACATAAATCACGCTTCAATTCAAGCCCTAGAACTTGTAAGTTTTAAACAAAGCTCGCCACTCCAACTACAAGGACTGCGTCCTTTGTCACAGACCGGCAAGAGGGCAGCCTTCAAATTTCATGCGAGTGCAAATGAAGTGGCATGACATGGATATCCACGTATTGAAGTGACATTGATGCGGTTCCACGTCAGCATTTCTATCCATATATTTAAGGGAAGAACTAACTTAAGATAAAAAAAATATACATCAAGGACTTAATTGGACAAAAAAAAAGAGTTTATCAAAAAAATTGTCATGATGTTTTTTTCATAAATAATTTAGAGTATTTATTGATAGGAAATAAGCACAAGGGAGCGAATCCCCGTAATAAGCCTTACATTATTGATATGGGTATATGTAACCATGGAAAAATTCTTTGAACAAACATTATGCCAAGAGTATTTTGCTTTTGCCGCTGTGTCATTGAGAATAACTAGAATATTGAGAAAGTATTAAAAAAAGTGTTTAATTTATTACAGCCAATTCAGTTATAGACTTTTCAATTGTATCAATTAAGTTCTAAACTTTTTGATGATTTGTCGATGTGGTCCATTCCACCAACTTTGACTAGAAAATATTTGACATGGATGCCAGCTATCCCATGTGACATGATTGACATTAACAAGACCAAAATGTATAATTTTTAATATTTTTTATGTTTTTTTTTTTGTTGTCTTTTTTTAACAACTTTGGGCGAGTGAGGTCGTAGCCAACTATCGCCAAGCACAGGCGAGGGTGCCAAGCCCTCACCTAGGTCTAGGTGATGGTCGACTCCTATGCCAGTTGATGCCCTCACCGGCCACAGGCAAGGATTGCGGCTCTCTCTTGGACCTGGACGAGAGGTAGAGGCCCTCACCTAATTGGCCTATAGTTGGGGAAAAAAAATAAAGGAAAAATAAAAATAAAGAATAAAAGAATCAGAGGTTTTTTTAAAAAATTAAAAAAATTGTCCACGTTTGTGTTGACTGTGTCACATAGAACGGTAGACGTGTATGTCAATGATTTCCAGTTAAAATTGACCAGATAAATAATATTAGCAAATCATCAAAAAGTTTAGTTGTTAATTGGTACGATTTGTCTTATAAAGAATCAATATGAATTTACTCGTATCTATCATGATTTTATTGTCAAGATAAAAACACAATTTTCTCAAGATATCAAGGTTTTTCGTACTAATAATTTCAGGGGATATGGGGACTCCAAAAGTTTTTAGAATTCTTTCTCAAAATGGTACAACTGAAGAGACGAACCCTAGTGTTGGAATCATGGTGTATACGAACGAGCTCGTTCCTCTTGTAAGATTCGGCCTCCATGTCCTCTCTCGCTCGAGATGATCTCGATCCTTGACTCGCACTGCAAATGTAATAGTGGGAGGTGTCAAGAGAGAGGCAACACTTGTTGAGGGTAGGGATGTCAATGGGCCAAGTATCCAACACACTCTAACCTGAAACAAATGGAACTGTGCTCTACCTGACACAACCGGATACCTAAAACACATATATTCTGAGCCGTCGGGTCGGGTTTCGGGTTTCTTCTTCTCCTTTTTTTTTTTTTTTTTTTTTTGGGTGCAGAACTTATCTATATAGCTCAGTGTTGTTGCTATTCAATGAAACAGTCCACTTCTCACATATCCTTTATTTATATCAGTTGACTTGATTTTCAAAGTCAGTAATTTGGCTTAGTTTTTATTTTAATGACTTTATCTTTTAAAACATATGACTTCGTGTTCTATATTTTAAGAGATTTCTCTCATCAATCAATACATATGGGGTTTGGGTGGCTTTTATGGGCCTTTTCTAATTTTTTTAAATAAAAAATTTCTGCCAATAAGAACGAAATACCAAAATAAATAGAATAAAAATATAGAGGAAACTTGTGAGATGTGGTCATGGTGTGGTCATTTGGTATACTTGTCGGTTCTTTCTCTCGAATATATGGCAAATCAACAAGGTTCAACGATCCATCGTCCAGAGACGTTGACCCCTGACAGAATTGGCCTTTTTAATCACGAGTCATTTCTACATTAAAGCATGTGAGGCTATTGTTCTCTTGTTGATTTATGAAAGTTCATGTTTTAGATCATTTGTCCAACTTTCATTTACCTCCGAAATGATTAGTCTTTGTAGTTGGTCGCATCAGAGGTTGTATTGATTTCGTCGATGAACATGATATATGTTGTTACATGATATATGTTGTTAAACGAGTCTCTCGGTCATTCTTTATAAGGTAATTGATATGTTTTTTTTGCATACGACTTGTGAATAAATGAGTTGTTTATAAACAATATTGCATGTGTGACATAAGCTTTAGAAAGAAAGAAAAAGTAAAAGAAAAACATGAAACCCGACCCAACCCGACCTAAAAAACTACCCGAATTTCTTTACTTATGGTCGGAACCAAATGAGACCGAACTGAAAATAACTGAAAAATTCGGGTCAGGTCGGGTAATTTTGACACTCCTAGTCGCGGGAAGAGGAGAGACTTCTTCTTATTCCCTCTCTCTCTCTCTCTCGCGCGCATCAGTCTTTTAGTTGCAGATATTGCTCAGCAGCTTGTCAAAAGAGAGAGCGACTCTCAACGGGATTCCATCATTCCACTGGCCTTTATATAGAGAAGAGTGTTAAGCCATAAAATATATTCTGCATCTTTCTCTGACGGTTCCAGCGAAGAAAAGATTCAGTAGGAGTCCTAAAATTTCTTTAAGCAAAAAGAGGAGTCATAAAAATTCCAATCGTTGTCAGTTGAATTCTGGATGTCTCATTTTAGTCCATTCAATTTCAAATGTTTTGAGAAAAGCTGAATTTAAGTAATAGTCCCACCATTGGCAATGCATGTTTGGTCGTTAGAAAGTTGCACACTATTAGTTGTTCATAAAATTAAGAAAAATTTAAACTTTAATCAAGAAATAAAGCATTGACAAACGGATTTGATTGATGTACATATTTGATTGATAGTCCATTGATAGATTGTGAGATTTTGCTACTCGTCATAAAGTGAACAAACTCGTTAAAAGCCTGCTTCTCACAATTCAAGCATGATTTGTACAGATAACATTGCTCAAACTAGTAATAGGTTATCTGTTTCTTTGCAATACATGTATAGTTCTCCCCTGATATTCTGAAATACAGCTCTACTCGCAGTTCCTATATCATGAGACCCAGAGAACCAGAAAGCATCAGGCAACAAAAACTGCATACTGGAAGTTGAAATAGAGCATCACTAGAACAAAATCCTCATCGGCCTAGCTAAGAAATCACAGCATTGGAATGACTAATGAACAGAAGAGTAAATCACTTGGTGACAGAATAAAGGGTGCATATCTTCTTAGGATCAAACTCAACACATATAAGATTGATCGAGAATTTAAAATAGCAATGAAACTATGAACTCACTCTTGCGAGTTGCAGCATACAAAAAATTCACATCCTATGAAATTAGCTTGAAAGAACTGGACGGATTCTGGGAATTGAGACCGCCATAAATCCAGCAGTATGATCTTTCTCCTTTGACGATGTGTTTTTACTTTGCTTCCAGAAGCTTCCTTAATAATCCACACGTTAATCACTAAATTGCTTTTAGCGGTCATATGAGGAAAGAAGAGATTACAGTTGATATATATTGCAGAACAATAAAAAACCAATTTAAGCAATAAGGAAAAATAAGCAAATTCACGTCATTCCTAAAGGTAGGATTTCAATCATCCACCTTAAGAATCTGTATGGTCAAAGGGATTTTCTTAAAGAGCTGCATATTCTTTCAATGTCTTGAAATTTCCACCATATCAACATCTTGTATAAACCAGTATGTCTAGCATTATAAGTGTGATGGTCCAGGCGGCGATGCGCGGGAAGGAGGGATGGCGGTGCGTCCGCACCTCGGTCCCAAGACGTGAGCAGGGAGGGGCGCATTTCCCTGTCCCACATCGCTTAAGGGGGGAGTCCTAGGCTAATTTATAAGGCTTGGGTTCTCTAACCTGTGTAACGCGTTTCGCACATGCTTCCGTTGTGTTGAGAACAAAGCCTTGAGGGCGGCCCGACTGGGATGGCAGTTCGTCCACCCCAATGCGGGGCCCAAAGAGGACAATATTGGGCTGGGCTGAGGGATGGTGGTGCGTCCACGCCTCTACCCTGACAACGCGTTTACATCGCTTAGGGGGTGAGTCCTAGGCTATTTATAAGACTTGGGTTTTCTAACCTGTGTAACGTGTGTTTATAAGGCTTGGGTTACCTAACCTGTGTAACGCGTTTCACAAATGCTTCCGCTGTGTTGAGAACAAAGCCTTGAGGGCAGCCCGAGTGGGATGGCAGTTTGTCCACGCCAGTGCAGGGCCCAAATGGGGACAATATTGGGCTGGGCTGAGGGTTTGGCGGTGCGTCCGCGCCTCTACCTCAAACAACATGTTTTAAAGCCGTGGGGGCTGAAGGCCCAAAGCGGACAATATTACATAGTAGGAGGCTCGGGTCCTTACAAGTGGTATCAAAGCAGACTCCCAACCGCATGTAGGGCCACAGCAAGGGCGATGTGCTCCCAACAGGGGAGAGTGTGACGGCCCAAGCGGCAGTGCGAGGGGAGGATGGATGCCGGTGCGTTCACGCCTCGGTCCTCGGACGTGCACAGGGAGGGGCGTGTCTCCTCTCCCACATCACTTAGGGGGGGAGTCTTGGGTTAGTTTATAAGGCTTGGGTTTTCTAACCTATGTAACGTGTGTTTATAAGGCTTGGATTCTCTAATTTGTGTAAGGCGTTTCACACATGCTTCCGCTGTGCTGAGAACAAAGCCTTGAGGGTGGTCCGATTGGGATGGCGGTTTGTTCGCGTCAGTGCGGGGCCCAAAAAGGACAATAATGGGCTGGACTGAGGGATGGCGGTGTATCCACGCCTCTACCCCAAACAACACGTTTTAAAGCTGTGAGGCCCGAAGGCCCAAAGCGGACAATATTACACAATGGGAGGCTTGGATCCTTACAAATGGTATCAAAGTCGACTCTCGACCACATGTGGAGCCACAGCGAGGGCACTGTGCTCCCAAGAGGGGAGAGCGTGACAGCTCAGGAAGCAGTGTGGGGAGAAGGGATGGCGGTGCTTCCGCACCTCGGTCCCCGGACGTGCGCAAGGAGGGGGCGCATCTCCTGTCCCACATCGCTTAGGGGGAAGTCCTTGTTGCGCCCAAACCCCGAGCACGCGAACATCCCACTTCGGTCAATACAAATGCGACGTTCCTAGGACGCATCGCTGACCCATTCGTTTTATTACGCATGTAGAAGTAAAACTAATCCCCTAACAATAAAAACTTTGGGATAGAATAGCAGGAAATCAATCACAACTAAAACACTTCTTCTTATAAATGATATAGCTAGTAAGTGCTGAGAGGGGGGGTGAATAGATATATAAAAGATTTTTCTCGTTAATCGCACAATACTAGACAGTTAATAGAATTGAGACAAGCAGCAATCAAAGTAAGACTGAGAGAAGGGAAGAGAGAATTGAACGCAATGTTTATAGTGGTTCGGCTTATTTCAAGCCTACGTCCACTCTTTCGCACCGATAGCCTATTGGCTGGATTCCACTATGAACAAGAGATGTTACAGCGTTGTTCTCCCTTGATTTTCTGTAGATGATCTACCACACTCGCTCAAGGTATCACTAAGTATAGACTCTCTCTTGTGAATACAATTTCGCTCAATATGAATCGACTAATAATCAAGGTACTTCAGACTCTGGAATTTGTCTATCGAGCATACACTAAAGTAACTAGAACGTCTTCCTTTTATACTCCTTTATGCCATCATACCCGTTGGCACTTACCAAAGGAATTCCTCCAATCTACCCGTTGGACGAAATCAATTAAGAAGATCATTCGAGCTAATAAAGGAACCTGACGATAGCCCATCAATCATGTTCGCCCATACAACCAGGATCTTGGTTTCCAAGAATAGAACCTTCCAAGAATATTTCATCGACCATTGGATCTTCAAACGATCTTGATTACGAATAAAAGAATCCGTTATATTTATCCAGCCAAGAGATTTTCTCCAGAGGATAGGACTAAATCCTCAACCAAATACTTCGGCTCTAGATTACCTTCGTCATTGGATTAGAACAACTGTCAATGAGAATAGTCTTGAGTCTTGAGTCTTGAGTCTAGTGATCTGAAAGTCTTCAGACTCTAAACAGAAGGTCTGTAATTTTCCAGACTAGATTGATAGAAATGTTTTGTCAGCTTCAAAATATTCTAGAAAGATTTCTTCAACAATCTCCCCCTTTTGATGGTGACAAAACTTTCCCGTAGATTTGAACAACTTTGACCCGCAAAACATTACTCAAGCAATATGGCTATCTCATAAAGATTAATAAATCAACCAGACTCTGCATCCACAGAAAATCGATTAGTCTTTCATGAGTAAGACCATACAGCAATTCTTGATATAAATGCAAACAGTCAAATTTCAAAATCCACACCCAAGTCAGTCAAATTCAAGTTCACACCCAAGTAGTCATACTCAAAAACAAACATTCAAACACAAAAGAAATTTAAAGTCAAAGTTTAAAGAGTTCAAATTGCAATTCTCCCCCTTTTTGTCATCATTAAAAATGTGAGAAAAGAGTCAAGTCTCGCTTGGGAATGCGCACGATCCGGAAATCTCCCATCGACTGTACGATGCCTTCCAGCCTCTTCAAGTCTTCCCGTAGATGAGCCACCTCTTCTCCTTTTGCATTTGTTTGAATTTGAAGAGCGAGGTCTTTCATTTGAGCCGCCGTGGTAATGTAAGATGCTTGTCCAAAGATTCTTCGGGACTTGAAGTTCATAGTCCGAGCATAGATTTGACCCTGCATTTCTAGAAGAACATCAAGGATACGACGAAAATCTGCTATATTGTCCGTCTGTGTGCTCGCATTTGCTCTCTCGGATGGAGTAAAGGCAGACGATGGAACTTCGGTGTAATTGAGCAGATTTGGCGTTGAGGTATCATGTCCTTCCTCAGGCATTTGAGAAGCCTAAAGATCTTCTGGATTTGCTGGTGAGCGACTCACACCTTCACTATTAACATCATGTGGTGTAGTCCTTCCTTGCTCTCCATCTCCCCCTGTCTCTAAGACCTCAAATGGGGAAGAGTGATGGTCATGCTCTTCATCGTCTTGATTCCCTTTCTCTTCGGCTTCATCTGTAGACTTTTCTTTCACTTCTTCTCCTTCTTCTTCAGCTTCTTTCTCTTTCTCTTGTTGCTCCCCTGCTTCTCTGTTCTTTTCTTCTCCCTCTTCTTCTCTCTGTGGTCCCCTATTCGCGATTCTTGAAGACTTTCTCGAAGAAGACATCCTTCCTTGTCGTTGAAAGATTCCTTTACTCGCTTTCCCAAGAAAAGATGACAACTTTCTCGAAGATGAACACGAAGTAGAGACAAGATTGGGAGGAGAATGCCTTTTTAGGGTTTTAAAGTTTAAGCGAGGAAAACTATATATATATATAACTCAGTTTAAAAAGGAAAAACCAATCGGCACAAGGAAAAATGAACAGACGCCTCTTTTAAAATCGATAACTGCCAAATAGAAGTTAATCTTTTTGAAAAGACAAGATTCCGTTTTTCACGGAAATTATAAATTAACTGAACTAATGATCGTACCTTTTCAAGATTGAATATAATAACTTACGTCTATAGCCATGAATGTCCGAGTCGAGGGTTGGAGAGTCTCTAGACTTTAACTTCCTCAAGCTTCAAAATGTTGAGTCCGGGAACGGATAAAATCGAATTGATTCTTCTCCAAAGGCTTTGTGAATATATCCGCTAGTTGATTTTTTTGAATCAACAAATTGAATTGAGATTTCTCCATTTTGAACATGATCTCTAATGAAATGATGTCGAATATCTATATGCTTTGCTCTTGAGTGAAGGATTGGATTTTTAGTGAGATTGATTGCGCTAGTGTTGTCACATCTAATCTTTACGCATGAGTCTTCAATTCCAAAGTCTTGTAGCTGTTGTTTTATCCATAGAATTTGTGAACAGCAACTTCCAAGAGCTACATACTCTGCTTCCGTTGTTGAGAGAGCCACAGTGCTTTGTTTCCTTGAAAACCAAGACACTGTCCTGCTTCCAAGCGACTGGCAAGTTCCCGAAGTGCTCTTTCTATCAACTCGCAACCGACAGATCTCGCGTCGAATATCCTTAAGATTAAAGTCTCCCTTCTTAGGATACCAAAGACCGATGCTTGAAGATGAAGCAACGTATTTAATAATACGTTTTGCAGCACTGAGATGAGATTCTCTAGGATCTGATTGAAACCTAGCACAGATGCAAACACTCAACAAAATGTCAGGTTTAGAAGCAGTAAGATAAAGAAGTGAACCAATGATGCTCCTGTACAGCTTTTGATTGACTTTCTTCCCTTCTTCATCTTTGTCTATCTTCAAAGAATTTGACATCGGTATGTCGGTCTTTTTGCACTTTTCGAGTCCAAACCTTTTGACAAGATCATTAGCATATTTTTCTTGACAAATAAAAGTTCCTTCCTTCAATTGTTTTACTTGAAGTCCAAGAAAGAATGTTAACTCTCCCATCATACTCATTTCAAACTCATCCTGCATAGACTTAGAAAATTTCTTGCACAGACTTTCATTAGAGGATCCAAACATAATATTATCCACATATATTTGAACAAGTAAAAAGCTTTTGTTTTCCTTTTTGATAAATAAAGTAGTATCTACTTTACCTTTGACAAAACCATTCTGTATTAAGAACTTACTTAGTCTGTCATACCAAGCTCGAGGTGCTTGCTTTAAACCATACAAGGCATTTTTCAGTCTGAAGACTGAGTCTGGCTTCTTTGGGTCTTCAAACCCTGGTGGTTGTTCCACATAAACTTTCTCATGGATAAATCCATTTAGGAAGGCACTTTTGACGTCCATTTGGAATAACCTGAAATTTTTATAACAAGCAAACGCAAGTAATAGTCGAATAGCTTCTAACATTGCTACTGGTGCGTAAGTCTCATCATAGTCTATTCCTTCTTCTTGCATATATCCCTTGGCCACGAGTTTTGCTTTGTTTCGTACGACTTTTCCTTTCTCATTCATCTTGTTCCTGAACACCCATTTAGCTCCAATAACAGTTTTACCTTTTGGTTTAGATGTCAATTCCCAGACATCATTAATGTTGAACTGTCTGAGCTCTTCTTGCATAGCTTCAATCCAGCTTTCATCAGATAAGGCTTCTTCTATGTTTTTTGGTTCAATTTCAGAAAGGAGAGCCACAGCACTAGACTCTTCACGCCTTTTGGATCTAGTGCGAATTCCTTCATTAATTTCGCCGATAATGAGATCTTTGGGATGACTAGACTTATGCTTCCAGTTACTAGATGATTTATCTAGTTGATGATCTCTTTCTTTGTTTGAATCTTCACGAACAGCTTAATGCTGGTCTTTCAGAGTTTGAGATGCTTCTTGAGTTGTAAACTTTGGAGAGTCTGGAGCAGGTTCAGACTCTTCATGATGAGTCTGACTGGATTCATCTTGCATAGAATCTTGAAATTTGACATTCATTGATTCCTCCATAGTCTGGCTCTTCTTGTTAAAGACTTTGTAGGCTTTGCTTGATGTAGAATATCTAAGAAAGATGCCTTCATCTGATCTTTCTTCAAACTTACCAACTCGATCTTTTGCATTTTTCAATATAAAGCATTTGCAACCAAACACATGAAAATATGAAACAATAGGCTTCTTGCCTTTGAATAACTCATAGGGGGTTTTCTCTAGAATAGATCTTAAGAAGACTCTATTGATGATATAGCACGCTATTGAAACAGCTTCAGCCCAAAATCGTGAAGAAATCTTACTTTCAATTAAAAGAGTTCTAGCCATTTCTTGAAGAGATCTATTCTTTCTTTCCACAACTCCATTTTGCTGAGGAGTATATGGAGAGGAGAACACATGCTTAAAACCAGATTCATCACAAAATTTTGTAAAATCTTGATTTTCAAATTCACCTCCATGATCTGTTCTTATACTTGAGATAACACATCATATTTCATTTTGAACCTTTTTAGCAAATTTTTCAAAATACAAGAAGGTTTCGGACTTACTTGCAAAGAAATATACCCAAGTAAATCGTGAGTAATCGTCCACAATTATTAGGCAATATTTCTTACCTCCAATGCTCTGGGTTCTGGTTGGTCCGAAGAGATCCATATGCAGCAACTGCAATACATGATTAGTGGAGACATGATTTATTGGCTTAAATGAATTTCTTACCGCTTTCCTGCAATGCATGGAGTGCATGGATCAGACTTTTGGTATGGTAATTTGGGTAGACCTCGAATAAGCTGCTTTGATGAGATTTTGGCTAATTGCTTCATGTTGACATGACCAAGCTTTCTGTGCCATAAACTTGCTTCATCTTGCATTGAGATTAGACACTGTGATTCATTTGGTTTCACATCCAGAAGATAGATATTTCCATGTCTTCGACCCATGAAAGACTGAGTAGAGTCTTTACTGGTTCCAGAACATGTTCCTTCTTGAAAGAAGATCTTAAAACCAGTATCACACAATTGGCTGATAATTGAGTCCTTCTACTAGGGAAACATTACTTATTGTGAGATTTCCAATTTTCACAATTCCAAATCCCACAATACTTCCTTTGTTGTTTCCTCCAAATGAAACTTTTCCACCATTTACTTGAACAAGCTTTATGAAACAATTTGAGTCTCCTGTCATGTGTCTTGAACATCCACCGTCAAGATACCACTTTACATTTTTCTTGACGGAGACCCGCATTTAAAAGAGATTCTCAAATTTTCTTTGGTACCCAAATTTTCTTGGGTCCATTGGTGTTAGTAAGATAAACAAAGATCGCCCATGCTTTCTTAATGGTTTCCAAACCATAGGACACTCTTTTTCAAAGTAATCCGGACTTTTGCACTTTGAGCACCGAGGGCATTTCGACCTACGACTTTACAAAAACTTTCTTGAAATGATTTTTGTAAGCTTCTTTCGAGGGTCTTTGCTTAATTCTTTCTTTTACTCTAGGAAAATCAATCAAGGGTATTGATTCTCGCTGTCATACCTAGACCGGACTTATTGAAGTAAGGTCTTTGAGCCGAAAGAATTTTTTTCAAGTTTCTCGGACCCTATTGAAAATTTCTTTGAGATATTTGATAAGTCAGTTTTTAAAAGAGCATTTTCTTTCAAAAGACTATCTTGATTTTCTTTAAGAGTGGAAACATTCAAATCTAAACTTTTAACTCTTCCTTCTAAAACGTTTTCCTTTTGTTTTAGAGCTGAGTTTTCCTTTTTAAGTTCGGAAATTCTTTTGAGAGAAGTCTTAAGACTAAAACACAGTTCATCAATGTATTTAGAAACTTTGACAGGAATTTTAAAATTACTTGCCTCAAATTCAGTATGAGTCGATCCGTAGTCCGAGTCTAAGTCTGATTTTGCCATCAAACATATGTTGGCATATTCATCATCACTTTCTTCACACTCGTATCACTCCGGTGTTTCGGCTTTGAGAGCTTTTCGAGACTTTTCAGCTTTTCCTTTCTTCTTCTTCGAAGAGGACAAAGTTGGATCTCGATGTGTCCCTTTTTCTTACATTCAAAGCAAACTACATCTTTGTTTGGCTCCTCATCATCAACCAGACTTGGTTTGTTGTCTTTGAAAACTTTGTTTCTTTGAGTTGAACCTTCTTCCTTTTCTATTCAGTTTTCTTAATCTTCTTATCATGAGAGCAAGCTCCTCATCGTCTATATCATCTTCAGAATCTATATCATCAGAATCATCATTTGATTTTAATGCAATGGATTTCTTACCTTTTGGATCTTCATCTTCATTAATTCGTTCCACTTCATAAGATTGAAGAGTTCCAATCAGCTCGTCGACAGATAGTGGCATAATTCTTTGTGTCTCTCTTATTGAAGTCTTTATGTGATTCCAATCCTTGGAGAGTCCACGCAGTAGCTTGTTTACCTTCATGGAATCAGAAATCGGTTGTCCTTGATTTCCAAGACCATTGACAATATCTGTAAAACGGCTAAACATGTCAGTTATAGATTCTCCTGGTTTCATTTTGAAGGCTTCATATTGACCGAGGAGAATGTTAATTCTGGTTTCCTTCACTCGATCTGTTCCTTCATAGGTGATATGTAATCTGTCCTGAACTTCTTTTGTTGTAGCACAAGAAGATATTCTGTTATATTCAGTTGGTGACAAAGCACAATATAAGGAATAAATTGCTTTTGCGTCGAGTGCTTGTCTCTTGATTATCTCTTCTTGAGTCATTCCGCTGGTCTCAACAGTTTCTTTCCCTCTTTCAAAGACAGATGCAGCTATAGGAGTAATTCCTTTTTCTCCAACGTCCCATTCCAGAGGATCCTTTGATCGTAGGAAAGCTTTCATCTTGTTCTTCCAGATGTTGTAATCCTTTCCATCAAAGTAGGGTGGTCTGGTATTGCTTTGCCCTTCCATCGCCCCGGTGCTAGCATACTAGCCATGGATCTTTTACTCTGAAGTAAAACACTTCAAATAAAGTGAGTACACGAGCTCTGATACCAATTGATATAGCTAGTAAGTGCCTAGAGGGGGGGTGAATAGGTATATAAAAGATTTTTCTCGTTAATCGCACAATACTAGACAGTTAATAGAATTAAGACAATCAACAATCAAAGTAAGACTGAGAGAAGGGAAGAGAGAATTGAACGCAATGTTTATAGTGGTTCGGCTTATTTCAAGCCTACGTCCACTCTTCTGCACTGACAGCCTATTGGCTGGATTCCACTATGAACAAGAGATGTTACAGCCGTTGTTCTCCCTTGATTTCTGTAGATGATCTACCTCACTCGATCAAGGTATCACTAAGTATAGACTCTCTCTTGTGAATACAATTTCGCTCAATATGAATCGACTAATAATCAAGGTACTTTAGACTCTAGAATTTGTTTATCGAGCATACACTAAAGTAACTAGAACGTCTTCCTTTTATACTCCTTTGTGCCATCATACCCGTTGACACTTACCAAAGGAATTCCTCCAATCTACCCGTTGGACGGAATCAATTAAGAAGATCATTCGAGCTAATAAAGGAACCTGACGATAGCCCATCAATCATGTTCGCCCATACAACGAGGATCTTGGTTTCCAAGAATAGAACCTTCCAAGAATATTTCGTTGACCATCGGATCTTCAAACGATCTTGATTACGAATAAAAGAATCCGTTATATTTATCCAGCCAAGAGATCTTCTCCAGAGGATAGGACTACATCCTCAATCAAATACTTTGGCTCTAGATTACCTTCATCACTAGAACAACTGTCAATGAGAATAGTCTTGAGTCTTGAGTCTTGAGTCTGGTGATCTGAAAGTCTTTAGACTCTAAACAGAAGGTCTGTAATTTTCCAGACTAGACTGATAGAAATGTTTTGTCAGCTTCAAAATATTCTGGAAAGATTTCTCCAACAATAAACACAAAGGTTTATATATACAAACTAGACCAAAGACAAAGGTCTACAAAAAGGCCGGCTCAACAAAAAGGAAATGTCCTATAACAAGCTAGTCAGACAAGTTCGTCGATCCTTCGGTCTTCACCTCCTTTCACTCCATGGCTTCGGGTCCTCCACGACCACCATCTAAAGACGTGAAAATGTTGAGCTCACAACGGAGTGAGACATTGTCTCAGCAATTTCACCCCCTAAACCTCTATTAGGAAGAAAATACGCTTCAGGGCGCTCTAGCCACACAATTAGGACAGAGGACTTACCTCGTCTCAGTCCGCTCCTGCACGTCAGTATAGTTCATAATTCAACCAATCGTTTCAAAACATCAAAGCAACATATCAGATCGAATCATCGATCAATCGACTCAGTCGATTCCATGTCAATGAGACAATTTCCTAGTCATCTCAATCAATACTAGCTACAAGTCCAATTATACCCAAGAATGCTTATTATAAGCCAATAATAGGTAGTATAGCTCACCAAAAGCTGCTGCAATATTAATATAGTATACTATATATGCTCACCAAAAGCTGCCTCAATTATACTCATATGGTATACTATAGCTCACCAAAAGCTGCCTCAAATACTGATATAGTATGTTATATATCCTCGCTAGAAGCTGCCTTATATACTGAGATAATATTCTATATATATATGCTCGCCAGAAGTTGTCAGTTATATTGCTGTAGTATACTGATAATAATAATGCTCATTAGAAGCTGCCAGCCATACCCTCGTGGTATGCTGAAAATACTCATTTAATCAAATCACCATTTTTATGCTTCCCTATAATAATACTCGTGTGTGGGTACATGGTCGGCCTTAGCCAAAATACAATATTTTTCTTTTAGAAAATCACACTATTTAATGTAGTTCATAAAGATATTTTCAGCGTTGTAAACCGACGCCTAGTAGTTCTTGTTTAAACATTGATATTACTCAAGGTTGGGATAAATCCCCAACATTACAATCAACACTCAATTTCACAATTTAATGATCAATAGCATAAACTAACCACACCACTACAGTCAGTACGGAATTCTAATAAATGGCTCTCCCGATATAATTTCAGAAAATATTAACTAATTAATAATTAATTTAATTCCAAAAATTATTTAATTTAATTCTAAAATAATATTATTAAATAATAATTAAATAATATTCAATAATATTTCATTTAAATAAATAATTAAGTAAATAAAATAATTAATTAAAGTCCAAACATGATTAACCTTAATCTAATTACTCAATTAGATTCACTAATCCAATCCTTAATCTAATCATTCATCCAATCTAATTAACATTTTAATCATCTAATCTATCCACCTAATCCCACTTAGACTAATCTAAGCACCCCTTAAGCATAATTAACTCCCTAAGCGGAGATTAGAGAATAAACTCACCGAATTGACATTTCGGCGAGTCTATGGCGAAGGCGACGCCAAGGCGGGCGATAAACCTCCAGGAGGTGACACCAACGTAGGATGGGAAGGGTCCTAGAATGGGCCTCGAAGTCTCCAAAACTCTATTGTCTTCTGCTTATGTTCCAAAGACCGAACCAGAGAAGAAGAAGGGCTGAACGGTGAGGAAACGGGCCGATCGGAGCTTCGGCAAGCAAGTGGTTGGCAACCGGTACCTCCCGGGGGTCTTGAGGATCTTGTAGGTGGATGGGACGGGCAAAGGAAGGGCTGGAATGGGAGAAAAATGAAGAAAAATGCAAAATAGTGTAGGCGCGCAGGGGACCAACGGACCGGCGACCGGGGGCTTGAGGCGGCTGTACAGGACTGCCAGCGGCTCCGTTCGTGGCGAGGTCAGGCTTGTTGGAATGGTCTAGATGTCCTCTTCTCGGTAATGGGTGCGTTATTTGCTGATTCATCCGGGAAGTCGACTTTTTACTCGAATCTTTGGTGAAAGGTCGGCTGCAGCAAAAATTGGAACGAGGGAAAACAGAGGAGGAAAAGCGTCCGGCGGCTTGGGCTGGTGTGCGACGGCCAAGGGGGCTGATGCTCTGTGTTCTCTGGTTTCTTTGAAGCTTAAGATGGACAACAACAATGGAGAAAGGAGGGATTCAAGGAAGTAGATGGTCTACTGAAGCAAGGGGGTCCCCAAAGGCTTCTATGGCCTTCACACTTGTCCAACTCTCCTCACTCATGCCCCCACCACCTATGGCCCTCACCCTCAGCATTTCCCAATCCTTAGCTTCCTCAAGAATCTTGCCAAAAGGTCCAAAGGTTAAAAACCATGGGGGGCTACGAATTTTGTGCAATTTGGCCGTCAAAGTCTTCAATTCCTCTTCAATCCTCTTCAAATCAATTCAGTTGAAGTCCCAAAATTCATCACATGTGTCCTCACTTGAATCCACATTTTTCCATGCCCATAAATCCATCTTGGATGCCAAAAGTGTGCTCAAGAACGGTCTTCCAACTTTCCCGATCCAATTCTGTTAATTCTTGATTTTTCACCGAAAAAAACTCGGTTTGTAGAAAAATCTTCGAAAGATGAGTCGACATTCCTAAAATGATTTGGGACTTGACAGAACATCCAATTTATATAATTGGGTTCAATTTCACGGTTAATTTCAATTTGGCGCGATTTTAGCGCATTCTAATCTACCGGGTAGCTTTTAGGAACTTTTCGTGCAATTGACCTGCGGTTGATTGTTTTCGAGCCACAAAGTGCATCTTCAACACATTGGCGACTTTCGATTGTCGTAAAAAGCTCAAGGTTTTAAATACGGACACGGGGTTCCAAAACAATAGAGGAATCGGTATAGTGCCAATCGACAAGGATTATGCAATTAGGTGGAATCACCCACACTGAATTACATACCTTTGTCGAGTCGACCTACTTCCGGTCTCTAGTCGATCTGTGTCACAATGACCCATGCAGATTAACACGGTCGAGCAGTCATTTCCTGGTCGAATTCTCAAGTCTATTGCGTTTAGATTCCTTAACGGCTTCACCTAATAGACTAGTTATTTCATAAGTGGCCAACTTAGAGAAGAGAGTTATAGGCGCGAAGATGAAATGCCCGACTTATTCAATTGAAAATAGAATTGGAAAATCAGGATGTCACAACTCTTCCCCTCTTATAAAAATTTCGTCCTTGAAATTTAAACCTATAACAATTCTTAAACAAGGAGGAGGGGGTACAATTGTTTCATCGACTCTTCGCTTTCCCGGTTGCTCCTTCAGTGCCGCGGTATTGCCAGACCACTTTGACCAATGGGATGGTTTTGGCACGCAGAACCTACTCTTTTCAATCTACTATTTGAACTGGGCTTTCCACGTACAACACTCTGTTGTCCACGTCTAAATCCTCAAAATTCAACACGTTGGTTAGGTCAGGCTCATACTTCCTCAACATCGACACGTAAAAGAGGTCATGCACTTGTGCCAGTCTCGGCGGTAATGCAAGACGATATGCTAGGATCCTGATTCTTTCAAGAATCTCAAAGGGACCTATGTGGCATCCCGGAAATTCAAAGCCAAGCATTAAGGTGTGTTAAATGTCTTTAATTAGGTGATAGAATTTTATGGCTTATGCTTTAGCCAATTTGTCTTTTAATTTGATGAATTTTGCTTGTGTTGTGGAAATTTAAATTTAAATGCTTGGCCATATGATTTAAATTTCAATAATTAAAAAAAAAATATCTCAAGACTTTGGCCAAGATGGAAATTGGAATTCAAAAATATTATAGAAGAAATTTCAAAAAAAAAAAAAAAAGGGGAAAAAGGGATCGAAAAATTCGAATGGGCCTTGGGCCCATTAGCCTAAAGCTTGGTGGGCCAAGCTAGTCAGCCCATTAGGGCCCAATAGGTGGCTGTCGACCAGCCCAAAGTGAGTGGCCGGTTGGGCCTAAGCCCAAGCCCAATTAATTCAAAAACAAAAAAATTACAAGTGGCCAAAGGAAGAGCATGCATTGGTTGGTCATTAGGTGGATCAATCATTGCAAATGATGGGATTAAGGGATATAAAAAGAGAGAGAGAAGAGGAGTGGCCGGTTCCTCTAGCTCCATTCAGCCGAGAGAAGTGAGAGGGAGAGAGAGATTTCGAGAGAAAGGGAGAGGAGAGACCGAGAGAGAGGAGGTGGAGCCGAGAGTTGCCGCAGCCCATCCGCCGTACGTCCGCCTAGTCCGACCGCCGTACGCCGCTGTTCATCGCTGTTTGTTCATCTTGGAGGCAAGTGGGGTCCTTAACTTCTCTTGCATGTCTGTTTTGTTGGTTGCATGTTCGGTTTTAGGTGTGATTTGGGCGAAAAACCGAGGTAAGGGTTGGATGTGTTCAAGCTATGTGACTGTTTTCGTTCGGTTTGTGGTAGTCAGTATCTTATTCGAGCTTGCATGTGTATTTGGAGTGTGATTTTGGCTTCGGTGTCTTCATGAAAGTTGAATCTAACATCTTTTAGTATGACATACTCGAATTTTATGGAAAACGATGGTGATATGAGGGGTCAAAAGCTCTGTTATACAGAGACCTCAGATCTGCGAAATCTTCACTGACCTTTTGTTGATTTCTTGGTTGCATGTTGATTTCTGTTGGAGATCTCACCTTGTTGTCTTCATGAAAGTTGTAGGTAACATCCTAAACTACAACATACTCAAATTTGAAGAGAAACAAATGAGTATAGCCTAGTGAATCGGCTAGATCTTTGAGATGGTTGCTTCTGTTGAAGTATACCGAGACACCCGAAACTTCAAGGACTTAAAAGAGGATCATACTTTGGTTATTTAACCTAGATCTCTTCCTGAAACTTGTAAAGGACACATTGATACATAACATACTCGAATTTCAGAGGAAACGAAAGGGATTAGATGGGTCAAACCTAAGTTTTCCGGTGATATGTACTCTGGACGAAACGGTAGAGGTTCCAGAAGCTTCGTGGAGTTGTATAAATTAATCTATGAAGAATTTGGCTTAGAGTTCTGTATGAAAAATGCACTAAAATGTGTTGTCTATCACCCTGTAAAATTTAGTAATTTTTGGAGGCCATATGAGTATTTTAATCGAATTAATTTGAAAACTGTGCAATCTGGCCATTATCCGAATGTTATGTGCTATTTTGTGGAAATTTGGGAAATTATGTGAAATGCAAATTGGCCATGAATTTTGTGAAATTGTGATTCTAATTGTTTGTTTAATGATTGTTTGAATATTATGATTTTTGGAAAATCATAAATATTAAATATAATATTTATCTATAAAAATAAATAAATAATATAATAATTAAATAATAATTAAATAAAAGTGGATTATTTTATTGGCCATGAATTCCATTGAAATTATGATGCATTGTTATATGACATTGGTGTATGTATGATCATGAATTGTGATGCATGTGTGTGAATCATATGCCATGTAATAATAAGATTAAAATGATGGTGAATGTGGAAGTGGTATGTGAGTAAGAGGTTGTGGCGGAGGATGATGTCTGGTGGCCTAGTGGCATAATTCCGCAGGTTCCCCGGGAGTTTCAGGATGCCCGGAATGTGGGGGCGGAAGCCCCGTCGGAGGTTTCGCCCGAAGGGAGTGACTCGCGATGCCGGGATTGGGGTGCGAGATCCCCGGCTAGAAGGGTAAAGGCCGGAAGCCCTGTCGGAGGTTTCTGCCCGAAGGGAATGCCTCGTGATGCTAGTTGAGATGCGAGATGCCCGGAATGTGAAGGGCCGGAAGCCCAGTGGCCATGAGATGGCTAGAATGCTGGGATCCCTGTCGGAGGTTTCTGCCCAAAGGGATGATGATGATGGTGAATTTGATGATTTGAGAAAAGATAATGTGGGGATCAATTGATAAATAAAAGTGGAAATTGATCTATGATGTGATATGCATGGTGATGCATGGCTAATGATGATGTGATATGCATGGTGATGCATGGCTAATGATGATATGATGTGATATGCACGGTGATGCATGGCTAATGATGATATGATGTGATATGCATGGTGATGCATGGCTAATGATGATATGATGTGATATGCACGGTGATGCATGGCTAATGATGATGTGATATGCACGGTGATGCATGGCTAATGATGATATGATGTGATATGCATGGTGATGCATGGCTAATGATGATATGATGTGATATGCACGGTGATGCATGGCTAATGATGATGTGATATGCATGGTGATGCATGGCTAATGATGATATGATGTGATATGCACGGTGATGCATGGCTAATGATGATGTGATATGCATGGTGATGCATGGCTAATGATGATGCGATATGCATGGTGATGCATGGTTAATGATGATGTGATATGCATGGTGATGCATGGCTAATGATGATGTGATATGCATGGTGATGCATGGTTAATGATGATGTGATGATAATGATATATGAGATGCCATGATGATGATATATATTCTATGATGATGCATGAATACGCTTGACATCAAAAAGGTAAGCAATGCCTGCATTGTATGATGGTATGCATGGTGCACTGAGTTGTTATTGGATTTCCCTATCTGCTGAGTGGTTGTACTCACCCCTTTTTGGGGATAACATTTCAGATTAGCACTATGCCGCTACCTGCTGTTTCGCGTGGGGTATTTTACGGTCTACCGTCTGATGTTGAGGTGGAGTGTACGGAGATAGATTGTCCTCTCGTGCCCGGATTGACGTTTATCCGAGTGCGATGCTTAGTGATGTATGATATCGGCCTGGCTGGGGGCCCTGTCATACAAGAGTTTTTGTCTGTGCACGTTCGACGGGATGGAGCGATGCGAGGGATGCTGCCGTCGCCATCACCTGACGCACCAGGTTGGGTGTGAGACCGCGCGCGAGGAGTAGGAGCTAGATCACCTTTTGATGTAGATAGTTGACGCTGGTGATGGGAGGGTTTTGTGTTCATGTGATGTTAGGGGTCGGAGTTCCTTTTTGAGATTTTAGGTAGGACATGGCAGAGTCCTAACCTTTTTGGTTTTTGTACCGACCCGAAGGAAACCCCATCTCGCTATATGTATGTATGTAAGCAAAGCGTCAACGTTATTTATAAAATCGTGCTGTTAGTTGGTGTGTATTTGTATCATGGGTTAGAAGGAAGATAGATGACGATGTGAATTTTGCTTCCGCTATGAGTCGCGCATGGGACCGCTTAAAAAAAAAAAAAAAGAAATGCCTGTAATCTGGCAAGGCTTAATTTAGCCAAGAGATAGAGATGGTAAAAGATGTAACATCGGCACTGTTAACGACCTGCGAAGGGTTCGGGGTGTTACAACCTATGTACCTTGGACTCAGCTTTCCCTTCTTGCCAAAGCATGAAGTACCCCTCATTGGTGACACCTTTAGAAAAACGTGATCACCCACTTGGAATTCCAATGGCTTTTGATGCTTATTGGCGTAGCTTTTCTGGTGGCTCTGAGTGGTCTTTAATCTGTCTCTGATGACGGCAACTGCTGGACTAACTCTGGGCCTGTGATCTTTCATTCCCCAACCTCATCCCAACAAACTGGTATCCTGCATGCTCTACCATACAACGCTTCGAAAAGAGTCATCTGAATGCTCTACTGGTTGCTATTGTTGTAGGCAAACTCGACAAGATGAAGATGTTCCTCCTAGCTTCCCTTGAAATCCAATACGCAAGCTCGCAACATGTCTTCGAGGGTCTAAATCGTCCTCTCAGACTGGCCATCCGTCTGCGGATGATAAGCCGTACTATATTGCAGCTTCATTCCCAAAGCACTCTGTAAGCTTTTTCAGAAGGCGGCTAAAAATCTCGGGTCTCGGTCTGATGTCATCGTCACCGGCACTCCATGCAAACGAACTATCTGACGCACGTATAGATCTGCGTGCCTATCCAAACTGAGGTCCTTTCACACTGCAATGAAGTGAGTCGACTTTGTTAATTTGTTGACCACTATGCAACTCGAATCATTTCCTCTCTAACTCCTCGGTAATCCAGTCACGAAATCCATCTTGATATGCTCCAATTTCCACTATAGGATCTCGACAAGTTGCAGAAGTCCTCCCTGCTTGCAATGCTAAGCCTTGACCCGCTGACACGTCAAACACTTGGCAACATGCTTGGTGATGTTCATACCAGACCACTAGTAGTGTTGACGCAGATTCTACCAGGATGAATGCTGTAACTGCTACGATGAGCTTCTGATAAAATATCCTCTCTAAGCTCCACATCGTCAGGTACAACCAATCGTCCTCGGAACCTCAGCGTTCTGTTCTCAGAAACCTAAAAGTCAGTATTCTTCTTTTCGGTGTTCTCTTGTAGAATCTTATAAATCTCTGGATCTGTCCATTAAAGCTTCTTGATTCTGATCTGCACCTACGGCTCAATTTTGAGGACGGCCATAAGATACGAAAGGTGGCCTACCTCAAATTTGAAAACTGAAACTCAAGCTTTCTCAAGCAAAGTCTAGTCCCTGATCATCATGTGTGCAACTGAAGACTTCCGACTCAGCACATCAGCGACCTTATTCGCTTTTACAGGGTGATACAGAATATCACAATCATAATCTTTAAGGAGTTCCATCCAGCGATGTTATCTCATATTCAACTCCTTCTGACAGAATAAGTACTTGAGACTTTGATGGTCAGTGAAGATCTGGAATCTTTCTCCGCATAGGTAATGCCTTCAAATCTTCAAAGCAAAGATGATTGCTGCGAGTTCTAAGTCATGTGTCGAGTAATTTAGCTCGTGAGATCTCAACTGATGGGACGAGTATGCAACAACTCTACCATGTTGCATCAACACACAACCCAGTCTTCTAAACGAGTCATCACTGCAGATCTTGTATCCTCCGGGACCAGATGGAATGGTCAGTACAGGTGCAATAGTCAGCTTATGCTTAAGCTCTTGGAAACTATGCTCGCACTTGTCTGTCCACATAAACTTCTATTCCTTCTTCAGTAGTTAAGTCAACGGCGATGCCAAAGCTAAAAACCCCTCTACGAACCTTTTGTAATACTCTGCTAAACCTAGAAAACTTCTGATCTCTATCACTGTCGTCGGTCTTGGCCAGTTGATAACCGCTTCAATCTTGGACGGGTCCACGGAGATTCCTTCTCCTGAAATCACGTGCCCTAAAAACGCAACACGAGTCAACCAAAACTCCCATTTGCTAAACTTAGCATACAACTCATGATTCGCAAAGTCTGAAAGCGCCTTTTATGCTCTTCGGGACTTCTCGAGTACACCGGGATATCATCAATGAACATGATCACAAACTGATCTAGGTACTTTTTAAACACTCGGTTCATTAGGTCCATAAAAGCAGCTGGGGCATTCGTCAAACTAAACGGCATTACAGTGAACTCATAATGGCCATATCGAGTACGAAACGCCGACTTCGGTATGTCTTCCTTCTTGATCCTTAGCTGATGATATCTCATCCTCAAGTCGATTTTTGAAAATATCGACGCTCCTTGCAACCGATCAAACAAGACATCGATCCTCGGGAGTGGATACTTGTTCTTGATCGTCACTTGATTGAGTTGACGATAGTCGATGCACAAACGCAATGAACCATATTTCTTCTGAGATAGCTAGTATAAGCACCTAGAGGGGGGTGAATAGGTGCATAAACAATTTATCGAGATATGGAAGCAATACTTGGCAAATGATAGAAGGGAAATTCTTTCTTGATTAACAAAATAAAATACGATCAAAGTAAGGAGAGTAAGGAAGAGAAAATTGAACACAAGGTTTATAGTGGTTCGGCTTATTCCAAGCCTACGTCCACTCTTCCGCACCGATGCACCCCCACCGGCTGGATTTCACTATGAACAAAAGAGAAGTTACACCACTGCTCTTCCTTGATTCCACAGTGTAGATGTTCTACTACACCTCCTCAAGGTCTCTTACAAATATAGACTCTCTTTTGAATACAATGATTCGCTTAAAGAAATTGTCTAAACAATAGGAGGCTTTCAGACTTTGGAATTTTTCTATCGCGCACTTCTTCAATAACTTAGGATGTCTTCTTTATATACTCCTTCATGCGATCATACCCGTTGGCACTTACCAAAGGAATTCCTCCAATCTACCCGTTGGACGGAATCAATTAAGAAGATTAATCAAGCTATTAAAAAAACGTGTCGATAGCCCATCAATCCCGTTCGCCCATACAATCAGGATCTCGGTTTCCATAAGTAGAACCTTCCAAGAATATCCAGACAATCATCGGATTTTCAATCATCGAGTCAATCTCGATCAATCAAAGAATTTCGTTATGTCTTCTCCAGCCACGAGATCTTCTCCAGTTGATAAGGTCGTCCCCTTAACGAATCATCCAGATATGGATAACCTTTCTCCAATGGATTAGAGATCTGTCAATGAGGATAGACTTTGAGTCTTGAGTCCGGGCTGTCCGGGAGGTCTTCAGACTTTAAATAGTAGAGTCTCGCAAACCTTCAAACTAGATTGAAGGAAACGTTTTGTCGCCTTCAAAACACTTCAAGAAGATTTCTCCAACAATCTCCCCCTTTTGATGGTGACAAAACTTTCCTGCAGATTTGGACAACTTTGACCTGCAAAACATATCTCAAACATATGTGCATATCTTATAGAGATAAATGGCTAACACTAAAGTCTGCAACCACATAAAATAGGTTAGTCTTGACTATGATAAACTATCCATAAGATATCAATAGCAGTTAATAGCAATCATCCAAATTCAAATCCAGACAAAAAGACACAAAGTTCAAAGTCAAACATTAATCCAAACAAACAAACCAAACAAAAAAAAATAAATTAAGTTGTTCAAATCTCTTGCATCTCTCCCCATTTTTGTCAGCATTGAAAAGGATGAGATGAAAATGGAATGAAGTCAAGATTTCTTAGGAACACGGACAAGCTGGAAATCTTCCATTGACTGAACGATCCCTTCCAGCCTTTTCAAGTCTTCCTTCGCCTGAGCAATCTCCTCACCCATGGCATTGGCCTCGAACCGAACAGAGAGGGCTTGGATCCGATCTTGTAAAGACACTGAAGAGACTTGACCAGCATTCTGCAAATTTTGAACCTCGCATCCCAAGGCATAAATTTGACCGCGCATCTCCAAGAGAATATCGAGAATTCTGCGAAAGTCGGTTAAGTTATCGGTTTGCGTACTAGCTTCAAAGACGTTCCCGCAGATGATGGCATATCAGAATAATCTCGCAGGTTTGGCGTTGAAACTTCATGACCTTCTTCTGGAAATTGAGAGGCATAAACATCCTTTGGGTCTGTAGAAGAACAACTGATTCCTTCACTTGTATCAGGATATGAGGATTTCCCTCCTTTTTCTTGATCTCCCCTCGTTTCCATGCCTACGGGTGGAGAAGAGTGTTCCTCATGTTCTCCTTCTTCTCTTCTTTCATTTCCGTGTCTTTCTTCCTCTCGCTTCTTTTCGCCAACCTGCTTCTTTCTTCTTCTTCTTCTTCTTCTTCTTCTTCTTCTCTTGCTTCTTCTTCTTTCTCTTTTTCTTCAACATCTCTTTCCTCTTGGCCTTCTCTTTCATTTCCTTCTGTCTCACGTTGTTCCGTTGATTCTGGAACAGTACGACTTAGCCTTTTCAAAGCTATTGCCGAAGTGGTAAGATCATCATCTTCTTCATCTTCCACAATAAGAGCTCTTCTTTTTTGCTTTGAAGCAATCATGGGCTCCTTTCCTTTCCTTTTTGAAGAAGAGGTTTGATGAGTTCGACCGGAGTCTTCTCCTTGAATTTCTCCAACTCCTTGTTCAGTTCCTTCAGACGCATTTTGGTCACCATCTTCAGTCCTACCACCATATGATCGCACGATCGAACACAAAAGATTTGCAGAGGCTGAATATTTAGATGTCTGAACAACTTTGTCACAAGGCTTGGATAAGGTAGTTGACCTCTGTCCTTCATCATCGCTCTATACATGTGGAACATGACAAAGGTGAGGAAGAGAAAACCTTTT
Source organism: Eucalyptus decipiens (assembly GCA_014182575.1). Classification (NCBI taxonomy): domain Eukaryota; kingdom Viridiplantae; phylum Streptophyta; class Magnoliopsida; order Myrtales; family Myrtaceae; genus Eucalyptus; species Eucalyptus decipiens. The sequence continues at coordinate 23,004,801 of CM024611.1, read as the reverse complement.
TCCAAAGTGAGGATGGCATACATCAATTTTGCTTCGAACTTGAAACATCGATCTTGGAGGTTGATTTAGGTCGAAGACAATTGATCACAATCTTGTGAAGCAAGATATTGAATGCATTCATCCTTAGGTAGGTGATCTTCTCATCTGTTCTCCTATCTTTCACAAGTTCCAGAGTGGCCCGAGCAATGGAAACTTTGATCGATTGATAACTTCCTCTTTCAACTCCTAACACATCCGCCAGCATATTCATATCCACAACATAGTCTTGATCTTTGACACTGAAAGAAAATCTATTCGCATCCAAAAAGCTTAGATTAGTATAGAAATATGCAGTCAGTTCAGGATATGCCTCTGTAGTATCGGAGCAGAACGTCTCGAGTTGAAGGTAACTGAATTTCTCCCTCAAGTTTACCTTCACAGCATCCAGAAAATCAAAATCCACACTTCTACGGTTTATAACCCCACGGTTCAGCAATTTCGAATACAAATCCTCTTGTTCCTTTGATCTGAACACTTCTCCCCTTTTTCCTCGACTGATAACTGCAACACCCATTCTCGGTTGAAATTGGCTATACAATTTGTCATCATCATTTCCATCTACAGGATTCGGTCCCCAGTCACGAGGATCACTTGGAATATTCGCAAGGGTTTCCTCAGCCACCCCTTGTCGAGCAATTTCTAAACTTTCCATTCTTCGCAAAAAGATATATTCGTTCCCATATCCTTTGTCTTTAAGAAAAGCATTGACATAGTTCAAGGGAGTACGAGTTCCTTTTAAAGCACGATACAGCCTTATAAATAAAGGCGGGCGTTTGAGTTCTTACAGATCTCGCATCCTCAATGATTTCTTTCTCTTGTTGATGATCAACGCCTTGAGGACTAGATGGATGAGAATGACACTGCTAAGAATGTTGTGGGCTCGGTTGTTCTTCCGGGAGATACTTCTTCTTTAGTAAGATCGAAGTGTGTAGGCCCCTCATTCATTCGCCGTGGTCCCCGTTAGCGATTCTCAATGACTTTCTCGAGGATGACATCTTTCTCGCTTTTGGAAGATTCCTTGCTTGACTTTCTCAAGAAAGATGACAACTTTTTCAAGGATTAAACAAGGGAGAAAAATGGGAATGGAGGATTGATGCTTTCTAGAGTTTTTGAGAGTAAAGAGAAGAGGAATAAACAGAGCACTATAAAGAGAGATAAACGAACCGTCACAAAGGAAGGTAAAAAGATGCCTTTAAAATAACTAACTTTTTCGAGAAAATATTCTTTTTAAAAATAACTTCTTTTTCGAAAAAGGAAACGATGCAATAATTACGTCGATTAAAGATAGCAATAAACCACGATTGACAATCGTACCTTTTCAAGATAAAATTCGAGAGAGAGAGAAAGACTAACTTACGGCCGATGATCGTACCAAGACTAACTTACGTTATAGTCTTGTATGTCCGAGTCTCGAGAGTCTTTAGACTTTGATCTCCTCATACCTTAAAATGTTGAGTCCGGAGCGAATTGATTCAAATTGATTTTTCTCCGCAGGCTTTGTGAATATATCCGCCGCTTGGTTCTTTGAATCAACATATTGAATTGAGACATCTCCATTTTGAACATGATCTCTAATAAAGTGATGTCGAATCTCTATATGCTTTGCTCTTGAGTGGAGAATTGGATTTTTTGTGAGATTGATAGCGCTAGTGTTGTCGCAGCTTGATCTCCGTGCATGAGTCTTCAATTCCAAAGTCTCTTAGCTGTTGTTTTATCCACAAAATTTGCGAACAACAACTTCCGAGAGCGATATACTCGTTTCTACCGTAGAGAGAGCTATCGTACTTTGCTTTCTTGAAAACCAAGACACGGCCCCGCCTCCAAGAAGTTGACATGTACCCGAGGTACTCTTTCTATCAACTTTGCATCCAGCAAGGTCCGCATCTGAATATCTAAGAAGAGTAAAGTCTCCCTTTTTTGGATACCAGAGACCAAAGCTTGAAGTTGATGAAACATATTTGATAATACGCTTCGCAGCACTCAAATGAGATTCTTTTGGGTCTGATTGAAATCTGGCATAAATGCAAACACTAAACAAAATGTCAGGTCTAGAAGCAGTAAGATAAAGAAGTGATCCAATGATACTCCTGTACAGCTTTTGATTGACTTTCTTTCCTCCTTCATCTTTGTCTATCTTCAAGGAACTTGACATTGGTATATCAGCTAATTTGCAATTGCCCAGTCCAAACTTTTTAACAAGATCATTTGCATACTTTTCTTGATGAATGAAAGTTCCTTCCTCCACTTGTTTTATTTGAAGTCCAAGAAAGAAGGTTAACTCACCCATCATGCTCATTTCAAATTCATCCCGCATAGTCTTAGAAAATTTCTTGCATGACTTTCATTAAACGATCCAAAAAATGATATCATCCACATCTATTTGAACAAGCAGAAAACTTTTGCTTTCTCTTTTAATAAAAAGAATAGTGTCAACTTTACCTTTAACAAAACCATTTTGAAATAAAAACTTACTTAATCTTTCATACCAGGCTCGAGGTGCTTGCTTCAAGCCATATAAGGCCTTTTTTAATCTGAATACTGAGTCTAGTTTCCTTGGGTCTTCAAACCCAAGTGGTTGTTCCACATAAACTTCCTCATGGATAAATCCATTTAGGAAAGCACTTTTGACATCTATTTGGAATAACCTGAAATTTTTATGACAAGCAAATGCAAGTAATAAACGAATTGCTTCTAACCTCGCTACTGGTGCATAGGTCTCATCATAGTCGATCCCTTCTTCTTGTGTGTAACCCTTGGCCACGAGTCTTGCTTTGTTTCTTACTACCTTGCCTTTTTCGTCCATCTTGTTTCTGAATACCCATTTAGCTCCAATGACAGATTTACCTTTTGGTTTTGGAGTCAGTTCCCAAACATCATTAATTCTGAATTGTCTGAGTTCTTCTTGCATAGCTTTAATCCAGCTTTCATCGGATAACGCTTCTTCTATGCTCTTGGGTTCTGTTTCAGAAATAAGAGCCACAGCACTAGACTCTTCTCGCCTTTTGGATCTTGTGCGAATTCCTTCACCGATATCGCCAATAATAAGATCTTTGGGATGATCGGACTTATGTTTCGAGTTGCTGGTTAATGTATCGATTGATGGTTACTTCCTTCACTAGAATCTTCAACGATCACTTGTTTCGGTCCTTCAAAGTTTGAGCTGCTTCTTGAGATTTAGACTTTGTAGAGTCCGGAGCAGGTTCAGTCTCTTCGAGATGAGTCTGAATGGACTCATTTTGTGCAGAATCTTGAAATTTGACATTCATTGATTCTTCCACTGTTTGAGTCTTCTTATTGTAAACTCTGTATGCCTTGCTTGTGGTTGAATATCCAAGGAAGATGCCTTCATCTGACTTTTCTTCAAACTTACCAACTCGATCATTTGCATTTTTCAATATGAAACATTTGCATCCAAATACATGAAAATATGAAACAATAGGCTTCTTTTCTTTAAATAGTTCATAGGGGGTTTTTTCTAGAATAGGTCTTAGAAAACTCTATTAATAATATAATATGATGTTGAAACTACTTCAGCCCAAAATCGTAAAAAGATATTACTTTCAATTAAGAGGGTTCTAGCCATTTCTTGAAGAGATCTATTCTTCCTTTCCACAACTCCGTTTTTGCTCGAGTATATGGAGAAGAGAATAAATGCTGAAAACCAGATTCTTCACAAAATTTGGCAAAATCCTGATTTTCAAATTCACCTCCATGATCTGTTTTAATACTTGAAATAACTTATCCCTTTTCATTTTGAACCATCTTAGCAAATTTTTTAAAGTAAGAGAAAGTTTTAGACTTACTTGCTAAGAAATATACCGAAGTAAATCGTGAGTAATCATCCACAATTACTAGGCAATATTTCTTACCTCCAATGCTCTACGTTCTTGTTGGTCCAAAGAGATCCATATGCAAGAGCTGCAGTACACGATTAGTGGAAACTTGATTTATTGATTTAAAGGAATTTCTTACCTGTTTTCCCAATATACATGGTGTACATAGATCAGACTTTTGATATGATAAATTGGGTAGTCCACGAACAAGCTTTTTTGCTGAGATTTTAGCTATCTGCTTCATGTTAACATATCCAAGCTTTCTGTGCCACATGCTTGCTTCGTCTTGGATTGAGATTAAACATTGCGACTCGTCTGGTTTTAAGTCCAAGAGATAGATATTTCCATTTCTTCGACCCATAAATGACTGAGTAGAGTCTTTACTGGTTCCTGAACAAATACCCTCTTGAAAGTTGATTCTAAAACCGGCATCGCACAAGTGACTGACACTGAGCAGATTGTAATTAAGCCCTTCAACTAAAGAAACATTGCTTATTGTGAGGTTCCCAATTTTTACAGTTCCAAAGCCTACTATTTTTCCTTTGTCAAGTTTCCTCCAAATGAGACTTTTCCACCATTCACTTGAATAAGCTTTATAAAGCAATTTGAATCTCCGTCATGTGTCTCGAGCATCCACTATCCAGGTACCATTTTACCTTTTTCTTGATAGTGACTCGCATTTAAAAAGAGACTCAAGCTTTCTTTGGTACCTATATTTTCTTGGGTCCTTTTTGAGTTAGTTTGATATACGGTTTTTGCCTGACTTTATTGATGTGTCTCCATACCATAGGACATTCTTTCTCAAAATGATCTACACTATTGCATTTTGAACATCTAAGAGCATTGCGACCTACTGGTTTTACAAAGGTCCTTTCAAAATGATTTTTGTAAGCATTTCTTGTGGGTCTTTGTTTGATTCTTTCTTTTACTTTAGGAAAATAAGCTAAAGGAATAGTTTCAGCAGTCATTCCCAAACAAGATTTATTGAAATAAGGTCTTTGAACAAAAAGTATTTTTTCAAGTTTTTCAGATCCCAAAGAAAATCTTTTGGAAATATTTGAAATGTCATTTTTCAAAAATGCATTTTCTTTTAAAAGATTATCTTTACTTTCATTGAGAGAAGAAACATTATGGTTTAGGCATTTCACTTTTTCTTCCAAAACATTTTCTTGAAGTTTTAAAGCAGAATTTTCCTTTTTGATTTTGGAAATTCTTTTAAGAGAAGTCTTAAGACTAAAACATAATTCATCAATGTATTTTGAAACTTTCATAGGGATTTTGAAGTTACTTACCTCGATTTCACTTTCGAATCGAATCGGTCTCGGAGTTTGATTCTGAATCCGATTGTGCCATTAGACATATGTTGGCATAATCATCATCACTATCTTCGCACTCCGTATCACTCCAGGTTTCTACTTTGAGAGCTTTTCGATATTTTTCAGATTTTCCTTTCTTCTTCCTTAGAAGAGGACAGTTGAGTCTGATGTGTCCCTTTTTTTTACATTCAAAGCAGACTATATCTTTGTTTGATTCATCATCTTTAGCAGACTTGATCTGTTGCTTTTGAAAACTTTGTTTCTTTGCATTGAATCTTCTTCCCTTTCTATTAAGCTTTCTGAACCTTCTTATCATGCGAGCAAGTTCTTCATCATCCATGTCGTCTTTAGAATCTGTTACATCAGAATCATCATTAGATTTTAATGCAATAAATTTCTTACCTTTAGGATCTTCGTCTTCATTAATTTGTTCCACTTCATAAGATTGAAGGGTCCCAACCAATTCATCGACAGACAATGGCATGATTCTTTGGGTCTCTTTGATTGAAGTCTTTATGTGATTCCAATCCTTAGAAAGTCCACGCAGTAGCTTGTTCACTTTCATGGGCTCAGAAATTGGTTGACCTTGATTTTCAAGTCCATTCACGATTTCTGTAAAATGACTGAACATGTCGCCTATCGATTCTCCCAATTTCATCCCGAAGGCTTCATATTGACCGAGGAGTATATTGACTCGGTCTCTTTCACTCGATCGGTTCCTTCATAAGTAATGTGTAATCTATCCCATACTTCTTTGGCTGTATCACAAGAAGATATTCTGTTATATTCAGTAGGTGATAAAGCACAATATAAAGAATAGATTGCCTTTGCATCAAGAGTCTGTCTCTTGATTATCTCCTCCTAACTCATTTATTTGGACTCAACAAGTGTCATTTCCTCTTTGTGAGACAGATGCAGCTTTAGGAATGATTCCTTTTTCTACAACGTCCCATTCTAGCGGATCTTTTGATCTTAAAAACGCCATCATCTTGTTCTTTCATATGTTGTAGTCATTTCCATCAAAGTAAGGCGGTCTCGTGTTGCTTTGCCCTTCTACAAGCCCTGGAGCCAGCATACTAGCCATGGATCTTTTACTCTGAAGTAAAACACTTCAAACAAAGTGAGTACACGAGCTCTGATACCAATTGAGATAGCTAGTATAAGCACCTAGAGGGGGGTGAATAGGTGCATAAACAATTTGTCGAGATATGGAAGCAATACTTGGCAAACGATAGAAGGGAAATTCTTTCTTGATTAACAAAATGAAATACGATCAAAGTAAGGAGAGTAAGGAAGAGAAAATTGAACACAAGGTTTATAGTGGTTCGGCTTATTCCAAGCCTACGTCTACTATTCCGCACTGACAGCCCACTGGCTGGATTTCACTATGAACAAAAGAGAAGTTACACCACTGCTCTTCTTTGATTCCATAGTATAGATGTTCTACTACACCTCCTCAAGGTCTCTTACAAATATAGACTCTCTTTTGAATACAATGATTCGCTTAAAGAAATTGTCTAAACAATAGGAGGCTTTCAGACTTTGGAATTTTTCTATCGCGCACTTCTTCAACAACTTAGGACGTCTTCTTTATATACTCCTTCATGCCATCATACCCGTTGGCACTTACCAAAGGAATTCATCCAATCTACCCGTTGGACGGAATTAATTAAGAAGATTAATCAAGCTATTAAAAAAACGTGTCGATAGCCCATCAATCATGTTCGCCTATACAATCAGGGTCTCGGTTTCCATAAGTAGAACTTTCCAAGAATATCCAGACAATCATCGGATTTTCAATCATCGAGTCAATCTCGATCAATCAAAGAATTCCGTTATGTCTTCTCCAGCCACGAGATCTTCTCCAGTTGATAAGGTCGTCCCCTTAACGAATCATCCAGATTTGGATAACCTTTCTTCAACGGATTAGAGACTGTCAATGATGATAGACTTTGAGTCTTGAGTCTGGCTGTCCGGAGGTCTTCAGACTTTAAATAGTAGAGTTTGCAAAACCTCCAAACTAGACTGAAGGAAACGTTTTGTCAGCTTCAAAACACTTCAAGAAGATTTCTCCAACATCTTCTTCATGAACAGAATTGGTGCTCCCCAAGGTGATGCACTAGGGCGCATGAATCCCTTATCCAACAACTCCTGCATCTACACCTTCAGTTACTTCAATTCTAACAAAGCCATTCGGTAAGGAGCCTTAGAGATTGGCTCTGTTTTGGGGGCTAACTCAATCACGAACTCAATCTCTCTCTTTGGTGGCAAACATGGCAATTCCTTTGGACACACATCTACAAACTCTTGGACTTCTGCAATGTCCTTAATCTTCATCTCCTCAACTCGTGTCTACGACAGTCGCTAGGTAACTTTGGCAACCTTCGTCTAACAATCGGGTTGCCTTAAGTGACGAGATTAAGGTAATCACGGGCCCTCCTCGACTCCCAACAAATTCGAAACTCTCACCCCCTAATGGGTTAAACTAAATCGACTTGCAATAGCAGTCTATCTTAGCTCGTTGCTTGATGAGCCAGTCCATGCCAATTATCGCATCAAAATCATACATGGCTAGGACTATTAAATCTATTCTCCCCTCTTGCTCACCAATCGCTAACTTGCAACTAAGACAACCTAATGCAACTAACACCTTATCCTTTAATGGTGTAGATATGCTAACCACTGACTCCAACAACACAAGACTCAATCCTACTAGCTTAACGAACTGCTCAGCTATAAAGGAATGAGTGGTGCCTGGGTTAAACAAAGCATATGCAGTATGGTCATTCAACGAGACCGTACCTGTAATCACATTAGGCGCATCCTCCGCCTATCCTCTTGTGATAGCGTACGTCCTTCCTTGAGCTGGAGGTCAGACCAATCCACGTTGCGGCGCATTCGGTGGCGCGATTCCTTGGATCTGACCCATTGGTGGCAGCGGTGGTAACTATTGGGGCACTCTCAGCTTTCTGGGACAATCTCTAGCCAAGTAACCCTGTTGGCCACATTCATAACAAGCACCCGTCCTTCGAGGGCACGGTGCTATACCATGTCGCCTTCCACAGATTTGACATACGCCATTCTGATTTGGCGCTAACTTCCCCACTCCACCCGTCCTATTAAGCAAGACATGGAATCTTCCTCCAGTCATGGGCTTCTTATGTGACATCCAGATTCTTCAACCTTGTCTTCTGCTAAATAAATCGGGCATTTCATTAAGGCGCTTATAGGTTATTCTCAGAGCCGATCACTCTCGAGATAACTAGATTATCTAGGGAAATTATTAAGGAATTTTAAGGCAATAGACTTGAGAACTTGATCAGAAATCAGCTTCTCAACCGTGTCCATCTTTAGAAGCCATTACGGCACAGTTAAAAATCAATTTGAAATCAAAGATAGACTGGCTCAACAGAGATGTGTTGCTAATCATGGGTGACCCCACTAAATTAGAAAATTCTCGTCGACCGGTCCTAGATTGATTTTCTTATTGTTTTGGTACCCTGTGTCTGTAGTTGGATCCTCAAGATTTTCACGACAATCGGAAGTCGCCAATGAGTCGAGTGGGTTCATAGTGGTTCGAAGAAAATTGACCACGGGTCATTTGCACTTAAAAATATCTGAAAGTTACCCGATAGTCTAGGTCACGCTAAAAGCGCGCTGGAGTGAAATTAATCGTCAAATTGAGTTCAATTTCAGAAATTGAAAGTTCTTTGGTGTCACGAGCTATTTTAGGAACATCAACTCAATCTCAGAAGATTTTCGGAGGTCATGAGATTTTTATGGAAATTGGGTTTGGACGTCACGGAAATTTGGCAGAAATTCAAATTGGCTAAATTAATGGGAAATTAGACTTTCGAGCTGAGCCTTTGTGTGTCAGGGATTTATAGAAAATCATTTGGGATTTTTTCTACGTCGAAATTGGACCTCAATTTGGAAAATTGAGCGAGGAATTGAAGCTAAATTAAATGAAATTCGAATTTAGAATTCTACAACAATTTTGACATCACAAATTGAATTATTTTGGTAGATTTTTGTTGGAAAGTAATGGGGAGACAAGATCATCAATGGAGGGGATAAGAATTGATGACATGGGGCCCCTTGGACTGCCTTCACGTGCGCCTTCTCCTTCGTTCCTATCCATATTCGTGAACTCTCTCTCTCTCTCTCTCTCTCTCTCTCTCACCGAGGAAGCCCACGAATTCCACCGAAGTGTTTCTCCATTTTCGTTCATCCCTCTGCCACACGAACAGTCCATTTCAACAAAAAGAATTGACTGGCTTCGACGCCAAGATCCCACCGAAGCCCTCAACTCCACGCGTCCATCTTCCACTTCGCTGTACCAGTCGGCAATCGAGTTGAAGACGCCGAGGCAACACCGAAGCAGCTCCATCCCCACGCACCCAGTCAACTCCAGCTCGATTGAAGACCGCCAGCTGCCATCTTCACGTGCAGCTCCATTCCACCGAAGACGCACGCCCCTGCTCCACTTTCATTTGTCTCTGCCACGTCCAGCTAGTCAACCGTCAATTGGTGGGGTCTCAATCGTTAACCGAAGCCCCACGTTCTCACCGACGCAGCTTGGTGCCACAGCTTCTTCCCTCTCCACGCGTCCTTCACTTCGGCGTCAGCCCCACCGAGCGAAGACAGCGAAACGCAGCAGCTGCTCCATCTTCCAGGCCCTGCGTCCGCTCAGTCCACGCGCCCCTGCATCCGTGCCCCTTTCCTTCGCTGCACGTGGCCAGCGAGTCCATCCAACCGGTCCATCTCCAGCAGTCCAGCGAAGTCAGCAATCTCGGCCCAAACCTGTAGTCTTCAAGCCCAGTAATTTTCAATCTAGCTGGGCCCAAAAATTCAGCAACTCAGCCACTTGAAGCCCGGCCAGTTCAGTTGTATTTCAAGTTTCAGCCCAAAGAGAGAGCCCATTTTCAGTTTAATTCTGGCCCAGCAAGCAGCCCACAATTCAGTATTTTCAAGCCCAAGTGATTAAAGAAGTCAGCCCAATCTTGAAGTCCAAAGTTTCTTCGGGCTTGCGAAGTTCTTGGCCCGGCCCAAGTTCGGCCGCCGTTGCATCGTCGTCTCGGTGTCCCGGCCTTCGTTTAGTGCAAGTGAGTTTTACTCACTAAAGCTTTCTTAGTTTGCTAATTATACTAAAGGTTGGTTAGATTTAATTAAATGCAATTAGGTTGTTAGATTAGTTTATATCAATTAAATTAGAGACTTAATGATGCATGTTAGGTAGTTAGAAATAGACATTAGCAAGAAGACATGCCATGTTATTTATGGAACGAGTCTAAGTAATTTTCCGGGCTCGTCTCGCGTCCAATTCGGCATTATGAGCCTAAATTGGATTTTTTATAATTATTTATTTAATTTTCGAAATTAATTATTTAATTATTTATTTTTCCGGAAATTCAACCTGGGATGGCTAGTGACCGGAATTTCGTGCGATTGTCGTGCGCAGTCCATTTATTTATTTGAGCTTTATTTGGTGCTAAAGTAATTTAGGAGTGAATTTAAGATTTATTCCTAAATTGAATCTGGAAAGGGTCGAGTGAGACCGTAAAGCCACTAAATCTTGAGAGGGTCGGGTGGGACCGTAAAGCCACTAAATCTAAGGAATTGCTTGGTGTGGGATAAATGACCTAGAAATGGTTCGACTGACATGAAATTGACTAGGTCGATTTGATCTATGCTTCGATCGTGATGTGATTGTTTGAATACCTATTGAATTGTACTAATAGGCAGATGGAATCTGAGGCCAAGGTAAGTCCTCTGACTCATGCATGTTTAGGCAGCCATAGTGTATTGGCTTACTAATTCGGTATTAGGGGGTAGAATTCGCTGAGACGTGGTCTCATTGGTTATTGAATAACCATTTCAGGACCCTGAGGAGAAGTTGAGGAGGAGGAACCTAAAGGGAAGAAAGACTTTTGAAGAAGAAGATGATCCAAAGAGGGATCTTGAGTATAACCCGGATGTGGATTGAGATCCCATCCCTTTTGTAAACCCTGTCTTAGTGTAGATAGGTGTGAAACAAGTATGCTGTGAATAGTATTGTAAATATACTATGAGTTGTGCTGTTAATGAAAGTGTGGTTGTGCATTTTAATATGAAAAATATGGCCTGCTTTTCTATCCCATTATTTTATTGTCTGGGGATTGATAACTGTTTCCGCTTGCGTAATAAAAAGAAAGGGTGGGCGATACTTAGTCCTGGGATATCGCACTTTAAAATCGACCAATAAGAAGGATGGGCGTGTCCCGGAGGATTGGGGAGTGACATCTTACCAAACCAATTCCCATCTCGATTAGCTCCAAACCACAACCCAGATGCGGTGGCTCGTTCATTTTGATCTCTCTCTATCACCTAGACTCGTTCATACAGGTTGTTGTAATTCTTTAGGTTTAGTAGAATCAGCGGACTCCTCAGTTTTGGTCTGAGTCCATCTCTGAACCTCCTAACTCGGTTCACCGGATTCTTGACCAATTCAGGGGCGTACTACGATAGTTCCATGAACTTCGCTTCATATTAATCTACGGTCATCGTACCTTGGCAAAGATGCTGGAATTTTGCCATCTTCAATTCTCTGGCAATCTCAGAAAAGTATTTGTTGTTGAAGACCTCAACAAAGGCATTTCACTCTAGAACCACACCTTCAGGGAATACTATGTCATCGTTACCTTCTAGCTAGTAGGCTGCAAGGACTACCTTCTCTATTTCAGCGCACAATAGAATTGCAAAGGCATTTCTAAGCCTTTGGTCCAAAGAGCTACAGCTTCGGGGTCTCCTGCCCTAGTGAACTTTGGTGGATTCAATTTCAAGAATTGTTCCACCAGCTTATGCATCGGCCTCATAGCGACCACGTTCCTAGATGGAACTTTGTTAGGTGCGGTAACAGGTGCAGCAACCGCTGCTACAGTAGCAGCAGCAGCAGCTGGAGCATTTACGGTGGCATTGGCGGTAGTAGTGGCGACTGTGGTGGCGGCGGCTGAAGCGGTAGCTTGAATCTGGGCCTATTGCCCCATCAATTCTCTCATCTCTTCAAGCGCTTGCATGATCTCGACAGCTCCCGAATCACTAGGTGCTACTACACCAGCACCAATGGGAGGTGGTGCTTCGCCACTAGCGCTAGCCATAACTAGCCCTTTACCACGGCCTCCTCGGAAACCGATCCTCGTCGGCGTTCTTCCCCAAGCTACAGGCCTGATAGATCTCTTATTAGGAATCCTTTGCTCGTGATCGCTCATGGTTTAGTTCTACTAAACTTGTCTTCAAAATCCAAACTAGATTAGAAGCTAAGAGATCCATACAAACAAGCAATTCTACCAAACAGCTATCACAGACATGCACCAGCATGAATTTAAGGCATTTCCTACTAACTATCCCATGACCCATCGCACTTTATCACTCCATACGCAACCTTGCTCTAATACCACTTAAATGGAGATGTCACGCTCCGAACCCCAAGCGTGTGAACATTCCACTTCGGTCGATACAAACGTGACGTTCCTAGGACGCGTCACCGACCCATTCGTTTTATTATGCATGCGGATGCAAAACTAATCCCCTGACAATAAAAACTTTGGGATAAAATAGCAAGCAATCAATCACAACTAAAACACTTCTTCTTATAAACACAAAGGTTTATATATACAAACGAGACCAAAGACAATGGTCTACAAAAAGGCCGGCTCAACAAAAAGGAACTGTCCTATAACAAGCTAGTCAAACAAGTTCGCCGATCCTTCGATCTTCACCTCCTTTTACTCCATGGGTTCGGGTCCTCCACGACCACCATTTAAGGACCCGAAAATGTTGAGCCAACGACGGGGTGAGACATTATCTCAGCAAGTTTACCCCCTAAACTCCTATTATGAAGAAAATACGCCTTAGGGTGCTCTAGCCACACAATTAGGACAGAGGACTTACCTTGTCTCAGTCCCTTCCTGCACGTTAGTACATTTCATAATTCAACAAATCATTTTAACACATCAAAGCAACATATCAAATTGAATCATCGATCAATCGACTCAGTCGATTCCATGTCAATGAGACCATTCCCCGGTCATCTCAATCAATACTACCTATAAGTTCCGATTATACCAGGACTACTTATTATAAGCCAATAATAGGTAGTATAGCTCACTAGAAGCTGCCACGTAATATTGATATAGTATACTATATATGCTCACTAGAAGCTGTTGCAATTATACTCATATAGTATACTATAGTTCACCAGAAGCTGCCTCAAATATTGATATAGTATATTATATATGCTCACCAGAAGCTGCCTCATATATTGAGATAATATACTATATATATGCTTGCCAGAAGCTGTCAGCTATACTACTGTAGTATACTAATAATAATAATGCTCATTAGAAGCTGCCAACCATACCCTCGTGGAATGCTGAAAATACTCATTTAATCAAATCACCATTTTTATGCTTCTTGATAAAAATATTCGTGTGTGAGTATACGGTTGGCCTTAGCCAAAATATAATATTTTTCTTTTAGAAAATCCCACTATTTAATGTAGTTCATAAAGATATTTTCGGTGTTGTAAACCGACACCCGATAGTTCTTGTTTAAACATTGATATTACTTAATGTTGGGATAAATCCCCAACATTACAATGAACACTCAATTTCATAATTTAACGATCAATAGCATAAACTAACCACACCACTAGAGTCAGTACGAAATTCTAATAAATGGCTCTCCCGGTATAATTTTCGGAAAATATTAACTAATTAATAATTAATTTAATTCAGGAAATTATTTAATTTAATTATTAAATAATATGATTAAATAATAATTAAATAATATTCAATAATATTTAATTTAAATAAATAATTAAGTAAATAAAATAATTAATTAAAGTCCAAACATGATTAACCTTAATCTAATTACACAATTAGATTAATTAATTTAACCCTTAATCTAATCATTCATCTAATCTAATTAACATTTAAATAATCTAATCTATCCACCTAATCCTACTTAGACTAATCTAAACACCCCTTAAGCATAATTAACTCCCTAAGCGGAGATTAGAGAATAAACTCACCGATTAACGTTCTAGCGAGTCCACGGCGAACATGATGCCAAGGTGGGTGATAAACCTCAAGGAGGCGACACCAACCAAGGCCGAGAAGGATCTTAGAATGGGCCTCAAAGTCTCCAAAACTTTGCTGTCTTCTGCTTCTGGTCCAAGGAACGAACCAGAGAAGAAGAAGGGTCTGAATGGCAAGGAAACGGGCTGATTGAAGCTTCAGCAAGTGGGTGGTTGGCAACCGGTGGCTCCCGAGGGTCTTGAGGGTCTTGTAGGTGGATGGGACGGGCAAAGAAAGGGCTGGAATGGGAGAAAAATGAAGAAAAATGCAAAATAGTGCAAGCGTGCAAGGGACCGAGGGACCGGCGACCGGCGGCTTGAGGCGGCTGTACAGGATGGACGGCAGCTTCGTTTGGGGCGAGGTTAGGCTTGTTGGAACGTTCTGGATGTCGTCTTCACGGTGATGGGTGGGTTGTTTGCTAATTCATCTAGGAAGTTGACTTTTTACTCGAATCTTTGTCGAAAGGTCGGCTGGAGTAGAAACTCGAATGATGGAAAACAAAGGAAGAAAAGGGTCCGGTGGCTTGGGCTGGTGTGCGATGGCCAAGAGGGCTGATGCTTTGTGTTCTTTGGTTTCTTTGAAGCTCAATATGGACAACAACAATGGAGAAAGGAGGAATTTAAGGAAGAAGATGGTCTGCTGAAGCAAGGGGGTCCCTAAAGGCTTCTATGGCCTTCACACTTGTCCAACTCTCCTCACTCATGCCCCCACCACCCATGGCCCTCACCCTTAGCCATTTCCCACTCCTTAGCTTCCTCAAGAAGCTTGCCAAAAGGTCCAAAGGTTGGTCACCATGGGGGGCTACGAATTTTGTGCAATTTGGCCATCAAAGTCTTCAATTCCTCTTCAATCCTCTTCAAATCAATTTAATTGAAGTCCCAAAAATTCATCTCATGTGTTCTCACTTGAATCCACATTTTTCCATGCCCATAAATCCATCTTGGATGCCAAAAGTGTGCTCAAGAACGGTCTTCCAACTTTCCCGATCCAATTCCGTCAATTCTTGATTTTTTGCCGAAAAACTTGGTTTGTAGAAAAATCTTAGGAAAATGAGTTGACATTCCTAAAATGATTTTGGACTTGAAAGAACTTCCAATTTCTATAATCGGGTTCAATTTCACGATTAATTTCAATCTGGCGCGATTTTAGCGCATCCTAATCTACCAAGTAGCTTTTAGGAACTTTTCGTGCAATTGACCTATGGTAAATTGTTTTCGAGCCACAAAGTGCATCTTCAACACATTGGCGTAACGCTCGGTTGTCGTAGAAATCTCAAGGTTTCAAATACGGACACAAGGTACCAAAACAATAGAGGAATCAGTCTAGTGTCGATCGACAAGGATTGTGCAATTAGGTGGAATCACCCACACTTAATTACATACCTTTGTCGAGTGGACCTACTTCTAGTCTCTAGTTGATTTGTGCCACAGTGACCCTTGCAGATTAGCATGGTCGAGCAGTCATTTCTAGTCGAATTCTCAAGTCTATTGCATTTAGATTCCTTAATGGCTTCACTTGATAGGCTAGTTATCTCGTGAGTGGCCAACTCAGAGAAGAGAGCTATAGGCGCGAAGATGAAATGCTCGACTTATTCAATTGAAAATAGAATTAGAAAATCAGGATGTCACAGTCTTGGGCTAATTTATATGGCTTGAGTTCTCTAACCTGTGTAACACGTTTCACACATGCTCCACTGTGCTGAGAACAAAGCCTTGAGGGTGGCTAGTTTGCAATATTACATAGTGGGAGGCCCGGGTTCTTACAATAAGAATCAAACAGAAGATAAAAGTTTAACTTGCCATGGAAACAAAACAAAAACGTTATAGATGACCTATAAGCAAGGACAGCAACCTTAAATACGGAACTTCCAAAAAAATTATTAATCTAAAAATCTCCATATCATGTTGGGGAGGAAGAATCCTAGTGGTTGAAAAATTACCAATTATTTTCTCAAATGGCACTCTTATGTTTGATCCTCCAACATGGGCTGCTAGTTACCTACCATGATCAAGAGAAAGATTTCATTCCAACAAAGAAACATGAATCACTCAGTAATGTACAAAAAAGAATCACTCACTAATGATTCACCAGGACTGCCGGCTTCATTCTGCAATTACCAAGACTAGGATTTTGGCTTTTAGGGGATATGGATCGTCTCACTCTAGAACTATTGAGAATCAATTCAAATAAGTGGTTGTCAAAAATCAATTTAGATAAGTTCTTCAGGTTAAGCAAATTCGCCAATGCTTTCAATTTTCCACAATGTATTATAGAAAGCATCAATAGTCCAAAGGGGAGCTTGGGAGACAATCAAACCAACGGTTATTGGAAAGAGTGGGTTTCTTGAGAAGGGTTTGTCGGGAAAGATGTGGCAATAAAGGACTTTGGCAGGTGATACCTAGAGATGTTAAACCAGAGGGCAATTTCGGTAATTCTTGAAGCTTTTCGCAATGTCGAGCATGAGGCTCTGGAGAGAGAGCTTAGAAATGCTTTCTAGCAAGCTTGAAATGCCTGACTTGTCTAAATCAATCTTTTTTTAGCGAAATCAGTTTGCCTATACTACTAGGTAGTAGTTCCAGATTTATGCATCCCGAAACTCTCAACTCTTGGAGTTTTGCCAACTTTCCAATTGCACCATGCAATTTTGTTATGTGAGTTTCACTTATGTCCAAGATACTCAAATCTGCAATCCTCCAACGCTTTACACGTAATTTCCTAATGGCTATAGATTTTAAATTTAGCTCTGTTAATAATTCCAATTGGTCTATGAAATCTGGAAGTTGAGCAAGTTTTATGCATTTCATCAATTCAAGTTCAGACAGGAATCCTAGATTGCCTATGGAGCTGGGTATGTGGATTAACGACACACAATAAGAGATCAAGAATCTTGATCTTCTCCAGAAGACCAGTGGAATCTAGAAATTTTTTAATCCTTGTATGAGATAGGTTTAGCTGATTTAAAGACACAAGAGAAGCCACTAATTCAGGAAGTTGAGCAAGTCATCTGCACCACGAGGCACTTAAAATTTTCAGCTTCATCAAACAACCTCTCGAAATAGGAATCTCTTCTATACTAATATGATCTAAGATGAGCTCTCTCAACTCTTCCATTCTACTTATTCCTCTAGGTAGCTCCTATAGTATGCTACATCTCCTGACATTCAAGAAGACGAGAGTCTTGATATCCTCGATGGAAGGATGAATCTCTTTTAGATTCCAACAGTTTTCAAGATTCAAAATCTCTAAGCTTTCAAGAGTGGACAAGTCAGGAGATGTCTTTAAAGACACACAATGAAAGAGGTGAGAACTTTGAGCTTTTTTGCCATCTGAAAGAAAGAGAGGATACCTTGGTGAGATTTGACCATTGCAATGTGTATTTTTCCCTACTCCTTGTATCTTAAAGACTTTTTAAAATTCCTCAAAAATGCCCATGCTCCCCTACTCCTTCTATTTTTATAGAATAATATGTAAATAGTTCATAACTCGGTGCCCATGCTATCATTGCAATGATGCTCCACTACTTCACGTTCGTTTTATTTGAATGTTTTTTAAGTAATAGTATTTGGCTACGTAACCAACAAATGAATGTTTTTTTAGCATATTTATTGCAAATGAATGTTAGGGACACCAAGTGCTACCTATATTTTCTTTTTCCATCAGGCATATTTTCCAATTTGACTAAACGAAAAATCAACTGGTTAACACTCAAAAAATGACATGTAGTTCGCCCTCGCAAAAACTGTTATAAAGCAATGCACTTTTTAAGTAGTAGTGTTAACATTTGTTTCTGAATTAATCGAATTCATCTAAAGTAGTTCATTTAAAAAGCAGTTCAACTTTCATGTAAAAGCAGTTATAATGGTTGTGTGAACATAACAGAATGATACCTAAGTAGTTGTAGATTTCATTTTTCATGAAAGAAAATAGATTTAGAAATATAACAAGAATCGCTGTAAATACATACTTTTACATGAGGATATATTCACATAGAAGCCATAAACCATTTAGACACACACACACACACACACACACACACACACACACACATATATATATAAAAGAAGAAGATAGGGCACAACTATTGTGATTATATTATTAATATAATTAATAATTTTCATTTTCATTCTGTCTCATGTTAAGCATGACTAGTTGTTAATATACGAAATATTCAAAATATTAAGGGGTAGAAGAAGTTTATGGTATATTTAGGCGCCTACAAATTCCTTTTGTATTTGGAGGAAAATTTTGATCTAAGGACGGTAAACCTTTCGATAGAAAGAAAGGAGAACTCAGTGCTATTGGACCATAGACAACGCATGATTATTCACAAGAGGTATGCCTTCTCTACATCTTACCTTGAGTAGACCCCATCCTTCCCAGTTTTTAAAATCACATTTCGTGACAAATCAAGCTCGATTAAATTTTTTGGTGTAAGTTGGTTGGTGTGACATGCAAGGGACAACCCTCCCACTAAAGCCAGCTCAATTAAGGAAGCAAGTTCTGGAAATCTCCTAAGAGATTCACACCTTGCATTTGAAGGAACCTCAAGCTGGTCAGTTCTTTAAATTGTTCACCTGTGCAGCTTCTTTCCCAGCCGTTTCTATCAAGACGAAGGGCCTCAATCTTATCAATACCCTGCAATTAGGATGCAATGTGGATGTAAGTTTTGAACGATGAGATGAGACCTAATGTATATAAGAAAAGATGGACTAATTTCAATTCTCTATTATACTACTATGGCGTAGGCTTGTCACTTTCAACATTGTGAAATACAGATTGTGATTGCATATAATTTATCAATGTATGTAACAATGTGAAGCTCAAGAGGGTCTTTCCTAACTTTTCCTCTTCTAACTATGCCCTTCACAATTTGCACATTTTGAATTTCCAAATACCACATCCTTTCAAAGTTAGAATAGAAGGCCCCTCTTTATGCACACACTACTTCAAATATATCAATCAAAAAATTGTACACTTTATATGAGTAACAAGATGACTCTTTGTACCTTGTTCGCAATTCCCAATAGCAAACTAAGAACCAGAATGTCATCCTAAAAAGTACACAATTCCTTACGTTTAATATGTTTCATTGATGAGTGTTTTTCATTGCACATGGAAACTTTACTCCTCCTTTTATTACCACAGACGGGTGATGCTATATTTTTATTGTCATGTTGATTTTGTTACAGTGAAATACTAGTCATCAAAATTTTTGAAGAATCTGCCCATAGGTTAATGAGATCTTGCTTACAAATATAGTGGACATGAAGATTGATTAAATTGCATACTTATGGAACTCAGGTCTTTCACATTTTTCTTTCGTCATAACCAAATATCTAAGAACTTTAATTTGTTTCAATTGATGAATTGTACAAATCTTGAGTCATTACGCGGTTTGTTTGGTGGTTTGAATTTTTCCTTCATACATTTATTCTTTCAGATGAGACACTACATAATATTCCTTCGAAAGTTTCTTGTATATTTATTGAATAAGTGTACCAAAAGTTCTAAAACTTGTTGCTAAAATGTAATTGTATCTAAAAATATCAAAATATGTAATTAAGTCTTAAAACTTGTCGAGCTAGTGCAATTAATTGTCTCTGTTAACTCCATCCAAATTGTTATACTTAGGGTACTAAATTTATACTTAACGCAACTTGGAAAATACAGGAATCAGTATAGCTAATTCTCACAAATGAATGGAGGTCTCATTTATAAGAAGTCAATCCTCAAGTACGGAAAAAAAGAAAGAAAAGACCACACAAGAAATCAAAATAAGAATATCAAACATGTCCATCAAAGATGTCCAACAATTTGTACATGGCAGGTTTACTACGAAAGTACACGGTCAAACATCATGTTTTTGTAGTTTTGCTGTCGCTTTTAAGTTACCAGAGAGTGTCTTCATCACAATACTATGAGGTAATAATACATATCAATCATCAATAAACAGGAAATTGCTCCTCAATTATGTCGTAGAATCATCAAGACATCAATTAGTCAAAAGCTCTTGAGCTGGTAGACGCGACAAGTTTTGGAGACAATAATTTTTATTTTAAACATGAAAGAACAGATGGATTCACGTTCACTAACTAAAGACATGTAGACTCTTACCTTGTTGTTGTCAAGCACATCCATGGCTTCCTAATGAATCCTAATCTGCTACGCATTTAAGGATTCTTTGGATTTTCTAAACAAACAATTTCCCTTCCAAGATCTCTTAATTGATCATGCATCATTAGCTTGCCATACTCATCAACTTTAATTAGGGACATAAGACTCAATACTTCAATTCCCTTCCATGGAAAATAACCACAGGCATCCCACATATAAGTTGGGCTTTGTTTAGATGATCCGACAAATAAACATGCAATATCCAAAAATATTTGTTGCTCCTCATATTCTAATGCGTCGTAAGTTATCCTCAACTTCTCTTGCACTTTCTTATTAGGTACTTTCCTTAATTTCTTTAATGTATCTACCTGTACTTATTGGCTCTTTCCTCATAAGAATGAACCTATAACTTCAAGAGCCAAGAGAAGCCCCCTAGTTGTAGAAATGATATCACGGGAGATAACTTCATAATTACTCTAAGGAGAAACCTTTCAAAATGTATGTCTACTATATAAAATCAATGATTGATCCAGAGACAACTTGTTGTGTTGGTACATGTAATTCACCCTAGCCTCATCAAGAATGCTCTTGTTTTTAGTTGTGATGATGACTATACTTCCGGCTTTAAATTAGTTCCCATCTCCAGCCAAAGCATTCAATTGAGCACTAGCATCCACATCATCAAGAAGAATGATGACTTTTTTATCTGTAAATCAAGATTTGTGGATACTAATTCCCTCGTCGACATTAGACACTCACATGAACTCCCTACCATGTCAGAAATGAGCTGCTTTTGTAAACATTCAATAACTTTACGCTGAGATGTTTCTCAAACATTTGCCATAAAACTAAGATACTCAAAGTGACTAGAGACAATTGTGGAATACCTTTGCAAGAGTTGTCTTACTGACGCTGCCCATTCCATAAATTCCAATCATCTTTGTACCATTGAATTTACCATCTATCAATGTCATAATCTGTTCTACACGATCATCAATTCCTACAAATTGTTTGGGCACATATAGCTGAAAAGGTCCTTTTAACTTGCTAAGAACTTCTTTGACAACTATTTAAATTAATGGTCCTTCATAGTAAAACAACAATATAAATTTCCATAGATGAAGAAATGTTTATATTCCTTGGCTAGTAAGATCTAGTTATGAGAAATTAAACAATGTGTTGATGGACAATAAGAGTGCGTATAGTAATGTTTCTATTCTCGGAAATACTTTCTTTTTCAGAAACACTTTTTATATTTCTGTTATCGGAAATAGTTTTTGAGCATTTAAATGTGTTTGGTAATTGAACAA
Source organism: Eucalyptus decipiens (assembly GCA_014182575.1). Lineage (NCBI taxonomy): Eukaryota > Viridiplantae > Streptophyta > Magnoliopsida > Myrtales > Myrtaceae > Eucalyptus > Eucalyptus decipiens. The sequence goes on along the minus strand of CM024611.1, from coordinate 22,983,073 downwards.
AATTTCTACTCCCGAAAGAAAAATGTGTTTGGTACGACCTTAAATATTTTTGTGACTTCAAAATTCCTTTTAATTTATCAATAATTTTATTACATTTTTGTTTTCTCTTTTTCCTTTTTTGCTTTTTCTTCTACTTCCACTGGCTAGTTAGGGTGTCATGCCTCGATCCTCGAGCGCGCGAACATCCCTCTGTAGTCGATTGATATTGCAACGTCCCAAGACACGTTGCCAACTGTGGCATCCCAAATTTAATGACAAGCCATAAGGTGTGTTAAAGTCTTTAATTAGGTGATAGAATTTCTTTTGGCTTATGCCTTAGCCAATTTGTCTTTTAATTTTATGATTTGTGCATTTAAATTTAAATTGATAGATTAATAATTGGCCATGAGATTTATAAATTTAAATCTTAATAAGCAAAGTGTCCTAAGACTTTGGCCAAGATGAAATTTGAATTTGGAAATATTTATAGAAAGGAATTCAAAAAAAAAAAAGGAAAAAGGGGTTGAATTTTCAAATGGGCTTTAGACCCATTGGCCTAAGTTTAGTGGGCCGAATGGTCAGCCCAAATGGAAGCCCACAAAGGGGGCAGTCGACCAGCCCAAGGAGGAGTGGCTGGATGGCCCAACTCCAAAGCCCAAGCCCAACTTCATTCAAAAACCCATGAGACAAGTGGCAAAGGGCAAGAGCGTGCATTGGTTGGTTTTTAGGCAAAGCAATCATTATTAATCATGAGCTTTAGGGAGTATAAGAGGGAAGGGGAGAGAGAAGGTGGCCGGTTCTTTGCTCATTCGGCCGAGAGAGGGTGAGAGAGAGAGAGAGAGTTTGAGAGAAAGGGAGAGACCGAGAGGGAGAGGAGGCAAAGCCGAGGGAGGAACCGCCGTGTGCCGCCGTCCGTTCGCCGTGTCCGTCCACCGTGCATCGTCGACCGTCCATCCTAGAGGCAAGTGGAGTCCTTTAACTTCTCTTGCATGTGTGTATATGGTTTGCATGTTCGATTTAAGTTGTTTTTAGTGAGAAAAACCGAGCTAGGGTTGGTTGTTTTCAAGCCGTGTGACTGTTCTCGCTCGGGTTGTGGAAGTCAGTAGCTTGTTCGAGCTTGCATGTATGTTTGGAGTCAGATTTTGGCTTCAGTGTCTTCATGAAAGTTGAAGCTAAAATATTTTAATATAACATACTAAAATTTCGTTGAAAACGATGGAGATTTGAGGGGTCAAAAGTTCTATTATACGGAGACTTTAGATCTGCGAAATTTTCACTGACCTCTTGTTGATTTCTTGACTGCATGTTGATTTCTGTTGGAGATCTCACTTTGTTGTCTTCTTGAAAGTTGTAGGTAGCATCTTAAAATACAACATACTCAAATTTGAAGAGAAATTAACGAGTATAGCCTAGTAAATCGGCTAGATCTTGGAGATGATTGATTCTGGTCAGGTGTACCGAGACACCCGAGACTTCAAGGACTTAAAAGACGACCCTACTTTGGTTATTTGACATAGATCTATGCATGAAACTTGTAAAGGGCACCTTGATACATAACATATCCAAATTTCAGAGGAAACGAAAGAGGATAGATGGGTGAAATCTTAATATTTCGGAGATGTGTATTCTGGATGATGCGGTAGAGATTCCAGAAGCTTCGTGAGGTTGTTTAAATTAATCTAAAAAGAATCTGACTTGGAGTTTTACATGAAAGTTGTACGAAAATGTCTTGGCTATCACCCTGTAAAATTTCGTAAGTTTTGGAGGCCATATGAGTATTTTAATGGAATTTATTCGGAAACTGTGTAATCTGGTTAATCCGAGAATTTTAGGATGTTTTTGGAAAAATTGTGAGATTTAGTAAAATTCAATTTGGCCATGAATTTTGCAAGTAATTATCATCTTATGGGTTGAATTAGTAATTTCTTGAATTTTGATAATTTTGGAAATTATTGATATTAAATTAAATAATAAATAAATAAATAATAAAATAAAATAGATTTTTATTTGGCCATAAATTCAATTTCATTTATGTGGCACATGTGTGATGAGGTCTTTGTACATGTATTAAGTTGAAATGCATATGTGATAAAGTTTTGGCATGTGTATGACATGTGAATTGAGATGCAAGTGTGATTTGTTTGATGCCATGCCAATTGCCATGTTAAATTGAGATAAAGAAAAGGGTAAATGTGGATGAGGAAGTGGTTGTGGTGGAGGATGATGGCAGGAATGTATAGAGATGCATTGTCGGAATTCCCTAGGAGTTTCAGGATGCCCGGAATGTGGGGGGCCGGAAGCCCTGTCGGAGGTCTTTGCCCGAAGGGAATGCCTCGCGACACCAGGATTTGGGTTCGGGATGCCTGGCTAGAAGGGTAAAGGCCAGAAGCCCTATCGGAGGTTTCTGCCTGAAGGGAATGCCTCGTGATGCTAGTTGAGATGCGAGATGCCCGAAATGTGAGGGCCGGAAGCCCAGTGGCCTGGGAGGCTGAATGCTGGGGAACCTCGGAGGTCTTTGCCCGAGGGGATGATGAAATTGATGATTTGAGAAATGGGTGATGTGGTGATCAATTGAAAAGTAAAAAGTGGAAATTAAACCATGATGATGATATGCATGATGATGCATGGTATATGATGATATGCATGATGATGCATGGTATATAATGATGATGATGCATGGTATATAACGATGATGATGTATGGTATATGATGATATGCATAATGATGCCATGATGACGATGATATGTACGTTATATTAATGCCATGATGATGATGATATGTATAATATGATGATGCATGATTGAAATGCGCATGATGTCAAGGTAAGTAATGCCTGCAACGTATGATGATATGCATGATGCATTGGGTTGTTATTCGATTTCCCTATCTGCTGAGTGGTTGTACTCACCCCTATTTGGGGAATAACATTTCAGATTAGCAAGCATGCCGCTTCCTGCCGGCTCGCGGGGGGTGTTTTATGGTCTACCGTCCGATGTAGAGGTCGAGAGTGCTGAGATAGACTGTCCCTTTGTCTCCAGACTGACTTTTATTCGAGTACGCTGTCTAGTGATGTACGACATTGGCCTGGCTGGGGGCCCTATCATTCAGGAGTTCATTTATGTGCACGTTCGTCGAGATGGAGCTACGCGAGGGATGTTGCCGCCGCCACCGCCTAATGCACCGGGTTGGGTGTGAGACCCGCGCGCAATGAGTAGGAGCCGGATATTTTTGATGTAGATAATCGACACTTTCGATGGGGGGTTGTGCGCTTGATGTAGAGGGTTGATAGCTTCTTTTTGAGATTTTAGGCAGGACATGGCAGAGTCCTCGCTTTTCTTGTTTTGTATCAACCCGAGAAAGGAGGAGTCCCATCCTAAAAGAATATGTAAATAAAGTGTGGATGTTTGTTTATAAAATCATGATGTTTAGCTGGTGTGTATTGGTATCATGGATTGGTAGGGGGAGAGACGGTGACATTTTAATTTGCTTCCGCTAATGAGTCGCGTTGGGACCGATTGTTTTAAAAAAAATAAAAACAAGTGTGTGTCTACTTATTAGGACACTCCTAAGAAAGATAGAAAGGTAATTAAGATGTAACATCGGCGCTGGTAACGACCTACGAAGGGTTCGGGGTGTTACACCAACCCATTCATTTTAATGCACATGCGGAGCGAATAAATAATCCCCAAACAAAACTCAATTGGGATAGAAAAGCAGGATACAATTTTCCCAAAACACATTTTTATAAACACTCTAGATTTATACACATTTCTAGGCTCTTTATAATAGATCGGCTCAACAAAAAGGGAACTATCCTATGACTACCTAGTTAGACACATTCGCCAATCCTTGGGTCTCCATCTCCATAGACTCTGGGGCTTTGGGTCCTCCATGACCGCCACCTAAGTGTTAGAGAAAACTCATTTATTGTTTTGAAGCTGACAAAACCTTTCCAAAAGTCTAGTCTGAAGATTTGCAGACTCAAGTGTTATAGTTTGAAGAACTCTAGACCCTATTGTCAAAGTCTGAAGACCGCCAGACTTTAATCTCAAAGTCAGCCCGCACTAATAGTTTCCAGACTGAAGAATGAAGACTTATCCGGTTATACGGGATTACCTTCAAGAATTTGATTCATATGGTTTTTGGAAGACCTTATGGCTAAATATAACATTTACTTAATTGATTATTCTTATTGGAATCAATTCCGATATGAAAATCTTTGAAGGCAAACAAACTTGGAAGGTTCTACTTATGAAAACTAAAATCTTGATTGTATGAATAAGTAGGATTGATGGGCTTTGATCACATTCTTAAAATGCCTCGAGATCTCCTTGATTGATTCTGTCCAACGGGTAGATTGGAAGAACTTCTTTGGAAATTGCCAACGGCTTGTGAAGGCATGGAGAAGTATATAAGCAAGACTCTAGTTGTTCGAAGTAGTGCATGAGAGAAAAATTTCAAAGTCTGAAACTTTATGGTTCTTTGCTTTCTCATTCATCGAGCTCAAAATTGTATACAAAAGAGAGAATTTCTTAGTGAAAATTTGTGAGAAACCAGGAGAAACACTTCACTAAGAAAGTCAAGATCACAAGCTGTAAAATCTCTATTGATTCATAGTGAAATCCAACCAGTGGGCTGTCAGCGTGGGAAAGTGGACTAGGCTTGATCAAAGCTGAATCACTATAAACTTTGTGTTTTAAATTCTCTTACCTAAACTCCTTTATTCGTTTGTAAATTTATTTAAACTTGTTTTAGTCTATTGTTTTGTAGATTCCATTTCGAAAGAAAAAGTTTTGATAAACATTTCCGCAAAAAATTTCTACTAACACCTATTCAACCCCCCTCTAGGTATTCATACTAGCCTTTCAATTGGTATCATAGCTTGTGTGCTCATTTTATTGAAGTGTTTTTACTTTTGAGTAAAAGATCTATGACTAATATTTTGGCTCCAAGTTTGGTTGAAGGTCAAAGCAACACCAGACCTCCTTACTTTGATGGGAAGGAATATAACGTATGGAAAAACAAGATGAAAACATTCCTAAGATTGAAAGATCCCCTGGAATGGGATGTGGTAGAAAAATGGATCAATCCCAAAGCTACATCAACCTCGAAAGAGGAAAAGAAGTTGCAGATTTTAACGAAATGACACAAGATGAATTAACCAAGAGACAAGCTCTTGATACTAAAGTTATCTACTTTCTATACTGTGCTTTATCTCCTACTGAATATAATTGAATTTCTTCTTGTGAAACAACCAAAGAAATTTGGGACAGATTGCACGTAACCTATGAAGGAACTGACTTAGTAAAGGAAACGAAAATCAATATTCTACTTGGATAGTATGAAGCCTTCAAGATGAAGCCTGGAGAATCCATCACTGATATGTTCAGTCGTTTCACTGAAATTGTAAATGGATTAGCATATCAAGGACAACCAATATCAGGATCAATGAAGGTCAATAAATTGCTGCGTGGTCTTTCCAAGGACTGGAATCATATGAAGACTTCAATTAGAGAAATCCAGAGCACCGTGCCTCTTTTAGTAGACGAACTTGTAGGCACACTTCAATCATATGAAGTGGAGCAAATCAATGAGGAAGAAGATCCCAAAGGTAAGAAGTCAATTTCTTTAAAATCTAACAATGATTCTGATGATACAGATTCAGAAGAAGACATGGACGATGAAGAACTAACACTTATGATTAAAAATTCAGGAAATAAAACAGAAAGGGAAGAAGATTCAACTAGAAGAAGCAAGGTACTCAAAAATTCCAAAACAAATCAACTAAGGATGATGAAGTCAACAAGGATGTGATTTGCTTTGAATGCAAGAAAAATGGGCACATCAGACCTAACTGCCCTCTGTTGAAGAAAAAGAAATGAAGAACTGAGAAATATAAGATAGCTCTCAAAGCATAAACATGGAGCGATTCTCAGTGAGAAGAAAGTGATGAAAAATATACCAACATATGTCTAATGGCAAATTCAGAATCAGACTCGAACTTTGAAACAAATTCAGACTCAGACAAAGAACTCGAGATTAGCAATTTAAAAATCCATGCTAAAGTCTCAAAGTATATAAATGAACTTTGTCTTAGTCTCAAAACATCTCTTAAAAGGATTTCCAAACTGAAGAAGGAGAATTCTAAACTAAAGTAGCAGGAAAATTCTTGGAAAGAAAAGTTTGAAAATCTAGACAAAAGTTTTGTTAATTTGAAAGAAAATGCATATTCTCTTTCAATGGAAAATATCTTTTTGAAAGAAGATATTTCAAATATTACAAAAAGGTTTTCAAAATGATTTGAGAAGTTGGAAAATATTCTTTCAATACAAAGGCCTTATTTTAACAAATCTGGTTTGGGTATGACACTAGAAACCATTCATTTAATTGATTTTCCAAAAGTGAAGGAAATAATCAAACAAAGACATACAAAAACATTTTAGAAGAACCATTTTCAAAAGGTTTTTGTAAAATCTATTGGCCGAAATGCTCTCAAATGTTCAAAGTGTAACAACTCTGAACATTTTGAGAAATAATGTTCCAAGGTTTGGATACTTGTTAAGAGGGATTGGGCAAATACTTGTATTTAGTACTAACTCTCTTGAACCCAAGAAAATGTGGTACCAAAGAAAGCTTGAGTTCTTTTTGCAATTGCAAGTCATTATAAAAAAAAAAGATCATGTGGTATTTGGATAGTGGTTGTTTGAAATACATGACAAGAGATTCAAGCTGTTTTATAAAGCTTGTGCAAATAAATGTGGAAAAGTTTCTTTTGGTGGAAACAACAAAGGAAGAATTGTTGGATATGGAACTTTGAAGATTGGAAGTCTCACAATCAACAATGTTTCCTTGGTAAAAGGTTTGAATGACAATCTACTCAACATTAGTCAATTGTGCGACACTAGATTCAAAATTAATTTCCAAGAAGGCATTTGTTAGGAACTAGTAAAGACTTCTCTCAATCTTTCACTGGACGAAGACATGGGAATATTTATCTTCTGGATATAAAACCAGAAAGTTCTTAGTGTCTAATATCCATTCAAGATGAAGAAAACCTTTAGCATTAAAAGCTTGGCCATGTTAACATGAAGTAGATTGCCAAGATTTCCTCTAAGAAGCTTATTTGTGGACTTCCCAACCTAACTTATCAAAAGTCTGAATTATACATGCCATGTGTTTTGAGAAAACATGTTAGAAATTCTTTTAAACCTTTAAATCAATTTTCTACTAATCAAGTTTTGAAGTTTCTGCATATGGATCTCTTTGGACCAACTAGAACTCAATGCATTGGTGGAAAGAGATATTGCCTAGTAATCATTGATGACTATTCTCGTTTTACTTGGGTTTACTTTTTGGCAAATAAGTCTAAAGCATTCTCTCACTTCTCAAAGTTTGCCAAGAAAGTTCAGATTGAAAAAGGTTATGCTATTTCAAGCATACAAACAAACCATGAAGGTGAGTTCAAAAATCAAGACTTTGCAAAATTCTGTGATGATTCTAGTTTCCAGCATGTTTTTTCTTTCCATACACTTTAGAACAAAATGGGGTTGTGAAAAAAAAGAACAGATCTTTGTAGGAAATGGCAAGAACCCTTTTAATTAAGAGTAAAATTTCCTCTCGATTTTGGGTTGAAGCAATTTCAACAGCTTGCTATATTATTAATAGAGTGTTCTTAAGGCCTATATTAGAGAAAACTCCCTATGAAGTGTATAAAGGGAAAAAACCAAATGTATCTTACTTTCATGTGTTTGGTTGTAAGTATTTTGTTTTGAAAAATGCAAATGATCGAACTAGTAAGTTTGAAGAAAAGTCAGACAAATGAATTTTCTTTGGATACTCTGCCTTAAGCAAAGCATATAGAGTTTTCAACAAAAAGACTCAATATGTGGAAGAATCTATGAATGTTAAGTTCCAAGACTCTTTGATGAATCAACTGGATCAGACTCAACTCAAAGAATCTAAACCTGTTCCAAACTTTACAAAGTCTACTTCCCCCGAAGTTGTTCAAACTGCTGAAGATCAGCAACAAGCTGAAAAAGAAGATTCAACTGAAGCAGAGGATTAGTAGACTTTTAAACCAACCAGTAACTGGAAGCATAAGTATAGTCATCCCAAGGAACTCATCAGTGGTAACATTAAAGAAGGAATTTGTACTAGATCAAAAGGCGAGAAGAGTCTAGTGCTCTAGCACTTATTTATGAGATAAAACCCAAAATATAGAAGAAGCCCTAGCTGATGAAAGTTGGATTGAAGCTATGCAAGAAGAGCTCAGATAGTTTAGCATCAACGATGTTTGGGAGCTAATTCCTAAACCAAAAGGTAAATCTATTATTGGAACTAAATGGGTTTTCAGGAACAAAATGAACGAGAAATGAAAAGTGGTCAGAAACAAAGCAAGACTCATGGCCAAAGGATATAGGTAAGAAGAAGGGATAGACTATGATGAGACCTATGCACCAATAGCGAGGTTAGAAGCAATTAGATTATTACTTGCTTTTGCTTGTTACAAAAATTTCAAGTTATTCCAAATGGACGTCAAAAGTGCATTTCTTAATAGACTTATCCAAGAATAAATCTATGTGGAACAACCCCTTGGTTTTGAAGATCCTAGAAAGCCAAATTCAGTCTTTAGACTAAAAAAGGCATTGTATAGATTAAAGCAAGCACCTCGAGCCTGGTATGAAAGGTTAAGTAAATTTCTAATCCAAAATGATTTTGAAAAAGGAAAGGTAAACACTACTTTTTTTATAAAAAAGAAGGAAAATACTTTTTATTAGTTCAAATTTATGTTGATGATATTATTTTTGAATCTTCTAATGAAAATTTGTGCAAGAAATTTTCTAAGTCTATGCAAGATGAATTCGAGATGAGCATGATGGGAGAATTGACTTTTTTCTTGGATTACAAGTTAAACAATTGAAGAAATGAATTTTCATTCATCAAGAAAAATATGCGAAAATCTCATTAAGAAATTTGGATTGGAGAATTGCAAAAAGACTGAGATACCAATGTCAAGTTCTTCGAAGCTGGACAAATATGAAGGAGGAAAGAAAGTTAGCTAGAAGCTTTACAAGAGCATTATTGGTTCACTTCTTTATCTTATTGTTTCTATACCTGATATTTTATTTAGTGTTTGCATTTATGCTAGATTCCAATAAGATCCCAAAGAATCTCATCTAAGTGTTGCAAAACACATCATCAAATACGTTGCAACTACTTCAAAGCTATGTATGTGGTATCCCAAAGAATGAGACTTTACTTTCCTTGGATATTCAAAATTCATTTCTTGTGTCAAAGAAAAGATTTAGCAAGATGTAAAGTTGATATAAAAATTTGGTGTTTTGGTTCCCAAGAAAGCAAAGTATGTAGCTCTATCAATAGCAGAAGCAAAGTATGTAGCTTTTGGAAGTTGTTGTTCTCAAATCTTGTGGATAAGGCAACAGCTAAGAGACTTTGGAATTGAAGAATCGTGCACCGAGATCAAATGCGATAACACCAGTGCCATCAATCTCACAAAGAATCCAATTCTTCATTCAAGGGCAAAACACATAGAAATTTGACACCATTTCATTAAAAATCATGTTCATAATGGAGAAGTTATGATTCAGTTTATTTACTCAAATAATCATTTGACAGACATATTTACAAAGCCATTGGAGAAAAGCTTATTTGAGTCTATTCGCACCAAATTGAACATCATATCTTCTATCAATTAAAGTCTGAAGATGATCAAACTCAAAACGTCCAAAGTTACGATTGTAAGTTAATTCTTTGCAAATAATTTAATTTTTGGATGAAATTTTGAAAATGTACGTTTATTTTTTGAATCACTACTTATTTTATTTTTAGAAATTATCTTTTTCAAATTTTGAATTTATTGCAGTTTTTCATTTTCAAAAAAGGCAGTTTTTACTTTTTCCTTTGTGATGATCCGTATACCTCGGTTCATTTACTTTATTTACCATCGAAATTCTTCTTCTCCATTTACACTCACTCAAACCCTGGAATACAGAGATCCTACTTTCTCTCAAGTTTGATCAAAAAAATTTCACCTTTTTCATCGAGCAAGTTCAAAAAATCCTCCAAGACAGTGACAATGTCTTTCTAGAGGAAGTCTTCTAGAATTGTGAACAGGGGACCACAGCATATGCCGAGGATCTTACCCATTTTGATCTCATTGAAGAAGATTCTCCTTAGCAGTAGTAACAACAACAACATTCTCAATAGCGTCACTCTTCACAACAAAAGACTCAAGTTCCTCCACAACAACAAGTAGAAGAATAGATCATTGAAGATGTTGAACCTATAAGAACACGGAAACCCGAATTTCTCTTTAAACTCTACTCTAAGTTAAAGGAGGGCGGTACTGTAATGACTTTCATTGATGAGTTCTTACAAGAGAGAGGTTACAAGAACGAGAACTTGTTTATAAGGCAAATGGAAAGGTTAGGCATTGCACTTGTAGGTTCGGCAGACAGGACTTTTGTCAACTTTCCAAGTGATCCACGGTTTGGTACTTTTAATCAACCAAAAGGAAATGATGATGATGAGAGGATGTATTCGGATTTTCAGCCTAGGATGGGCATCGCTGCAAATGTTCGTGGTGAAAGGACGGACTTATTTCGTTATAAGGACCATAAAAAGACTTATTCGAAACTGCTGAAGAGAGGGGTGATGAAGCCTAGAAGTGTGGACTTTGATTTTCTTGATTCTTTGAAGGTGAAATTGAGGGAAAAGTTTGCGCTCCTTCAACTTGAACAATTTTGTTTAGAGACATCTGTCGCCTACCCTAAATTGACGGCTTATTTTTATTCAAATTTGTCTTTTCTAGATGCGAATAGATTTTCTTTCTCGGTTAAGGACAAAGAATTTATGGTGGATGTAGATACCTTGGCGGATGTGATTGGTGTGGAAAGAGGAAGTTTCCAACCAATCAGTGTGTCTGTTGGTCACACAACTTTGGCTCTTGTTCGGGACAGGTTTGCTGAAGGCATGATTTCTTACTCTAAGATGACTGCCTCTAATATTTTGCTTCACAAAATTGTGATCAACTACATCAAACCCAAATCCACTTCAAAAACCGATGTCTCTCACTTTGAAGCGAAGCTGATGTATGCAATCAACATCGAATTCAATTTCTTATTGCCTTACACTATCCTAATGCACATGTATGGGATAGTTGTGAAGGACAAGAGTCAACTTCCTTACTCTGCACTTGTTACTCGATTATTCAGACATTTCAACATTCAGCCTCCTACTATTCTATGTGTTCAAACCATTGCTCCAATGGTGGTTAGACTAAAGATGGTTTCAAAAATGTGACTGAAGGAACTGAATAAGGCTTTGGAACGCCTGAAGGAGAAATCCCTTGCCAAAACTAAACAAGACTCTGCATCGAAGATGAAAGGCAAAGAGCCAATGAGCGCACCAATCAAGAAGAAGAGAGCCCTTATCCTGCAGGATGAAGAAGATGAGGACGATGTTACTCTCTCCGCTTTTGCCTTAAGAAATTTAAAGAGCTTTGTTAGTTTTGAGGAGAAGGTCATAGAGAACAGAGAAAGGGAAGAGAAAGAGAAGAGAGATGAAGAAAGAAAACAAAGGAGAATAGAGGAAAAAGAAAGAAGAGAAGAAGAAGAAAAAGAAGAGGGTCAAGGTGATTCTCTTGAGCCAGCATTTGCTACATCCTTGTCAAAAGACTCAAGCAAGACAAGGAGTCAAAATGCAAGAGAAGAAAGAGAAAAACATCACCTTGGTGCTGAAGAAGAGCAAGAACAGGAAGAGGAATTCTTTTCTCCACTTGAAGACACATAAACAAAGGGAGCAACTGACAAAAGAGGTACTTTTCACCTGTTTTTACTAGTGATGTTAGTAGATCTCTAGTAGATCCAAAGGATGTCTATGCCCTCTCTGAAGCTGATATTGAGACATCATTCCCTGGATGTTCCAGATGAGGTTCCATCATCAGACAGTCCCCAAACCGAACATGTTGAAACTAGTACTCAAATGGACAATATAGTAGACTTTAAGAGACTACTCGAGCTTCTTATGGAGTTAAAAGCTCAGCTATATAGAATGGAGTGTGAATTTCAGACTCTTAAATCTGCACATCAAGCCACTTCAGTCTCTCTACACGATCAAGTACAATCCCTTAAGTTTCAAGTTCAAGCTACTGCAAAGGGTAAGGATATTGAGCAACTGAAGGAGGATTTGAGGAAGTTGTAGGAGATTGTCAAGTCTATGGGGAATTTCCAAATCGTTCGCATCCCCAGACAACTATGATTTTACCCAACTCTTTTTAAAGTTTTTCTCCACTTTTTGCTGATGACAAAAAGGGGAGAGTTTGTGCAAATTTGACCAATCTTTCTTTTTTTATCATCTTTTGGATATCTTTTGGTACTTTTTGCTTGGTTTGATTTTGATGACCTTTTGTTTGGTATTTTGGATTGACTTTGGACTGGTGTACTTTGAACCTTGACTACTGTTTGATTTTGAATCTTTTTTACGCTTGCAACAACTAAGTTTGTGATATTGATTGTGGCTGGATAATTATTTATCTTGCAGGATTAACATGTTTTCTATGAATGCAAAATCAATGCTATCTAGGTCCTAATCAATCTACTTTTATAAGATATCATGCTTTGTTTAAGTGTTGTTTTGTAAGTCAAAATTTTCAAATTTGCAGGAAAGTTTTGTCACCATCAAAAAGGGGGAGATTGTTAGAGAAAACTCATTTATTGTTTTGAAGCTAACAAAACCTTTCCAAAAGTCTAGTGAAGACTTGTAGACTCAAGTATTATAGTCTGAAGAACTGCATACCCTATTGTCAAAGTCTGAAGACCGCCAAACTTTAATCTCAAAGTCTACCCTCACTAATAGTTTCCAGACTAAAGAATGAAGACTTATCCAGTTACGGGATTACCTTCAAGAATTTGATTCGTATGGTTTTTGGAAGATCTTATGGCTCGATATAGCATTTACTTGATTGATTATTCTTATTGGAATCAATTTCGATATGAAGATCTTTGAAGGCAAACAAACTTGGAAGGTTCTACCTATGGAAATCAAATCCTGATTGTATGGGCGAGCAAGATTGATGGGTTTTCATCATATTTCTAAAATGACTAAAGATCTCCTTGATTGATTATGTCTAATGGGTAGATTTGGAAGAACTCCTTTGGAAAATACCAACGGCTTGTGAAGACATGGAGGAGTATATAAGGAAGAGTCTCTAGTTGTTCAAAGTAGTGCGTGAGAGAAAAATTTCAAAATCTAAAGCTTTCTGGTTGTTTGCTTTCTCATTCATCGAGCTCAAAATTGTGTACAAAAGAGAGAAACTCTTAGTGAGACTTTGTGAGAAACCAGGAAAAACACTTCACTGAGAAAGTTGAGATCACAAGCGGTAAAATCTCTTTTGATTCATAGTGAAATCCAGCCAGTGAGCTATCAACGCGGGAAAGTGGACGTAGGCTTGACCTAAGCCGAACCACTATAAACTTTGTTTTTTCAATTCTCTTCCTTAAACTCCTTTATTCATTTGTAAATTTAAATAAACTTGTTGTAGTCTATTGCTTTGTAGATTCCATTTCGAAAGAAAAAGTTTTGATAAACATTTTCACAAAAAAATTTCTACTAACACCTATTCACCCTCCCTCTAGGTGTTCATACTAGCCCTTTCACTAAGGACCTGAAAAATGTTGAGCACACGACGAGGTGAGACAATGTCTCAGCAAGTTCACCCCCATAAACTCCGACTAAAAAGGAAATACGCCTAGAGGCCTAACCACACAAGTCAGAAAATTTATCTCACCTCAGTTCCTTCCTACAAGTTAATACACTTCAAATATCAATCAATCTATCAATCCAATCGATCGATACGACCAAACCATCAATCCGTTCACTTAATCAATTCAATTGATTCGATACAATCGATATCATCCAACCATTGATACCATCTATCACTTCAATACTATCTATCAATTGATACTATCTATCCATACATTACCATCTATCAATTCAATCAATATCCATATTGCTCAACGAAGCTGAAATAGATGGTGTAGCTCACCAAAACTGATAGATGGTATAGCTCGCCAAAGTTGATAGATAATATAGCTCGCCAATGCTAATAGATAGTATAGCTCGCTAAAGCTATTCAATATAATTGCTCACCTAAGCTATTCAATATAATTGCTCGTCAAAGCTGTTATGGTAATTATAAACCACTTTTGGCGTCAACACACGACACCCGGTATTTTCTGATTAAAATATCAATACATCACAAACATCACTCAATTTCACAATACAACATTCAGTTACATAAACTAAATACACTACTGCGATCAGCTCGAACTTCTATCAAGCGGCTCTCCGATATAATTTCCAAAAAGTATTAATTAATTAATAATTAAATAAATTCCTAAAATTAATTTAATTTAAATATTAAATAATATAATTTAAATAATATTTCATAATATTTAATTTAAATAAACAATTAGATAAACAAAATAATTAATTAAAAGTCTAATCATGCTTACACTATTCTAATCGCACAATTAGACTAATTAATCTCCCTTAATCTAATCATTCATCTAATCTAATTAACATTTAAATAAATTAATCTAACCACCTAAACATACTTAGCATAATCTAAACACCCATTAAGCATCATTAACTCCCTAAGTAGAGTTCAATGAAAAAAACTCACCGGTTTTATGTTCCGGTGAGTCCACGGCAACAACGATGTGGAGGCAGTCGACAATCCTCCTAGCGGTGACACCAAGCGAGGCTAAGAAGGGCTCAAAAACGGGCCATGAAGTCCGAAGACCCTTGTTGTCTTCGGTTTCTGTTCTTGAGTTGAGTAGCTGGAATCGGCGGCAGTTTGACGTGGAAACGGCGAGGGAAGCGAGTGGTTACTGGCAACGGCGGACCATGCGGGGCTACGGCGGAGGTGGACGCACCGGGATCTCAACCACAGTGATCCAAGGTAGTCCCAAGGCTGAAACAACAGCCACAAATTCGGACTCACTTTGCAACTTTGAAAAATTAGACTACTGGAGGAGAAACTAAGTTGGGCGGCTTGCCTGGAGCTCCGACGAGGGGTTGGCCGGCAACGAGCGACACCCGAGGGTCGAGGGGGACCTGCTGAGGGTTGGTATGGGTGGAGGTAGGGTCAGAATGGAAGAAAAATGGTTGAAACAGGCAAAACAGACGAAACAGTGCAGGCTGCCAAGCGGACCGACGGATTGGCGATCAATTTCTTCTCACCGGCGTGCAGGTCGGTCGGCAACTTTGTTAGGCGCAAGGTCGGGCTCCTCTAAATGGTTTGGATGTGCTAAAGACAACGGTGGGTGGCACGAAGGCTAATTTGTACGGGAAGACCATTTTTAACTCAGATCTTTGGAGAAAAGTCAGCTAGAGCATAAACTAGCAGAAGAGAAAACAAAGGGGGAAAAAGCGGTCGACGGTGGCCTTGCGGGCATGCGACAGTGGAGGGGCTAGTGTGCTCGGTTTTCTTTGGTTCTTTGAAGTTGAAGATGGACAACAACAATGGAGATGGTCTACTGAAGCAAGGGGAACCCCAAAGGCTTCTAAGGCCTCAACACTTGTCTCAATCTCTCTTGGCTTCCCCAACTAGCCATGGCCCTCACCCTCATCCATTTTCCTCTCCTTGGCTTCCTCTAGAAGCTTGCCAATGGGTCCAACAAGTTGTGTACCATGGGGGCTATGAGTTTTGTGTAGGTGGCATTCATTTCCATTCAATCCTCTTCAATTCCTTCAATTCTTACTCAATTGAGCTCAAATCAAAGCCTATAAATTCATCCAAGGTGTCCTTAGTTAAATCCATATTTTTCCTTGTCCATTAAACAAACTTATATCCCAAAATTACAATCAAAAGCGGGCCTACCAATTTCCCGATCCAAAATAACCATACTTTGATTTTTCGCCGAAAATCTTGGTTTGCCAAAAAATCTTATGAAGATGAGTCAACGTTCCTAAAATGAATTGTGACATAACAAAACTTATAATTTCTTAAATTGGGTTCAATTTCCCAGTTAATTTCAATTTGGCGCGATTTTAGCGCGTCCTAATCTACATGGTAGCTTTTAGGAATTTTTGGCGCATTTGAATTGTGGTTAACTATTTTCGAGCTACAATGTACATCTTTGACACATTAGTGACTCTTGGTTGTTGTATAAATCTCGAGGTTTCAAATACAAACACAGGGTACAGAAATGATAAGAAAAATCAGTATAGTGTCGTTCGATGAGAATTTTGTGATTAGGTGGAATCACCCACACACTAATCACATACCTCTGTTGAATCGACTTATCTTGGTCTCTAGTTGATTTTGACAGTGCTGTAATGACCCTTGCAATTTAGTACGATCAAGTAGATGGTTTCTAGTCAAATTCTCAAGTCAATTGCATTTATATTCCTTAACGGCTTCACCTGTTAGACTAGTTAACTCGTGAGTGGCCAACTCAGAGATAAAGGCTATAAGCACGTCGATGAAAAGCCCGACTCATTCAATTGAAAACATAATTTGAAATTCAAGATGTCACATAGGGCCTTGGCCATGGCTCGGTGGCAATCGGCTAGAGCCTTGGGGGAGATTCGTCGGCCACCACTTAGGTCCCCCTGGACCTCGCCTTGCTAGGTGAGGCAACCTTGCCTAGATCCGGCGAGGCCAAGCCTCGCTCGGCCACCATGAGGTTGGCCTCCCCCACCCAGGTGAAGCCAATCTCATGATGGTTGGGCAAGTCTCCTTCTCGCCTTACCTCGGCAAGACTTGACCTTGCCTAGCAAAGACGAGGCTCGAGGGGGCCTCCCTGATGGCTGGTGACCTCGGGGCAACCTTTTCAGGGGTCGACAAGGCTTTGGTGAGGTCGTTGGGCCTCGTCTAGCAAGTCGCGAGCCATTGCCAAGGCCGGCAACCAACTAGGGGAAGAAGAAAGGAAGAGAAAGAAAGAAAAGAAGAGAAAAGAAAACTTATTTTTTGTTTCTTGAGTTGTTTTTGGGAACAAGAAACGATTTTATTTTTGTTTCTTGTTTCTGTTCCAAATTTCTTTGCAAGAACAATTTGTTCCTGGGAACAAAAAAATTAGGGAAAAAACCACAAAAAACCATAAACTTTGTCCAAAATGACAAATTTTCCCCAAACTTTTTTTTTGTGATATGAAAAACTCAAACTTTATTAACCATGACACATTTACCCTATCAAGGGTATTTTCATCTTTTTTTTTTCTTCTTCTCTCTTCCCAGGAGAAAAAGAAAGAAAGAACAAGAATTAAAAAGTACAAGAGGATAATGCATTTTAGTTCAGAGTAAATAAGTTACACAGATACAAGTTAATGATTTTTTGTGTCACAAAAAAAAATTTCAAGTAAATGTGTCACGGTTGGTAAAATTTGAGGTTTTTCATGTCACAAAAAAAGTTTGAGATAAATTTGTCACATTGGGCAAAGTTTGGGATTTTTTGTGGTCTTTTCCCAAAAAATTATCAAACGCTTTTCTATTCTATTTTTGTTATGGGGAACAAAAAAAAAAAAAAAAACATATTCCCGAGAGTGTTACCAAACAGCACCTAATATATCCATTATCATTTTTCTCTTATTCTCATCATTCCAAGTGTTGGAGAAATCTTCCTGGAGTATTTTGAAGCTGACAAAACATTTTCATCAGTCTAGTCTGAAGATTTGCAGACTCTATTATTTAAAGTCTGAAGACCTCCGAACTGCCAGACTCAAGACTCAAAGTCTATTCCCTTTGACAGTTTCTAATCCGTCGAAAAAGGACTATCCAGGACTGGATGTTTCGTTAAGGATTTGACCTTATCGACTGGAGAATATCTCTTGGCTAGATATGACATAACGGAATCCTTTATTGATTCAATGATTGAGGATCCGATGATTGTTGAAGTATACTTGGAAGGTTCTACTTATGGAAACCGAGATCCTGATTGTATGGGTGAATAGGATTGATGGGCTATCAACATGTTCATTAAATAGCTTGAATGATCTTCCTAATTGATTCTGTCCAACGGGAAGATTGGAAGAATTCTTTTGGTAAGTGCCAACAGGTATGATGGCATAAAGGAGTATATAAGGAAGATGTTCCAATTGTTCGAGTGTGTGCGCGATAGAAGAATTCCAAAGTTTGAAGCTCTTTGTTCTTAGTCAATTAATTTACTGAGTGAAATCTTGTAAGTAAAAGAGAGTCTATATTCTTGAGAAACCTTGAGGAGGTGTGGTAGAATATCTACACTGTGGAATCAAGGGAGAGCCTTACTGTAACAACTCTTTTGTTCATAGTAAAATCCAGCCGGCGGGCTGTCAGTGCGGAAGAGTGGACGTAAGCTTGGAATAAGCCGAACCACTATAATTTATGTGTTCATTTTCTCTTCCCTACTCTCTGCTTTACTTTGATTATAATTTGTTTTATTAACTCAAGAAGAACTTCCTTTCTATTGTCTGCTTAGTATTACTCTCTTATCTCAAGAAAATATTTTTACACCTATTCACCCCCCTCTAGGTGCATATACTAGCTATCTCACCAAGGAACCGACTTCTTTGAGTGCTTCTTCCCACTTGTTCATAAACGTTTCATTAAAATTCTCTTTATATGCATTGATTGCATCTCCCAATTTTCCCGTGAGATGTCATACTTGTGAGGGTTCCACTTTGTAAAATATGGGCAACACTATTTGCCTCCACTTCTCTTGCACTTTAGTACCTTAGCTAGTTTGCGAAGGCACCATTTGCTAGAAGCATAGCCCTCTAAGATAATCAGGATTGAGATCTTAGATTGCATAATACTGTAGAGAAGCTCTAGGCCAATCTTGTAACCAACACTAAGCTCATTATCATATATGAACACGTGAATTCCTGCTTTGACGAGACTAGTATAGAGATAATTGGTGAAGTCTTTGTGAATGTCTTTCCCTCCAAAGCTCAAGAACCTCATAATTATTTCCTTTCAGCGTTCTAGTTTGGCCTCCATAATCACCTACGTGTAGAACAGTTGATGACTCTCATAACTCAATTTGGAAATCATCAAAAGAAAGTGGAGCAATCAAAACAGTCCAAAAGAAGTGGAGAAGAGAACCCTGGATCTTGGAATTGCATAGATGGCTCTCAGAACTCAATTTGGAAATCATGAAAAGAAAGTGGAGCAATCAAAGCAGGAAACAGAGGAGAAGAGAAGCAAGGAGTCATCGATTACCTTAGGAGTGCCCAGACGACACCATCAACCCACGGCTGTGATCTCCAGACGTTGGATTACCAACACAATCCACCCACAGGCCACTGCCGTTGCTTTGATTGAAATTTCAGATCCAGTACGACTTGATTTGACTTGCCTTTTTCTATTCATAAAAAGATATAGCAAATAAGACTAACGAGCGGTACATGCTCCCAGTGCTGCCATGCTAATGTACATGAGTCAATATAAATTGTTTCAAATCTCGGCAGGACGCTTAAATTTCAAATAAAGGAAAATTTATTATTTTCAATCTATAACCCAATTTCTTTTCTTTTTTTCCCTCCCAAAATAGATTCCTCTAGAAATGTAACTCACAAAACAAATCTCCTTAGAATAAGAATTGCTCAACGCATACTGTGGAAGGGCTTGGACAAAAGTTTTACCAGAATCTCTTCGAAGTAAGCTCTTCAAGGTAATTTATTTCTACCAAGGAAACTTTTGGCAAGCTAAGAAAGGTTCTAGATCTTCTTAGGGATGTCAGGGTTTCTACTAGGGAGAGAGGCCCTTGCACATTCTATAATGTGGTCAACTGGTGATGGAAAAAAAAAGTGAAAATTAGGAAGGAGAGGTGGATTAAACGAGGTCGAATAGGTAGACCAGCAAATAGGAATGATCCTGCTCTTGTTTTAGATTTAATTTCTATTGAAATAGAAAAGGGAACCTTCAGAAGCTTAGCAATCTCTTTGACGAGCATTTAGTGCAGGAAATCCTTACTATCCACGTCAGAACCCTAAGTGCATAGGACAAATTAGTTTGGATAGGGACTAAATTGGCTTGTTATACAATCAAGAATGGGTACAACCTAATCAGAGAAAAGATTCAACAAAAGCAGAAAAGTGAACAAGCCTCATCCTCCTACCAAACTCCTAGAGAACTCCGGCAAGCAATGTGGAATATTTAGATGGCCCCGAAAATTAAAATTTTTATATTGTCTAAGGGCGCATTTGGTAACAATTCTGTTCCCGGGAGTACATTCTAATAAAAAATTATTCCTTTTTATTCTGTTTTCGGGAACTGATTCTAAGCATTTTAAACCATTTGGTAACTGTCCAAATTTTTTTATTCTGGAATAGAATTGCGCTTGGTACCGTGCTCATTAATTCTGTTCTAAATCAATTTCTTTTAATTTTTAAGTATTTTTACTTTTTTTTTCCCTTTTTTTCTTTTTCTTTTATCCTTTTTCTTTTCTATTTTTCCTTTTTCTCCTATTCTTCTTCTTATTCTTCTTCTAGCGACCTCATTGGAGCTTTTGGCCCCGGCGAGGCCAACCCTCGTCGCCCGAGCCTCATCGGGGCCGGTGAGGCTCGCCCGGCCTCGCCGAGGCTCGGCCTCATCGGCTAGCCTCACACGCGAGGCTAGGCGAGGCTTGCCCAGCCACCGCAAGGCGGGCGAGCCTCACCGATTTGGCAAGTGAGCCTCGCCGGTGGCCACCCACGGGGCCGGGGTGAGCCGCTGGCCACCGCGGGGCTGGGTGAGGCGAGCCTCGAGCTTTGTTGGGGCTAGGCGGGCCTCGCCCAACCCCGATGAGGCTCACCTAGCCACCAGTGAGGCTCAGCCTCGCCAGATCTAGGGAGGCCGACCTCACCGGTGGTTGAGCTAGCCTTCGGCGAGCTCGCTGGACCTCGCTCTAGCTTGGCGACCCTCTGGCGAGCTCGCCAGACCGGCGGACGGCGACCAACACCGACGGCGGTCGGTGGCCAAGGGTAGTGGTCGGCAGCAGCAAACGGTGGTGGGCAGTGGTGGACGACAATCGCAAGATGACCGAAGGGAAGAAGAAGAGTTGTTGGTTTTGATTCTCAAATTTGTTCCCGGAACAAGAACCATTTTCTTTTTTGTTCTTGATTCTACTCCCAATCTATTCCCAGGAACAAAAATTTTACTAAATGCGATTCTAGGCCTAAAACTAATTCTAGGAAACAAAGAATCAAAATTTGGCCCTATTTGGATGGTTAGCAAATAGGGCCTAACTGTACTAATGCCATCCCGTGGAAGGAAAATTTATGGAAAAGAAAGTTGTTACCTAACCTGATTCTATTCTCCAGGCTGGTAGGAAGTGAAAGCAATAGAGCATATTTTTCTCCTTTGTCCCTGGACGTAGTTTGTATGGGCTAACCTCACTTGAATATCCAAATCATTAATCAGATAATCTCATGTCTTGATGACTGGCTGATGAAATCCAGTTAAAACCACTCGGATGGCATTGTAGAGGTACTTTGATCTGGAAATCCCGCAACCACTCGTTTGTAGAAACGGTGAAATCGGTGGAATCAGCCGAGATCTTGGGTGCTAATTTCAAGAGATGGAACATCTAGAGTACAAAAACAATCCGGGAACATGTGCATACCATTTCGCAGTCGTGCATCCCACCGGCTGAAGGATCCCTAAAGTGCAATTTCTATGGCTGCTTCATCGAAAGATCGACCGATGGAGCGATTGTTGGCATCTGCAGAGATCATAAAGGAAATACTGTCACTGGGTTTTCTAAACTGGTGAAGGTGTCTACTGCGGCTCTGGTGCAAACCCTAGCCATCCACGAAGCTCTCCAATTCAATACCTACAGTAGAGTATCGCTCGAAGGGATCCGTGTCGAATCAGATCGAACGGATCTGATAAGCACCCTGAAAAGCAAGTCTGGAGAGACAGCCGCAACTGGGACGGAAGAACGGGTACTCATGTCGGATCGTCTGGGGAGGAAGACAAAAACAGGAAAGGAAGAAGCAACTTAAGATATAATATCAAATCAAGGGTGGGCCCCACGTCTACCTTTGTTTAAGTTGAACACGGTAGACTTGTCTTCTAGTAAATTAGAAATCGAAGAAACAAAATAAAAATAAAAATATAAGAAATAATCATAAATAAAAAAGGGAATCTACAAAAGATAATTGGGAAAATCTCAAATAAGGATCCAAAATGAGCATATTTTCTTAAATAAGGATCCGAAGTGACCGTTGTCCTAAATAAGGACCCGAAGTAGTTAACAAGTCTCAAATAAGAACCTAAACTTGCCGGCCGGCCAAAATGTTCTTCGGTTGGCGAGCATGTGACATTTTTATGGTCGGAATATGGGCAATTTTGTTCCAAAAAAAATATAGATAGAAATTAACAAACCCTAAAAACAAATTGAGAGAGAGAGAAGGAGGGAGGGAGGGAGTGCCTTTGGAACTCGGGAACCAAGGATCTTGCCCCATTAACAGAGAATTTGGATTCTCCAAACGAGAGGGGACAAAGAACGTAAAAGATGAAAAGTAGAAGAAGAAGAACGTAAAGAGTTTGGGGGTTTTTTTTTAGGGTTTGTTAATTTCTATATATATATATATATATATATATATATATATATATTTTTTTTTTGGACAAATGCCCATATTCCGACTTCGGAAATGTTGTACACTCACCGGCCGGTGAACATTTTGGCCGGCAGGTGAGTTTAGGTCCTTATTTGAGACTTGTTAATTACTTCAGTCCTTATTTGGAACAATGGTCACTTCGAGTCTTTATTTGAAAAAGTAAGCTCACTTTAGATCCTTATTTAAGATTTTTCCAAGATAATTTAATCAACCCAAGACGGTAGGGGTATTATAAATGAAAAAATTGGTGGAAAAAGCATGACCCTAAATGGTCTCAAACTAAATTTCTCCGTACTACGTCATGCCTAAAGATTATCTAGTCATCACACCCTTATCCAAATCAAATTTCATAATGTTTTACATTGTACCTAAATTTTATCTTTTAGCGTCACATATAGAAATTCTCCACCAATTGGTTTTCCGCAAATCCTACAATAATTATTCGGTGATATTTTTTCCATTATATTTCTTTCTTTTTTTTTGTTGAACTACATAAAAAAAAAAAAAAAAAGAAAAGGATCCTAACATTTATATCAACTTTTCTGTTTAAATGCTTTTAAAATTTCATGTTGACAATATTTTTCTTAGCTTTTTGTCACGATTATCACTTATTAAATTAATTTATATTTTTGTCATTGGTGATAGGATATAATTGACTGACTTATTTTGATATCATGACTTTGACCAATTGTGTAGTTATATAATAGGGTTAATATTCTGAAAAACCCCAAACTAGTACACCTATGACAAATATACTCCAAACTATTTTTTTGACTACCAAAAACGCCAAACTGGTATACTTTTGACAAATTATAAACTGTGACAAACATAGCATAAAATTCCAAATTGGCATATCAGTCAATTGTGTTTTTTTTTTTTTTTGGCAAAGTATATCAGTCAATTGTTACGTGTCATTTAACTTAATAATTTGACAGTAAAATTTAACGAAAACTAACAAAAGATAAATTTGTCAAAAGTGTACCAGTTTGGGGTTTTTTTAGGGTATTAACCCTATATAATATTCCATCATAACCAAATCTTTTTTTTTTCTTGTATGTTTCCCAAACATAATCAATTTTTGTTAACATGTTTAATGCATTACCTCAAATACAAATGGAAAAAACGTGAGACATGACAATATAGTGGACATTGTAGTTCATGAGTGTAACAGTTTGCTAGTAATGTGTTTTATTTCAAAAGAAATAAATAAATAAAAAAGTAGATGCATATAATGATAGATGGGATGAGGCTAAGAATCAAACCTAGATGGGGTTGAATAGGTTTAGATTTACAAAACTAATAATTTTTGTGGAATAACTCAAGTTAAGTTTGATTGATGCAGGAATGGTTTGATTAATATTATGGAAGTTGCTTTTATCATATAAAAATTGAAACAGGTAAGAGATAGAAGCTATTGCATATAAATCTTATACCTATTCAACTTATATCAAACCATGTCCACTCTTCAAGACTAATAGCTACTAATAAAGCCAAATCTGACTAGTAATATCATAGGACCTGGGTATATTCTTAAACTGCTTCATTTAAACTCTCAGACATAAAAGTCAAGAGTATTCCCTTTTTGATGGGGAAGAAAAATGTACACCTAGCAACAAGGAGGCCCATCGTCGGTGCGGCACCCCTCGAATGGCCCCCGATCCGTTGGGGTTGCCACAGTGCGCTTACCTTTCTCTTTACCTTAAAGTCTATTACTCTGATACCATAAAAATTGATAAATCCATAAATCCTTGGGGTTTATATCATTTAAATCGGTCCCTACGCAAAAATATGACGGAAGCGTATACAACAACTCCCTTCCCTATATTCAAAAAATGATGCACACCAACTAAATCTTTTATAAGATAAAGCCAAACACTTGTATTTACTTAAACCAGATGAACATCATTCATTGGTACACCAAAATGCCGAGGTTTTCTATACCCGGCTATCCTCAAAAGATAACCGACATCTTTTCCAACAGTCATATACTTAAAGTCCATCGATCAGTGTCAGCATCCAAAAGTTCCTTCCTCTGCTGTCCTCCTCCTCGTGGTCATATTCAATCACTCGGTCAATCTACTGGTGGCGGTGGCAGCAGAGGCATTTTGACTTAGTCTAAAATGTTAGTCCCCAAACGGGGTGAGTACAACCACTTAGCAATAAAAGATTCATTAAGCTATATCGCGCAGTATCATCAATATCTAGATTCATGCAAGATAGACAAGATAGGCAATAAATGAATGAGTATGCATCCAAACCATATAACTCTTCAATGCAATGACCAGTGCATTTCCAACCAATAAGATGCATCATGTCCAGTCACACAAGTCTCGATCATGGGGCCAAACTGTAATGACATGTCCCATTCCATGCCATACAATTTAGTCCCATAACCAGACCATACTCCCACTTAATATAATCATCAAATTTAATCATTCAAACGGTTTTATCCCCCCAGAGGACCAATGTTTGCGTCCTTCTAGGATTTCGCACCCAACCTGGCGTCGCGAAAGCCTTCGGGCATGTATTCAAAATACAACTGGGCATCCAAAGGGCATCGACTCATTCGAACCTCTAGGCATCTCGCACCACACCTCGCATCACGAGGAATGACTGGGGGCCATAGACATGGTTACCCCTACCCTCCGGATTTACGTATCGACAAGCATACAACCGGGCATCCCGATGCTCCCAAGGAAAACCTCTGGGCATGTATTCATAATACAACCAGGCATCCAAAGGGCATCGACTCATTCAAACCTTTGGGCATCCCGACTCCCAGGGCATCGTTGACTCGAGTGTCCAATGGTAACAATTAACATCTTTATTTCCAAAAACACTTTTCAATGCAATGACAAGATGTCCCGTGAGCCTTCATCAAATCTCAATATTTCATGATATGCTAAATGTCAATATCATCATGTCAAATAATAATTCAAGATGTATTCACCTTTGGGACAAATTGAGCAAATTCAGAACAGAACAGCTCAAACATCACGATGCACAGTTTTAGTAACAATTTCGGAATAACCCCGAAATGAACTCAGAAAATTTTGAAATTTTGGTATGTCATAGATGAGACGTAATGGAAGAATTTTCGTGCAGGACACTAAGTCAGATTTGTTGTGTATAAAGAGTAATAGTTTGCTGTTTCCTTCAAAATTCTGCAGTAACTTTCAGATTCAATACCTACAGAAGAAAATTCGTTTCACCACCTAAATCTTGTCCGCTTGTTCTCAAATTTTGATATGTTATTCCTAAGGATGTTTCCTACAACTTTCATTAAGGGTTAAAAGTCCAATTCTATCTATAAACTTACAGAAAATTCGTGGAATCATCAAAGGTCATGCTGTCTTATACTGTACAGCCTTCTGGTTCAAGGTAAATACTCTTACCAACACATTTTCTCATTAACCTTACTATAACTAGATGTCAAACTTGATCTAATGAATGTTCACTCATGTAAACTTATTCTTTTCCTCATCTTCATCATTAAAATTCAAGGCGACACAAATAAAAAGGCTTCCTATCTAAATTTCTCTGAAACAGAATCTTCATATACAGTTTTCTTTGTTTCTAGCTCAATCAAACACTTTGTTTCTATACTAATCTATCTTACAACACTTCAAGACTCTTCCACAGCATCTAAGAATACTTTCAATAGGTTTTTCTTTAACAAAGAACCTTCCACAGCTCGGCTCAAAACATATATTCATCCATGAGCTCACTCACTGCAACATATACCACTTCTTTCCACTCAGCAACCATTTCCTTACCTTGCTCGACAATCACAGCTTACTCACACTTAGTTTTCGAGACATGCAGGCCTCAAATGCAACATGTAATGACTTGTAGTCTCAATCTAGAACTCATCTAGCTCAATCCAACACAAAACAGCAATATCACATTTAATCCTCCACAGATTGGCATTCAATCTTTATCTCAATCATCCAAAAACCCAACATACAGTTTCCATTTCAGCATTTTCTCAAATCTACCAGCACTTCACCAGATAATCACAGCATGCATAACATAGATTAATGAACTTCTACTTGCCTCACTCCTAAGCTCGATCGGCAAACAAAACAGGAGGCTCGGGACCTCGTGCTTGACTCAATCGGCGGCGAAGGCGGGCGGCGTCAACGGCGGCAGCTCGAGCATGGCAGAAGGCAGTCCTTCTCTTCCTTCCTCGCCGTTCGCCCACTCGCTGCTCACTCTCACCCAAACTCTCTCCCTGTCACTCGCTCACCCAATCACTCTCGATTTCTCTCTTTGCCCAAGTTTCATTTGGTTCCTTCTCTTTCTTCCCCTCTGTGTACGAGGGTTTTGTTCCTCACTTTGTTGACAATTTAGTCAACTGCATGGGCTTCTTTTGGTGGCTGCAGGAACCGAAGACAGCTGGGGGTATACGTGGCCTCCTGCATGCGAGTCCCTCTCCTTGCCGAGCCAGCTCGACTCTTCATGCAGGGCGTGTCTTCCGCAAAGCCACATCCTCCCTTTTTGTTGTCCACCGAAAGAAGAGCCACCTGGCGTTTAGTCAATAATCCTCTTCCATAATTGGCCGGCCAAATAAAAGAAAAGCAATATGGAGCTTTCCTTCGGTGGTTACGATTCCTCACGTCCGCATGCACGCTTTTGGACGTTCTCTTAAGTTAATTGACTTCTTTAGTCAATAAACACAAACTCGTAGGGCAACTTGGATGGGAAAACGGTCCCCATGCGTGATCCAATCTTCCTTTTGTTAACTGCCTATAGAAAATTATATACGTGCATGAAGTATTTGAGGTTTCCTATTTCTCATGCACATGAGAAAATGGGCAGCTCCCGGTGGCCGATCCTTGGGTGTTCCTTCATGGCGCACTCGGGTTGGCAGGGTCAAGAATTATTCGGAATGAGTCTTGGTCTCACTTGAACGTAAGGAAGATTTTCGATAAGACTATAATTCTTTCAACAATCAGACCATTACTAAACGTCTCGTATCGGTCCAACGATAATATGACAATGTCCGTAAATGGTACCAATGACATAGTCCAACGATACTCCCGTCGATCAGTCATGACCGTCGTATATTCAGGGGTTGTTGAAATTCTCGGATGCCATAGTCGGGCCCAAGGCCGGGGGGGGGGGGGTGGGGAAGATAGACTCCTTGTCTTCTCTTCAGAAAAGGGTATCATCATCGTATAGGCAAATATAGTAGCTTCTTATGCCTAGGGTGAAATTGTAGAACTCGCAAAGGTTTCTACTAAGTCAACCTATACATCGCACATTGTCTTTCAACAACTTGTTGGCCTAATACTCCCGATTGAAAGGTACTATAATCTCGAGTAGTTACTAATAAAGCCGAATTCCACTAGTAATCTCATGAGTAGTTTACAAATATAACCTGTGCTACTTTTACCTGAAGCTGATAAATCGCAATTATTAATATACAAACACTACTATCACACTTGTACATTTCTCAAATCACTATTACAATCAACAAGAACCCTTAATATATGACACACAAGTGAATAGAAGCACGATTCTAGTAATCAAAGAGAACGTGGCAATATCAGTGTTGTAGCAATTTCAATTTCCCTCGTCCCTTCAGCTTACTTTGATTATCTATACAGGCCTCCAATCTCCAAATTAGCCATCCGAGAATCTTCCAAAGGATCAATTAGCGGTTGGGATTTGATGGACACAAGTGCTGAAAATCTGGGAGCCCATACAATCTCATATACCTGGCAAGAGTGAGGTTTTCCTAAATAGAATCGGCTATATTTATCAATTATCTTTTACTTTGATTGAGTGAGCAAAGACATTAATTAATTTTCTTTAATCTCCGGTTCTACGACTTTCAGAACTTGTGACTAGCCATTAGATACCAATTAAAATTAAATTGGAAAGAGGTCATATCCAGTTAACAAGATGAGTGTTTCATATATAGTTGATATTAAGAGCTACCTTTATCAGAGATCTATTGGGTATATTCAAGCTGCCCGCTAGAAACCAACTTATGAACTACTATCCATTTGTCTTCCTAAGTACATTAGTGATCAAGATTTCACTCTCTTGTTCACCTTATCATGGTTTCTCCCCGTCTTCACAAACATCTTGTTATCCTAGACACGTTCACCTTTTATCTAGGTCCATCCAGCTTTTTATGAGTTCCGCTATGTACTTTGGATGCCGTTAATTATAACAAATTTCCTTATATCAACAATACCTTTGAAATAAGCAATATATGCATTTATTAGTTAATAATGAAAAGTAAATGATTTTGTCAACTTCAAAGTATTATAGGGAAGTTTTCTAATAAAACGAAATAAATTACAAGGAAGGATATGAAATGTAAATTTTTCACATTGTAAAATACGAAATTCAATTATTGTAATCTTTTAATTAATTGCATTCAATTTTGCCAAATAAAAATATTGTTCTAGTTAGATGTATAAAATTTTATTTTATTGATAAGATGTAATATTATTTATTTGTTTGTAAATTCTAGTCTAAGTCAAAATAAAGTGGATTTAGTTAAACTTACTTTCCATATAAATTTGTCTTCAGCTATATATTGATTAAATTTGATAAGAAAATAATTTCACACTTCTAAACTGCATATCAAAATTCTTTTATCCATATTTGAATTCAAACTTAATAATAGATTAAATTCGTTGAGTAACACTCAATAATATAAAACTTGGTCGGATGTGTGCTACTCTTTCTTCTGGTTGAACTGTTGATGATATGTTAATAAAAAAAAGAATAAAGATTGAGGACAATTTTAAAGATTAATTGGAGGAGAGATGTAAAAATGACTATTATAAAGGCCTGATGACTATGCAATATTAAAGCATGGTGTAGCATTTTTATTTTATTTTTTTGGGTTCATAGGCATGGTGTAACATTGACAAGTCTAGTTTAGGCAATAGTTTTATGAAGGGAAAAGTACCAAAAAAGTTCTAAACCTATTACATTAATACCAATTCAATCTTAAACTTTTCAATTGAATCAATTCAATCATAAACTTTTTAATATTGGTACCAATTCAGTCCATCCGGCCAATTTTGACCGGTCGATGCTAACATGGATGTCGACCGGTGGCTGGACACTGACGTGACAATTTTTTATGATTTTTTTGAAGTTTGAATTTTTTTTTCCCTTCTTCCTCCTAGGATTGTTCCGGCTGTCACACCCCAATCCTCAAACGCATGCACATCCCTCAGTGGTCGATAAAATTTTGCAACTTCCCAGGACAAGTCACCGACCCCTTTCATTTTATTGCACATGGGGAAGCGAATAACAAATCCCCTAATAGTTCACATCTCAAGATAGAATAGCAGGCAACAGATTCACAAACAAAACATGCTTTTACATGCACACTGAGTCATGTACAAAAGTCTATAACCAAAAGACTTCCAAAGACTAGTTCTCAAAAAGAGGTTGTCCTATCTAACCTACACCTCGGATCCTCTAAGCTTGGTTCCAGATCCTCCACTCTACGGCCCTAAAAAGAATTGAGCCCACGATGGGGTGAGATATAAATCTCAGCGAGTTTACGCTCTAAACCCCGATTAGGAGAGTAATATGCCTAGAGGCGTCCTAATCACACAATCATACAACCACAAAGACTTACCTCGTCTCAAATCCTCCCTGCAGATTAGCACATTTCATATCAAAGACAGCCATAAAGATATGAGTAGCAATTAAGCTCATCAACAGGAACGCCATACTCAATTTCAACCAAGTGCAGGGGTCCTGATTATAGGGCTAAATCGTTATGACACGTCCTATACCGTGCCACACAATTTTTTCCTATAATCTAACACATTCAACTCAATTAATCAAGCATTCCTAGTTTTGATCTCGGCCTATAGTATGGCCTACTCTCTATTCAGTGGTCTTCTGGCATTGCTAGGTGTCGTCTCACACCATTGAACATGGCTACGTCTTTCTTAGACGGCTTTCCCAAAGGAGCACAAATCCAGAATCTACTGTGACCGGCTTCTCGTTGTCTAAGGGCATCCCATATAAGGGTTACCATCCAGTTTAATAGCCTGGGACAGGTTCTCTTAACCAACACACGATTACTCAATTATGGCCAAGGACATTATGCATTGCATTCAAATGTCTTAATTAAAATAATGCATTTGGTTCATATTCCCCATATTAAAAACACCCGGTGAAAATAGTCATCTATGAGTACACGATCAGATCAAACCCAAAAAATTGATATCCTTTCTTTTAAAATCCCACTTTTTTTAGATAGTGTATAAAACCATTTTCGGTGTCAAAATCCGACACCTAGGATTTTCTGAATAAATATTGAAATTCACAAATTTTAAAATAAATAACCAAAAATCCAATCAGCACTCAGTTTGCACAAATTAACACTCAATTGCATAAGTTGAACACACCATTGCAATCAGTACAAAATTCCAATCACTAGCTATGCTGGTCTAATTTCTGAAAAATAATAAATAATTAAATAATTCTAAAATTAACTAAATAAATACATTAAATGCCATATATGCTAACTTAGGCCGGAAAAGCCTAATTAAATACCAAAACGGACCCGAAAAATTTCCAAACCTATCTAGATAAATAGTACGACTACTCTAGTCCCTAATATATCCATTCTAACCGCCTAATATGCATAATCGAATAATTAAATCGCTAATCTAATCTAACTAACATAATCCTTAATTAACTTAAACTAAACACTTCTTAAATGTCATTAGCATCTTAAGTAGAGTTTAGTGCATAAATTCACTAGTTTAGCACGAAAACCGGTTCACCGCGATGGCGGTGCGACGGCGGCCAAAAGTCGGGCTCGCGGCGAGGCCGACGGGAGACAAACAGAAGCTGAAAACGGCCCCGCAAGTCACGGCCAGAGCTAGCTGAATCGGCAAAGCTGAGGGGAAAACAGTGGGCTGACTTCGCGAGGGAGGGGACGCCAATGCAGCCGCTGCAGGAGTCAACTTCAGAAGGTTTGCTGGGATAATTGACTCGGTGGAGTGTGGGTGTGAGACAACGAGAGAGAGAAAGGGAGTGGGGCGAACGGGCGAATGGCAGCTGGGGAAGAAGCAACTTCGACGGTTCTGCTGGCGTTGAAGAGGAGTCAATGTTAGGGAGGGGGTCGACGGTGGACGTGGCAGCAAACTGAAGATCGATGGGGATGTGGGCATGTGGTTGGTTCGGTGGAAGATGGCAAAGGCGGAGGGGGATAGAAGATGGTGGGACGAGCAGCGAAGAAAAAGGAAATTGAAAGAAGGCAGAAGTGGCTTACTTCGGTGAAGCAGATGCACGCGCGAAAAAGAAAAGGGAACAGCTGGCGTTGGTCCGTGAAAGAGGGAAATGTGACCGAAGCAGAGGGGGGCGGCGCGGGGGAAGAACGGCCGGCGTCCGCCAACTTGGGACGGGGGGGCCGGGAGGAGCTGCCGGGCGTGCACGAGAAGTTGGTGGGGGAAAGGAAAGTCAAACAAACCTATCCACTTATCAATGCTTGGTCCCTATTACTTTCTTGCAAACAATTTTCCTCAATTAGCTCAATTTTGGTGTCAATGTCGCAGCCCCATGCCTAGCTCCGAATTTACTCAATTTGGACTTCAATTTCTTCACGAAATTCCCCAATTTGATGTCCAAATTTCATCAAGAAGAAACCCACACAAATTCCACACTTTCCCTTCACCAAATAGCTCGGTAAGGAGGTCAAAAATCCCTACCATTTGCCCATCCAAATTTCTGTTATTTTCCGAATCGTCCGAATTGATTTTCCATAAAAATCCCGAGCTCGCCGAAAATTCTTTGGAGGATGAGTCAACATTTCTAAAATAAATTGTGACATGACAAAACTTCTAATTTTTGTAATCGGGTTCAGATTCACAATTAATTTCAATCTGACGCAAGTTTAGTGTCACCTAACCTACCGGGTAGTTTTTAGGAATTTTTAATGCAATTAACCCGTGGTCAATTATTTTCGAGCCACATTGTGCATTTTCGATATATTGGCGACTCTCGGTTGTCGTAAAAATCTCGATGTTTCAAATATGGACGCAATGTACAAAAATGACAAAAAAATCGGTCTAATGCCATTCAACAAAAATTTTGCAATTAGGTGAAATCACCCACACACTACTCACATATCTTAGTTGAATCGACCTATCTCTGATCTCTGATTGATTTTGATGGTGCCGTAAGGACCCTTGCAAATTAGCATAGTCGAACAGTCGAATTCTCAAGTCTATTGGGTTTAGATTCCTTAACCGCTTCACTTGACTAGTTATCCTGTGAGTGGCCAACTCTGGGAAAAGAACTATAGGCGTGTTAATAAAAGACCCAACTCATTCAATCAAAAATAGAACCTAAAATTCAGGATGTCACAACTCTTCCCCTTTTATAGAAATTTAGTCCTCGAAATTTAAACCATTACAAATCTTTAAACAAAAATGTGGGGATACAATCGTCTCATCGAATCCTCACTTTCCCAGGTTGCTCCTGTTGAAGAAAACTCCTTATTGTTTTGAAGCTGACAAAACATTTCCTAAAATATAGTTTGAAGAACTCCAAGCGCTACTGTCAAAGTTTGAAGACTGCTAGACTTCAATCTCAAAGTCTAACCTCACCGATAGATTCCAAACCAAAGAATGAAGACTTATCCATATGAAGGTTTATCTTTAAGGATTTGGTTCGTTTGGTTCATGGAAGATCTTATGACTAAATATAGCATCTTATGATCAATTATTCTTATTGGAATCCATTCCTATACGAAGATCTTTTGAAAGGCAAGCAAATTTGGAAGGTTTTATTTATGAAAACCAAAATCTTGATTGTATGGGCGAGCATGATTGATGGGCTATCATCACATTCCTTAAATGGCTCGAGATCTCCTAAATTGATTATGTCCAATGGGTAGATTTGGAAGAACTCCTTTGGAAAGTGCCAACGGTTATAGAGGCATGGAGGAGTATGTAAGAAAGACTCTTAAGTTGTTCGAGTGTGTGCATGAAAGAAAATTTTCAAAGTGTGAAGCTTCATAGTTCTTTACTACTTTAGTTGTCAAGCTAAAAGCTGTACTCAAACATGTGAGACTTTGAAAGAGTGTAGTAGAGATTCTACATTGAAAAGTCAAGGACGTGAGATTGTAAAATCTCTTTTGATTCATAGTGAAATCCAACCAATGGGCTATCAGTGCGGAAGAGTGGACGTAGACTTGATCTAAGCCGAACCACTATAAACCTTATATTCTAGTTCCCTTTCCTTGACTCCTTACTTTTATTCGTTGCTTTATATAATTGTTTAAAGCTGTTTACGTTCTTAGTCAATTATCTTTAAAAGACAATTTATTACTATTCAGTCTTGCGAGAAAATTTTATTTACACCTATTCACCCCCTCTAGGTGTTCTTACTAGCCCTTTCAATTGGTATCGGAGCATATGTGCTCATTTTATTTAAGTGTTATTACTTCTGAGTTAAAGTTCTATGGCTAGTATTTTGGCTCTAGGCTTGGTTGAATGTCAAAGCAACACCAGACCCCTTTACTTTGATGGGAAGGAATATAATGTATGGAAAAACAAGATGAAGGCATTCCTAAGATCGAAAGATCCCTTTGAATGGGACGTAGTAGAAAAATGGATTATTCCCAAAGCTACATCCACCTCATATAAAGGAAAAGAAGTTGCAGATGCTGGCGAAATGGCACAAGAAGAAATAACCAAGAGATAAGCTCTTGATGCTAAAGCCATTTACTCTTTATATTGTGCTTTATCTCCTATTGAGTATATCATAATTTCATCTTGTGAAACAACCAAAGAAGTATGGGATAGGTTCTATGTTACTTATGAAGGAACTGATCGAGTTAAAGAAATAAAAATCAATATTCTACTCGGACAGTATGAAGCCTTCAAGATGAAGCCAGGAGAATCTATCATTAACATGTTTAGCCATTTCACAAAAATTGTAAATGGTCTAGCATATCAGGGACAGCCAATCTTAGGATCAATGAAGGTTAATAAATTGTTACGTGGACTTTCCAAAAACTGGAATCACGTGAAGACTTCAATAAGAGAAACCCAGAGGATCATGCTGCTCTCTATAAATGAACTAGTCGGCACACTTCAATCATATGAAATGAAGCAAATCAATGAGGAAGAAGATCATAAAGGTAAGAAATCAATTGTTTTAAAATCTAACAATGATTCTGATACAGATTCAGAAGATAATATGTATGATGAAGAACTAGCACTCATGATAAGGACATTCAGAAAGTTGAATAGAAATAGAAGAATATTCAACTGGAAAAAGTAAGGCACTCAAAATTTCAGAACAAATCAACTGAGAATGATGAAGTCAACAAAGATGTGATCTATTTTGAATGCAAGAAAAAGGGACACATCAGACCCAACTGTCCTTTGTTGAAGAAAAAGAAAGGAAGAACTGAGAAATATAGAAAGGCTCTCAAAGCAGAGACATGGAATGATATTGAATATGAAGAAAGTGATGAAGAATATGCCAATATATATTTAATGGCAAATTCAGAATCAAACTCAAATCTTGAAACAGATTTAGACTCAGACAACGAAATCAAGGTTAGTAATTTAAAAATTCTTACTAAAGTCTCGAAGTACATAGATGAACTTTGTCTTAGTCTCAAAACCTCTCTTAAAAGGATTTCCGAACTAAAGAGGTGGAATTCTAAACTTAAGCAACATGAAACTTTTTGAAAAGAAAAGTTTGAAAATCTAGATAAATGTTTTGCTAATTTGAAAGAAAATGCAGATTATCTTTCAAAATAAAATACCTTTTTGAAAGAGAATATTTCACATATCACAAAAAAAAAAATTCAAAAGGATCTAAGAAATTGGAAAAGATTCTTTCAGTTCAAAGGCCTTATTTCAATAAATCTGGTTTGGGAATAACACCGGAAACCATTCCTCTAATTGATTTTCCAAAAAAGTAAAGGAAAGAATCAAACAAAGACCTACAAAAACGTTTTATAGAAATCATTTTCAAAGAGTTTTTGTAAAACCTATTGGCCAAAGTGCTCTTAAATGTTCAAAGTGTAACGGCTCAAAACATTTTGAGAAAGAATGTCCCAAGGTTTGGAGACCTGTTAAGAAGGATTGGGCAAAAACTGTATTTCGTACTAACTCCCCTAGACCCAAGAAGATATGGGTACCAAAGAAAGCTTGAGTTCTTTTTATAATTACAGGTCACTATCAAGAAAAAGGTCAAGTGGTATTTGGATAGTGGTTGTTCGAGACACATGACTGGAGATTCAAGCTATTTCATTAAGCTTGTGCAAATAAATAGTAGAAAAGTTTCTTTTGGTGGAAATAGCAAATGAAGAATTGTTGGATGTGGAACTGTGAAAATTGGAAGCCTCACAATCAATAATATTTCATTGGTGGAAGGATTAAATTACAATCTACTTAGTATTAGTCAATTGTGCAACACTAGATTCAAAATCAATTTCCAAGAGGGAATTTGTTCGGGAACAAGTAAAGATCTATCTCAATCCTTCACTGGACGAAGACATGGGAATATTTATCTTCTGGATATAAAACCAAAAAGCTCTCAGTGTCTAATATCCATTCAAGACGAAGCAAATCTTTGGCATCGAAAGCTTGGCCATGTTAATATGAAGCAAATTGCCAAGATCTCCTCTAAGAAACTTGTTCGTGGACTCCCCAATCTGACTTTTCAAAAGAGTGATCTATGAACACCATGTGTTTTGGGAAAATAGGTTAGAAATTCTTTTAAACCTAAAATCAAGTTTCTACTAATTTAGTTTTGTAGCTTCTACATATGGATCTCTTTGGACCAACCAGAACTCAGAGTATTGGTGGAAAGAAATATTATCTCATCTCGTAATTGTGGATAATTACTCTCGCTTTACATGGGTATACTTCCTAACAAGTAAGTCTGAAACATTCCCTTATTTTTTAAAATTTGCCAAGAATGTACAAAATGGAAAATGTTATACTATATCAAACATATGAATAGATCAAGGAGGTGAGTTTGAAAATCAAGACTTTGCTAAATTTTGTGATGAATCTGGCATCTAGCATGTTTTCTCTTCTCCATATACTCCAGAGCAGAATGGAGTTATGGAAAGAAAGAATAGATCTTTGCAGGAGATGGCAAAAACCCTTTTAATTGAAAGTAATATTTCTTCTTGATTTTAGGCTGAAGCAGTTTCTACAGCTTGCTATATTATTAACAGAGTATTTTTAAGGCCTATTTTAGAGAAAACTCCTTATGAAGTTTTTAAAGGGAAAAAGCTAAATGTTTCTTATTTTCATGTGTTTGGTTGTAAGTGTTTTATTATGAAGAATGCAAATGATCAAACTGGTAAGTTTGAGGAAAAATCAAATGAAGGAATTTTCCTTAGGTACTCAATCTCAAGCAAAGCCTATAGAGTATTCAACAAGAAGACTCAGTCTGTGGAAGAATCTATGAATGTCAAATTCCAAGACTCTATGCAGATTCAACTGGATCAAACTTAACTTGAAGATTCTGAACCTGTTCCAGACTTTCCAAAGTCTACTTCCCCCGAAGTGGTTCAGACTCCTAAAGCTCAACTATAAGATGTTCCAAAAGAATCAACTGAAGTAGAGGATCAACGGACTCACAAACCAAATAGCAACTGGAAACATAAGTCAAGTCATCCCAAAGAACTTATCATTGGCAACATTGATGAAGGAATTCATACTAGATCCAAAATGCGAGAAAAGTCTAGTGCTTTAGCACTTGTTTCTAAAATTGAACTCAAAACTATAGAAGAAGCCTTGATTGATGAAAGTTGGATTGAAGCCATGCAAGAAGAGCTTAGACAGTTTAGCATCAACAATCTTTGAGAATTAATTCCAAATCTAAAGGTAAATCTGTTATTTGAACTAAATGGGTTTTCAGGAACAATGTGGACGAAAGAGGAAAAGTGGTTAGAAACAAAGCAAGACTCGTGACCAAAGGATATACGCAAGAAGGAATAGACTATGACGAGACCTATGCACTAGTAGCGAGGTTAGAAACAATTAGATTTTGCTTTTGCTTGCTATAAAAATTTCAAGTTATTCACCACCTATTGCGGTGGCGTAGTTGGCCTGAGCTTTGTGCCTCCCACGAAAGGTGCCAAGTTCGAATCCCAACGGCATTACTTGGTGACTTAACCGCTGGTGTGAGTGTGGTGGCCAGCTTGTGTCAGCCTTAGGTTCTTCTTGCCGGCTGTCAGCTTTCGGGGTTTCCTGGGTCATCATAAAAAATAAAATAAAAATTCAGATTATTCCAAATGGACGTGAAAATTGCATTTCTAAACAGATTTATCCAAGAAGAAATCTATGTGGAAGAACCACCTAGTTTTGAAGATCCAAGAAAGCCAAATTCAGTTTATAAACTAAAAAAGACCCTATATGGACTAAAGTAGGCACCTCGAGCTTGGTATGAAAGGTTAAGTAAATTTCTACCTCAAAATGGTTTTGTGAAAAGAAAGGTTGACACTACTTTGTTTATTAAAAGAGAAGGTAAAGATTCTTTACTTGTTTAGGTTTATGTTGATGATATCATATTTGGATCACCTAATGAATATAAATTTTCTCGATGCATGCAGGATGAATTCGAGATGAGTATGATGGATGAGTTAACTTTTTTTTTGAGATTACAAGTTAAACAATCAAAGGAAGGAATTTTCATTCACCAAGAAAAGTATGTAAAGGATCTTATTAAGAAGTTTGGATTGGAGAATTGCAAAAAGACACAGACGCCTATGTCAAGTTCTTTGACGCTGGATAAAGATGAAGGAGGGAAGAGTGTAGACCAGAAGCAATACAAGAGCATAATTGGTTCACTTCTTTACCTTAGTGCATCTAGACCTGACATTTTGTTTAATGTTTGTGTCTGTGCTAGATTCCAACCAAATCCCAAAAAATCTCATCTAATTGCTACAAAGCACATCATCAAATACGTTGCAACAACTCCAAAGCTAGGTCTGTGGTATTCTAAAGAATGAAATTTTACTCTCCTTGGATATTCAGACGCAGATTTAGCAAGATGCAAAGTGCACAAAAAGAGTACTTCTGGTACATGTCAATTGCTTGGAAACAAGCTGGTATCATGATTTTCAAGAAAACAGAGTACCGTAGCTCTTCCAACAGTTGAAGCAGAATATGTAGCTCTTGGAAGTTGCTGCTCTCAAATATTATGGATAAGGCAACGGCTAAGAGAATTTGGAATTGAAGAATCGTGTACCGAGATCAAATGCGACAACACCAGCGCCATTAATCTCACAAAGAATCCAATTCTTCATTAAAGGGCAAAGTATATAGAGATTCGACATCATTTTATTAGAGATCATGTTCAGAATGGAGAAGTTATGATACAGTTTATTGACTCAAAGAATCAGCTGGCAGACATATTTACAAAGCCACTGGAGAAAAGTCTATTTGAGTCCATTCGTACGAGATTGAACATTATACATTTTATCAGTTAAAGTCTAAAGATGATCGGACTTAGAATAACTAAAAGTTGCGGCTTTGTAAGTTATTTTTGTTCTAGTAATTTAATTTTTGGATAAAAACTTGAAAAGGTATGTTTACTTTTGAATCGTTATTTACTTATTTTATTTTTAGAAATTATCTTTTTCGGTTTTTGAATTTATGGCAGTTTTTTCATTTTCAAAAAGGCAGTTTTTTTTTTTTCAAAAAGGCAGTTTTTACTTTTTTTCATTTATGATGATCCGTATACGTTGTTTCATCTGTTTTATGTATTATTGATTTTCATCTTCTTCATTTTCACTCTCAAACCCAAGAATACGAAATTCCCACTTGTTCTCACTTTCTCTCTAGTTTATTCCAAAAAGATCTCACCTTTTTCACGAATGAGTTCGAGAATTTCACCTAGAAAGCGACTATGTCTTCAAGAAAGTCTTCTAGAATCGCTAGCAGGGGACCACAACATATGCATGAGGGTCCTACGCACTTCGATCGACCGAGGAAGATGACTCTCCTCATTAGCAGCAGCAAATGTGGCACCCCTGATCTAGTAAGGTCGCCACAGATACCTATCGCTCCACCTAATGGATACCAGTTACATATCTTCATTTTGGGGTTAAAGAAGCACTGTAGTTTCTTAGGCATATATATATATATATATATATATATATATATATATATATATATATATTTTAAAGAATCTGGTGCAGCTCATAGCGAATATAAGGACAAGTCACACCATCCCTCTACTCCCATAACGATGATACAATGCACACCAACTACGCACCATAAGAAAAGATAATGCCGATTCACTCTGATTTATATTTTCATGATGGACATCTCGGGTCGGTATAACCAAAAAGCCAAGACTTTTAGCTAAACTTGGCTACCACTCAAAAGAGAGATCTTGACCCCCTACATTGATCATGTATAACCCTCCATCTACAAGTGTCAGCTATCCCCAAAAAACGTCAGCTCCCATTCCTCACGCGGGCCATCACACCCATCCTGGTGCATCGGGCGGTGGGGGCGACAACATCCCTCGCATCACTCCGTCACGGCGGACGTGGATAGACAAGAACTCCTGGATGACCGAGCCCCCAGCCAGGCCCACATCATACATCACCAGCATACGAACCCGTATGAACACCAAACCAGGGATGGTGGCACAATCAAGCTCCATACACTCGACCTCCACGTCAGATGGAAGGCCGTAAAAGGTAACCCGCATGACCAGAGGGAGAGGCATCTTTCTAATCTGAAATGTTGGTCCCTAAAGGGGGTGAGTACAACCACTCAGCAGGTAAAAGATCCATTAAACTACTCAATGCATCAAACAGAACAATCATGACATCATAGTAGAGTACATATAGTTCATACATGTTAAACATGTCTTACCTTTCAGCCATGCACATTTCATCAAAACAGCTATGTATATAAGTCACCATACTATATGCACATACCCCCATGCACTTATACACATTATATCATATAGCCATGCATACATGTCACCAGATCATGTGCATATACCACCATGCACTTATACACATTATATCATACAGCCATGCATACATGTCATTATATCATGTGCATATACCACCATGCACTTGTACACATTATATCA
This sequence comes from Eucalyptus decipiens, assembly GCA_014182575.1. Taxonomy (NCBI): domain Eukaryota; kingdom Viridiplantae; phylum Streptophyta; class Magnoliopsida; order Myrtales; family Myrtaceae; genus Eucalyptus; species Eucalyptus decipiens. The sequence goes on along the minus strand of CM024611.1, from coordinate 22,942,397 downwards.
TACAGCCATGCATATATGTCACTGGATCATGTGCATATACCACCATGCACTTATACATGTAATATCATTCTGCCATGCATACATGTCACCATACTATATGCATGATTCAATTTCAGCTTTTTATGTTTCAATTAGGTCACCACATTTTTCTTTCTCGAGACCACTAATTGCATCCCACATTTTATCGCTCGCACTGGCATCGCGATGAACCTCCGGCACACACTTTCAGGCATCCGGCACACACCTCCGGGCATCTCGAAACTCCCAAGGCTATCTGGCACACACCTCCGAGCATCTCGACACTCCCGGGGCATCGCCGGCTCACACCTCCAACGGTATCCTCATTTATCATAATTCATATTCACATTTGTGTCTCAATATCAACATGGCACATGATGTGATGGCAACAAGGTCAATTTCAGCTTTTGATTTTATATTTTATGCCAAATATCATCACATGTGCAGCAAGATTCAATCACTTAAAAACAATATAATTCATGGGGCAAACTCATGGATTATTGCTATTATTTTAGAAACGGAATGCGTTCTTTTAATTTACACTTCTTAAAATTTAGTGATTGGCCCTAATAATTTCTAAGAATTTAATACATCGTAAACAAGCTCTAGAGGCATTTATCTCATGAAGAACACAACACCACCAGAATTTCATACAAAACAGAATAGTCCATGCATTACAGCTTTTGAAATTCGCACAATCCAGCTTGCTTAGTTTTAGAAAACATGTTATTTAAATACCCAAATGACCTTAAAAAATTATGAAATTTGAACATGTGATATTCAAGACATAAACTCAGATATTTTATGAAGAACACTACACCAAAAGATCCCCATATAATTCGGTATAGACCATGCATCACAGTACTACTATTCTAACAGTTCAACTTGCACAGTTTTTGAAACATTTTTAGTTAAATAGGCAAATGAACTTCAAAAATTACAAAATTGGAATATGTTGTAGGGAAGACATGAAGAGACATATTTCATGCAGAACAAATTTCCAAAAGAACCTCATAAAAAATGATATCGTCCACGCATTGCAACTTACAAAGTCCGAACACATCAGATTGCACAGTTTTAGAAACATTTCCTATTAAATACACAAATGACCTTCAAAAATTATGAAATTCGACTATGTGATATCCAAGACCATAAGGTAGATACTCCATGAAGACATCAAAGTCAGATTCGTCCTAGGTATTTAAATATGGACGGTTAAAACCCCTGTTCCTAGTACCGAAATTTCCAGATCTAACCATCTCCAAAGGACCATGATTTCACCTACTTATTCTTGTTTTTTTTCTCTAAATTTTTTATATGTTAAACCTCAGGATGTCCTTTCAAACTTAAATTTATAGATCAAAGCCAAAATTTGACTAGAACATCACATGCAAGTCACTAGAACATCCAAGGTCGAGCTGTTTTTCTCAAGAACAGTACACTAGACTAGAGCACCACTCTTATAACTTCAATTTTTCACATTCTATACATCCGAAATTGTTACCATTCAATCACACACACTAAGCACAGCATGCAAGAGTAGATCATGGGATCCCACTTGCCTCCAAACCGAGCAAACGGCGAGTACAATAGCGAGACACAGTGGCGACAGACGGCGGTGAGCAAGGCGGAGGATCGACGGACGGCCCTCCTCCTTCCTCTCTTCCTTTCTTCCTTTCCTCTCCTTCCTCTCTCTCTCTCTCTCTCTCTCTCTCTCTCTCTCTCGCGGTTCCTTTAACTCCATCCGGTCACTTTTCCCCCTAATTTCCTTCCCTCCATCATTAGCCATCATTAATCTTGCATGGCTTGACACTTGGCCATCTTCTTAGGACAAATGGGGGAGGCATGCAAACCGGTCCCTCCCCCCCTTCTTTGTGCGGTCGACGGCCCCTCATGGGCTCTATGGGCCGGTCATTTTGGCCCATCTTAGGCCCAACACTCTTGGGCCTAAGACCCAAGCTTAATTGACCCAAGATTACCCAAAAAAAAAAAAAAGGCTTAATCCTTAAGTATACAAAGTACTAAGTTACTAATTTAAAAAAAAAAAAACTATAATACTTTGTAACATAGATTAATAAAATCCAACTTATAAAATTTATGGCCAAAGACATAATTTCCTCATAAAATAAATCTTGATCTCACATGGGTATGGAACATGTTTCCAACAAAATATTCACCCATTAGGTGCTTGGCCATTCATCTATTACACTTCTTTTGGTCTAAAGACCACAACATAGGTCATTAATACGTCCATCGCCCTTCCATAGGTTGTAAGGCATCTAGAGGTTGCCATGGAGTTTTAGGATGCCACAATTCTCCCCTCCTTAGAGAATTTCGTCCTCGAAATTAGACATCACTCATGCCTCTTGAAACAAGTAGGGGTACTTTTCCTTCATCTGATCTTCACTCTCCCATGTGGCTTCCTCCATATCGTGATGTCGCCATAATATCTTAACTAGTGGAATTGTCTTGGTCCTAAGGACTTGCTCCTTTTTGTCCAGCACTTACACAGGCTCTTCGATGTACCTCACTTTCTCATCTACTTCGATGGCTTCATGATCGAGTATGTGACTAGGATCCGGCTGGTACTTTCTCAGCATCAACACATGAAACACATCATGTAAATTTCCCAATTTAGGAGGCAGCGCCAAATGATAAGCTACATCTCCTATTCTTTCAAGTATCTCAAAAGGTCAAACAAATCTAGGGCTTAACTTACCCTTCATTCCAAATCAAGATATTCCTTTCATTGGAGATACTTTAAGGAATACATGATCTCCCACATTAAACTCCAAAGGCCTTCTATGCCTATCTGCGTAGTCTTTCTGTCTACTTTGAGTTGTTTTAAGTCTTTTCTTGATAATTTCGACAGCTTCAGTGGTAACTTGTACCAGTTCAGGTCCTGTCAATTTCTTTTCACCTACTTCATTCCAACAGACAGGAGTCCTACATCTCCTTCCATATAATGCTTCATAGGGAGCCATACCTATACTTTTCTGAAAACTATTATTATATGCAAACTCCACCAAATGCAATCTTTCATCCCAATTCCCTTTAAAGTCAATCACACAAGCCCTTAACATATCCTATAATGTTTGGATTACTCTTTCTGTTTGTCCATCTGTTTGAGGATGAAAAATAGTACTAAACTGGAGTTTAGTTCCTAAGGTAATTTGAAGACTCCGTCAAAAGTTTGAAGTAAATCTTAAGTCCCGGTCTGAGGTAATAATTACCGGAACACCATGTAAGCGTACTACTTGACTTACATATATATCCGCATATTTGTCCATTGGGTAGTCTATGCGAACTGCTAGGAAATGAGCAGACTTAGTCAAACGGTCCACTATTACCCAGATAGAGTCATGATCGCTTGATGTCCTTGGCAATCCTTGTACAAAGTCCATTGTTATATGCTCCCATTTCCATTATGGTATGTCTAACGGTCTCAAGAGTCCTGCAGGTTTGCGATGTTCCGCTTTTATTTGTTGGCACGTCAAACATTGAGAAACGTGCTTAGCCGTATCTGCCTTCATACCATTCCACCAAAATTGCTGACGCAAATTCCTGTACATCTTTGTACTACCCAGATGAACACTGTAATTACTCCTATGTACCTCCGACAGAATTTCCTTCTTTATTTCTTCGTTGTCGAGAACACAGAGTCGTCCCTGCCATCTTACCACTCCATCTTCAGAGACTTGAAATTCTGGTCTTTTTCCTAAAGACACTGCATCTTTTACTTTCATAATTTCCGGGTCAGACTCTTGTAAGATCTTAACTTTCTGGATAATTTCAGGTTCAATCCTTAATGCACTAAGCATACCGGTAAGACAGTCCACTTTTAATTTAAACTCTGAGTCCGTTACGGACTTTAACAAGCTCCATTCCGCCATTCTTAAACTAGCCATCTCCATAGCCGACTTATGACTAAGAGTATCCGCTACCTTATTCACCTTCCCTGGATGGTATCGTATCTCACAATCAGAATCCTTTAACAACTCCATCCACCTCCTTTGTCTCATGTTCAACTCCTTTTGTGAGAACAAATATTACAAGCTCTTATGATCTGTATAAATCTCAAACTTTTCCCCATATAAATAATGCCTCAATATCTTCAAAGCGAACACTACAGCTGCTGATTCTAAATCATGCGTTTGGTAGTTTAGTTCATGAAGTTTCAGTTGTCTAGATGCATAGGCTATGACCTTGCCATGCTGCATTAAAACACATCCCAATTCATTGTGAGACGCATCACTATACACTGTAAAACCATTAGATCCAGTTGGTATAGTCAAGATTGGAGCCAAGGTCAATTTTCTTTATAGCTCCTGGAAACTCCTTTCGCATTCCCCATTCCATTCAAACTTCGCGTTCTTTCGAGTCAATTTTGTTAAAGGACCTGCTAATCGTGAAAACCCTTCAATAAACCTTCTATAATAACTAGCCAGTCCTAAGAAACTCCGTAGTTCAGTAGGTGTTGTCGGTTTCGGCCAATTTATTACCATCTCAACTTTTTCTGGGTCCACTAAAATTCCTCCTCCTGATACCACGTGCCCCAAAAATATTATCTGGTCCAGCCAGAATTCACACTTGCTCAATTTGGCATACAGCTTAGGATCTCTCAGAGTTTGCAAAACTATCCTCAAGTGTTGTTCATGCTCTTTAGGCCCTCTCGAATATATCAAGATATCATCAATAAAAACAATCACAAACTGGTCTAAATAAGGCTTAAATACCCTATTCATTAGGTCCATAAATGCAGCCGATGCATTTGTTAAACCAAATGCCATGACAAGGAAGTCATAGTGTCCATAACGAGTCCTAAACGCAGTCTTAAGAATGTCTTCTTTCTTAATTCTTAGCTGATAGTATCCCGACCTTAAGTCAATCTTAGAGAAGACCGAACTTTCCTGGAGTTGGTCAAATAGGTCATCAATTCTAGGCAAACGATATTTATTTTTAATGGTAACTTGATTTAGTTGCCTATAGTCAATGCACAAACACATCGACCCATCTTTCTTTTTCACAAACAAGACTGCTGCACCCCAAGGTGAAGCACTTGGCCTAATGAATCCTTTATCAAGCAACTCCTGTAGTTGCACTTTCAACTTCTTCAATTCCATTAAGGCCATCCTGTACGGGGCTTTCGATATTGGTCCTGTTCCAGGCATTAATTCAATTTCAAACTCAATTTCTCGTTCCGGCGGTAATCCAGGCAACTCCTCAGGAAATACATCTTGAAATTCATTAACCACTCGAATTTCATCAACCTTAGGCTCTTCCTTAGTATGATCTTTAACCATGGCCAGGTACCCTTGACATCCTTTGTCAAGTAACGCACGTGCTTCTATTGCTGAAATAAGTACTATAGGTAGGTTGGTCTGACCTCCCAAAAATTCATAACTAGACTGATCAGGTAAAATAAATTGGATCATTTTTCTATAACAATCCATTTTGGCCCGATACTTATGAAGCCAATCCATTCCTATGATAACATCAAAATCATACATAGCCATTACGACCAAGTCTATTTCCATATCCTTTCCTCCCATTGTTATCTTACAATTTTCACACACCAGCGTAGACAATACCATATTCTTTAAAGGTGTAGAAACACAAAAAGGCGTCTCAAGAGACGTAGTTTCTATTTTACTCAACTTTTTCTATCTTTCAGACACAAATGAATGCGTAGCACCCGTATCAAACAATGCATATGCCTTTTTATCATTTATAAGGATCGTACCTGAGATAACATTTTTGGAAGCTTCCGCTTCCTCTTGGGTGATCGCATACACTCTTCCCTGTGCTGGTGGTCTCTGTGGATTCCTTTGTTGATATGGTCCAGCAGTACGTTGTGGTACTCGTCGCATTGGGTTAATACTTGGTTGCGACCTCTCTTGTGGACAATCTTTCTTAAGGTGCCCTACCTATCCACAACCATAGCATTTCAACTGTCCATTACAAGGTCCTGGGCCATGTCGCCCATCACACCTTCGACATTCTTCATTTCAATGAGGTGCTCTTCCTAGATTCAAGCCATCCCTGCCTTTTCCAAAATTCTTGAAATTGCCCTTCTTCTAAGACTCCAGGTTTGACCTTGACCTGTATAAGGTGTCTTACCCCGTCTCATATCACCAAAAGACGATTGTCTCTTATTCTCCGACTGTTCCCTTACTAACTCCTGCTCCACCAACTGTGCCCTTTCATAGATCTCATTATAATCTCTTATGTTCAAAGGCACCAATTGTTTCTTGATATCGGTTCTCAACCCTTTCAGAAACCTCTTAGCTTTCTCTTATTGATCCTCAATTAGTCTAAGATCATATCTAGACAGTTTAGAAAATCTTGCCTCATATCGGTCCACTGTCAGCTCCTTTTGTTCTAACTGAACAAATTCTGAAATCTTCTTGTCCCTAGCACAGTCAGAAAAATGCTTTCTATTGAAAGCTCTGACAAACTCGTCCCAATTAACATCAGTCGCTGGTGGAAAGATTGTGTCCCTTGAAACTCTCCACCAAAACTTTGCATTTCCCTCTAGCTGGTACTCTGCCAAAGTTATTTTCTCAGCATCATTGCAGTCCAACAACCGGAAAATTTGTTCCATCCCATCAATCCAATGCTCCACCTCCTCAGGACTTCCCATTCCACTGAACTTAGGTGGTTTCAACTTCAAAAATTGCTCCACCAATCCTTGAGTATGGCGTTCTGCTTCGAGCAGTTGCTACGCTTGTCTTTCCATCAGATTTCCTATATTGGCCAATGCCTGCAAGATATCTTCCATCCGGGGTTGAGCCCTTGCTGCAGAGGCTTCAGCCCTCGATGGATGATGACTTTCATATCGTACCATGATTTTCCTGCAGTTTCCAAGCATTTGCCTCAGCAAATATCTGTGACTCAATGTCTTCATTAAAAACAACAGCAACTAAGGAAAAATAAGTAACATAACCATGTTACTGGTACCTAAAAGCAACTCATAATAACCACTGGGGATTTATGAGTGAATACCCATCACCCGTTATTCAAAGTTACCCAACTATTCCAATTAATATCCTATGGTGTGCATTGTCATCATGTTCCTCAATTTCCAAAGAGACTCCTTATCACTCCAATCTATAACCATTGCTCTGATACCAACCGGCTGTGGCACCCCCGATTTAGTAAGGTCGTCACAGATACCTATCGCTCCACCTAATGGATACCAGTTACATATCTTCATTTCGGGGTTAAAGAACAACTGTAGTTTCTTAGGCATATATATATATATATATATATATATATATATATATATATATATATATATATTTTAAAAGAAAAAGGCGTAGCTCATAGTGAATATAAGGACAAGTCACACCATCCCTCTACTCCCATAACGATGATACAATGCACAACAACTGCGCACCATAAGAAAAAATAATGCCGATTCACTATTATTTATATTTTCATGATGGACATCTCGGGTCGGTATAACCAAAAAGCCAAGACTTTTAGCTAAACTTGGCTACAACTCAAAAGAGAGATCTCGACCCCCTACATCGATCATGTATAACCCTCCATCTTCAAGTGTTGGCTACCCCAAAAAACGTCAGCTCCCACTCCTCATGCGGGCCATCACACCCATCCTGGTGCATCGGGCGGTGGCGGTGGCAACATCCCCTACATCACTCTGTCACGGCGGACGTGGACAGATAAGAACTCCTGGATGACTAGGCCCCCAGCCAGGCCCACATCATACATCACCAGCACACGAACCCGTATGAACACCAAACCAAGGATGGTGGCACAATCAAGCTCCATACACTCAACCTCCACGTCAGATGGAAGGCCGTAAACGGTAACCCACGTGACCGGAGGGAGAGGCATCTTTCTAATCTGAAATGTCGGTCCCCAAAGGGGGTGAGTACAACCACTCAGCAAGTAAAAGATCCATTAAACTACTCAATGCATCAAACAGAACAATCATGACATCATAGTAGAGTACATATAGTTCATACATGTTAAACATGTCTTACCTTTCAGCCATGCACATTTCATCAAAACAGCCATGTATATAAGTTACCATACTATATGCACATACCGCCATGCACTTATACACATTATATCATATAGCCATGCATACATGTCACCAGATTATGTGCATATACCACCATGCACTTATACACATTATATCATGTAGCCATGCATACATGTCACTATATCAAGTGCATATACCACCATGCACTTGTACACATTATATCATACAGCCATGCATATATGTCACCGGATCATGTGCATATACCACCATGCACTTATACATGTAACATCATTCTGCCATGCATACATGTCACCATACTATATGCATGCTTCAATTTCAGCTTTTTATCTTTCAATTTGGTCACCACATTTTTCTTTCCCGGGACCAATAATTGCATCCCACAATTTATCGCTTGCATCCAACCTGACATCGCGAGGAACCTCCGGCACACACCTTCGAGCATCTGGCACTCACCTTTGGGCATCCCGGCACTCTCGGGGCATCGTCAGCTCACACCTCCGACGATATCCTCATTTATCATAATTCATATTCACATTTGTGTCTCAATATCAACATGGCACATGATGTGATGGCAACAAGGTCAATTTCAGCTTTTGATTTATATGTAATGCCAAATATCATCACATGTGCAGCAAGATTCAATCACTTAAAGACAATATAATTCATGGGGCAAATTCATGGATTATTGCTATTATTTTAGAAACGGAATGCGTTCTTTTAATTTACACTTCTTAAAATTTAGTGATTGACTCTAATAATTTCTAAGAATTTAATACATCATAGACAAGCTCTAGAGGCATTTATCTCATGAAGAACACAACACCACCAGAATTTCATACAAAACAGAATAGTCCATGCATTACAGCTTTTGAAATTCGCACAATCCAGCTTGCTCAGTTTTAGAAAACATGTTATTTAAATACCCAAATGACTTTCAAAAATTATGAAATTCGAACATGTGATAGTCAAGACATAAAAGCAGATATTTCATGGAGAACACTACAACAAAAGATCTCCATATAATTCGGTATAGACCATGCATCACAGTACTACTATTCTAACAGTTCAACTTGCACAGTGTTTGAAACATTTTTGGTTAAATAGGCAAATGAACTTCAAAAATTACGAAATTTGAATATGTTGTAGGGAAGACATGAAGAGAGATATTTCATCCAGAACACGTTTCCAAAAGAACCTCATACAAAACGATATAGTCCACGCATTGCAACTTACAAAGTCCGAACACATCAGATTGCACAGTTTTAGAAACATTTCCGATTAAATACACAAATGACCTTCCAAAATTATGAAATTCGACTATGTGATAGCCAAGACCATAGGTTAGATACTTCATGAAGACATCAAAGTCAGATTCGTCCTAGGTATTTAAATATGGACGGTTAAAGCCCCTGTTCCTAGTACCGAAATTTCCAGATCTAACCATCTCCAAAGGACCACGATTTCACCTACTTATTCTTGTTTTTTTTCTCTAAATGTTTTATATGTTAAACCTCAGGATGTCCTTTACAACTTTTGTTTAGAGATCAAAGCCAAAATTAGACTAGAACATCACATGCAAGTCACTAGAACATCCAAGGCCGAGCTGTTTTTCTCAAGAACAGTACACTAGACTAGAGCACCACTCTTATAACTTCAATTTTTCACATTCTATATAGCCGAAATTGTTACCATTCAATCACACACACTAAGCACAGCATACAAGAGTAGATCAAGGGATCCCACTTGCCTCCAAACCGAGCAAACGGCGAGCACAACGGCGAGACACGGCGGCAACGGACAGCGGGGAGCAAGGCGGAGGATCGACGGACGGCCCTCTTCCTTCCTCTCTTCCTTTCTCCCTTTCCTCTCCTTCCTCTCTTCCTCTCCTCTCTCTCTACCGTGCGACACACCTCTCTCTCTCTCTCTCTCTCTCTCTCTCTCTCTCGGTTCCTTTACCGGTCACTTTTCCCCCTAATTTCCTTCCCTCCATCATTAGCCATTATTAATCTTGCATGGCTTGACACTTGGCCATCTTCTTAGGACAAATGGGGGAGGCCTGCAAACCGGTCTCTCCACCCCTTCTTCGTGTGGTCGACGGCCCCTCATGGGCTCTATGGGCCGGTCATTTTGGCCCATCTTATGCCCAACACTCTTGGGCCTAAGACCCAAGCTTAATTGACCCAAGATTACCCAAAAAAAAAAAAAAAAACAGCTTAATCCTTATTTATACAGAGTACTAAGTTACTAATTTAAAAAAAAAAAACTATAATACTTTGTAACATAGATTAATAAAATCGAACTTATAAAATTTATTGCCAAAGATATAATTTCCTCATAAAATAAATCTTGATCTCACATGGGCATGGAACATGTTTCCAACAAAATATTCACCCATTAGGTGCTTGGCCATTAATCTATTACACTTCTTTTGGTCTAAAGACCACAACATAGGTAATTAATACGTCCATCACCCTTCCATAGGTTGTAAGGCATCTAGAGGTTGCCATGGAGTTTTAGGATGCCACAGCAAAGTCAACAACAACATTCTCAACCGCGCCAGTCTTCTCAATACTAGACACAAGATCCTCCACATAATCAACCAGAAGAAGAAATTGTGGAAGATGTAGAACCTGTAAGAATGCTGACTCCTAAATTTCTTTTCAAACTTTATTCTAAGTTCAAAGAAGGTGGTACTGCAATGACTTTGATCGATGATTTTCTGAGAGAGAGGGGTTAGAAAAATGAAACCTTGTTCTTGCGTGAGATGGAAAAGATGGGCATTGGGCCTAAAGGGTTGGCTGATAGAACATTTGCCAACTTTTCGAGTGACCCATGTTTTGGTACTTTCAATCAGCCTGAAGGAAAAGACGACGATGAAAGGATGTTCACACATTTTCAACCTAGGATGGGAGTGGCTGCAAATGTTCGTGGTGAGAGAGCAAGTGTTTTCCGCTCTATGGATCATAAGAAGACCTATTCAAAATTGTTGAAGCGAGGGGCTATGAATCCTAGAAGTGTTGATTTTGATTTTCTTGATTCGGTGAATGTAAATTTGAGAGAGAAATTTGCACTCCTTCAAATGGAACGATTTTGCTTTGAGACAACAATCGTCTATCTAGCACTCACGGCGTACTTCTATTCAAATCTATCATTCTTTGATGGGAATAGATTTTCCTTTACAGTTAGGGACAAGGAATTTGTGGTCGATGTAGACACCTTGGCTGACTTGATTGGGGTGGAAAGAGGGTGTTTCCAACCAATCAATGTATCAGTTGCTCACGCTACACTGGAACTTGTACGAGACAGGTTTAATAAAGGCAAAATTTCCTACACAATAATGAATGCTTCCAACATCTTGCTTCATAAGATCGTGATCAATTGCATCCGGCCCAAGTCTACGTCAAAGATTGATGTTTCTCATTCAAAAGCAAAGCTGATGTACACCATCAAAATTGGCTACAAGTTCTCTCTGCCTCACACTATCCTCATGCACATGTACATGACAGTGGTGAAGGACAAGGGATAACTCCTTTACTCTACTCTTATCACAATACTCTTCAGACACTTCAACATTCATATTCCTACTCCTTTGTGTATGCAAAGCATTGCTCCAATGGTCACTAAGATGCGTCTGAATGAGCTCAACAAGGCTTTAGAGAGTATGAAGGAGAAGTCTCCTGCCAAGGCAAAGCAAGACTCTGCAACAACAAAGCGGAAAGGCAAGGAACTAATGACTGAACCTATCAAGAAGAGGAGAGCACTCATCTTGGAGGATGAAGAAGAAGAGGATGACATTACTCTCTCCACCTTTGCCTTAAAGAATTTACAGAGTTTTGTTAGCTTTCAAGAGGGAAGAGAGACAGTAGAAAAAGAAGAGACAAAGAAGAGAGATGAGGGAAGAGAAGAGATGAGAATAGAGGAAGAAGAAGGAAGAATAGAGGAAGGAAGAAGAGAAGAAGAAGAAGAAGAAGAAGAAGATGAGGGTCAAGAGGACTCTTTTGAGCCAACCTTGGCTGTATCTTTGTCAAGTGACTTTGAAAAGACAGAGTGGAACTACTGAAGAAAGAGGAAAAGGGACACATCACTCAAATGTTGAAGTTGAAGAAGAACAAGAAGAAGAATTAATTGCTCCACCCGAAGGCACACAAATAGGGGGAGCTGCTGAAAAACAAGGTATTTCTTCACCTACTCTGGTATCACCTACTAGTGATGTTAGTCGATGCAACAAATCCAGAGGATGTGTATGCCTCCCTTTACCCTGAAGCAAACATTAAGGCATCCACTCCTAGTCATGGTGGACGAACTGCTAAAGAACTCTCTAAACTCAAGACTCCTGAAACTGACTCAGCTGGGACTTAGTGCTACACCAGAATAAACAGCACACTTTTCAAGACTACTGGATATCCAATTGGATTTAAGGAGATGTCAATATGGCTTTGAGTTTAAGATAAAGGATCTAAAGAAAGCTTTCTTAACTACTTCAGTTTCTCTGCAAGAACAGCTACTCGTCCTGAAGACTCAAGTGCAAGATACTATGAAAGGTAAAGATTTACAGCAATTGAAGGAAACTCTTGGAAAGCTTGAGGAAACAGTCAAATTCATGGGAGAATTTCAGCTCGTTTGGATTCCAAGATAGCCCTGATTTTCACACAACTCTTATCACTCAACCTTTTTACTGTTGACAAAAAGGGGGATAAGTTATGCAGATTTTTGCAGATTTATCTTTTTGAGTACATTTCTCAAGTTTTTTTTTTTTGTTTAATTTTGATGACCTTTGGTTGATATTTTTATTTTTGGACTTCTGACTTTGGACCTTTGACTGCTATCTTGATTTGAATCTTTGAGGCTTGCAGTAACTTAGTCTATGATACTAATTATAGATAGATAGTTATTTTATCTTGCTGGACTAACATGTTTTCTGTGGATGCAGAATCGATGCTATCCAAGCCTAATCAACTTATTTTTATAACATATCATGTTTGGCTTAAGTGTTGTTTTGCAGGTTAAAATTTTTTAAATCTGTAGGAAAGTTTTGTCACCATCAAAAAGGGGGAAATTGTTGGAGAAAACTTCTTATTATTTTGAAGCTGACAAAACCTTTCCTATAATATAGTCTAAAGAACTCCAGACGCTACTGTCAAGGTCTGAAGACTACTAGGCTTTAATCTCAAAGTCGAACCTCACTAATAGATTCTAGACCAAAGAATGAAGACTTATTTAGATGAAGGTTTATCTTTAAGGATTCGGTTCGTTTGGTTCATGGAAGATCTTATGGCTGGATATAGCATCTTATGATCAATTATTCTTATTGGAATCCACTCCGATATGAAGATCTTTTGAAGGGCGAGCAAACTTGGAAGGTTCTACTTATGAAAACCAAAATCCCGATTGTATAAGCGAGCAGGATTAATGGGCTATCATCACATTCCTTAAATGACTCGAGATCTATTTAATTGATTCTGTCCAATTGGTAGATTGGAAGAACACCTTTGGAAAGTGCCAACGGTTGTAGAGGCATGGATGAGTATATAAGTAAGACTCTTAAGTTGTTTGAGTGTGTACATGAAAGAAAGTTTTCAAATTCTGAAACTTCCTAATTCTTTGCTACTTCAATTGTCGAGCTAAAAGTTGTACTCAAAAGAGAGAGAAAACACCTGTTAGACTTTGAAATAGTGAAGTCAAGAACATGAGACTGTAAAATCTCTTTTGATTCATAGTGAAATCCAACTAGTGGCCTGTCAGTGCTGGAGAGTGAACGTAGGCTTCATCTAAGCCGAACCACTATAAACTTTGTGTTCGAATTCCCTATCCTTAACTCCTTACTTTTATTCGTTGCTTTATATAATTGTTTAAAGCTATTTACGTTCTTAGTCAATTATCTTTAAAAGACAATTTATTACTATTCAGTCTTGCGAGAAAATTTTATTTACACCTATTCACCCCCCTCTAGATGTTCTTACTAGCCCTTTCAGCTCCCACTGTGTCGTGGTGTTGCCAGACCACTTTAACCAATTAGATCATCTTGGTGCGCAGAACCTGTTTCTTGTGATCTATGATCTGAACCGATCATTCCACGTACGACATTCAGTCGTCCACATCTAACTCTTCAAAATTTAGCACGTCAAGCTCATACTTCCTCAACATCGACACGTGAAAGACGTCATACACTTGCGCCAACCTTGGTGGCAATGCAAGACGATACGCTAGGATCTCGATTCTTTCAAGAATCTCAAAGGGACCTACGTACCTTGGACTTGATGTCAACAGGTGACACTTTTAGAAAGACGTGATCCCCAACTTAGAACTCCAAGGGCCTTCGACGTTTATCTAAGTAGGTTTTCTAGCGGCTCTAAACAGTTTTTAATTTGTTTCTATAATAATGGCAACTGCATCCACTGACTGATGGGCCTGTGATCTTTCATTCTCCGACCACATCCCAACACATTGGCGTTCTACACGCTCTGCCATATAACGCTTCAAAAGGAGCCATCTGAATACTCTACTGGTAGCTGTTGTTATAGGCAAACTCGACAAGATGAAGCTGTTCCTCCCAGCTTCCCTTGAAATCTAACACGCAAGCTCACAATATGTCTTCGAGGGTTTGAATTGTCCTCTCAAACTAGCCATCCATTTGTGGATGATAGGCCGTACTGTACTGCAGCTTCGTTTCTAAAGCAGTCTGCAAACTTTTCCAAAAAACAGCTGCAAACCTCGAGTCTCGGTCTGATGTAATTGTCACAGGCACTCTATGCAAATGAACTATTTGACACACATACAACCCCACATGCCCGTCCAAATCAAGGTCCTTTCGTACTGTGATGAAGTGAGCTAACTTCATCAGTCTGTTAACCACTACCCAAATGGAATTATTCCTTCTCTGGCTCCTTGATAAGCCTGTCACAAAATCCATTATGATGTATTTCCATTTCCATTCGGGAATCTCGAGAGGTTGTAGAGGTCCACTCGGTTTATAGTGTTATGCCTTCACTTGCTGACACGTTAGACACTTGGCGATGTCCACTTTTATGCTAAACCACCAATAATGTTGATGCAGATTCTGATACATCTTCGTACTACCGGGATGAATGCTATAACTACTACAATAAGCTTTGATAAAATCTCTTCCTTAAGTGCTACATCGTCAGGTACACATAATCGTCCTCGGAACCTTAGTGTTCCATCTTCAAAAATCTGAAAGTCAGCCTTTCTCTTTTCGGTATCCTCTTATAGGATTTTCTTAATATCCTGATCTGTCGGCTGAAGCATCTTGATTCTAATCTGCACTTCCGGCTCGATTCTGAGGGTGACCATAAGATTTGAAAGGTGGCCTACCTCAAATTTGAAAACCGAGTCTCAAGCTCTCTTAAGTAGAAACCATTCCTTGAGTACCATCTACGCTACTAAAGACTTCCGACTTAGTGCGTATGTGACCTTATTCGCCTTTCTAGGGTGGTACAGAATATCATAATCATAGTCTTTCAGGAGTTCCATCCACCAACACCGCTATCTCATATTCATCTCTTTCTGAGAGAATAGGTACTTGAGACTTTGATGGTCTGTGAAAATCTGGAGTCTTTCTCCACACAAATAATGTCTCCAAATCTTCAAAGCGAAAATAATCGCTACGAGATCTAAGTCATGTGTCGGGTAATTTAGCTCGTGAGGTCTCAACTGACGGGACGCATATGCAAACAACCCTACCATATTGCATTAACACGCAACCCAATCCTCTAAATGACACATCACTGTAGATCTCGTATCCTCCAGGACCAGATGAAATCGTCAACACAAGTGTGATAGTTAGCTTCTACTTAAACTCTTGGAAACTGCACTCGCACTTATCTGTCCATACAAATTTCTCTTCCTTTTCAATAGTCGAGTCAACGGCGATGCTAATGCTGAAAACCCTTCTACGAACCTTCTGTAATACCCTGCTAAACCCAAGAAACTTCCAATCTCAATCACGATACTTAGTCTTGGCTAGTTGATCACTGCTTGAATCTTGGTTGGATCCATGAAGATTCCTTTGTCTAAAATCACGTGACCTCGGAAAGCAACAAGGGTTAACCAAAACTCACACTTGCTAAACTTAGTGTAGAACTCGTGATTCCTCAGTGTCTACAACACCATCCTCAAATATCTTTCATGCTCCTCTAGACTTCTCGAGTACACCAGGATATCGTCGATGAACACGATCACAAACTAATCTAGGTATTCTTTGAACACTCAATTCATCAGATCCATAAAAGCAGTTGGGGTGTTCATCAAGCCAAACGGCATTATAGTAAACTCATAATGACCATATTGAGTATGAAACGCTGACTTTGGTATATCCTCATTTCTAATCCTCAACTGATGATACCCTGTCCTCAAGTCGATCTTTGAAAATATTGATGCTCCTTGCAACTGATCAAACAAGTCATCGATCCTCAACAGTGAATACTTGTTCTTGATCGTCACCTGATTAAATTGGCGATAGTCGATGCACAGGCGCAACGAACCATCTTTCTTTTTCACGAACAAAACTGATGCTCCTCAAGGTGATGCACTAGGACGTATAAATCCATTATCCAACAATTCTCGCATCTGCACCTTCATCTTTCAATTCAGACAACGCCATCCGGTAAGGAGCCTTAAAGATTGGCTTATCCTAAGGGCTAACTCAATCATAAACTCAATCTCACTTTTTGAGCGGCAGACCTAGCAATTATTTCGGAAACACATCTGGAAATTCCCAAACCATTGCTATGTTTTTTATCTTCAGTTCCTCAACTATCGTATCCACAACAATGGCTAAGTAACCTTGGCAACCCTCGTCTAACAAACGGGTTGCCTCAAGCGACAAGATCAAGGTAATTGAGGGTCCTCCTCAACTCCCAATAAACTCAAAACTTTCACCCGCTAATGGGTTAAACTGAATCGCTTTATGATAGCAGTCCATCTTAGCTTGTTTCTTGGTGAGTCTATCCATGCCAATTATCACATCAAAATCATATATGGCTAGGACTATCAAATCTATCCTCCCCTCTCGCTCACCAATCACTAACTTACAACCCGGACAACCCACTGTAGCTAACACCTTATCCTTTAACGGTGTAGATATGCTAACTACTAACTCCAACAACTCAAGAATCAATCCTACTATCTTAAAAAATTGTTCAACTATAAACAAATGAGTTGCACCAAGGTCAAATAAAGCATAAACAGCGTGGTCGTTCAACGAGACCATACCTATAATCACATTAGGTGCGTCCTCAGCCTATCCTCTCATGATATCATATGTCCTTCCTTAAGCTGGAGATCGGATCAATCCACCCTATTGTGCATTCGGTGGCGCATATCCAAGATTCCGACCCATCGACGATGGTGGCGGCAACTACGGCGGTCCCGTCTATCTCCTAGGATCATTCCTAGCCATGTGACCTTGCTGGCTACACTTAAAACAAGCACCCAACCTAGAATGACACGGGATTGATCCATGTTGCCTTCCACAGAAACGACACGCACCATGCTATCTTGACGCTAACTTTCCTATTCCACCATTATTATTAGGCGGAATAAGGTACCTTCCTCCGGTTATCGATCTTTTCCCCAGATGCAGCAACTTGTTCATTCTGGTCTCTCTCTTCATTTGGACCCGTTCATATAGATTGTTGAAGTTCCTCAAGTTGAGTAGTATCAATGGACTCCTTAGTTCCTATCTGAGTCCATCTTGAATCTCTTAGCTCGGTCTATCGAATCCTCGACCAATTCAGTTCTAAACTTTTTAATATTTTTACCAATTCAATCTATATGCCCAATTTTGGTCGGTCAACGCTGACGTGGATGTCAGCGGTGGTCGAGACGCTGACGTGGCAATTTTTATGATTTTTTTTAGAATTTTTAATTAATTTTTTTCTTTTTTTCTTTTTTTTTCCTTTTACTTTTTCCCTTCTTCCTCCTTGGACTGTTCCGCAAGTGGCCGATGAGCCTCCGGTGAGGCTCGCTAGCCACTGGGCGAGGGCCGTGAAGCCCTCACTTGCCGCTGGCGAGGGTCATGGCCCTCGCCTACCTCCGATGAGGGCCGTGACCCTCGCTCGATCTCTCCTAGGGCTGCCGGCGAGGCGGCTTCACCCAGATGTGGGCGAGGCCAACCTTGCCTTGGCCTTGCTGCAGGTGAACGCGGCTTCACCCATGATCGGCAAGGCTAACGCGGCCCTCACCAAGTCTTGTCGTGGGTGAGGCTAGCCTCACCTAGATTTGGGTTAAGTCGCCTCACCTGCAACCTTGGGTAAGGCCGAGCGAGGGCCGCGACCCTCGCCAGTGACTAGCGAGGGCTTAGCGGCCCTCACCTCCACCCTGGAAATGGCCGACATAGCCTCACTAGCTGTGGGCAATGCGGGCCTTGCCCAGATCCAGGTGAAGCCTCCTCGCCGACGGCCCTAGGACAAGCCGAGCGAGGGCTGCGACCCTTGCCGATAATAGGGGAGGGCTTTGTGGCCCTCGCCCAGTGGCCGGAAGAGTCCAAGGAGGAAGAAGGGAGAAAAGAAAAGGAACAAAAAAAATAAATAAGAAATTAATTAAAAATTTTGAAAAAAATAATTAAAAAAACCATAAAAATTGCCACTTCAGCATCAGCTGGCCAAAATTTGTCGGATGGGCTGAATTGGTACCAATATTAAAAGGCTTAGGACTAAATTGGTCAAATTGAAAAGTTTAGAACTGAATTGCTACCAATACAATAGGTTTATGACTTTTTTTGTACTTTTCCCGATTTCTGAGAGATATGTTCTGTACTTACATTTCAAAGACATCTACGGGTAAACAAGCTCCACAATCTCTCCTGTATCATGTCTAATTAGCATGTATTAAAAAAAATTGTCTTAACAAATGTAATTAACAAATGGTCTTCGCATACTATAGATATCCAATTATGTAAATCTCATCTAGACCCTATATTGTTCATCTGTTGAGATTAGAAGTTATTGTTTTGCCAAAAGATTAACAAAATTTAGGTGCAACAAAAGTCACATGGTCGATTGCTCTTCTTTCATCTCATAAGAATCGTGATGTACACGTAGAGAAACTCAAAGATAAAGAAAAAGTTTGATTCAAAGATAAAGAAAAATTTAGGTAAAACAAAAGTCACATGGTCGATTGCTCTTCTTTCATCTCATAAGAATCGTGATGTACACGTAGAGAAACTCAAAGATAAAGAAAAAGTTTGATTCAATGGCCTCTCAATATAAGCAATGGGGTCATTTGTTGATCCCTGTACTTTCGTGCACAGAAATTTGGCCATGTCCCCTGATACCCATTTGATGCAAGTGTGTTAATGTTAGGGGTGAGCATGGTCCGGGATGGGCCGGCCCACCCCCTAACCCTAGGACCAACCCGCACAATGCCGGTCCTTAATTTTTGAGACCGAGGACCGATCTTATTGAGTTTGGGATTGAGGACCGGACCAATCCAGTGAGTTCGGTCCCATTCCAAGGTCAACTCGAGACCAACCGATAATTTATTTATTTCATTTTTTGTACTCTCTGAAAAGGTAACCAAGGACCGGACCAACTCAATGGGTTTGGTCCGGTTCCAATGTCAACCCAAGAGCAACCAATAATTTTTTGTTTCATTTTTTGTATTCACTAAAAAGGCGAACAAGGACCGGACCGACCCTATGGGTTTAGTGACAAGCGAGGTCAGCTAAGAGAGGCGAGTGACAAGTGTCAAGTGGGGTGAGCATCGAGCGTTGAGCAGGGAGCAACAAGCCAAGTGAGCATCGAGCGACGAGCGGCACCAGTAACCCAAAATGAGTGAGGTGAGTGTCGAGTGGCGAGCGGAGAAGTTGTTTCTTTCAATTTTAGCAAATTAAAGACTAAGAGGAACAATAAGATAGCAAATGATAAGTACTATAGGAGGATGCCGTGAGGAGCTATTTATGCCCTTTTGAACGCCGTGAGGACTCCTCACAAAAACATTTTTCTCCTTTGTAAACTATGGTTGTTAACGCCGTAAAAAACATTAAAAGATCAAAGTTATTAAAAAATAGTATAAAATTACTTGAACTCCTTACTAATGAGCTATTTAATATTGTTGACACTGTTTATTTTATGATTTTCTCTCAGGACCAAGGACCAACCCGGTCTTCCTAAGAACCGAACCAGGACCAGCAAGGTGGGCTAGTCCGGGATTGGTCCAGGGTTGACCCTAGACCGATGCTCACCCCTAGTTAATGTCAGCCTTCCATTTGATGTGTGTTGTCAGATGTCCAAACAAAAACTTTTTTAATGTCAGATTAGATTGAGCATGATAATACTGCTTATGTCAAGGCCACTAGATCCCTAGTGAAGGCCGGTACAAAAGAAAAATTCTACGATCCACCCATTGTCACGTAAAATATTATGGTGTGTTGTTGTAATTACAAAAAAAATGTCATTGTGCACGATAAATTTGTTACATTACATTGTGGCATATTATATATTCTTGTGCCAAATGTTATGGAAAAAATATAAGGCCGTTTAATTACATTTACGTAACCCTTTTTCTGTTTTTTTCACATGAAAACGTCATTCTGGCAAAATAAATAAATAAGAATATCGTTTGGATGACTTTGGATGAAATAAGTTTTTTAAAGAACAAAAAAACCAATATCATCATATTCTTGAAGGCAAAAGAAAAATGTTTTTCACAAGCAGAAAATTGGGGTTGCGGTTTTCTCTAACTTAGATTGATAGAGAGAAAAGATAGCGGATCTCTTCTATTTAAGAATTATATTCTTCTTCGTCACCACAAAATGATGAGAGATTTCAATGTCTTTCAAATTTTTGTAGAACTTTTGTAAGGATGAAATAGCAAATTCAATGGCAACAGCACGTTATTAGTAATAGTAGTGATCCCTCTCATAGCATGTCATAAGAACATCTTTATAATTTTTTGCTTGTCCTTTATTTATTGAAGTTTTCTTATCAGTGATGGCTTGTCGAGGAGTCCAAGACTTCTTTTGCAATCCAAAGGTCACTAGTCAATTCTCTAATCTATCCCATATCTTAAGAATCTGTGGTTGGTTTGCGAAGGATGAGCCTAGATTTAGTTGTATCGCAGGTCTGGGGCTTCTACACTCTAACCTTGAAGGACTGCAATGATGGGCTTGCTCAATGGACAATCAATATTTCTTGGGCACTTTAAGTTGAACATTTCAATAGCGGGTGCGGTAGGTTTAAACCTTGCCTTAATCATTTTTCTTTCGTAAAATTAATTTCTTTTTATGTTTGATGAACAAATAATGATACCAATGAATTGAGAGTAGTTCTTTTAATGTCATAAAAAAAATGAAAGTGCTATTTTTGTTAGTTCCAACTGTTTGATATTTATTTCAACTATAGTGTTTTGAATGAAAGATGTTGTGGAGTAATAAAATAAGCAAAAAGTATATTATCACTGAGACATGAAAAACATTGTTTAGTGAAAATGATATTACATAAACACTTATTAGACCAAATATATTTGAATGAAAATGTTTAAATAAACTATAAACAAGGTAAATATTTTCACAATTTATATGTCAAAAAAAAAACATTATAACTGTAGCTAAAGGGCATAGTATAGTATTTTATTACACCTAAAAATTTTCAGATGACGAAAGGAACCAACAGTGAGGTAAATTCTGCAGGAAATGGAAGATGTAAGATAAGAAGGACGCGTGATTTCCATTGCATTACAAAGGAAGTGCGTCTTGGCTTGCTTTTTATGAGTTGCCCACCTTGATGACTATAAGCAGACATCAGTTACTTTATTGATTGTGCTCCCAAGGGGGTTGAAAATTGGAATCGAAAGAAAAATCAAATATATATCTATAAAAAAAAAATGCTCTCTTCAACCCAACTAATAAAATTATTATGGAAGTATATCTGATTTGTCAAATAACTTAGAAGATGACACAGCAATTAAATGTATTTTGGGCCTCATTCTAATTTTGTCTATAAAAGTTATAGGTCCAACCTCTAAGGTTGGCATATGTTGATTGGGGTATTAAGAGATTTCTAGTTTAGGAATTGGAGTCGTATATTCAAATTTCACTAATTGAGTATAAAATGATTTGAATCAATTTCACCTGCACAAGTAAAAGGTTTTGGATTTAGAGGGCTTGATAATTGATTATTGGCACCTTTGCAATATGTGATCCAGAGCGAATCACGCCATGAGTAGGACAAATGAATGTCGATAATTCACTTGAAGATTGCGGACTGCCAACGCGGCCAAACTTCACCCAGTCCACCGCTAGTTTGTTACTACAACTCTTAATTTTTTTTTTATCGGATGTCAAATTTTTAGATTCAGTCTGTATAATGTAATAGGTTTTTTTTTTTTTTAATAATAGATGATTATGGAATCCCAATAATCGGTGAAGCTAGGTATTCCAATTCCACACCTTTCAACAAACAATATTCCATGAGTAATCCAAATTTAAGGGTTTTCCCCAAACATGAACAATCAAGGTATTGGTGCCACGATCCTCCCAAAGGGGCATCAGGAAAAAAGACAGGTCTAGAGGTAATGTTTAGTCGAGGGCCAATGAGCCTCTGCCAACGTGGGTTCTCCCAAACCCTATCTCAAGTGACGTTAAGATTTATATTATAATTCAATTAACCCTATGAGAATTCTAAAGAGGAGTTGCCACTAACCTATGGAAGTTGGTTAAAAATCAAGTGAAGTATGAGAGTACACCTCACTTTTACCTCGCTTCCTTTGCAACAACAAATTTAGGGTTGGGTACTTAATTATACTAGTTATCTAATTAGTGCATTTTTTATACCTAAACTTGATTATTTGTTACATAAGTATCACATGCAATCTTCTTATCCAATTATGAATCCTAAAGTTCTCATCCATTAAGTTTCCATGCAATTTAAAAAAAAAAATTATTGTGATCCTAAAATGTATTCTAACCATTCAACTAAACAAACAAATTACAACACAAAAATGATACACAAGCAATCACAACAAACACGCCAAGAATAGTAGTGAATAGTGAGCTCAAAGGTAATGTTCGGTAAAGTAACCTGATATGGGTTGAACAAAGAATATTACATGGCTTTGTCAAATTGAATCAAATCCGAAGTCTAATTTTAATTCTAAAGAGAAATCTATAGCTAATGAAATCCATAATGGAGGAAAAAAATGCATACGGAAACCCTAAATGCAAATCTAATATAGAGGCAATAAGATTTCATCTTTTCCACTTTTTATATTTTTATTTTTTCTACATATTTATTTATTTAATCTAAACAAAAGACTTTTAGTGTTCAAGTTGCCTAAAAATCAAGAAGAATGTAATACCCAAAACAAAATGAAATTCGACTAAACCTATTACTAAAATGAATTAAAAAAGGGGATCAATAGACAATGATACCGAGAGTGGGCTAGCAGCATCTCATCAAACACTTGTTTTTTGGATGTGCGGGGAGAGAACACCTGTGGCACCCCTCGACGGACCCCAATCCGTTAGGGTCGCCACAGATTTCTTGACACTCACCCTACTACATACCAGTAAGATAACCTTTAAATTTTAGTGAAATCATGGTTCATAGGGGCTGATCAGTAGAATACTTTTCCTTTTTTTTTTTTTTTTGTAAAGGTCCTAGCGCAGTTCATCAGCAGAAGCATAAACAAGTCTCACCATCTCTCCATCCAATAACAATAATGCAATGCACACCAACTACGCACCAAAAGAAAAGATAAAACCGATTCACTTTTATTTATATTTTCGTGATGGACATTTCGGGTCGATACAACAAAAAGGCCATGATTTTTAACTATACTTGGCTATACCCAAAAGAGAACTCGACCCTATATGAAACATGTACATCCCTCCATCGACAAGTGTCGGCTATCCCCAAAAAGAAAACGTCAGCTCCCACCAGTCCTACGTGCCATCTGTAACACCCTGAACCCTTCGTAGGTCGTTACCAGTGCCGATGTTACATCTTATTACCTCTTTCTATCCTTTACTTAAAACAAATGTCATTAATCACAGGCATTTTTTTTTTTAAAGCGGTCCCATGCGCGACTCATAGCGGAAGCAAATTTCACATCGCCATCTACCCCCTACCAATCCATGATATAAATACACACCAGCTAAACATCATGATTTTATAAACAACTTCGACGCTTGGCTTACATACATATATAAAGCAAGATGGAGTTTTCTTTTGGGTCGGTACAAAAACAAGAAAGGTTAGGACTCTGCCATGTCCTACCTAAAATCTCAAAAAGAAACCTCGACCCCTAACATCATGCGTGCACAACACCCTCCCATCGAAGCGTCGACTATCTACATCAAAAAGATACCCAGCTCCTACTCATCACGCGCAGGTCTCACACCCAACCCGGTGCATCAGGTGGTGGCGGCGGCAGCATCCCTCGCATCGCTCCATCCCGTCGAACGTGCACAGAAATGAACTCTTGTATGACAGGGCCCCCAGCCAAGCCGATATCATACATCACCAGACATCGCACTCGGATAAACGTCGTCCGGGAACGAGAGGACAATCTATCTCCGTACACTCTACCTCTACATCGGACGGCGGACCATAGTATACCCCACGCGAGGCGAGTAGCGGCATACTTTCTAATCTGAAATGTTATCCCCAAAAGGGGTGAGTACAACCACTCAATGAGATAGGGAAATCAATAACAACTCAGTGCACCATGCATATCATCATACGATGCAGGCATTACTTACCTTTTTGATGTCATGCGTATTCATGCATCATCATAGCATACATATCATCATCATGGCATCTCATATATCATTATCATCAGCATGCATTTCATCATGCATAACATACCATGGATGATCATCATATCACATCACATCTCATCATCATCATGCATCATCGTGCATATATCATAGGTGATCATCATACCACATTACATCATCATCATCATGCATCATCATGCATATATCATAGGTGATCATCATACCGCATCACATCATCATCATCATCATGCATATCATCATGCATATCATATCATAGGTGATCATCATATCACATCACATCATCATCATCATGCATCATCATGCATATATCATAGGTGATCATCATATCGCATCACATCATCATCATCATCATCATCATGCATATCATCATGCATATCATATCATTTAATTTTCATCTTTTCTTTAATTTTGATCACCACATCACCCATCCTCAATCATCAATTTCATCATCATCCCTTCGAGCAAAGACCTCCGACAGGGTTCCCAGCATTCCAGCCATCTCACGGCCACCGAGCTTCCGGCCCCCCACATTCCGGGCATCTCGCATCTCAACTAGCATCACGAGGCATTCCCTTCGGGCAGAAACCTCGCGGGGCTTCCGGCCTTTACCCTTCTAGCCAGGCATCCCGCACCCAAATCCTGGTGTCGCGAGGCATCTCCGGGCATGTATCCGAGATACAACCGGACATCCGGCCCCCCACATTCCGGGCATCCTGAAACTCCCAGGGAACCTCTGGAATTATGCCACTTGGCCACCAGACATCATCCTCCACCACAACCTCTTACTCACATACCATTTTCCACATTCACCATTCCTTTTAAACCTTATTATCATATGGCATATGATTCACACACATGCATCACAATTCATGATCATACATACACCAATGTCATATAAAAATGCATCATAAATTCAATGGAATACATGGCCAATAAAATAATCCATTTTTATTTATTATTATTTTATTATTTTATTATTATTTTATTATTTTATTAATTTATTATTATATTTTCATAAATAAATATTTCATTCAATATTTATGATTTTCCCAAAATCACAATATTCAAACAATCACTAAACAAACAACTAGAATAACAATTTCATACAAAATTCATGGCCAATTGAATTTCACATAATTTCCCAATTTTCCACAAAATAGCACATAACATTCGGATAATGGCCAGATTGCACAGTTTACAATTAAATTCGATTAAAATACTCATATGGCCTCCAAAAATTACGAAATTTTACAGGGTGATAGCCAACACATTTTCGTGCATCTTTCATGAAGAACTCTAAGCCAAATTATTCATATATTAATTTATACAACTCCACGAAGCTTCTGGAACCTCTACCGTTTCGTCCAGAATGCATATCTCCGAAAAATTAAGGTTTCACCCATCTATTCTCTTTCGTTTCCTCTGAAATTTGAGTATGTTATGTATCAAGGTGTCCTTTACAAGTTTCATGAAGAGATCTAGGTTAAATAACCAAAGTATGATCGTCTTTTAAGTCCTTGAAGTTTCGGGTGTCTCGGTACACTTCAACAGAATCAATCGTCTCAAAGATCTAGCCGATTCACTAGGCTATACTCGTTCATTTCTCTTCAAATTTGATTATGTTATAGTTTAAGATGTTATCTACAACTTTCATGAAGACAAAAAAGTGAGATCTCCAACAGAAATCAACATGCAACCAAGAAATCAACAAGAGGTCAGTAGGAAATTCGCAGATCTGAAGTCTCCGTATAATAGAACCTTTGACCCCTCAAATCTTCATCGTTTTCTACTAAATTTCAGTATGTCATACTAGAAGATGTTAGCTTCAACTTTCATGAAGACACCGAAGCCAAAATCGCACTCCAATCACACATGCAAGCTCGAACAAGATACTGACTTCCACAAACCCGAACGAAAACAGTCACATGGCTTGAACACATCCAACCCTTACCTCGGTTTTTCGCCCAAATCACACCTAAAACCGAACATGCAACCAACAAAACAAACATGCAAGAGAAGTTAAGGACTCCACTTGCCTCCAAGATGAACAAACGGCGAGCACACGGCGGCGTACGGTGGTCGGACTAGGCGGACGAACGGCGGCACCTCCCTCTCGGCTCCGCCTCCTCTCTCCCTCTCGGTCTCTCCTCTCCCTTTCTCGAACACTCTCTCTCTCTCTCACCTCTCTCGGCCAAATGAACAAGGAGAACCAGCCACTCTTCTTCTCTCTCTCTTTTTATATCCCCTAAAGCCCATGATTAGCAATGATTGATTCACCTCACCAATGGCCAATGCATGCTCTTGCCATTTGCCACTTGTCCTTTTTATTTTTGAATCAATTGGGCTTGGGCTTAGGCCCATCCGGCCACTCCCTTGGGCTGGTCGAGCTCCCCTTCTTGGGCCACTAATGGGCCGACTAGCTTGGCCCACCAAGCTCTAGGCTAATGGGCCCAAGGCCCATTTCGAATTTAATCCCTTTTTTCATTTTTTTTTTTTGGAATTCCTTCCATAATATTTTTGAATTCAATTTTTTTCACCTTGGCCAAAGTCTCGGAATATTTTTAATTATTGAAATTTAAATCATATGGCCAAGCATTAATTTATTAAATTTAAATTCCCACACTCACAAGCATAATTCATTAAATTAAAAGACAAATTGGCTAAAGCATAAGCCATAAAATTCTATCACCTAATTAAAGACACTTAACACACCTTAAGGCTTGGCTTTGAATTTCTGGGATGCCACACCATCACACCCAACTCGGTGCATCGGGCGGCGGCGGTAGTAAAATCCCTAGCATCACCCCATTGCGTCGAACATGAACGAACAAAAACTCTTGGATGACAGGGCCATCAGCTGAACCCACGTCGTACATCACCAATACTCGAACTCAAACATACTCCAGACCAGGTATACTAATACAGGAATGCTCGGTGCACTCCACCTCGATGTCAGTAGGTATGCCATAGAAGGTATTACACACAACTGGTAAAAGAGGCATCTTTCTAATCTGAAATGTTAATCCCCAAAAGGGGTGAGTACAACCACTCAGCTGTAAAGATCCGCCAAACTACACAGTACATCAAATAGAACAATCAAGGTATCATGAATAAAACACATATCATTCATGCATTCAAGCATACCTTACCTTGCAGCCATGCATATATCATCATGCAACGTGCATATACCACCATGCACTTATCATCAAGCAGTCATGCATATATCACCATGCCATATGTACACATCCATGCGCATGATACAATCTCAATTTTATCTTTCCAGGGACCAGTGTTTTGCATTGTGGCATCCTAAAATTCATGGCAATCTCTAGAAGCATTAAAGTCTATGAATAGGTGATGGAAGTACCATCAAGTTATATTGTAGCTATTTGATTCATAATTTGCAATGACATTTATGGCCAAGCTTTTAGTGGATAATTGATTTGATAGGAAAGAAAATTCTATCATTGGCCATGTGTGTTATAAATTGGAATTATGGATTTATGACTTCAAGTCTTATGGCCATATTATTTTTGTAATTTAGGAATTTATTTAAGTGGAAGATATTAGTAGATTAAATTAGAGAAGAGTGGGCCAAGACTCTTAGGCCAAGACCAGCCCAAGATCACCCACCATTCGGCCACATGGGCCTGGCCCGCGAAGTCCAAAGGCAGAGGAGGAGTTGCCGTCAACCAAGCTAGCCCAAGCCCAGCCAAATTCAAGCCCACCTTGCATGGCAATTGCCAAGTGGTGCCGGCATGCAAAGATCATGATTGTTAATCATGAGGGGCAAGAAATTAGAGAGCGAGGGGGGCAGATTAAGCGAGAGAAAGAGTTGAGGAAGAGGGAGAGTCGTCCGAGAGAGAGAGAGAGAGAGAGAGAGAGAGAGAGAGGAGAGAAAGAGAGAAAGGAAAGGAAGAAAGGAAGAGAGAAAGGAGAGGCCGTGCGTGCAAGAGGAAGGAGGGAGATCCGTCTGCCGATCGTCCGCCTAGCTCGCCGCCGTTCGTTCGCCGCTTTGCCCGCCGTTTGTTGCTGTTTTGAGCTTAAATTCGAGGCAAGTAGAATCCTAAAACCTACCCTTTGCTTGTTGTGATGTGTGTGTAGAAGATGGTGAATTTTGGTTGTGGTAGATGTGATGAAAGGTCGAAGCTATGGGGAGAAAATTCGTTGGTTTAGCATGCGGTTTTCTGGAAAAACCAGTCCGACCCTTCACGAGTTTGTGAGCTGCATGGCGAACTTTTAGTTGGATTCTTGCTTCAATCTCTTCATGAAAGTTGTAGAGAACATCTTGAGGAATAACATACAAAAATTTGAGATAGAACGGACAAGGATTTCCTGGTGAAATGATTTTCCTTTGGAGAGATTAGATTTGGAATTTGTTGTGCTGACCTTCAGTGAATTCGTGGACTGTAAAGTAGCTTTCTTGCGAAAATCTCACTTTGAGTTCTTAATGAAAATTGTATTGTACTTCTTGAGATAAAACATATCAAAAATTTAGAGGAAATGAACAAAAATAGGTCGGTGAAATCGTTGTCCTTTGAAGAAACTGGATCTGGGAAAATGCTACCTCGACTT
Source organism: Eucalyptus decipiens (assembly GCA_014182575.1). Classification (NCBI taxonomy): domain Eukaryota; kingdom Viridiplantae; phylum Streptophyta; class Magnoliopsida; order Myrtales; family Myrtaceae; genus Eucalyptus; species Eucalyptus decipiens. The sequence goes on along the minus strand of CM024611.1, from coordinate 22,913,013 downwards.
AGTATGATTCTGTGATTTTTATAAAATCATACAGTTAAAATTTGATCATGTATCCTTAATGAAAGTTCTAGATAATTTTTTGAGGTATAACATACTGAAAATTTAGAAGAAACGGACATATTTTGATCGGTGAAACGAGTTTCCTTTGAAAGAAGATAATCTGGAAAAAAACGACACCGAGAACAAGGGTAAATAATCGTCTATATCTGTTAATCTAGAACGATTTGGATTTTCATTTCTTCAAATTAGGACTTGTCTATAACATATCAAAATTTCAGAATTTTCGGAGTTCAATTTGATATTTAATTTAAATTACTTCCGAAACTGTGCAAGCTGAAGTGTTAAAATTTTGAAGACTGTGATGCATGGACCGTACTTTTTTGTGTGGGATTCTTTTGGTATGGTGTTCTTCATGAGATATCTGCCTTAGGTCTCATCTATAATGTGTCAAGTTTTCAGAATTTATTTATACCATTTACTAATTTTCCTAGAGTTTTAACCAAAGGAGTGCATTCTGTTTTATCAAAAAAAATTAATGTGTTATCAAAAATAAATGAATTTTTCCATGTGATGCAATGCTTTGAGTGGTTGATTTTGCTGCATAAGTGATGACATATGGCATGTTATGTGGCATCAAAAAGCTGGTTGAGACTCTTGATATTGATGCATCAAATGCCATGTTGAAATTGAGATTCGTCTGTGAATATAAATTGAGATAATAACAAGACAGTCGAAGGTGTGAGCCGACGATGCCTCGAGAGTTTCGAGATGCCCAGAGTGTGGGTGCCGGATGCTCGGAGTGTGTGTGCCGGATGTCCACGGGAGTTTCGGGATGCCCGGAGGTCTGTGCCGGAAGCCTCGGAAGTGTGTGCCAGGGGAGATACCTCGTGATGCTAGTTGGGGTATGAGATGCCCGGAGTGTGTGTGCCGGATACCCGGAGGTGTGTGCCGGAGGTTCCTCATGATGCCAAGTTGGATGTGAGCGATAAATTGAGGAATGCAAACACCGATCCTTGGAAAGATAAAAATTGAGACTGTATCATGCGCATGGATATGTGCATATGACATGGTGATATATGCATGACTGCTTGATGATAAGTGCATGGTGGTATATGCATATATGGCATGGTGGTATATGCATGACTGCTTGATGATAAGTGCATGGTGGTATATGCACATATGGCATAGTGATATATGCATGACTGCTTGATGATAAGTGCATGGTTGTATATGCACATATGGCATGGTGATATATGCATGGCTGCAAGGTAAGGTATGCTTGAATGCATGAATGATATGTGTTTTATTCATGATACCTTGATTGTTCTGTTTGATGCACTATGTAGTGTGGCAGATCTTTACTGCTGAGTGGTTGTACTCACCCCTTTTGGGGATTAACATTTCAGATTAGAAAGATGCATCTTTCACCAGTTGTGTGTGGTACCTTCTATGGCATACCCACTAACGTCGAGGTGGAGTGCACCGAGCATTCCTGTATTAGTATATCTAGTCTGGAGTATGTCCGAGTTCGAGTATTGGTGATGTACGACGTGGGATTAGCTGATGGCCCTATCATCCAAGAGTTTTTGTCCGTTCACGTTCGACGCAATGGGGTGATGCTAAGGATGTTATCGCCGCCGCCGCCCGATGCACCGGGGTGGGTGTGATGGCACGTAGGACTGGTGAGAGCTGACGCTTTGTTTTTGGGGATAGCCGACACTTGTTGATGGAGGGATGTACATGTTTCGTATAGGGTCAAGTTCTCCTTTTGGGATAGCCAAGTATAGTTAAAAATCTTGGCCTTTTGTTGTATCCACCTTAATGTCCATCATGAAAATATAAATAAAAGTGAATCAGCTTTATCTTTTCTTCTGGTGCATAGTTGGTGTACATTGCATTATGGTTATTAGAGGGAGAGATGGTGAGACTTGTTTATGCTTCCGCTGATAAACTACGTTGGGACCTTTCTTTAAAAAAAAATGGTGAGAAATTTCATTGATCAACCCCTATGAACTGTGGTTTCATTTTAATCATAAAAGTCATTAGACTAGTACGTGGTAGGATGAGTGACAAGTAATCTGTGGCGACCCTAACGGATTGGGGGCCATCGAGGGGTGCCACAGCGGTTTTGGTATCAGAGCTTATGGTTGTAGGTGGAGTGATAAGAAGCCTCATTTGGAAATTGAGGAATATGATAACAATGCACACCATAGGATATTAAATGGAATAATTGGTTAACCTTGAATAATGGGTGATGGGTATTCACTCGTAGATCCCTAGTAGTTTATTTTGAGTTGTCTTTAGGTACTAGTAACATGTATATGTTACTTATATAGTAGTAGTAGTCTCTTTGAATGGAAACAGTGGGTCTCAGATTTTCCTGAGGTAAATGCTTGGAAACTGCAGGAAAGTTATGGTGCGAGCTGGAAGTGCTCATCCATCGAGGGCTGAAGCCTTTGCTGCAAGGGCTGAACCCCGAATGGAAAATATCCTGCAAGCATTGGCCAATATTGGAAATCTGATGGGTAGGTAAGCGTAGCAACAACCTGGAGTGGAATGTCGTCCTCAAGGACTGGTGGAGCAATTTCTGAAGTTGAAGCCACCTAAGTTTAGTGGAATGGGAAGTCCTGAGGAGGTGAACACTAGATTGATGGGATAGAACAAATTTTCCGGTTGTTGGACTATAGTGATGCTGAGAAGATAGTTTTGGCAGAGTACTAGCTGGAGGGAAATGCAAAGTTTTGGTGAAGAGCTTCGAAGGACACGATCTTTCCACCAGGTACTGATGTGAACTGGGATGAATTTGTTAGAGCTTTTAATAGGATGCATTTCTCTGACTGTGCTAAGGATAGGAAGATCACTGAATTTGTTCAGTTGGAACAAATGGAGTTGACAATGGATCAGTATGAGGCAAAATTCTCTGAATTGTCTAGGTATGCTCCCAGATTGATTGAGGATCATGAGGAAAAAGCTAAGAGATTTCTAAAAGGGTTGAAGACTGATATTAGGAAACAACTGGTGCCTTTGAATATAAGGGATTATCATGAGATTTATGAAACGGCACAGTTAGTAAAGCAAGAGCTGGTGAGAGAGCAATCGAGTTTAAAAGACAGCTGAACTTTAGTGATGTGAGAAAGGGTAAGAGACCCTATCCTGGTCAAGATCAAACTTGGGAAGTTAAGAAAAATAGCAATTTTTGAAATTTTGGAAGACCTAGGGATGGCCTGAATATAGGGAAAGCACCCTATCAACCTGATGTTTGTCGAAGGTGTGATGGGCAGCATGGCCTAGGACCTTGCAATGGACGGCTGAGATGTTATGATTGTGGATGAGTAGGTCACCTTAAGAGAGACTGTGGCATCCTAGAATTTCTTGTCAACCCTTAGAGGTGCTCTAATTCATGTTTTGCTTTGAGATTTTGGCCAAGCTATTGGTGGGTAATTATTTGATAGGAAAATTCTATTTTTGGCCATGTGATTTATGGGTTGGAATTTGTTAAAATAGGTCACAAAGTTTTGTGAATTATAAATTTTAATTAGGTATTTATAAAATTAAGGGCTTAAGGTGGATTATTAGGATGAGGGTGGGCTGGACATTTAAAGGCCAAACCAGCCCATAGCCTCACCCCCCCCCCCTTTTTCAACCGGCCCACAAAGCCCAAGGAGAGGGAGGAGCTGCCGTCGGCCAAGCTGGCCCAAGCCCAGCCCAACTAGAGGCCCAACTTGCATGGAAAAGGCCATGTGTTCCCTCCTAGCTGCCAAGTGTCCTCCATGCAAATGCTAATGATGGCTAATGATGGAGGGGAAGGAAATTAGGGGAAGATGATGGCCGATTTAAGCGAGAGAGAGGAGAGAGGGGGAGTTCGTCTGAGAAAGAGAGAGGAGTGAAAAAGAAGGAAGAAAGGGAGAAAGGAAGAGAGGAAGGAGGAGGACTGTTCGTCGACCGTCTGCCGTGCGTTCGCCGTCCGTCGCCACCGTGTCCCGTCGCCGTTGTGTGCGCTGCTTGCTCGGTTTAGAGGCAAATGGGATCCTTGATCTACTCTTGCATGTTGTGCCTAGTGTATGTGATTTAATGGTGACAAATTTCGGATGTTTAGGATGTGAAAAATTGAAGTTTTAAGAGTGGTGTTCTAGACTAGTAAACTGTTCTTGAGAAAACAGCTCGACCTTGGATGTTCTAGTGGCTTGCATGTGATGTTCGAGTTGGATTTTGGCTTTTATTTTTAAATAAAAGTTGTTAAGGACTTCATGTAGTATAACATACTCAAATTTGGGACAAAAAAAAACAAGTATAAGTGGGTGAAATCGTTATTCTTTGGAAAGACTGGATCTGGAGATTTTGGTACCCACCTTTGATGAATGCATGAACTGTAAGGCTATCTTTTTGCTGAAATTTCACTTCGATTTCTTAACAAAAGATGCAAAGGACATCCTGAGGTTTAACATATAAAAAATTTCGAGAAAACCAATAAGAATAGGTAGGTGAAATCGTGGTTTTTCGGAGATAGTTAGATCTGGAAATTTCGGTATTAGGAACAGAAGTTTTAACCGCCTATATTTAACTACCTAGGACGAATCTGAATTTGATGTCTTCAAGAAACATCTACCTTAGGTTCTTGACTATCACATTGTCGAATTTCATAATTTTTGGAGTCATTTGGGTATTTAATCGGAAATGTTTCTAAAACCGTGCAAATCTGATGTGTTCGGACTTGGTAAGTTGCAATGCGTGGACTATATCGTTTTGTATGAGATTCTTTCGGAAATGTGTTCTTCATGAAATATCTCTCTTTATTTCTTCCCTACAACATATTCAAATTTCATAATTTTTGAAGTTCATTTGCCCATTTAACTAAAAAATTTTCAAAAACTGTGCAAGTTGAATGGTTAGAATAGTAGTGCTGTGATGCATGGTCTATACCGAATTGTATGAGGGTCTTTTGGTGCAGTGTTATTCATGAAATATCTGCCTTTATGTCTTGACTATTACATTTTTGAATTTCATAATTTTTGAAAGTCATTTGGGTATTTAATTAAAAATGTTTTCTAAAACTATGCAAGCTGGATTGTGCGAATTTCAAAAGCTGTAATGCATGGACTATTCTGTTTTGTATGAGCCCCATAAATTGTATTGTTTTAAGTGATTAAATCTTACTGCACATGTGATAATATTTGGCATTACATATAAAATCAAAAGCTGAAATTGACCTTGTTGCCATCACATCATGTGCCATGTTGATATTGAGACATAAATTGTGAATATGAGTTATGATAAATGAGGATACCGTCGGAGGGGTGAGCCGACGATGCCCTGGGAGTGTTGGGATACCCGGAAAGGGGACTGCCGGATGCCCCGGATATGGGAGTGCCGGATGTCCTCAAGAGTTTCGAGATGCCCGGGATGTGGGGGTGCCGGAAGCCTCGGAGGTGTGTGCCGAGGGGATACCTCGTGATGCCAGTTGGGATACAAGATGCCCGGGATATGGGGGTGCCGGATGCCCAGAGGTGTGTGCCGGAGGTTCCTCGTGATGCCAGGTTGGGTGCGAGCAATAAAACGCGGGATGCAATCACTGGTCCCGGGAAAGAAAAGTGTGGTGACCCAATTGAAAGAATAAAAGTTTGAAATTGAATCATGCATGGTATGGTGACATGTATGCATGGCTGTATGATATGATATGTATGAGTGCATGGTTGTATATGCACCTATGGCATGATGGTATATGCATGAATGCATGATGATGAGTGCATGATGGTGTATGCACATATGGTGTGATGACATATGCATGTCTACAAGGTAAGTTATGCTTGGATGCATGAATGATATGCACTCTACTATGATGTCATGATTGTTCTGTTTGATGCATTGAGTAGTTTAATGGATCTTTTACCTGCTGAGTGGTTGTACTCACCCATTTGGGGACTAACATTTCAGATTAAGAAAGATGCCTCTCCCTCCGGTCACGCGGGGTACCTTTTACGACCTTCCATCTGACGTGAAGGTCAATTGTATGGAGCTCGATTGTGTCACCATCCCTAGTCAGACGTTTATATAGGTTCGTGTGCTGGTGATGTATGATGTGGGCCTGGCTGGGGGCTCGATCATCCAGGAGTTCTTGTTGGTCCACGTCCATCGTGACGGAGTGATGCGGGGGATGTTGCCACCGCCACCGCCCGACGCACCGAGGTGGCAACATCCCCCGCATCATCCCTAGTCTGACGTTTATACAGGTTCGTGTGCTGGTGATGTATGATGTGGGCCTGGCTAGGGGCTCGATCATCCAGGAGTTCTTGTCAGTCCACGTCCGTCGTGACGGAGTGATGCGGGTGTGTGGGTGTGATGGCCCGCGTGAGGAGTGGGAGCTGGCACTTTTGGAGGATAGCCGACACTTGTAGATGGAGGATGACACATGATCAATATAGGGGGTCGAGATCTCTCTTTTGAGCTGTGGCCAAGTTTAGCTAAAAGTCTTGGCTTTTCTTTTTGGTTGTACCGACCCGAGAAATCCATCATGAAAATATAAATAAAAATGGCTCGACTTTATCTTTTCTTATGGTGCGTAGTTGGTGTGCATTGCATTATGGTTATTGGAGGGAGAAATGGTTAGACTTGTTTATGCTTTCGCTGATAAACTGCGATGGGATTGTTTAAAAAAAAAATGCCTATGAACTACGGTGCTTCTACTAAGAGATGTAACTGGTATTCATTAGGTGGAGAAATAGGTATCTGTGGCAACCTTAGGTGTTTAAGGGTGCCACAGAGACTGCCCACAAGGAAGGTCTCAAATGGGTGTTGGCTCGGGGCGACAGGCACAGCAGAGTGCTGTTAGACTAAACCTACCAAGGAATCCTCAGAGGCCACCAGCACAAGGAAGGGTGTGTGCGGTCACCCGAGAGGAAACAGAAGCTTCCGGAAATGTTATATCAGGTACGATTTTCATAAATGGCAAGAAGGCATATGCATTGTTTGACACAGGTGCTACACATTCATTTATATCTGAAAGATATAGGCAATTGAGTGAAATAGAAGCTACGCCTCTTGAGACGCCTCTTTGTGTTTCCACACCTTTAAAGAATATGGTATTATCTACGATGATGTGTGCAAAATGTAAGATAACGATAGGAGGAAGGGATATGGAAATAGACCTAGTCATAATGGCTATGTATGATTTTGATGTTATCATAGGAATGGATTGGCTTCGTTAGTATCGGGCCAAAATGGATTGTTATAGGAAAGTGATCCAATTTGTTTTACCGGACCAATCTAGTTGTGAATTTTTCGGAGGTCAGACCAATCTATCTATAGCACTTATTTCAGCAATAGAGGCTCATGCATTACTTGACGAAGGATGTCAAGGGTACCTGTGTGGCATCCTAGAATTTTTTGTCAATCCTTAGAGGTGCTTTAATTCATGTTTTGCATTGAGATTTTGGCCAAGCTTTTGATGGGTAATTATTTGATAGGAAAATTCTATTTTTGGCCATGTGATTTATGGGTTGGAATTTATTAAATTAGGTCACAAAGTTTTGTGAATTATAAATTTCAATTAGGTGTTTATATAATTAAGGTTTAAGGTGGATTATTAGGATGAGGGTGGGTTGGACATTTAAAGACCAAACCAGCCCATAGCCCCACCCCTTTTTCGACCGGCCCACGAAGCCCAAGGAGGAGGAGCTGCCGTCAACCAAGACTGGCCCAAGCCCAGCCGGATGAAGTCCATCATGTGCATGGGAGAATTGACAAGTGTTATTCCCCTAAGTCCAAGTGTCTTGCATGCAATCAAATGATTGCTCATCATTGAAGGGAAGAAAATAGGAGAACCGGCTTGATGATGAGGGGGGAATGTCGACCGAGAGGGAGAGAGAGAGAGGGTTACCTAGAGAGAGAGAGAGAGAGAGAGAGAGAGATCGAGAGAGAGGGAGAGTGAGCGTGCGGGAGAAGAAGGAAGGAAACCGATCGCCATTCGACGCCGTCGAGTCCGGCTCGCCCTCCGTTCGTGCTTGCTATGTCCGCTCAGTTTGGAGGCAAGTGGGATCCTTTGATCTACTCTTGCATGCTGTGCTTAGTGTGTGTGATTGAATGGTAACAATTTCGGATGTATAGAATGTGAAAATTTGAAGTTATAAGAGTGGTGCTCTAGCCTAGTGTACTGTTCTTGAGAAAAACAGCTCGACCTTGGATGTTCTAGTGACTTGCATGTGATGTTCTAGTTGAAATTTGGCCTTGACCTCTAAATGAAAGTTGTAAAGGACTTCTTTTAGTATAACATACTCAAATTTGGGACAAAAAAAAACAAGTATAAGTGGGTGAAATCGTTATTCTTTGGAAAGACTGGATTTGGAAATTTCGGTACTAGGAATAGGGGTTTTAACCGTCCATATTTAATTACCTAGGACGAATCTGACTTTGATGTCTTCATGAAGTATCTACCTTATGGTCTTGGCTATCACATAATCTAATTTCATAATTTTTTAAGGTCATTTGGGTATTTAATCGGAAATGTTTCTAAAACTGTGCAATCTGATGTGTTCGGACCTGTTGTAAGTTGCAATGCGCGGACTATATCATTTTGTATGAGGTTCTTTTGGAAACGTGTTCTGCATAAAATATCTCTCCTCATGTCTTCCCTACAACATATTCAAATTTCGTAATTTTTGAAGTTCATTTGTCTATTTAACCAAAAATGTTTCAAAAACTGTGCAAGTTGAACTGTTAGAATAGTAGTGCTGTGATGCATGGTATATACCGAATTATATGGGGATCTTTTGGTGTATTGTTCTTCATGAAATATCTGCCTTTATGTCTTGACTATCACAAGTTTGAATTTCATAATTTTTTAAGGTCATTTGGGTATTTAATTAAATTTTTTTCTAAAACTGTGCAAGCTGGATTGTGCGAATTTCAAAAGCTGTAATGCATGGACTATTCTGTTTTGTATGAAATTCTGGTGGTGTTGTGTTCTTCATGAGATAAATGCCTCTAGAGCTTGTCTATGATGTATTAAATCCTTAGAAATTATTAGGGCCAATCACTAAATTTTAAGAAGTGTAAATTAAAAGAACGCATTCCGTTTCTAAAATAATAGCAATAATCCATGAGTTTGTCCCATGAATTATATTGTTTTTAAGTGATTGAATCTTGCTGCACATGTGATGATATTTAGCATTACATATAAAATCAAAAGCTGAAATTAACCTTGTTGCCATCACATCATGTGCCATGTTGATATTGAAACACAAATGTGAATATGAATTATGATAAATGAGGATACCATCAGAGGTGTGAGCCGACGATGCCCCGGGAGTGTCGGGATGCCCGGAGGTGAGTGCCGGATGCCCGGAGTGTGTGTGCCGGGGGATACCTCGTGATGCCAGTTGGGGCACGAGATGCCCGGAGGTGTGTGCCGGAGGTTCCTCGCGATGCCAGGTTGGGTGCGAGCGATAAAATGTGGGATGCAATTACTGGTCCCGGGAAAGAAAAATGTGATGACCCAATTGAAAGATAAAAAGTTGAAATTGAATCATGCATGGTATGGTGACATGTATGCATGGCTGTATGATATAATATGTATAAGTGCATGGTGGTATGTGCACATAAGGCATGGATATGCATGAATGCTTGATGATGAGTGCATGGTGGTATTTGCACATAAGGCATGGATATGCATGAATGCTTGATAATGAGCGCATGGTTGTATATGCACCTATGGCATGATGGTATATGCATGAATGCTTGATGATGAGTGCATGATGGTGTATGCACATATGGTATGATGACATATGCATGGCTGCAAGGTAAGTTATGTTTGGATACATGAATGATATGTACTCTACTATGATGTCATGATTGTTCTGTTTGATGCATTTAGTAGTTTAATGGATCTTTTACCTGCTGAGTGGTTATACTCACCCATTTGGGGACCAACATTTCAGATTAGAAAGATGCCTCTCCCTCCGGTCACGCGGGGTACCTTTTACGGCCTTCCATCTGACGTGGAGGTCGAGTGTATGGAGCTTGATTGTGTCACCATCCCTGGTTTGACGTTCATACGGGTTCGTGTGCTGGTGATGTATGATGTGGGCCTGGCTGGGGGCTCGGTCATCTAGGAGTTCTTGTCTGTCCACGTCCGCCATGACAAAGTGATGCGGGGGATGTTGTCGCCGCCACCGCCCGATGCTCCAGGGTAGGTGTGATGGCCCGCGTGAGGAGTGGGAGCTGACACTTTTTGGGGATACCCGACACTTGTAGATGGAGGGTTATACATGATCGATGTAGGGGGTCGAGATCTCTCTTTTGAGCTGTAGCCAAATTTAGCTAAAAGTCTTGGCTTTTTGGTTGTACCAACCCAAGATGTCCATCTTAAAAATGTAAATAAAAGTGGCTCGGCTTATGTTTTCCTTCGATGTGTAGTTGGTGTGCATTGTACCATCATTAAGAGAGGAGAGGGATGGTGAGACTCGTCTTTAATTTCGCTATGAGCTACGCTAAACTCTTTTAAAAAAAAAAAATGCCTATGGACCTCAGTCCTTCTTTAAACCATTTTATATCAAAGATATGTAACTGGTAGTCATTAGGTGGAGCGATAGGTACTTATGGCAACCTTGCCGGATCAGGGGTGCCACAACCTGGCAGTGGCTAAGGATTTTGCTAGGGAAGAACCTAAGCTCGATGAAATTCGAGTAGTCAATGGATTTCCAAATGCGTTTCCTGAGGAGTTACCTAGTTTACCACTAGAGTGAGAAATTGAGTTTGAAATAGAACTAATGCCTAAAACAGGACCAATATCAAAAGCCCCGTATAGGATGGCCTTAGTGGAACTGAAGGAATTGAAGGCGCAACTACAAGAGTTGCTTGATAAAGGATTCATTAGACCAAGTGCTTCTCCTTGGGGTGCACCAGTCTTGTTTGTGAAAAAGAAAGACGGATCGATGCGTTTATGTATTGATTACAGACAGCTGAATCAAGTGACCATTAAGAATAAATATCCTTTACCTAGAATTGATGATCTATTCGACCAACTACAAGGAAGTTCGGTCTTTTCTAAGATTGACTTGAGATCGGGGTACCATCAGTTAAGGATAAAGAAAGAAGACATTCCTAAGACTGCATTTAGGACTCGTTATGGACATTATAAGTTCTTAGTTATGCCTTTTGGATTGACGAATGCACCAACCGCATTCATGGATTTAATGAATAGGATATTTAAGCCTTATTTGGATCAGTTTGTGATTGTTTTCATTGATGATATCTTGTATATTCTAGAGGACCTGAAGAGCACGAGCAACACTTGAGCATACTTTTGCAAACTCTGAGAGATCATAAGTTGTATGCCAAATTCAGCAAGTGTGAATTTTGGCTGGACCGGATAATATTTTTGGGACACGTGGTGTCAAAAGGAGGAATTGCAGTGGACCCGGCGAAAGTTGAGATGGTAATAAATTGGCCGAGACCGACGACACCCACTGAGATCCGAAGTTTCTTAGGATTGGCTGGTTATTATAGAAGATTTATTGAAGGATTTTCACGATTAGCAGGCCCCTTAACGAAATTAACGCGAAAGAATGTAAGGTTTGAATGGAGTGGGGAATGTGAAAGGAGCTTTCAGGAACTTAAAAGAAAATTGACTACGACTCCAATCCTGACTATACCATCTGGGTCTGATGGTTTTACAATATATAGTGATGCATCTCACAAAGGACTGAGATGTGTTTTGATGCAACATGGCAAGGTCATAGCCTATGCATCAAGGCAAGGTCATAGCCTATGCATCAAGGCAATTGAAGCCTCATGAACTGAATTATCCAACACATGATTTGGAATTGGCAGTTATAGTGTTTGCTTTGAAAATATGGAGACCCAGCCTGTATGGAGAGAAGTTTGAAATCTATACAGATCATAAGAGCCTGAAGTATTTGTTTTCGCAAAAAGAGTTGAACATGAGACAGAGAAGGTGGATGGAGTTATTGAAAAATTATGACTGTGAAATACGATACCATCCAGGAAAGGCAAATAAGGTGGTAGATGCCCTTAGTCGAAAGTCGGCTATGGACATGGCTAGTCTAAGAATAACAGAGCGGAATCTGTTAAAGTCTATTGTGAATTCAGACTTCAAGTTGGAAATGGACCACCTTACTGGTATGCTTACTGCATTAAGGATTGAGCCTAAAAGCATTTAGAAAGAAGTACACTACAACTTTCATTAAGAACTCAAAGTGAGATTTTCGCAAGAAAGCTACTTTACAGTCAACGAATTCACTGAAGGTCAGCACAACAAATTCCAGATCTAATCTCTCCAAAGGAAAATCGTTTCACCAGGAAATCCTTGTCCGTTTTGTCTCAAATTTGAGTATGTTACTTCTCAAGATGCTCTCTACAACTTTCATTAAGAGATCGAAGTGAGATTCCAACTAAAAAGTTGCATGCAGCTCACAAAATTGTGAAGGGTCGGACTAATTTTTCCAGATTACAGCATGCTAGGCCAATGAATTTCTCCCCAAAGCTTCGACCTTTCATCACATCCACCACAACCGAAATTCACCATCTTCTACACACACATCAAAGCAAGCAAATGGTAGGTTTTAGGACTCTACTTGCCTCTAATCTGAGCACAAACAGCAACAAAGATGGCGGGCAAGGCGGCGAACGAACGACGGCGAGCTAGGCGGATGATTGGCGAACGAACTTCCTTCTTCTCTCTCCCATGCACGGTCTCTTTCTCTCTCCCTTTCTTCCTTTCCTTTCTCTCTTTTTCTCCTCTTTCTCTCGGACGACTCTCTCTCTTTCTCTCCCTTTCCTCGCTTAATCCGCCCCTTTTTCCTCTCTAATTTCCTTCCCTTCATCATTAGCCATCATTTGATTATGCATGGCTTGCTACACTTGGCTACTAGGAAGGGACACTTGGCAATTGCCATGCAAGATGGGCTCTATCCGGCCGGGCTTGGGGCCAGCTTGGTCGACGGCCCAATGGGGCTTCATGGGCCGGCCTTTTGGCCTACTTTAGGCTCAACACTCTTGGGCCTAAAGTCCAAACTTAAATGGCCCAAAATTTTCTTAATTTAGTCCATGTTTACTTTTAATAATTTACTTTAATTCTCTCTTAAATAAATATCAAATTATAATTTCATATGGCCATAAAACTTGTAATCACAAATCCATAAATTCCAATTTATAAAACACATGGCCAATGATAGAATTTTCTTTCCTATCAAATAATTATCCATTAAAAGCTTGGCCATAAATCTCATTGCAAATTATGGATCAAATGGCTACAATATAACTTGATGGTACTTCCATCACCTATTTATGGACCTTAATATATCTGGAGGTCGCCATGAATTTTTGGGATGCCACAACACTGCTATGCCCTTACTTAATGAGACAATGGTTAAAGTAACGGATCACAAATCATGTTCAAAAACAATAATTCTCCACGGAGAGAGAGAAGAAACGTGAAACTCAATTTTTTCTATATAGGACCAGGGTTTATGACTTGACCACCATATTATCAGCAACAAATTTGAAATTGCGAAGCACCCAACGTTCAAACCCTTTCAGAGAAACCAACCTATTGAGTCCTCGTAATCATCAGAGAACTTCGGATTTCAAGCTTGGCCATGACCTGGTACTGCACGAATTAGTCTAATGAAAACTCTCTCTTTCTATTCTTTCATGATAATTCGGCTGCCTACTAATCTTTTCTGAATACGACGGTTTGCGCATTTTTATGCATGTTGAATATTTTCGAGACACACAAATCTTAACTTATGGGATGCACTGAGAAGAAAGCATTGGTGTGGTAGTCTGAATATATACTTTGAATGGTATCGTACTCAGAAAAATCTATAAGTGTTGCTTTTTACGATAAAACTTTCAATTTGATTGATTAGGAGCATGGATGCTCATCTTAATTCTTCTATTAAGACATTAAATTGTTCATCAATTTCTGATAGATAAAAAATATTAGTCGTGCCATACCTTCAAGATAGTATAAATGTTAAAAGTTCGACATTCAACTAGACTCCGTCATACCACTAGTATTGTATGGAGAAGAGTGTTAAAGACATAAAATATAGGCCACTCGTTCCATTTTAGTCCATTGAATTGCAAGCCTTTTGAAAAATGCTCTCAAGTTACAATCTCACCGTGGGTGGTGCATGTTTAGTCACCGCACCCGAAAGTTGCACACTAATTAACAACGTTTTTGACTTTAATCAAGAAATAAAGCACTGACAAAAATCGATGGGACAAGAAATTGACGGGAAAACAGAAGAACTTCGAACTTATGAAAATGCAAAGAAAGAGGTGCTAACCACCTTTCTAACAAAGCTCAGGAACAATGTCAGGTGGGTCCTTGAGCTTTTTTGATTTGTGTAAAGTTTAGAACTTAAGACGTTTTTGATTCGCGCAATATAGGGCCCGTTTGGTTTGGCTTTGGGCAAATGTCATTGGGAAAATGCAAATACCTTTGAGCTAAATGGGTTTGTGAAAATGCAAATAGCGTTTGGTAAATTGTAATTTTAAAGTGCATTGTGAAACGACTTTAACTTAAACACCGTTTGGTAAAAACTATATTTTGTAAAGGACTTTTGTTAAGTTTTATATATAAAAAAAAAGTTTTTTTTTTTAAAATAGCCACTGACGGCCAGATCTGGCCACCAGCGGCCAATGTCTGGCGGCTAGATCTGGCCGTCGGATAGCCTTGCTTGAGGTCACTAGACCTCAGGCGATGCCTGGGGTCGCGACCCAAGCAGCCGTCTAGGTCCACGACCTCAGGTGGTGGTTGCCTGGGTTCGTGTGACCCAGGTGATGGTCACCTGTAGCCGCTGGACCTTAGGCGACGCTTGGGGTTCGCGACCTAAGCTGTCGTTGCTTGTGTCGCACAACCTAGGTGTTGCCTAAGGTCCGACAACCTCAAGCCACCGTCGCCTGGGTCGCATGAACCCAGGCGATGCCTGAGGTCACCAGGGTCGGGTGACGCCTCAGGTGACGGTTGCCGGTGGGGACAACTCCTTGGCCGGCGGTCGTTGGCCTCTATTAGTTTCTCTGAAGAAGATAAACAGTACCGTGGGACTTGCATTCCGAAGATGCAACTTCTAAAAGTATCTCCAAAGCTACATTGGGCTAAAGGCCCTTAGAGCCATTTGGAGATGCAATTGCATCTTGCCAAAGTCATCCAAAAAATTAAACCAAACGTGTTTGCATTTGGCCAAACCCCTTTAGAGCCCAAAAGCTCATTCCAAATGCTGAACCAAACGGGCCCATAGTCCCTAGGGAAAATGGTTGGATTGACTGCCAACGTGGCAGCCAAATGCCCGTTAGGTGCTTTGGCAACCACATCTCACCAACGTCATGCCTACTTGGCTTTTACAAATTTGAAAAATTAAGGAAAATAATGTTGAGGTTTTTGAATGAAGAAGATTGAAAATGAAGAGAATAATAAAGAGAAAATCAAATTTAGGTTGCCCTGCAAATAAAGGGTGCTCACAGTGTTGCCAGCCATTGGCGATGATGGCCAGACCCTCACTAGCAACTAGAGAGCTCATTTGCAAACAACACAAGCACTATAGAGAAATGGAATGCAACACTTATGGTAGAGACAAATAGACTACGCGTGTGCACGATAAAGAGAGGTTGCACCAGATAAGCCTATGGCCCTAGTCAATGTCTCTAATAGTCGTTCAGGGTTGTCGATTCAAAGTAAGAAAAGTTTAGGGACTGAATTGGGGTAAGTACACTAGAAGTACCAAAAGTTGTGTATGGTGCTCACTTTGATGTCAAAAGTTTCCGTTGGATCACTTAAGTACCAAATCGGAGAAAAAACGATCACTTTGATGCCACCGATGAGAGATTCTGGCCAATTGATTATGTGGCTTATATATATATTAAAAAGCTAATTAGCTTTTAAGCAACGTCATTTTCCATCCTCCTTAAGAAATGACATCGTTTGTTATTATACGTGGATGGTCTCACAAAAACGACGCCGCATAGCTCATATGGGGATTGAAATTAGGGTTCTTTATCCGATCCTTGCCCAACGCCAACCATAGCTCGCCCGGCCATCGTCGCTCGCCTGCCGTCGCTTGGTCACTATCATAGTTGCTCAACCAGGTGAGCAAGAAGAGGCTAAGGTTGTTGCTCAGGCAAGCAGCGATGGGAAGATTAGGAGGTGAGGGCGGAGGAGGAGGAGGAAGAAGGGGGGTTGAAGGTGAAGAGAGCAAAGACAAGGAGGGTGAAGGAGACAAGGAGGGTGCAAGTGGAGATGGTGGGCTTTGCTTTGGGAGTGGATGAAGTGGGTCCTTTTGAAGGGGGAAGGAGAAGAAGGAGGGGGAGAGGAGGAGGAGGACAAGAGCTTGAGTTTGTCAACAATGTCGGATGAACCGGAGGCGGAGTGGTGCTGGTGCCTTTGTTGGTGCTGATGTTGGTGTTGTTCTTCGAGAAAGAAGACGAGGAGGAAGCCCATGCCTACTCTCTCTCTCTCTCTCTCTCTCTCTCTCTCTCTCTCTCTCAATTTGAGGATTTAGGGTTCTTACTTGAGGGAAAGACACTAAACGGCGTTGTTTTATTGTTTGGATGCTAACTATACTCTCCAGCAAGCCTCGTCAACTTAAAAAAATTAATAAAAAAGTGTCACATTGGATTTCCAATCAACCAGATCGGCGTTGGCACTGAAATGATCATTTTTTAAGCTTTTTGACACTGAAGTAATCCAAAATAAACTTTTAGTACCAACGTGAATGCCGTACACAACTTTTGGCATTTCTAGTATACTTACCCCGATTGTATTGTATATAAAAATTAAAGACAATGTTGCACTAACCCAAAAAGTAGAAGGGTCCCTGCCTATATATAAAAAACTTTCGCAATCAAGTTGAGACGTTGCTGTGTCCCTCCGGTAGCCTCAAATTGTTTATATGATTGCTGTCGGTAGGTTCAATTTTTTGCTTTTTTTTAACAAATTTCGGGTGAAATAATAGTGTGGACTCATCGAATGTTCAATGTGGACATTGAATTTTGGGTTTGACCAGTTGATTTTGAGATGTGATGACCTGGCGAGTGTTGAAATTTGACGATTCATAGGCTCAAGATGTCTGATCCTTATCGTTCATGATTGATGGACCCTATACTTGAATTTCGTTGCTTGGAGCAGCGTTGTTATGCGGAGTCCAAATTTTCTGTTTGACTTGTTGATTGTGAGGCATGCTAATGGTAGAATCTGTATGGTAGACTTTGAGATATATGGTCTTGATCGATAATTGTTGATGAATCTATCTGGTCTCGAGGCTTCGAGATAGGTAATGCTTATTGCTGCCAATTGATGGTCCTTTTATTGAATTTCATATGTTTTGTTGGCGGTTTCTAGTTTTGAAATAGAACAAAGCATTGTTGCTGCTCTTTGAATGGTCAGTATAGCCTTGGCAGCTTGTTGGTCCTTTGACCTTTCCACCGCCTTGTTGATCCTTATTGATGGACGTCATGTTTGAACGAGCTATCATTGCGCCTTGGATCGACTTGGCTTTGATTCCGAGCTGGCTACTCATTCACTTAACTGTGCAGTCTTAGGAAACCCTATTAGCTTTACTCACAACAATACAAATAATTTTAGAGAGAAGATCTCAACTTGTGTTTACATTGCTTTTGTAATCCAAATGAGGAAACGGGAACCCCATTTATATAACCCCTATAATTGCAACCGCAAATCTATAATCTGATCAACGGTTGATAATATGTCTCTAAAATGCAAGTGGGTATTTTTCTATATCGTCCCCAAGATTACTTTAGAATACCTTGTGTACGTTTCTCTTATTATCCTTGGAACAAGAGTCCCCGAAAAACTCTAGAAACAAGAAGATTCCAGAGCATTGGGCCAATTTATGGGTTATCTTGACCTAGATACCAGAAAATTCTAGATACCGTAAGAATATAGAACATTGGGCTGATTCATGGGCTATTTTGACCTACTTCCTCGGTTTGTTGGGCTTGAAAACCTTTGGATCATAACACTAGGATCTTTGTTGGAGTCCTCAGCAGTAGAACAACTCCTTATATTCAAATCACAAACAAAAAGGACGATAGCTCTGTTTCACCATTCATTCAGAAACTTTCCGAAATACCCCAAACGCCCAAGTGCTGCATGCCAAGTCGCAAAAATCCCCCCAAAAGTTGTGCGAATGCCTCGGCTTATGATATATATGGACTGAATCTCAGTAAAAGACAACTGATCAACGTCCGACCTGACTACATGGTGAGCATGGAAATCAAACTGTGACTCAGGCCTTAAAACTTGTAAGTTCTAAACGCAGCTTGCTAGTCCAACTACAAGGACTGCGTCCGTCGCCACTGACCTGCGAGAGGGCGGCCTTCAATTCTGAGGCAAGTGCAATTGTAGTGGCATGAAATGGGTATCCATGTATTGAAGTGACATTGTCGTGGTTCCAAGTCAGCATCTCTATCCATCTCTTTGACGGACTAACTTAAGCAAAAATATATAGTTCAAGGATTCAATTATACACAAAAAAAAAAAAAACAAAAAAAAGAATTTGAAGATCATATTAAACAAATTGCTAAAGTACATAGTTAAAGCCATAAACCATTTTTTATCCAAAAAAAAATTATCATAATGTTCTTTTTTTATAAATAATTTAGAGTATTTATCGATACCAAATAAGCACAGGGGAGCTAATCCCTATCATAAGCCGTACATTATTAATATGGGTATATGTAACCGTGGAAAAAGTCTTAGAACAAACATTATCCAAGAAAAACTTTGCTTTTGTTGTTACGTCATTGAGAATAACTAGAATACTGGGAAAAGTATTTTTTAAAAAAAAAGTCTTAAATTTATTGTTGTTTGTTAATTTAGTCTTAAACATTTCAATTGCAATCCATTTGGCCGATTTTGGCCGGCAAATATTTGACATGGATGCCGGCTGTCCCACATAACATGATTGACTTTGATAAGAACAAATTTTACAACTTTTAAATATTTCTTGTGATTTTTTTTTTTTTGTATTGTTTTGATTTGTTTTCTATTTTCTTTTATTTCTTTCTTTCTTTATTTCTTTTTACAACTTTAGGCCAATGAGGTCGTAGCCAACTATTGTCAAGCACAGGCAAGACACTCTTGCACAGATCCAAAAGAGGGCTGACACCCTCTCTTATTGATCGGCAAGGGTCGCAATGTGCCAACCAAAAAGTGAGGGTTGTGACTATCACCTAGATCTGGGTGAGAGGTGGAGGCCCTCATCTAGATCTTGTCAGCCCACAGTTGGGGGAAAAAAGAAATGAAAGAACATAAAATAAGAAAATAAGAAAAAAAAAGAAAAAATTTTAAAAATTTTTAAATCGTCAACAGCGATTTTAACCATGTCACATAGCACGTCCACCATCCATTATCAACGATTTCTTATCAAAATTGATCAAATGAAATACATTAGTAAATCATCAAAAAGTTTAGTTATCTATTGGTACAATTGTATATAAAAGAGAAATTAATATATTTAAAATGTTTATGACTAAATTGACATAAGTACAATAGGTTTAGAACTTTTTTGATGTTGTTCCCTTTGAATACTTCACATGTGCATTGCAATTGTGACTAAAGCATTATCGCTCTTTCTGCATCAAAAGCCTCTCTAATAGTCTAGATAAAGTTGGATCAAAAGGAGATCTTTCCATCTTAATGGCAAGGAAACGAATTAACTTTGCTCTGTGTTCTTTTCCCCTTCTCTTTTTTCTTTGTGGTTAATAGTAATGGTCAGACCTTTTGCGTGCACAGGATAATAATGCTTCATGGAAAGTTAAAGAACATCAGATCTTTCTTTTCACGGTTTGCATGGTTCCTCGATATATAGTCTGGGACACAAACCGGACTTCTCCAACAACGGCGAGAAGGAAGAACGAATTCTCGATCTCGAATCTCAGCTAAGCCTTCATAATTTTTCTCTCCAACATCTTTCAACTCGGTGCTTCTTGTGCTGACATCGAGCATTATGTTTAGTGACCACATGCTGCAATTATTTTTAAATCAACTAGTACGAGAACTATGTCTGATTGCCTGTAGAATAGCCGAGAAATAGAAGGTTAGATTGTGCGTGTTCCAGTAAGATTTTTGGGAGTTACAATCTCCTATTATATTGCGGCCACGTAATTTTAACCGCAGATGCCTTTGTTGCACGGCGGTGAGAGCTTGAGGGACTTGACGGTTTTTCATTATTCCCTTCTCAAGCTTTGCAGATTCTTCAGATAATTCCTGAAACTGAATGAATTTTCCGATTTGCCCAAAGTTGCTTGGTAGAAACACAGCGGAGCGTCACAGGTTGAATCTTTCGAGAGTAGGGGTATCTTCATGACAATCCAAATCATATCACATTATTCTATCAATGTAGCCCTTTGTGCCATTTCTAGAACAGATTGAATGCATCGGAAGCTATGGCATGTCTTCTGTTCTACTAGGAAAAAACATCATTTTCATGTTGTTTTAGGATAATAATCCATAAATGTATTGTATGATATTAATTTAGTCCTAAACTTTTTCATTGTGCCAATTTAATCCTAAACATTTATGTGTATCAATCTAGGGTCATAAATCTTTTGAAGATTTGCCAATTTAGTTATATACTTCATATTTGGCTATTTGGCTAGAAAAAGTATATCTTCAAATTGACAAAATGTTTCGGACTAAATTGGCAAATCATCAAAAGGTTTAGGATTAAAATGATAAATTGTCAAAAGGTTTATGATTAAATTGACATAATTAAAAATGTTTAGAATTGAATTGCCTTATGTACAATCAATTTATGACCCTTTGGAGTATTTTATCTTAATTTTGGTTTTGTTATTCTTTTTGACATGTTCCGAGTCTCGTTAAATGGAAAAAAAGAACATATTCTTAATTAATTCTTGTCATTAGGCACCAAATCACTGTGACATTCTTTCATGTCGATGGAATTATGCCCAAATGTACCTTTTCACTCTTTCTAGTTTCATGGGCTTGTAATCTTTTTCTCTCGCTTGTTTAGATATGATTGAGACTGTGAAGAAAGTTGCGATTACCATAAGGAGGAAGATTAACAGCTTGCCTCGCGTGTCCACCGAGTGTTGCATCTATCGAGTGACTGAGAAGTTGCGCAGAGCAAACGCAGAGGCCTACACCCCTCAAGTCATCTCCATTGGGCCGTTCCACCATGATAGAAAAGAGCTTCAGTGGACGGAGGAGACAAAACTGAGGTACCTGACAGGCTTCCTCTGCCGCAGCAAGGCCGAACTCGTAGCTTGTATCAGAATGATCAGCCAATGGGAAGACCGCATTCGGCAATGCTACCAAGAAAGGCTCACCCAAGGCAGCTATGAGCTCGTAGAAATGATCTTAGTGGACGCAGTTTTTTTAGTTGAGCTGTTCATAAGGATCTATAACTGGAACCATGACCCCGACCGCCGAGACCTGAACGATGAGATATTCAGCAAGCAGTGGATGAGCAACGCCGTATTCCACGATCTCCTGCTGCTGGAAAATCAAGTGCCGTTATTTGTCCTTGAGAATCTCTATAATCTCACCGCATTGAGTACCACTATCACATTCTTCAAGCTTAGCTACGAGTAATTCAAAGACGTCCTGCACGGGCACGAGCTTGCAAGCACGGGAGTTCACGTGAATCACCTGGTGGACTACGGGCGAGCCCTGCAACTGCCCATGTTCCTGCGGCGCACGCTGTCCAAACAGGGCAAGAAAACTCGGAGGGTAAAGGAGCTGCAAGAGGCCGGCATCACGTTCAAACGGGGCAAGGGAACCTCCATGCTTGATGTCATCTTCAAGGACGGAACCCTCAAGATGCCGCACGTGGTTTTGCACGAGTGGACCGAGGTGTACCTCAGGAACATGATTGCGTACGAGCAGTGCCATAACGACCACAAGTACATCAGCAGCTACGCCATATTAATCAGCTCTGCAGCGCGGATGGTGTGGCTAGTATCGCTAGTATCATCAACGGCATTCACAAGGAGACCCTGAGGGACTCCAAAGAGTTCTACTACTCAAGCCTGTGTGTACAGCCGGACCAGGTGGCACCAGTGGAAAGCCTTCCTCAACCGGAACTACTTCAGCAAGCCGTGGTTCAGGATCTCTGCGGTCGCCAGTGGGGTGCTGTTCGTTCTCACCGTAGTGCAAGCCGCGTGTTCCTTGATAGATTCTATGCGGGGGACGTAGGGAGATTGTTCCGTGGGCACAAGTAATGCATGTCCTAGAGCTCGCCCAACTACTCTTCAATTCGTTTTTTTTTTTTTTTTTCCAAAATAAGAAGTCATTTTATGTTCTGGAAGACGGGGGACGCGGGCTGGGCCTTTGGGCTCGGTCCAAATAGGGCCCGTACGCTGGTCTCATTGACCCTGGCCAAGCACAAGCTTGGGCTTTTAAGTGAAACCCATTTTCAGAGCAATTCAAGCCCCATTGAGAAGCAAAATTAAGCCCAACTCATCAATAACCGAATGCTTGTATCAAAGCAGATCAAAGCCTCAAAAACATCAATTCAATTGCAACTAGAAAGACTAAAAAATTGTAACGAGAATTAAGCCCAAACATCCTAAAAAAACAACTATACTCCATTTCTCCACTCTCCCCTTTGTCCCCGGTTTTTTTTTTTTTTTAATCTTCGCTCTGCTCCAATTGCAGACCAAGAACTCTCGAAACTGTACATTAAATTCAGAATATTCATAGCTTTAATCAATGAATACCACTTTGCACCTTCAAGCAGAGCACAACCAAAACATGATCACTAGTTACATCAATTCATCACCACTGGGTTGTCACCAGAGAATCTGACTCATGGCTAGTGAAATTACCACCTCCAAAGTATCATGAACTTTGGAAAAACTCATGGCTTATGAATGAGGAATCGAGATGTGACTCAAATAATCATTGTGAAGCATGACCGATTAACAATAATCGGTCATTTTTCTCATTGCCTGCCACCATCAATTACACTTGAAATCATGGTTAATAATTAATGAAGAAATCGGCAAGGTATAAACTATATCAACACTCATTCAATTCGAACACTTTGAGGAGCTATTTTATGAAAATGCCATAGACGCATTTTTCCGAACAGGTCATAGTCAACAAGTTAAGGAGTAGGCTTTAAATACCCTAATCTTAAAAACCATGGACGATAGCTCTGTTTCACCATTCACTTGGAAACTCTCCAAAGTCCCAAAACGCACATGTGCTGTACGCCAAGTCGCAATAATCGCCAAAAAAGTTGGCCTTAGAATACTATCTATAGGCTGAATCTCAGTAAATTATTCTCCAAACCACCAGTGGAGAATACGGTATATAAAAACATCTAATCAACGTCCCCCATGGTACATGGTGAGCATGTATATCAAACTGTGACTTGGGCTCTACTAAGGATGAGTATGGTTCGAGGGTAGAATAAGAGAACCAAACGGCTTTCCCACCAGTCTAGTTCTAGGTTCTAAGGAGATATGGTTTAGTTCCCAGTTCTCAGAGGAACCAAAACCAGAACAAAAACTAGGATCCAGAGTCGAAACAAGACTGAGGACCTAAAGTAAGATTCCTAATTGTTCTGCCGAGGCATAATCTAAAGTGATGTTTATATTTTTATATATTGTAATTTATTTTATATATTTAATAAGTGAACGTTTTATTTAATCTCTCTTCTTTTTTAGATATGAATTGTCTTAATGAGGAAATTATCATTAGTAAATAGAGTTTACTAGTTGAAGTAGAATGAATACATGTGGTGAGGCTTTCTAATAATTATTTGAGTTAAGTAATAGTAATTTAAAATTTAAAACTATTATTAAGTGATTAAATATTATTGTTTTTCTTTTGATTTCAAGTGGTTAGAATTTCGAATAATTTTTTACGAATGATTGAGGACTGAAGTTCTATAATTTATATTTTATTATATGTGTTTTAAACCTTTTATTATTTATTTAATTTTATGTGTTCATCTTTTATGGATTGTTACTATCTATTTTTGTTGTTGCGTTCACTTTTGTTTTGCTTAATTAAAAATGAAAAAAAAAAAAAAAAAAAACTTGTTAGATCTTTGAATCGATTTGGGAACTTATGACAAGGTAGGTTCTAGGTTTCAAGTTTTAGGTTCCAAAAATGTAATAAAGTGTGTACTGACCATTAGATTTTAGTTTCCTATAAGGAACTTGGAGCTGTTGATCCTTATGCCCTAAAATTCTAAACAAAACTTGCTACTCCAACTAGGAGGGTTGCACCACTCGCCACATGGATATCCATGCATCAAAGTGGCGTCCATGCGGTTCCATGTCGGCATTTTCTTTCATATATTTGACAAAAGAACTAACTTAAACAAAAGAATTTATACTTCAAGGATTTAGCTGGACAAAAAAGAAAAAGTTCAACAATTAGATTAAATAAATCGAAAAAAATATATAATTCCAACCTCAAACCATTTATTACCAAAGATACTTGTCGTGATTTTCTTTTGGGTGTGAAAAATCCTAAATTAGTACATTCGTGACAAATTTATTTTTTGTTAGTTTCTGTTAAATTTTATTATCAAATTGCTTAGTTGGACAACATGTAACAGTTTACGAATGTACCAAATTGGGTATTTATTTTTCGTTTGTCACAGATATACCGATTTATAGTATTAATACAATATAACGAAAACTAACATAGGGTAAATTTGTCGCAACTTAGGATTCTTGATGGTCAAAAATTAGTTTCGAATAAATTTGTTATAAGTATACTAGTTTGAGATTTTCGATGGTCAAAAAATTAGTTTGGGATAAATTTGTTATGAGCATATCAACTTGAGTGTTTTCTTGATGTTAACCATTTTTTTTATTAAATAAGTAAGAGTATTTATTGATGCAAAATAAGACCAGGGGGCTAATCCCTGTCATAAGCCTTAAATTAGAGATATGGGTATATGTAACCATAGAGACAGTCTTAGGACAAAATTATGCCAAGAAGAATTTGCTTTTGCTGTGGTGTCATTGAGAACAACTACAATACTTCATAGCTGCAGTGTAATTGTTACCGAAGTATTGTCACTTTTTCTGCATCGAAAACTTCTTTAATAATCTAGATAGAGTTAGACTAAGGCACCGTTTGTTTTGTCAAAAATAAATAATTTAAAAAATATTTTCCTAAAAACGTTTGCTTTTCTCTTTTGAAAGAATTAGTCAATGAAAAGTGTTTTCATTATTGACAATAATTTTGTTTAAACATTTTTGTGAGAGATGAAAATATTTTTAGTCCATTCATTTTTTAAGCGGTCCAAGTGATCATCTTTAGGAAAATGTTGTCTAAATTATTTATTTTTCGCGAAACAAAATGAGCCTCATGAGATCTTTTTGGCTCAATGGCAAAGAAACCGAATAACTCTGTTCTGTGTTCTTTTCCCTGCTCCTTTTTCCTTGGGGTAGACCTCCTTTAGTGGGCATAAGAAAATATTGCTTCATAGAAGGTTAAAGAATATCATATCTATCTGTTGCGTCCCACTCCAAAGCTACTGTTTCCATGATTGGCATGGTTTCTCACTATATATTCTGGGAAGCAAACGGGACTTCTCCAATGACAGTAAGAAGGAAGAACGCATTCTTGATCTCCAATTGCAGGTAAGCCTTCTTTATTTTTCTCTCAACATCTTTCAACTTGGTGCTTCTCGTGACCATATACTGCACTTAATTTCAAATCAAATAGTGCAAAAACTATGCATGCATTTGAC
The DNA here is from genome assembly GCA_014182575.1 of Eucalyptus decipiens. Taxonomy (NCBI): domain Eukaryota; kingdom Viridiplantae; phylum Streptophyta; class Magnoliopsida; order Myrtales; family Myrtaceae; genus Eucalyptus; species Eucalyptus decipiens. The sequence goes on along the minus strand of CM024611.1, from coordinate 22,887,289 downwards.
GTTACTGATTGCCTGCAGAATAGCCGAGAAATAGAAGGTTGGATTATGCATGTTCCAAAAGATTTTTGGGAGTTTTGACCTCCTATTATTGTTGTCACCACTGGATTTTAACAGAAAATTGACTTTGTTGCACGGCGGTGAGAGCTCTAGGGACCTGGCGGTTTTCCGTTATTCCCTTCTCAAGCTTCGCAGATTCAGCTAGCTCAAGCACAGGGCCTCCGACATTGAATGACTTTTCTGATTCGCCCCAACTTGACCAGCAGATACTTTCTCAACTAGCTGAGCGCCACAGGTTAAATCTTTCAAGAGCGGGGTTTCTTCATGACAATCAAAGTCGGATCACATTGTTCTGTCAATGTAGACCTTTGTGCCATTTCTAGAACAGATTGAATGCATCGCGAGCCACGGCCTGTTTTCTGTTCTACTAGAAAAAAAAAAACTCATTTTCGTGTTGCTTTTGGCTTTGTTTTCTTTTCTGACGGGACTCGAGTCTCATTTATGAAAAGGAACATATGCTTAATTCATTCCCCTCATTAGGCACCAAATCACAGGGACATGTCATTCATGTCAATGGAATTATGCCCAAATGTACTTGTTCACTCTTTCTAGTTTCACGGACTTGTAATTTTTTTCTCTTGCTTGTTTAGATATGAGTCAGACTGTCATGGAAGTTGCGATTACCATAAAGGAGAAGATGAACAACTTGCCTCCCGTGTCCATTGAGTGTCGCATCTATCGAGTGCCTGAGAAGTAGCAAACGCAGAGGACTACGCACCTCAAGTCATCTCCGTTGGGCCATTCCACCATGATGAAAAAGAGCTTCGGTTGACGGAGGAGATCAAACTGAGAAACCTGACAGGCTTCCTCTGACGCAACAAGGCCGACCTCCCAGCTTGCATCAGACTGATCAGCGAATCGGAAGACCACATACGGCAATGCTACCAAGAAAAGCTCACCCAAGGCAGCTATGAGCTCGTAGAAACGATCTTAGTAGACGCAGTTTTTTTAGTTGAGCTGTTCATAAGGAACCATAACTGGGACCATGACCAAGACCAGAATGACGAGATACTCAGCAAGCAGTGGATGAGCAATGCCGTATTCCACGACTTCCTGCTGCTGGAAAATCAAGTTGTTGATGCTGACCAAAGCAGCAAAGAAGCAGAAATGCCAGAACTATAGATATCGAGGAAGAAAGATGAAAAACAGAGGAAACAGAGAGAACAGAACATAAAAACTGCCTTCTACGGTTCTCTTGTAAAAAGTCAAGTACAAAACACGACTTAAACCAAAAGAAAAACAATAACTGCACACACACACGTTCAGCTTGTAACTGCACCAGAACAAGTACTTAACTTCCTAAATAACACAACAACAACTGCATAACATAATTAACTAAGTAAGAAAATAAACTAAAACAATATAAAACAGAACAGAGAAGCTTTAGTCTAAAAACAGCAGCACTAAGACATCAAAAATCCAACAAACTCCTCCTTGGATCAAAAGTAGGCCGCTGCATACTCCAATTTTCTTTCTCAATGCTTCAAATCTTCCAGCTTGAAGTGGTTTAGTGAACATATCAGCAAGTTGATCTTCAGATCTGCAATAAACCAGCATGACCTCACCATTTTGTTGCACCTCACGTAGAAAGAAGTACTTGACCTTGAAATGCTTAGTTTTGCCATGAAAACTGGGTTCGAGATATTGCAATTGCAGCTTGGTTATCCACATTGATCTTGATACATTCATTGGAGTTCAGCCAAAGATCTTTCATTACCTTCTTCAGCCATAAGGCTTGATTTACAGCTGCAGTAGTAGCTATAAACTCTGCTTCAGCAGTAGATTGAGCTACAATTTCTTGTTTTTTAGAACACCAAGTGAAACAAGCTGATCCTAAACTGAAACAGTACCCAGATGTACTCTTCATATCATCCATCGAGCCAGCCCAATCACTATCAGAATAACCTTGTAGATTGAACTCTTGACTCCTTTGAAACTTCACTCCAAAAGCATGGTTCCTTTCAAATACCTTAAAATCCTCTTAGCTGCAATGAGATGAAGGCGACTTGGATCACTCATAAATGGGACAGAACACTTACAGCAAATAGAATGTCCGGGTCTGGTTCTTTGTGAGGTACATGAGACAACCTATTAGACTTCGTACATCGAGACATCCACGGCTTCAGTTCCATCACTCTTCGCAACTTCTCTTTTGCTGCCATAGGTGTACCGACACTTCGACATTCTTCCATCCGAAACTTCTTCAAAATTTCCTTTAAGTACTTCCTCGACAAATGAAGATTTCATAAGGACTTTGCTTGATTTCCAGACCTAAGAAGTAAGCCATTTTTCCTAAGTCTGTCATCTCAAAACCAGCAAATAAGCCTTGCTTAACATTTTCTATCAGCTGAACATCATTTCCTGTTACCAAAAGATCATCCACATATAGAGACAGAACTACCACACTATGATTCACTTTCTTAATATAAAGAGTGAACTCACTCAAGCTCATTTTAAAACCTAAATCCAGTAGATATTGATCAATTTTTCCATACCAGGCTCTTGGAGCTTGCTTCAGTCCATATAAAGCTTTGTGCAATTTGTATACACTCTCTTCTTGCCCTTTAACACAGAACCCTTCGGGTTGTTCAACAAAAATTTCCTCTTCAAGCTCACCATTTAGAAATGCAGACTTGACATCAAGCTGAAAAATAGTCCAATCCTTCTCGGCCGCAACGTGCTAACGGGAGTCTTCTTGTGTCCGATCTTGCAACTGGAGCAAAAGTTTCAGAATAGTCTACTCCCCATACCTGAGCATAGCCTTTTACAACCAGCCTTGCTTTATACTTGTTAACAGAGCCATCAGGATTGAGTTTTGTCCTAAAGACCCACTTAACGCCAATTACATTCTTATTTAATGGCCTGTCTACCAATTCCCAAGTCTGATTTTTTTTTAATCATTGTCATCTCCTCCTGCATTGCCGCAAACCACTTCTGATCTTCCTTGGCTTCAGCAAAATTTGATGGTTCGAGCACTGCCACATTACTCCTTTCATAGATCTCAGCAAGTGATCTTGTGCCTCTTACGGAGTTCATCATCTATATTTTCTTCCATTTCCCCGTAATTTCATTAGTCTCCACATCGGTTTCAGGTTGTCTTTCAAAGTGCTTCGATTCAGTGTTCCTTCCATTTAACCAATTCCATTCATCTTCCTCTAAGAACATAACATCTCTGCTCACAGTAATCTTCCTTGTCTTTGGATAGAAAATTCTGTAAGCCTTTGATTGAGAGCTATATCCAACAAAAATTCAATTCTCAGCCTTTTTATCAAGCTTATCCCTTTTGACATCAGGAATATGAGTATAACACAAACTTCCAAAAACCTTCAAATTTTTCACAGAAGGTTTAGTGTCTTGCCAGCCCTCGAGAGGTGTTAGTTTCTCTAAAGCTTTTGTAGGTAATCTATTTAAAAGAAATACAGCAGTGTTGGCTGCCTCAGCCCAAAAACTTTTAGGCAAATTCTTTTCCTGCATCAAACATCTGGCCATCTCCATAATGCTTCTATTTTTCCTCTCACTAATCCCATTCTGTTGAGGTGAGTAAGGGGCTGTAAATTGCTGTACAATACCAGCTTGCTCACAAATCGGTTTGAATTTGTTAGCTGTATACTCGGATCCATTGTCGACCCGAGAGCTTTGATTCTCTTCCCACTTTGATTTTCAACTAATGCTTTAAATTTCATAAATACATCAGCTACTTCAGTCTTAGCTTGTAGAAAATAAATCTAGCTCATTCTAGTCAGATCATCAGTAAAAGTAATAAAATACCTGCTTCCATTTAAAGAAGGTTCAGACATAGGTCCACACACATTAGTGTGAACTAATTCAAGCTTTTGATATGTCTTCGAGACTCCTCCTTTGAAGGGAAATCTGGCTTGTTTGCCAAGAAGGTAGGTTCTGCATTGTGGAAGCTCTTCCTTCAAGCTTGGTAAATCATCTACCAGGCCATTTTTTTGCATAACCAGCATACTCCTCCTATGAACATGCCCCAATCTTTTGTGCCACAGCTCTATATTCTCTTATGTACACTTCAAAGCCATCTGCTGCATCTCATTTGGCTTGAACACAAAACTTTTATCCCTCATTTGAACTCTCAAGACTTCATTGCTGTTAGTATCTTTAATGAGACATTCCCTTCCTTCGAACTTCACTATATAGCCCTTCTCCACTAACCGACCAACACTTACAGATTCGGTCAATGTTTGGCACAAAGAGGACATCCCCGATTAACTTCACCCCAGGTTTCCTTTAACAGCAACTACACCTTTACCCGAACTTCAATATGCTGTCCATTGCCAATTCGACTTTGGACTTTACTTGTTTTGTTTATGCTCTTGAATAGCTCTAAGTTGCCGTCATGTGATTAGTACAACCACTATCTATCAGCCATGTACTATTTTCGATCTGAATATTCACCAGCTGAAGCAACAAATAAGTGCTCTTCATCAACTTCACTCACCGCCACTTGTGCTTCTCCCGTTTGCTGATAGGCTTTCCCTTTGCAAATAGCTTCCATATGACCCAACTTGTGGCATCTTCGCACCTCGCATTTGGCCTTTTCCAGCATCTAAAGGACTGATGGTTGGTTCCACCACAAGCATCTTGACATGGCCTTTTATTATTTTTCCATTTGCTAGATCCACCAGCATTTCCTTCTTTTGATAAAAATTTGGAATCAGCAACATTTCCCTTAAACTGAATCCATTTCTTCCCTTTGCCTCCATCATTTTGCTTTACTTTGGCTTGCAATGCCGCCTCAACATGATCTTCTCTCCTCATTAGTCTTCTGTGCTCATGTGCTCGCAAAGCATTCAGCAACTCGCAAGTTTTATATCAGCCAAGTCCCTTGTGTTTTCCGGAGAAGCTATAGTAGCTTCAAATTTTTCTGGAAGAGACACTAGGATCTTCCGAACAAGCCTATCATCCCTCAAGTCAGTTCCCAAAACTCTGATTTTATCAGCTATTCCCACTAGCCTATCCGAGTATTCCTTCACGACTCAGATTCCTTCATCTACTGTCTCTCAAATTCTCTCAAGAGATTCAGCACCTTCATACCTCTTATCTTCTCATCTCCTTCATATTCTTCCTTCAAGAAATCCCATATGACCTTTGCGAGTCACACTTCATAATTCTGGTGAAGATGGTAGGCGAGACAAAGCATACATGGCAAGATTTTGCCTTGGCTTTCCTTGTGGTTCTCTCTTTATGAAGCTTGATTTGATTCATGGTCGGATTATTTGGAAGTGGAGCAACTTCATAATCATCCTCCACAGCTTCCCACAGATCATGACCCTCCATAAATGCTTTCATTTTAACAGCCCATGCTTGATAATTCTCTCCAGTAAATACTGGAGAAGCCATTGCAGAAAAACTACTTGAACCTGTCTCCATCACCCTCTAACCTCTTTGCACTACAATACTTGCTTCGCTTCACAGTCCCTCAAGATCATTCGTTGCTCTGATACCACTGTTGATGCTGACCAAAGCAGCAAAGAAGCAGAAATGCCAGAACTATAGATATCGAGGAAGAAAGATGAAAAACAGAGGAAACAGAGAGAACAGAACATAAAAACTGCCTTCTACGGTTCTCTTGTAAAAAGTCAAGTACAAAACACGACTTAAACCAAAAGAAAAACAATAACTGCACACACACACATGTTCAGCTTGTAACTGCACCAGAACAAGTACTTAACTTCCTAAATAACACAACAACAACTGCATAACATAATTAACTAAGTAAGAAAATAAACTAAAACAATATAAAACAGAACAGAGAAGCTTTAGTCTAAAAACAGCAGCACTGAGACATCAAAAATCCAACACAAGTACCGTTACTTGTCCTCAAGAATCTCTATAATCTCACCACAGTGAGTGCCACTGTCACATTCTTCAAGCTTAGCTACGAGAACTTCAAAGACGTCCTGCAAGGGCACGAGCTTGCAAGCACGAGAGTTCAGGTGAATTACCTGGCGGACTACGTGCGAGCCCTGCAACTGCCCATGTTCCCGCGGCGTGCAAACATCCAAACAGGGCAAGAAAACTCGGAGGGTAAAGGAACTGCAAGAGGCCGGCATCAAGTTCCAACGGGGCAAGAGAACCTCCATGCTTGATGTCATCTTCAAGGACAGGACCCTCAAGATGCCGCACAAGGTCGTGCACGAGTGGACTGAGGTGTACCTCAGGAACATGATTGCGTACGAGCAGTGCCACCACGACTACAAGTACATCAGCAGCTATGCCATCCTCATGGACAGCCTCATTGACACGCCCAATGACGTCAACATTCTAATCAGCTCCGGAATTTTGGAAAATCAGCTCTGGAGTGCGGACGAAGTGGCGAGAATCATCAACGGCATGCACAACGAGACCATGAGGGACTCCAGCGAGTTCTACTACTCAGGCCTGTGCGAGAGCCTGAATGTGTACAGCCGGACCAGGAGGCACCGGTGGAAGGCTGCCTGATACCGGTGGAGGGTCATCCTTGGTCGCCGCCATGGTTTGGGATCTCCGTGGTTGCCACCGTGGTGCTGCTCATTCTCACCTTGGTGCAAACTGCTTATTCCATTTTGGAATTTTACGCGGGCGATGCACAGAGATAGTTCCCTGGGCGCAAGTGATGATATAAAAGGCATTGCTAGGACCAAGGAAGTAGAAAGTCTAAAACTAGATTTCTGTATCCTAAACACCCCTGTCAATAGTCTTATCATTTATGAAATGACGTAGAGACGAAGCCCAATATAACGGTTGAGAAATAATAGAGCGGAAGAGGGAATTGTGAAATATATAAACAAGTACATTAGATAACTATATATGGTAATAAGATGAACATAACACCAAATATAATCCATCATAGAAATGCACTACCAAATGAGATATATGCAGAATTCTGAAAGATATGTAATGTCATAAATTCACTAACATCCCTTTAAACTCAAGTTGCATAGAAAATGTCCAATTGAGTTTAAATACAAGTCTGAACATCGTTCAGCAGCTGAGACGTGGTGGATTACGTGGTGTTTAGCGGCTGTTCATGGCGAAACTTCTAGATCTAGCTGGTCTGAGGGTGATAAGTTTGGTTGTGGTGTTGGCTTCTCGAAATGACACGTGAAAGGTCAAGAATTGCAGGGGAAATAACAAGTGGCTGCCCTGGTTGGCTACAGTAATTGGGCAATGCAGCTTATACAATTGGCGTTGCAGTATCAAGCAGCCTATACAGTTGCCTTGGGAAGATAGTTACCGAGCAATGCGACCTATACAACTAGCATTGACAAGTTTAGTTGTGGTGTTGACTTCTCGAAATGACTCAGGGAAACAACAAGCTATTGATGCAATTGGCTTGTGAAACAGTAATTGAGCGATGTGGCCTATACAATTATTGTTGTAGAATCAAACAGCCTATATAGCTAGTTTAGGAAATAGTTATTGAGCATGCGGCCTATGAGACTGGCATCAAAAGAAAGCTAACTCTGTGAAAAGGCTCATTTGGGTGATGCGACTATTGTGCTTAGCGTCAAAACACGACTATTATGGAATGGATTCAATTAAGTGCTTCCTCAGACAAAACTTGTGCATATGAAGTGGACATTGTTGAGCAATGAGAATGGATTTATTTGCATATATACCGGGGTGCTCCAAGTGCATGGATGCATTGGATGCGAAGTACTGACTAGGGTTGCCTTAGGAAATGAGGCTTTGATATCAAGCTAAGAATAAATATGCAGAAAGAAAGGATTGAAGAATTTATGTATAATTTCATACCTATAAAAAGGAGTACACGAGACTTATTTATATACTTTATTAGATGACCATCTAAGGTAAAAATATAAACATAACATTAAATATAATCAATCAAGATTATGCTTTATCAAAGAAGATATATGCATAATATTGAGAGATATGCAAAATCAAGTAAATATTCTGATATTGCTAACAATAACTCTTATTGACTTGAGTTTCTCCGCTGCCAGAAAGGTTGACTATATACACTAGAACACGTTGACGCTCCCAAAAGTAACAGGCTGAAAGGGACGAGCGATCACCAGGAAGATAAGAATCAGAAGCAAATCTAAGAAAATGTCAGGTCATTGGCCAGAGAATCAGGATCACGACGATCTAATGCAAGGAACAGAGAATGCAGATTCTGACCCAGAACAGTAAATACAAGAAATACTCGATCTTTCCAATAATGTTTGCAAGAAGTGATCGATCATCAGAAAGCAGGCTCCACCGCTAAAGTTCCCAACAATTCCACGGCGCCTCGGAACTAGAATCCAGCAGCAATGCCAGGATCTAGACCGCCAACTTCGAACTCCAAAGCAGGCGAAACCCCCGACGCGAACAAAAGACGCTCACCCCAGAAATGAAGACGAAGCGGAACAGTGAACTGAAAGAGACGAACCGCGCTGTCGGAATCTTGGCGTATCCGGACCAGCTCGTTCCTCTTGTAAGATTCGGCCACCATCCCCGCATTCACTTCCATGTCCTCCCCTCACTCAGCGCCGATCCCGGTCCTCGACTCACGGTTCGCGATTCCGGGTCTTGGAGAAAGGGAGATCGGCGGCCAGTGCGGTGATGGTGCGATGCAATGCGAGTGCAGTAGCGGGAGAGGGGTCGAGAGGGAGAGCGAACGCTTGTTGAAGAAGGGAGGAGGGGCTTCTTCGTCGCTCCCCCTCCCTCTATCTCTAGCATCAGTCAGTCACTTAAGTTCCAGCTATCGCTCATCAGTGCTTTGTCTTTTCGTCATCTTCCACTTTTGTTTTGTTTCTCTTTTCTAATTTTTTCCAGAAAATAAGGGCTCGGTATTTCTTTTGACGGGGGAGCAGGTTGCCGGTAGTGGCGCTTGGTGGTGTTGTCTCTATCTCTTTAATTTTTCAAGGAAAAAAGATATCAATGACTCTAAATTATGTTTACTGTGCTATATTTATCTTGTAAGAGTAAAACATTTATTCCAAACTTATACTGGTGTGACGCATTTATCACCAAAAATCCAAAACTTGTATTTGTATGACATAATTTGGATAATCACATAAGTATAAGTTTGGATTTTTTGTGTCACAAAAAAATTTGGGATAAATATGTTATAATGGGTATAATTTAGGGTGTTTGGTGATTTTTTTTCCCCTTTTTATTTAGCAGTGTCTCTCTCTATATTCAAACTCTACAAAATGTACATCCAATGGCAAATGTACTCGATGTGGAAAATTTACTCAATTGCATGAAGTAGTTGAGGGTTTATCCAAACAATCAAGATATGCCAAACTCACCAATAAAAGGATACTCTCTCTTCTTTTCTTCTATGATAATTCAGTATGCATCTGATCTTTTTTGAATACAATGATTTTGTGTCTTTATGCATGTTGAATGTTCATGAGACACTCAAATCTTTACTTGCAGGATAAGAAAGCATAAGTATGGTGATCTAAATACATATTCTAAATGATGTTGTAATAAACTAAACTTAAAAGTGCTGCTTTTTATGGGGTACAATGTAGTGAAACCTAATGACTTATGGCATTTTTTCATTAAGTTCAATTTGATTCATTAGAAGAATGGATGCTCATCTTAGTTCTTCAATTGTTCAAGAGATATAGGTTGTTTCATCTATTAATACATGTTCGTCAATTTTTTATAGATCAAACTTTTAAAGGAAATGGTCGCACCGTGACTCCAAGACAATATCAATGTTAAAGGTTCGATGTTCAATGAGATTCTCTCATTTGACTAGCAGTTGTATAGAAGAGAGTGTGAAGAGAAAATATATTGCGTGTCGTTCTCTAATGGTTCAAGTTGGGAAAGACTTAGTAGGAGCCGTCAAAGCTCTTCAAGCAATTAAAGGATTCTTAGAGGCTCTAATCATTGCCGGTTGAGTTATGAACGTTCTATTTTAGTCCATTGCATTGCAAATTTTCTGAAAAATGCTGTTAAGGTACAGCCTCACCATGGGCAATGCATGTTGTCACGGAAAGCTGCACATTAATTAAGAACGATTTTGACTTAAATCGAGAAATAAAACATTAACTAAAATCGACCGGCGAAGAAATCATCCTGGGAACAGAAGAACTCCGAACTTACAATAAAAGTGCAGAGAAAAACCGTGGAAACCACCCTTGAAATTAAGCTTAGGAATGTCGTCACGTGAGTCTATGAGCTTTTTTGAAATTTTGTAAAATTGAATATTTAGGCTTTTTCGATCTGGGCAATGCTAGTCCCTAGGATGCTAACGTGGCAGCCATATATTCCAACCGCGGTGTCTATGTGGCTTATTCAAATTTCGAAGATTAAGAAAAATAATGCTGAGATTTCAAAACGATGCAGATTGAAAATAAAAATAAAGAGAAAACCATATTCAGCTTGCCCCTACGAATAAAAGAATGTTCCCAGTGTTGCTAGGCCCTTGTCACAAAAGATGGTGGCCAGACCCTCACCATCGTCTATACACTCACTCTCGTCGCTTGTAAACACCACAAGCAGTAGAGCGTGCACTCGAGAAAGAGGGGCTGTGCCAGGCAAGGCTGCGGCCCTAGTCAGTGTCTCTGCCGGCCGTTAAGGGTTAAAAGCCCTCGGCAAACACACGAGGGCAGAGGGCTGCCGCCCTCACCGCTGTGTGCCAAGGGGTCGTTGAGTGCAAGACGCCCCTATCTCTCTCTCCGCATAGTTATGTACCGTGGTTGATGTATGGGGGCGACACCACTATGGCTTGAGCTCAGCAAGGGTTTGGCCACCTCGCCAAAGACTGCCAGCACAGTGACCCCCCTTCTATTTGTTGAAGCAAGCTAAAGATGGTTTTCCTCTTATCTTAATTTTCAATTCTCTTCTTTCGGAATCCTTAACTCCATTCTTTTAATTCTTCAAGTTCGTAAACTCACGTAGGTGCCACATTAACGGCACGAGCTGCCATAAGCACTTAACAGCTATTTTACTGTCACATCAACATTTTTATTTAAGATGGAAGGATTAATATTGAGCAAATTTGAGAAAGTTCAAGGACTAAATCAAGGAAAAAAAAATTCAAGGACGATGTTGTATAACCCAAAAAGCTGAAAGTCCCATGCCTTTATCCCTAAAACATATTGCAATCAATATCGAGACACTGTTGGGTACTGCCAGTATCCTTCACTTGTTCATATAATTGCTGTCGGTGGGCTCTTGGTTGTCAACTATAAATTCCAGTGGAATAATAGTGTGGATTTCGCTCTTGGTTGTCAACTATAAATTTAATGATTCATTTCATGAAAACACTAAATTGGTATACTTACAATAAATATATAGATCAAACTAATTTTTTGATAATTAAATTTCTAAACTAGTACACTTACGACATAATTACCTCAAATTAATTTTTTGACCAAAAAAATCCAAACTAGTATATTTGTGATGAATTTACTTTCCGTTAGTTTCGTTAAATTAGATTAATATCACAAATAACTGCAAGCTTGTACACTTGTGACAAATAGAAGGTAAGACCTTAAATTAGTACACCCGTTAACCACCACATGTTATTTATTTTAGCAATTTGACAGTAAAATTTAACGGAAATTAACAAAAGGTAAATTTATTACATGTGTATCGATATGAGATTTTTCGTGTTATTAACCATAAATTTAATTATAATAAACAAATTAGTTACTTTATATATTTTGCAAAAATATTTAAGCTCGAAAAAATTCCCCTGTACCATAACTAGAGTTATCAAAATTTTTATGACAATGTTCAAATGAAGCTTTTTCCGATGTATGAGGAAGTTAGGAGATAGAAAAAAAAAAGGCTTTTGTTTGAAAAGAGAGAAGTAGAGGGAATTAGAAAGAAGTGCTATTCATAATATTAAGAGGTAGCTCAATCTTATTTTATTTATTATCATTTTTCACTTAACAAGGTCGTTCAATCTTACAGAGTCTTCGTCTCTTCATGCCTTGAAAAAGAAATATGGAAAAACCTTTGGCATCAGCTACAACCAATGTCTTTTCAACTTTTGGAAAATTTACTTGGATGAAAAAATTTACTTAGATGAACCTGTCAGAACAACTAGTTGAGGCTCAGAAGATTCCTTAGTTACTAGAGATCACTTATTTAATTCTTCCAATCAATTAAGTTCCGAATTTGGGCCTAGGTCAATGACCTTGATTTTATTAAAATATAGAAATTTTAAATCACGTCATTGGCTAATAGTTTAAAATGTAAGAATTGTTGGTAGCAATCCCACAAGAGCTTTCTTTTTCCCCAAAGTTACTTAAAAAAAAAAAAATTCTAAACCTAGTACTTGTGCTAATTTAATTCCAAACTTTTTGATGATTTGCCAATTCAGTTTTAAATTTTAAATTGTGTCAATTTAGTACTAAAACATGTTATAATTTATCAATTTTTTTTGTCAAATTGAATTGTCAATTTAATCCTAAAGCTCTGGAAAATTTATCAATTTAGTCATAAAACTTTTGACGATTCATTAATTTAGTATTTTTGACCAATTTTGACTTGAAGTCACTAACATGGTAGTCTTGTCAGTGTTGGTCATCTTAAGAGGTACGGCCATTGCTAAAGTGAATGATTTTTTATAAATAATTCTGAATTTTTATTTTCTATTATTTTCTTCTTCCTATTTTCTTTTTCCTACCCTAGGCCCTCTCACTTGGTTGAGGTGTGGGCCCCCCTATTGCCATCCTTGCTTGTGGTTAGCAAGGGCTACGATGCCATCGCCTAGACTAGGCGAGGGTCAACTAGCTTTTTAGGACAAAAAAAAAAGAAAGAAAAAAAAAAAAATTAAAATTGTTAACGTCAACACTAGTCACATCATGTAGGAGGGTTGATGCTGACTATACCATCATGTCGACAATTATGGGCCTAAATTACGTGAATGACTAAATTGACATATTGTTAAAAAAAAATTATGACTAAATTAGCAAAATTGTAAAAAAAAAAAGATTATGATTAAATTAACACAATTGAAAGGTTTAGAATGTTCAATATTGAATTGGCACAAATACAATATGCATAGGACTTTCTTAGTACTTTTTTCCTTGCATTGTGTTTGAAAAAGTAGCCAAGATTTTATACTAGTGCCCCATAATTATTGAAAGAAATTTGTACACATTTATTCTAGTTTTAACTTGTGGTTTTTTAATTTTTACCAAGTGATGTGGCTAATGGAAGGATTAAGAATGAGAAGAGAAGATAACAAGTTTTTTATTTTCTTAGTCAAACTACATGTTTCATCCACGTTCTATCTCACTAAAACTCCTATGGGATCAAGGGATTGATAGTGAAAGTGCCAAAAAAATCTTAAACTTATTACATTTGTACTAATTTGGTTCTAAACATTATAATTGTGTCGATATGGTCCTAAACCTTTCACAATTTGCCAATTGAGTCATTTCGATCAATTGTGGCTAGAGAAAATCACTAATGTAAATGTTGGCTGTTTAATGTTGCATGGTTAACACTGATGTTGACAATTTTAACAATTTTTTTAAAAGTCAAAATTTCAATTATATTTTATAATTTTGTCTTTCCTTTTTTTTTTCCTTTCATTTTGGCTAGCAAGGGCCATAAAGGCCTTGGGCAAGGGCTTGGGTGAGGGTGTGACCTTGCTAGCGGTTGATGCGGCCTTACTAGCCCTCACCAAGTGGTTGCTGAGGTTGCTAGCCAAAATGAAAGGAAAAAGAAAAAAATAATGATAAAAGAAAAAATAAAATGAAAAAATTATTACAATAATATTAAAAAAATATGCTGGCCATGCCGTGTAAGATACTCGATATCCATGTAAGTGATTTTTGACGAAAATTGATTGGATGGACTCAACTAGCAAAATGTGAAAATGTTTATCACAAAATCAATCAAATTAAAAGTTTAAAAATGAATTGGCACCAATGCAATAAATTCATAATTTCTTTAGTATTTTTCCTAGCATATATAGTTCTCGAACTTTTTTAATTTGTTCAATTTAATGTCTGAACTTTTTTTTTTGTCCATTTAGGTTCTAGAACTTTATACCTTTTTGTTCAATTTAGTCCTTCGGTAAAAAGAAAAAGGTAATTTTGACTCGAAGGAAAGAGACAGGATGTCTTTGGATAGCCTAGTTTACTTGAAGTGGCAGGGTTCAATGCCACAGTGAAAAGATCATAGGCATATCTGGAAGGGAAAATGTCTAGCTAAAAACCTAATGCCCTCACAGCCGTGTCTTGTGCCCTCGAGCGATGTTGTTCCCAACTGTTCGTCTCTGGCTAGCAATTGGCCACAAAACCTGTCTAATCGTGTTCTTGTTCGCCCATCATGTGCTCTTCACCCTCTCCTTACTACCCTTTTCCCGTGCGCTCTCGTACGCCTCCTATTGAAGTAACAAATCAAAAGGGAAAAATTCTGATTGGTTGCAGTGCATAATCTTCTACAAATTAGCATGAAAATAACATATCAAGCAGAGTATGAACAAGTTGATCGTTTGAAGATTTTTTTATGATTTTTCTTTTATTTAATTTTCATGTAGATAAAATTGTTATCTTTTATTTTAAACTTTAATCATAATTATAAGTGGTGATATCTCTATATATTGTACAATATATTAATTAAAAGTTACACTTCATCTTCAATTCTCTGTTTCTTTTATGGTATTAGAGCCACGCAATGGTACACTAATATTTTCTTGAGGAAAAAAAAATCGATACAATTATGTTGTCTTCTTCTTCAAACCTAAGATTTCAATTTCCTTCAAACATCAATGTGGCAAATTATATTACTTTGAAACTCAATGATTGACTTTTTATTTTGAGAGACACAAGTATTGTCTCTTATTGAAAGTTAGGACCTACTTGGTTTCCTTATCGGAGAGACAGTTGCACCGTTGCGGACTTGGAAATTGCAAACTGCAATGGAAGAAAATAATCTAGAATTTACGTAATGGGTGTGTAGTGACGACTAACTCGTAAAGTCTTGGATCATGGACACACCCCCTGCAGTGGTTCTCAGACATGTTGCGGGACTTCAAACATCAGCAAAAGTATAGAAAGCTCTCACCAATCATTTCAAGCAAAGCTCGATGACTTGTGAACTTGACCTCCTTGGACAACTTCACTACATCAAGTAAAAAAAAAAAAGAAAAAAGCCTTTATCTGTTCATCTTTGTGACTTTAAATCTACTTGCGATCGATTGCATTCCATTGGTAAACTTGTATCAGATGCTAATAAAGTCTTTAGATTACTTCAAGGACTTGATGACAGTTATGAGTCGTTCAAAACGACGATGCTCAGACTTCCTCTTTTATCTCAGCTAAAGTGGTTACTCAACTTCAAAGTCATGAGTTACGAGGCAAGCGTGCTTCAACCATGCTCCTAAATAATTCAACGGCCTTTGTCTCGTAGTGACGCAATGGTAACTACAAAAACAACCCCAGAGGAAGGGGTAAAGAATCCAAATTTAATTCTAAGGGTTGTGGCTTTTCTCTGACAAACCAAAATGGTTGCCTTTTTTAAGGAAACTACTATAATACTCACCAAACCAAAACCGTTGGCGCACTACCAAATTCAAATATAGGAGTGCCATATCTCATCTATCAGATTTGCAAGAAGAAAGGGCATGATGCATTGAATTATTGGGATCGTTTTGACAACAATAATCAAAATGTTAATATACCCTAAGGCCTAATTGCTCCTCATATCTCAAACTCACAAGATGAAGAGTGGCTGTACCATGATGCTAATACTCATATGACTATAATCTTGTGAATGTAGCTCCTTACCTTGGCCATGACAATGTGATAGTTGGGAATAGTACATCACTATCAATTACTTCGATAGAAGATAACACATCAAGCAAAGTATCAACGTTATTTGGAGATCTTTTTTGATTCTTTTTTTATTCAATTTCCATGCAGATATAATTGTTATATTTTATTTTAAACTTTCACCATAATTATAGGTAGTGATATCATTGATAATGCTTCATCAACTCAATTCTCAGAAGTCAAATTGTTAATCTTGATTTGTCCAGCTCTCGCTATCATCTTTGCCTTCTCTTAAGGCAACTTTCTGTTGCCTCGCATTGTAGGATGGGATTAGTCTCTGCACTAGACAAGCCATTGCAGTAGCCCCTCGCTCGCTGAGACAAGTCAATTGCTGATGATTACTTCGACATTTAGATGTCCGATCCTCATTGTTGGTAATTACCAATTTTGCTAACTAAAATCAAGTTGCTAGAAGTTTTTTTCCTTGCAGTTTTGGTTTGGTAATCAGGTGACCCCTTTGTTGTTGCTTGTCAAATGTTCAACGTGGAGAGTGAATTTTAAGATTGGCTATTTGATTCAAAGATGTGTTGACCTGAAGGCAAGTGCTGGAATTTGATGATTCATATGCTCAATAGGTTTGATCCTTATTGCTGATGATTGATGGATCTTGTACTCGAATCTCGTTGCTTACAACGTTGTTGTTATGTAGAGTTCAGATTTTCTGTTTGACTTGTTGATTTTGAGGTATGCTAATAGTAGAATCTGTTTGGCAGTATTTGAGATATATGGTCCTTATCGCTAGCTGTTGATGAATTCTATAAGGTCTCGAATTTCAAGATATGTGATGATTTTTTTATGCTAATTGATGGTCCTCCAAATGAATCTCAGATGTTTTATTGGTGGTTTCAAGTTTTGAAATAGAATAGAGCAATGGTACTGCTTGTTGAATGGTCCGTACAACCTTGGTGGCTTGGGATTTATTTGTTAACGTTTCTATTTCTCAAAATTTCTATTCTTTTGTTTCCCAGCAAAAATAAAAAAAAAAAAGAATAAAAATCTATTTGGTAATGTTAGCTAATTTTTTTTAATTTCCTAGAATAAAAAAGTGATTAGGAAATAGATTTAGAGCAAAAATAAAAAGTAGAAAAAAGTTGCTTCTTATTTTGGAGAACAATTTTTGAAATAAGTCATTTTCTTTCATTTCTTTTTCTTTTTGTTTCTTTTCTTCTTATTCCTCTTCTAACTTATTGTCGGACCTTGCCGGCCCCGGTGAGGCACCCTCAACCCTAGTGACCTCGTTAGCTCTTGTCTTTGGTCAATTGTTGGCCATTGCTGAGGCCTAGTGATTGGCTAGAGGAGGAAGAAGAGAGAAAATAAAAATAAAATAAAATAAGAAAAATCTCAAAAAATATTAAAAAAATTTGAAGATCGTACCAAATGCATTTCTTTATTCTGAGAATAAAAATTTTATGCAATTACAAAACACGTTCTTTTGCTTATAAACTATTTTAGGAAATAGACATAGAAAAAATCATTTTAGAAATGAAATTCACATTGTGCCTTGGATCGACTTGGCTTTGATTCCACTTGATATGGGCAAGCTATTCTAACGTTGCCTTATATGTATAGCCTTAAGAAACTCTTTCCAACATGGATGGAAAATCCAACATGGATGCCGGTTATCCTACGTGGCATTGTTGGCATTGACATGGACAATTGATAAAAAATTCAAAAAAAAAAAATCCACACTAAAATGAAAAATAAAATCCACATAGGACAATCTGTTGGGAATGACACTCAAATGATTGATTTTATTTCAGGGGGGATTGGGGTGGTACTCAAGTGACTCCCCTGCAAGGAGGCAATGGCAAAAGTCTGAGAGTGAGTGTTAGAGTAGAATTAGAGTATGACCGACCAAAAAAAAAAAAAATTATGGTGCTTAAATGAGCACCATGCGATAGTTATGACATTCACGTTGTCCTTATCCCAAGCATTTTTATTTATAAGTGAAAAATTTTAGGAGGGCCAATCAATGTAGCTTTTCCTTTGGACTTTACTATAATGGTCCCATGTAGACAAATGCCTTGTATTAATTAATTCTTTATAATATATATATTAATAGAAGTGGGTACCATATATATAACACAAGCTACTTTTCATGAATGAGACCTGTTCCATATAAAATGCAAAATATTTTAAATTTAGTTTTCAACAAAGATCGAAATTGAAATATCATCAAAATAATTATTAATGTACTAATACATAATTAGTGATAGTTATAATTTGCCTTGTCACCTCTCCTCTTACCCAACCCTTGTATGGCCCTTGATTCTATGAACCCATCATACATTCATCTTATTTTACTCACATCAACTCAAATATCAATAAATGAGTTGGGTTTAACATTTGAATGAACAATTAGGTGAAAATGATAAAAGCATAGAGGCTCACGCTTTTTTCATCCATTTTTTGATATCCAATGCCCTCTATTACCTCAAATTGATTACAATATCTCTTGTAGATCCCGTATTTAAGATTATTTCCACCCCATAAAACCCTATATAGGGGATAGGTTGGTTTGTTTTACCTTTTATTTTATTTTATTTCTTAGTAAATACTGATGCATAAAAATATGTATTTGTCAATGATTTGATTGGATTGTCTTATAATGCAATTACACTATTCCATTTAATCAAGTCTATTTTTTAGTTTGTCAATGCAGTCCTAAACTTTTGGGTGATATTTAATGTAGTATTTTCTACCAATTGCCACCAAAAATTGCTTACATGGCATTTAGTCATCACTAGCTATGTTGATGTAGGCAATTATTAGAAAATTGCACTATGATATGAGCTAGGGAAAACAAAAAATGAAATTTGTAGTAGGAATGCTATCCCAACATGACCCTTTCAGCCTTAAAATAGGGGCTGCCTCTTAGCCACCATATTCCTTTTCATTTTTTGACATATGTTATATAAAATATTAAGATAGTAGAATTTTGAATAGATTCCACATTGTGGCAAGTGTAGAGTATACTACCAAGATTAAGTAGAACATCCCTAGTTTAAAGAATCATACTGGGCAAAAATTAAGAGAGGAGAGAGATTTAAGGATTCATAGTAAAGCACACAATATCATTTTCTAGGGACAGCGTGTTTTGGCCCTTAGCATTTACCGACATTGCCTTCTATAGGCATTAAACAAACACTAAAGAAAAATTTACAAGCTCTTTATGGTGGACAATGGCCAATTATTTGATCCTTATATTGATAGACTCTTATCTCACATTTTTTGCTTTTGCTATAGTACGCTATAGTACCAAATAGTACTACTATAGTGCATACAATGTCACGATGGTGCCAAACAATAAATGAACAATGTTTTGCTATAGTACTTAGGCCAAAGTTTTATGATCTTCACGTGTTGCTTCAAACTTCTCTTTCTTGTTGCTTTAGTCTTCTTCATGTGAAGATGCTTCAGACTTCTTCACAGGTTGTACTTATGAATTGGTTCTTTATCATTCGAGCTATTTAAGCCATATCCATCTTTCTGCTTTCTATTTTTCTTGATGAGTCTTTTAACTTCTAGAACTTCAAAATGGTCAATACTTGTAGACTCTAGGGGTTGATAATAACTAGGCAAGATATTAGTTGAATTGCAAAAAGTGTTTTTCTCATGATTATCTCCATACCTGCCCTTGAGTGCTTCAAGGAGCTTTTCCACTTCTTCAATTTTGAGAGCAATTTTGGCATTTAATTTAGACAACCTTTGTATTTTGGATGACTGATGAGAGCTTTTGAAACATTGGAACTTGATGGAATGCTAGGTTGGGGTAGATATTTGAGTTGGAGTGATTGACTTTTCTTGTCAAGGCCTTGATTAAGTGCAAGTTGCACTTCACTTTGGTCAAAAGGATCTTGTGACAATGGTCCTCCCTATGGATCCTATGATGATGAACCTAGATCTTGTGAAGATGTTTGTGACTTAGAATTGTCCGACATGTCAATTTCATAGTATTTCCTTAAACAAGCACCAATCGCTGGTTAGGTTGTGCGATAATTGTTATAATGATTCCAAGAAACAATATCAACTTCTATTGGACATGCTTATGGTGGAATGGCTTAATTATGATAGCACAATATCCTTTTCAATTCTCGATACTGTTGAGGGTGAACTAAAATTTTATAAGAAAGAGTTGCAAAAATTTCATTAGGAACAAGTTGGGGTTTACATGTGGATACACCAACATTTGTTGGAGTTTTACACATATCTCGACAAATAACCATGTTCCAAAAAATAAAATAACTGTATGAAGCTCTAGGTCAGGCCTGCATGCACTAAATTGTACTTGGAAAATATTTTTCCATGCACTCAATGGTTTAAACCAACTAAGCATTTGCCTAAAATATATGTGCTTGGCTTCTCCTTGAATGATCCTGCTGATGATGAGAGGCATCTTGGCCATTAGAAACTCGGTGACAATGGTATAATGATTAAATAAATACCAATAAAACAATTTGAGCTTTTTTGGAACTTCCTCATATGGGGAGAAAGATGAAGGATGATTGAATGGATATTTTGGGTGCAATCTATTTGGGCAAATTATAAGATCACCATAATCACTGAAAATATGGAAATGGTATTGCCACATAAGACTTTCGAAATTTTCAAAGAGCGTGTTGTCTTTAATAAGCTCAGGGACTTTTGTTGGATACAAGTATAAAGGCCATTTGAGTTTTATTTCTTGAGTTTTGAAACCTCCTATTGGATTTCTTACCACATACAAATTTATGATGTAGTAGTTGCAAATTCTTCGGTTAAGACAGAAAATCAACAAGTATATTATTTTCCCTTGCAATATGTTTGATTTCAAAAGAATACTTTGAGAACTATTCTACCCACTTGAGGAGTTGAGGATGTGGGATCTACTTCTACTTGAACTTCAACATTTGAGAAAAATAAGACATGTCCAAATCTATGAGGAAATGATGTCCTATAAGATGCAATTCAAATTTCTTGATGCCATATTTTACTGCAAAGATTTATTTGAACGTAGAGTAGTAGTGCATTTCCATTTGCATGAATCTTCCACTCTTGTGCTTGCAAACTCTTCGCTTCTGACCGATTTCTTTATGAAGAACAATAGCCTAATATTTGTCATCGGCATCTGTTTGCAAAATTCTTTTTCCTATGGAAGGAATTTGCAATGGGGGAAGATGCAAAAGAATTTTTTTAAGCCTGCTAAAAGACTTAAACCAACTAACCAATTTTGTGGTTGGTGAGACCCAATAGCTACCACATTTATAAATATGTATATAGTGAAAAATCTAAGAGGATGTTCCAAGATTCAAGAAATGAAGCCCAAATGACCGTCATACTTGTATCCACTAGGAATGAGTATGACCCGGCAAGGAATAAATGTGTGAGGGAGAAACCCTAAGGGATTTCTGTTTGTCCTCCCCTAATTGCCAAAGAGGGAATTTAAATTTACTAAGTTTTTTTTTATAAGTATTTCCCTATTCATAAGTTAACTTGGCATAGTTGAATTTGTGTTTATTTAGGATGTTTTATGGATATCTTATGTAGATAGTTTCCTTCATGTTAATGTTGTTCTATCTTCCAATGTATTAGTTACATTATGTAAAAATGTGTTTTTTAATTAGTAGATGTTCAATGTCAATTACTTATGTTATTATGAATTGTTGTGGGTAGTTCAAACAAGTTTTAGTAGCTTTAAAGAACATATTTTGCATAAAAGATTATATTAATAACACTTTCAATTTAGGATTTTGGATGATGATTGGAAATAATTATGCTCTTTTGATTCAAAACCTTATTTGAAATTATTTATTAATATGATTAGTTTATGCAAAATAGATATATAAATGATGGGCATTAATAATTCGTCCATGTGTCTGATATGTTCAAATCCAATGGCTTCAACAATTAAGAGTCTAGTCACTGAATTGAGCAAATGAGAGATACAAAATGGAGATAATTATGTAATATTGCATATGAAAATTCAATATGTGTTAAAAGAGGAAGAGGCATTGGAAACAATTAACCTAATTCTTGAAGAGCCTAAAGATAAAACATTGCACAACATAAAAGAGATAAGGATGTATTTGTTTCATGAAAAAGAAAGAACTCTTTTGCTCATATCATGTTGCTGAGTAGCATGGAGAATAATGTCATGTGAGAGTTTAGGTATTTTGAGAATGTCAAAGAGATGTTGGAAGCATTGGTGGTGAAATTTGATCATACATCGGTGACCAAGTTGAGATAGCTCACTAGAAGGTTTGAGTTATACAAGAAGTCTTATGGTTAGATTA
Organism: Eucalyptus decipiens; assembly: GCA_014182575.1. Lineage (NCBI taxonomy): Eukaryota > Viridiplantae > Streptophyta > Magnoliopsida > Myrtales > Myrtaceae > Eucalyptus > Eucalyptus decipiens. Next base: position 22,865,193 of record CM024611.1, on the reverse strand, counting down.
TGAAACAACACTTGAGAAAGATATCAAACATGATCAATGAGTTGAGAGATACTAGCCCTATTTTGATTGATAAGCAACAAATGCAAACAGTGATGTATTCCTTACCTTAAAGTTGGGAGCATATGAAGGTCCATCTAACCCACAATAATAACATCAAAATCTTTGAGAATATAGCATGTCACCTTGAGCTAGAAGGAGATTGTATCCTAGTGGCTAAGTCAGAAACTGATATTTGTTATATTGGTTCTAGCTCACAATTAGTTTTGAGTTTGAAGTGCAAGTGTCTTTATTCATTAAAAAGGTGAAAAGGCAAGTGAGCCAGCTATTTAGACAAGAAATAAATAGTTGACCAATATGAGAGATGAAAGTATCCTTGTATAAAGAGAATATCAAAAGTGAAGTGTTACAATTATGTTAAGAATGGTCATTATGCTTGTGCGACTATGGTGAGCTAAAAAGGAAAATACTCCTTGTATTCTTGAGAGCTTTACTTATGTATCAAGTTATGTTTTTTTTTTTTTTTTTTTTTTTTTGAATCTAATTCCTTGTGGATTGTAGATTTGAAAGCAATAGATCATGTGGCAAAGGGTAGAGAAGCCTTTATGAAATTCTGATGAGTACCGATTGGAACAAAATTGATTTATGTAGGGAACAACTTAAAAGCTGAAATTAAAGGGATTGACACTTGTCATTTAATTATGCGTGATTGATACACTTTGTTTCTATATAATGTATTATATGCTTCAAAAATTCGTTAGAATTTAATATCTATTTTAGTGTTGGTTCAACTTGGTTTTAATTTGAATTTCCATAATAGTAGTGTGATGCGTATTTTGGTACAAATTATTATGATTGTGATTATTTTCTAAGATGGTTTTATTATATTGAATGTTGATTATAGTAATGTCAATTTTTATTATTTCTTCTTCATGTTTACTAATTCATATGATAATGATGTGAATGTATGGCATGCTAGACTTGGTTATGTTAGCCAATAACAAATGAATAGATTAGCCAAATACAGCTTTTGGACAATATTAAAAAAGTCAATTTGCCCATATGCAAGTATTGCCTAGTAGGGAAAACAACAAGGAAACCATTTGAAAAAGATACAATAACTAAATTTTCTTTGCGTTTAATTTATGCTAACATCCGTGGTCCGATGAATGTGAGACAAGGCATGGGGCTTTATATTTCATTATGTTTATAGATTATTATACTCGATTTAGACATGTTTATTTCATTTCTTATAAGTCTGAGGTATTAAGTCATTTCAAGAAGTATATGAACTTGGTAAAAAATCAACTAGATAAAAAAATAAAAACATTAAGATCCGGTTGAGGTCTCGAATATCTATATGATGGGTTCATAAATTTTGTGATGAAAAAAGAATAAAAATACAATTATCTATTCCCTAACTCCTTAACAAAATGGTGTTGCGGAAAGAAAAAATAGAACCTCATTAGAAATGGTTAGGTTCATGACGATGCATGCTAACTTACCTATTACTTTTTTGAGATGATGCTTTGTTGACTACTACCTATATATTTAACCATGTGTCTTCCAATTAACTACTTTTACTCTATATGAGTTATGGATAAGTAGAAAACTTGACTTAAGTTTTCTTAAGCTATTGGGTTGTGTTACCTATACTTATGAATGGAAAATTGGGTCCTAGAGACAAAAAGAGTATTTTCATAAGATACTCAAAGTACTCGAAAGAGTATATATCTATAGGTAAGCAAGAAAAGTATGATTATAACTGAATTTGAGTCACGGGATGTTATTTTTTAGAAAATAAATTTCCTAATAAAAAGGCGAAATAGGTAAGGACTACTCCTTATTTGAGACTAAGTCAAGAACTTGATAGAGTTTATCTAAGTGTGAGTAATGTGAGAATTAAGGAATTAAATTCGACTTAGTCTCAATTACAATTACATGATGAGATGATATTATCTAATCCGAGTGGAAGTATAATGGAGAATAACGTGTAAAATGTACAATCTCCCATATGGCGAATAGGTCACAAAAGTATTCATTATTGACGTTTTGACATTGAAATGGAAACTTTTATAACCACTCCACAAGATGAGAATGAGTCAAGGAATGTAAATGATGCTTTTTAAATTGTTGTAATAAAGAAAAATGGATACATATAATGGAAGAGAAAATGGAGATAATAAAGTCAAATCATGTTTGAAAACTAGTTGATATTCCAAAATGACGCAAAGTCATTGGGAACAAGTGAATTATTATAATAAAGCGTAAAGTTGATGGCTCAATAGAGAGATATAAAGCTCATCTTGTGGCAAAATGATATAATCAATAGGAAATAATTGATTAGAAGAAAATATTTTCTCCTTTAATGAAATTTACCTCATTTCGCCTTATTTTGGCAATAGTGACTAGTATGGATTTTAAATTATATCAAATGGATGTAATTAATTGTTTTTTCTAAATGGAGAATTAAAAGAAGAAATTTACATGGAACAACTCGTTAGTTTCATTTCAAAAAGCAAATAACAAAAAGTATGCTGATTTTTTATATCAATATGTGATATTAAGCAATCATTGGGATTATATATACATTTTCATAATGTCATAATGTCATATGATTTTATAATGATTGATGATGATCATTTCATATATATTAAAAGATCCAAAGATTAGTTTGTGATTATATCATTATATGTTGATGATATATTGATTGTCGGAAGTAATATGGAGTTTGTTGAGGCTGTATATATTTTTGGAGTTAAGATTTTAAGAAATTGTTCAAAGAGATCATTGTCTCTTTTGCAAGAGACTAATAAAAACAAGGTTTGTGAACAATTTTGTATGTAAGACTATAAATCCATAGATGCTCCTATTGCAAAAGGTAAAAAGATTGAGTCATACACTGTGTCCAAAACTCCACAAGAGAAAGAGTGTCATGATCGGATCCCATTGACTCTCTCTCGGTGGGGAGGAGAAGGTTGGGTTTAGGGTACTTGACCATGAGAATTCTCTCATGGTTCAAGCCCCAAAAGATGTTATCATCTCGCCTTTTGAGATGAACCATTATGAATTCTCTCGTTTATGATTGTAAGCTCTCTCAAACTTGTATCTCGCATGATAGTAAAGGTGTCATGATTCGTACTTACACAAGTGACACACCTTAAAAGAGGAGATCATATGTGAATATCAAATTTAGGGATATTTTTACCATAATAGTCCTCCCAATAGTACTCTCTTCCATGGATCGCATCACTTCATCCGTACAAATAGTGTGTTAAACTATGGTGAATCTCATCAAGATCCATGTTCTCACAAAGGGTTTATTTATTATCTGATTATTTAGAATAACCTATAAAAGATATGAGTCACCATTAGCCTCATTTTTTAGGGTCAGCTAGAAAATCCAATCAAGGATTGAGAGTGGTCCCTCAATTTCTATGCAACTAAAGTTCTAGATCGGAGACTTGAGTTACACTAATATTTCTATTAGCGCATTTTCAGTTTTTAATAGTTTGTCTTGTTTCCTAAGGTGTTTGTGCATCTCTTTTTACTTTTAGGGTCGGTTACACTAACTAAATGATTATGCATGGATGGTTGATTTCATGCAATTCTATTTCTATAAAAGAAAAAAGAAGACAAATAATTAAAATCTAAAATAAGGTGGTAAACATCCAAGTGAATGGTTTGGGGAAAGCGATAAATCTAACATGCAACTTGAGTAATGAATGAAAATGAAATGGAAAAATAAATCTACAACTTGTCGGATGTTTATACAAAGTGAAACGACCAGAAACCTAAATTGGGGGAAAATGAATACAAAACAGGGTCGAATTGGACATCAACCTTCAGGATCTCCATCTCCAAGGACCTATTCTAATCATAATCTAAAACTATGACTAGGTACATATAATAGGAAAGAAACAATTGTTCATAGCAAAAACTTTTACAAACACAAGTCAATAAAAAACAATCAAGTAATTGAAACCCTATGCAAAATTGAACAAATTAGGCCTTGGGGTAAGCTATTGCAATTTATGCGTTGATCCCTCTAGACACCTATCCCAATTCATTTTCATGGCTTACAACCATCGGCTGCCATTTGTGTTCTTGCATGGTAACCTATGCTTATAAGCACCTAGGATGTGTTCTAAGTGTATCCTAAGGTTATTCCACGGAATCATGCATCATATCTTTGCATATATTATTAAAAAAGTACATGCATCATGGGAAATAAACATGCAGGCAGGTCCTCGAGTCTTGGTTCTCAATCAATCAAGCAATTTTGTGAACCAACGTTGGATCACTTATTTAGTCAACAAGCGCTAAATACAATCACATGCATTTAAGAAAGGTAAACAAGTCAAAAGATATAAAAGTTCAAATGATACTCAAAAGTCATTTGAAGAGCAATTATAATGAATTGTGGGAAAATATGCTAATGGTAAAACAAAGATGTGTCATAGCCATGGAAAGCATTTAGCCACCAAGGCTAACTCCGGTGCAATGATGGGCACTTTGATCGAGCTTCGTAGGCTCCCTAAATATGATCCAAACTTTAGACAACATCAATAGTAAACTAAGTGCATAGTTTGAAAATTTGGAACTCAAAGGACGACATGAAAAATGTGTGCATGAGCATCACTTGAACTAAAGTCAAGTTCAAAATAATAAGAATAACAAAATTCAGACAAGTTCATAACATTTGAAAGATCTGAAAAGCATACTAAAGTTATTTCTATTTTTTGAGAATTTTTATATGTAAAGTTCAAAAGATGAGGATCAAAGTCCATGAAGACATGTGAAGTAAATTTAGCATGCAAGCTGATCTAAAAAAAATTCTAGAAGAAAATCACATCAGAGAATTGCAATAGAACATCACAAAATAGGATTACAAAAATTGACGCAATTGAAAAGAACCCATGGATAATTTATACCAAGAAATTACACAACATCAAGAACATCATAGGGAACAACTTTTATGAAGAAATTTTTCTAAGTTGAGCTATGTAGGAATTTATAAAAATTTAGGAATGCAAAGTCTCACATTAAAAATATGGTTAATACTCTAAATAACCCCAAACTGGCACACTTATGACAAATTTACCCCAAACTATTTTTTTAACCACCAAAAACCCCAAACAAGTATAAAATTTACCCCAAAGTGGTACACTTGTGACAAATTTACCCTCTGTTAGTTTTCATTCAAAATTAAATTTTACTGATATATCAAAATTTTATGCTCCGTTTGTCATAGTTTACAATTTTTGTAATTTTTTTGTAGTATTAGTCCAATTTAGCGGATGGTATATTTGTCACATATTTACTAGTTTTAGTTTTTTTTTTTTTTTTTTGCAATTGAATAAATTAATTTGGGGTAAATTTATTATATATATGCAAGTTTAGGGTTTTTATAGTTGGGGTAAATTTATCACAAGTATACTAATGTAGGGTTTTTCATGGTAAAAAAAATAGTTTGGGGTAAATTTGTCACATGTGTACCGATGTTGGGTTTTTTTTAGAGTATTAACCCTTAAAAATACAACAAAACAATAGGGTATCATGGTACATTAACAGAGATTTGACCTAGTAAACAAGTTCCAAAAATGTGAAAGTTTACCATAATGTAGACAAAAGAAAAACAAACAAACTTTGTTAGGGATCCAACCTCAGAATCCTTAATGAGAAAATCACAAAAAAAAGAAGAAGAGATCAGACTCAATAGGGGTAAAACAGGATTACTAAATTTTACTTAGGACAGAATTCTATCCTAACTTGACAAAAGTTGAAAATGGGCCAAACAATGTGCAAATCATGCAAAATTAGTGTCATTAGAAAGATTAAGGCAATTATAAGTCTTCCTAAGAGAGGTCGAGTCCAGTTGAGGTCAAATTCATGGTCAAAAAGTGATAATCATGAAGGCATGCAAATGAGGTATGAGCAAATCAAAACAAAATGCATGCTTAATGGTTTATGAGATCACCTAAACAATGCACAAAAAATGTGACACAACATAAGGTTGAATGTAACAAAGGTTTAGTTAATTCATTTAACTTTAAATCGTAGTGCAAAGAAATCACACAATTCATTAACATTGAAGGGTGACTTAGTGCCAAGAACAACATACTTAACAAATTTCAGTTACAACTTGCTAAATTGATGTATGATTTCCATATAGTAAATGATGTTTAAATATAACATGCGATACATGGATGCGAAGCTTGTAACACATGCTCGAAATGTTTAGAAGACATCAAGACCTAATTTGGCCCTTAAGGGACCCAAATAAAGATGTGTAAATGAGTTCGTGATCATTTTTTAATTCAACATGATTAGCATAGAACATAAGTGACTTTTGATGATTTATTGACATAAAAAAAATAATAGGAAAAATTCTATATGTAGAATGCAAACCATAAACATTTTTCATGAAGGTATCTAAAACTACTTAGTCTACATGAGCCTACACGAAAATGACAAAATAGAGCCATATGATGAAATTCACAAGTTACAATAGCATCTAAGCATCTTCGTACATGTGATTAACATGGTAAATGATGTTCAATTTTCGCACAGCATATCTTATTAGAACACTTACAACACATGCTACAACTCTAATGAGGATACAAACTCAAATAAACTCCTTTAGTGTCACACCCCGAATCTCGAACATGTACCCATCTCTCGGTGGTCGATAAAATTTGCAATGCCCTAGGACGCATCATCGATCCATTCATTTTATTGCACATATGGAAGTGAATAAACAAATCCCTTGATAGTAAACAACATGGGATATAAAAGTAGGAAAACAGATTCACAACCAAAATACGCTTTTATATACACACTGAGTCATATACAAAAGTCTACAAAAAGACCTATATACAGAAGTCTAGATCAAAAAGGGGCTATGAAGATTCTAAACTCCGAGCTCTCCAGTCCTCGTCTCGGGTCCTCCGCGGCACCATCAGGGGTGTCGATGTCTAGAGGATGCCTTATCTCCCATTCCTCTATCCCGACGGGAGGCCCATCAAAACCATCTAGAGAACCCTTCCGACTCCCATCGGGCTTGTGAAGGTACCACGTTTTGAAACGAAGAGGTACTAGGTGGGGTAGACCCTCATCGACCCAAACAGTGGACTCCATGAGCTCACGGGTCAGGTCGGTCTCGAGAATTAGGAAATAGGAATGCTAGAAGTATACCTCCCTTGGAACCCTATAGCGTACATGACGTTGCTCCATCTAAGGACCTGAAAAGAAATAAGCCCACGACGGGGTGAGACATTGTCTTAGAAAGTTCACCCCCTAAACTCCGACTAGGAAGGAATACGCTTAAAGGCGTCCTAACCACATGATCACACTATCATACAACCACAGAGACTTACCTCGTGTCAGATACTCCCTATATGTCAGCACAATTCATATTGCAGACAAGAGTAGTAAACAAGCTCAAACAATTGGAATGACACACTCAATCTCAAATGATTGCAGAGCTCCTGATTATAGGGTCAAATCGTCATGACATGTCTTATACCGTATCGCGCAATTTTGTTCTATAATTCTACGTGTTTCATTCAATCAGTCATGCGTTCCTAGTTTTGATCTTGACCCAATAGGCATGGCCTACTCGATGTTTGGTGGTCTTCTAGCATAGCTAGGCATCGTCTCACCCCATTGAGCATGGCTATGTATCTACTAGACGGCGATCCTAAAGGGGCGTCAGTCCAAAATCTACTATGACTGGCTTCCGTTGTCCAGGGGCGTCCCATATAGGGGTAACGTCCGACGTAAACGCTCACGACGAGTTCTCTTAACCAACACAAGACCACTTAATTACGGTAAGGACATCGTGCATTACACTCAAATATCTCAATTAAAATAATGTGCTTGGCTAATTTTCTTCGTATTAAAAACATCTAGTGAAAATAATTGTGAGTGGATACATGGTCAGATTAAACCCAAAAATTGATATCCTCATTTTTAAAATCTCACTATTTGATATAGTATTTAAAACCATTTTGGTGCAAAAACCCAACACCCGGTAATTTCTAAATAATTACCAAAATTTCATAATTTTGAAATAAATACTCAAAATTACAATCACCATTCAATTTGCACAATTTAACACTCAATTATAGAAATTAACCATACCATTGCAATCGGAATGAAATTTTAGTCATCGAATATCCTAGTATAATTTTCAGAAAAATATTTAATAATTAAATAATTTCCAAAATTAATTAAATAATTTAATTTAAATTCAATAAATACTAACTTAGGTTGGAAATGCTAATCTAATCACCTAAAAGGGCCTAAAAAATTTATGAACTTATCTAGATAAATAGTTTGACTACTTTAACCCCTAATCTATCCATTCCAACCATCTAACATGCACAAACGGATAATTAAATCACTAATCTTATCTAACTAACCACATAAATCTTACATAACATAAACTAATCACCCCTAAGCATCATTATTCACCAGTTTAGCAATTTGGTGGGTCCACAATGTCGGCGACGCAGAGATGGGCAACAAACAAGCCTACGGCGACACCAATGGAGGACCGAGCGGGCTCAAAAAAGCCACACGAAGCCTCATAGCTAGGTTGGGCTTCCGGTTTTGCTTGCTAGCCAAAGAAACTGAATCGAGCAACAATAGCGGTTGGAATCGGTGAGACGGGACCAGGCGGCTTGGACGGGTGGTGGAGGAGCTCGACAATGACGGCAGGTGGTTGAATCAACTCCGCAGATGGCGAGCAAAGTGCGGGTGACGAGCACGAGTGGTGAAGACGCGTGGACAGGCGTGCTAGTAGGGGATGGCATGACTATAGCGGCTGACAAACGAGCGACCTCGGGTGGGCGAATGCTGCAAGGGCTCCGGTGGCTTACTGCTAGCTTTCTTAGTTCCATGAGCTCTTAAGACAGCAAGAATGGAGAAAGCAAGGTTGAGGAAGAAGAAGAAGGGGTGCTGGTCAAAAGGGGCCCCATTTGGCTCAAAAGTCTTTACTCCTATCTCCAAACACTCATCACACTTGGCCCACCACCTTGGCTATCATCCATGGCCTCTTGGCTGCCCTCAAGCTTCCTCAATACACTTCCCAAATGGTCTAAAAGTGTGTTGCACCCTTGGCCTACGAATTTGGACAATTTCCATCCAATTTTGAGTTCAATTCCTTTCAAATTGGACCTAAATTGGAGGCCATAAATCCAACCAAGGTGCCCACACTAAAATTCACATTTTTTCTCATCAATTGAACCAACTTGATGACCAATGGTGCACTAAAAAACGGTCCTTTAATTTTTCCGGTCCAAAACGATCTTATTTTGAATTTTTGTCAAAAATCTTGGTTTGCAGAAAAATCTTCGGGAACATGAGTCGATGCTCTTAAAATGAATCGTAACTTGATAGAACTTTCAATTTTTGAAATCTGGTTTAATTTTGTGGTTAATTTCAATTTGGCTCGATTTTAGCATGACCTAACCTATTGAATAGCTTTTAGAAATTTTAGTGCAATTGACCCGTAATCGATTATTTTGAAGCCACATTATACATTTTGGACACATTAGCGACTCTCGGTTGTCATGAAAATTTCGAGGTTTCAAATATGAATACAATGTATAGAAAAGACAAAAAAAATTGGTCTAGTATCGTTCGATGAGAATTTTTGTAATCAGGTGAAATCACCAACACCCTAATCACACACCTCTATTGAATTGACCTATCTCTAGTCTCTTATCGATTTTGACGGTGCCATAATGACCCTTGCAGATTAGCATGGTTGAGCAATCGATTCCTGGTCAAATTCTCAAATCTATTGCATTTAGATTTCTTAACGGTTTTACTTGATAGACTAGTTATCTCGTGAGTGGCCAACTCAGAGAAAAGAACTATAGGCACATCGATGAAAAGCCCAACTTATTCAATCGAAACAAAATTTGAAAATCAAGATGTCACATTTAGGGACTTAATTTTAAGCAAACTCAAATCGAACTTAATGCATGGTAGACTGACCCAAGGATGATTTTTGGTAATTTTACCTAACATAATCAACTTCAAAAAATCTGAAAAAAATAAAATATATATGACCTAATTAAGGCAATTTCATGCAAGTTTCATGAAGGAAGTACTTCTAGAATCCAAGCACAAAAATTAGTATATGACAAAACAATAATTTGCTACAAGTCAAAATAGCATATCAAGCACAAAATCACCACAAAATCAATGAACTTTGAAGGCATTTTTCAAGTACCAAATGATGTTTGCTCAGGGCATGCAGCCTATCAAATCGAAGTTTGATGACTCTAGATTACACATTTAGAAGGGCTTGAGGCCAGAAGACATCATTTACCACCTCATTTCAACCAAAATAGAAAGTCACTCATGAGAACACGATTTCACAAATCAAGGCAAATCAAGCAAGTTCAAGTTCATTATTTAATGATCATCAACTCATCATAAATTTTCTCATAACATCTTAAACTTTAGATCTAAGCACAAATCATGATCCTAAAGTCGAATTTTAGCCTGAGATCGACTAAGCCAATTTCACTTCATCAGATTCGTGATTAAAGGATTGTCAAACTCAAGCATGATCGGAAGAAACTTGAATCATCAGAATGTGATTTGAGCTTGAAGAAACTTTAGAGAGTTGGATCGGATCATCAAGGGATCAAATCAAAGGCCGATTGGACTACTAGTTCGCAGTTGAGAGAAACTGGTTTGAATCGGTTTAAGGGCGTCGACGAAGATCCGATCATTGGAGGAGATCTGGTGGCAAACCAACAATCCCCAACCATTGGATAGTTGGGGATACATGAGAGGGAGGATCGCAAGTGGTCAGGCCTTCCATGAACCGCCTCAAGCCATCGATTAAGGAGGAGGAGGGGCCAGTTCAATCACTAGCTTGATCATCGATGAACCTTGAGCCATGATAAAGCTTGGGTAGAGGGAAGCGAAGGTCACCGAAGGGAATGCTAGCCTCCAACACATTAGGAAGCAGTTGAGGAAGGCTATTGAGATGGGTGATCGACAATGACAAGCCGGTCAACATGTGGTGGTGAATGGTGGAGGGCATAGCAAGAGAGAGAGAGAGAGAGAGAGAGAGAGAGAGAGAGAGAGAGAGAGAGGAGTTTTCATAATATTTGGTTTGCAAATTTTACAAAATGAGCCCCTCTAAGGTTTTTTGGAGGAAAAACCTTATATATTCTTGATTAATCATCAAATCTAGACCATTGGCTCGATTCAACAGTCAAATTTAATCTAATGATCAATTAAGCTCATTAAGGACTAATCCTACTAAAAATGAGTTCTATGACCGATCGGATGGCTTTGATTCACAAAAAAAAAAAATGGGAGTTAACATGAAAATTGCAATTAAGGCTTAACGAGGGGTGATTTTGTAAATTCATGAAATCCAAGGGTATTTTCATAAAATTTTGAAATCAAAGGATGTGAGGACGACATACCCGCGATAAGGAGCCAATGGGTGGTCATTAGTGATCAAGAGCTAGTCGGCAAGGGGTCGAATTGGCCTATCTCACCGACGACTAGTTTAATTAGTTCTAGCCAAGTAGTCCTTTGGGCTAAAAAATTTATGCAATTTGGTCCTTTTGAGGACCAAATTGAAAAGAAAACTTATCTAATTTGAAGAGAAACGGTCCAATTCTAATTGGATTAGGTCAATTAAACCATGTGCATGCGATCCATTGATTTTCTATTGACCCAATTACTTGATTATTGTGAAAAATAGTGGACCTAGACTATGGGTAAACATAATGGAACATTATAGGCCAAATTTGACAATTTTGTAATTCCTCGCTTGAAATCAAAAATTAATTGAAATTGAATTCAATCAATATTTCGATACACATATTCAACAAACTTCTCATGCTTAGGATAACATATTGCATCCAAATTGACCTTGAATTGACATCACAACTCTTATGCCAAACATAAATCGAGGTCCAATATTGAAATTGGATCTTGATTCACGAAATTAAACCTTAGTCTTGAATGGGTCAACTCGAATTTCTTCAATTGAAGCTCAATAACTTCATTGTTCAATATTCAAAAAAAGAGGAATTCTCTCAAATTCGAAACTTCTCGAGTGAATTTCTCAAAATAGACTCGATTTGGACTTATCTCAAGAAAATGAGTGGAATAAAAGGTTTGTTCACAAATCATGAAAGATTGATTCGGACCCCCTAAGTAGGGCAAAAAATTTTGTTCTCAAAATTGAGTGAACGATAAATGAGAAATAATCCCTAATTATGCCTAGAATGAAAGTAATTTTATTTTTTGTCGATTTTGAACCTAAAACAAACAAATTCAGAAAAAAAAAAGGTTCTTAATCAATTTTGAGAAAATTTTTAACACGAAAGTCAAATTGTCATTAAAATGAAGTGTTTTGTTGATTTTAGATTTTTTTAAAAATTTTTTTGGTCAAAGATTTGACCAAGTGTCAATCATTTAGTTAACTTTTCATAAAAGATTGATTTTTTTGTCAAATCTTCAAAATTTTTAAAAATTAACTTGGTTGAAGTGAAATTAAGATTATTTTACATCTTTCTATGCATAAAATCAAATTTTAACTTGGGGTTGACTTTTGATCAAAAAGTTGATAAAAAAATCAACCTAAAAGTTAACTATTTGACTTTTTAGGTCTTTTCTTTAGATACATAGGAAATTAATCATAAATGAAAAAGCAAAAAAAAAAAAAAGAAAAAAGAAATGAAAAACCAATTCTTCTTTTTTTTTAACAAGCTCCGTTGCAATTGAAAACCCTAATATCGATTTTTACCCTTCAAAGACACGTCAGTTAAAAATCAAGTGTCAACAAGGAGCAAACGCAACTTGTTCCTTATGCTAATACTGTTGGAAGTTTAATGTATGTTATGATGTGTATAAGACTTTATGTATGTTTTGTAATTAGAATGATAAGTAGATACCAATCAAATCCAAGTTAAGTACATTAGACAACCAACAAAAGAATACTAAGGTATTTGAATGGAACTATTAATGATTTACTGAATTATCAAGGAAATGATTTGTAACTTGAAGAATACTGAGTTATTGATTAGAGATGAGATTTAAATGAAATAAAATATATTTTTATATTTGTTTTCTTACTGAATAATATCTTCATATCTTGGAGAAATAAGAAATAGACATGTATAGTCTTGTCCACGATAGACACTAAGTTTGTGGCATTATTAATAGTTATACAAGAGGGTGTTTGGTTTAAAAATTTTGGATCATTTAGGTATTGCCAAGAATGCTGCTAGCTCATTGTTAGTTAACTGTGATAGCTACACAATGATAGTGTACACTAAGGATCCGAAATGTTATGGCAAGATTAAATATATAGATATCAAGTATAACTTTGTCAATGACATAATTATACGAAAAGATGTGAACTTGCAGTATATATCTATGAATAAAATGATAACAAATCTTATGATGAAATCAATGCCTAAAGATGTTTTCTATAGTCATGTAAAATCTCTAGGATTGTGTCAAGAGTGATATACTAAATATTGTAATTTTCTAAGTGTTCACACTTAATGAAGTTATCTTTAATCATTAATGCCTATGAATTTTTTGTTGGACATTTATGAATCTTAATGTTTAGTGCATTATAAAATCGAGAAAATATGTTAGATTGATAAGAGATTAGCCTACTCACACATGTAATCTCTTCTATTTACTGTGTGATAAATAAATATGAGACAATTTTTAAGTTTATTATCTAAGTGATAATCAAAAGCTCAAGTGTAAAATATAAATGTCGCCATAACTGAATGTTAAGATGATAATATAATATTTACTATATCCGAAAGTAAAATAACCTATATATTTTACTTTATTTTTATTTTTATATTATACCAGATGTGAGTTCTAATGGATTCTTTGAAAGAGTATATATGTAAACTCAAGTTAGACATTATATATGTCTGAGTTATTATCTATACGGTATTGAAAGTGAAGACATATGCTCAATGGGAAATGAGTTAATATCATAATATGTATTTCATATTACGTATGCATGAGATAACCAATAAGAGTAACAAAAGTTTTAATCTCAACTTTTAATATTTGTTATTTTAGAATGTTGTTAATGATCATAAATTGATTCAATTTAATGGAACATTTATAAGAAAGTAAGTTGAACTGAAATTGAGAGTTTCAAGGAAATAAGAAGTTCGAGTTTGTTATATCACATTTACTTTTGTGTTCACTAGTCGACTAATTATAACTAGTTTGGGATAATAATAATTGTAAATACAATATATCATAATTAAAAAGAGATCGAAAGAGATATAAATGTGTTAATCGATCTAAGGTACTACATATTATATTTACTCGAAAACGATATGCCTATTTTGAGTTGCTGTATATTTCTAATAGATGTATGGCAATGAGCTCTCGAAATATTTTGGTTGCACGGATTATATGCTAGTATGTGTGAAAGCTAGTACGAACACCTAAAGGGGGGTGAATAGGTGTTTAAAATAAATCTTGACAAATATATGCGAAATAAAATAAACTTCAAATAAAACAAAAGAGTTAGGGAAGAGAATAAGAACACAAGATTTGTAGTGGTTCGGCTTAATCCAAGCCTATGTCCACTCTCCCACACTAACAGCCTTCTTAGCTGGATTCCACTATGCAATCAACAAGAGATTACAATTTCGAGTGCAAACACTTAGTAAATCACACTCATTCACTAAGTCACTCTTTTAGTATTTCTCTCACAATCACAAACGTTTAAGCTCTCAAAAGACAAGTGTATGAACAAAGATCGCTCGGACTTTGGAATTATAAATTTTATGCTCTATCTCTTACTTGCTCATCAGTCCTTCATCTCCTTAAATACTCCTCCACTTCCAAACTAGCCGTTGGACAGTATCCCGGAGAATCGTCTTCCAATATACCCATTGGACATCTCTGTATCTAGAAGATTTGGTAGCCGTTGAGTGACAAAGGTAGAATCCCAAATTGATTCCGATCGCCCATACAAACAGAATCTTGGTTTCCATAAGTAAAGCTTATTCGTATAAAAAAATCTTGTCTTCAAGATCCAATTGTCAATCAATTAGATTGAGTCAATTAAATCAATCTTGATGTGGAATCCAAACCAGATCACTAGCCGTTATATGATTGGGCTTGAGTTACGTTCTGTCGAATCTAGATGTAAAGTCTGAGAGCCATAGACTTTACAAACTAAATCTGAGTGCGATAGACTTTGCAATCTGAGTCTGAACATATTCTGCTTCTGAACAGATTTAGCTTTAAGGTCTGTACCCAGTTCAGCTTCAGCATATAGTCTATCTTTTGGTTCAGCTCCAGCATAGAGTCTGTCTTTTGGTTCAGCTTCAGCATAGAGTCTGTCTTCTAGTTCATCATTCACGTTCAGTCTGGAATTAGTTAGAGTTGACGAGACTTTTGATGTAGAACAGACTTTGACACTAAAGTCCGGCGTCTTCGAGACTTTGACACGAAGTCCTGAAATCTTCAAAATATACTTTGGACATGTGTTACGTTCAGTCTTCTGGCCATCTTCTGACTTTGATAATATCATTTACATGTTCTATCATCCGCATGGTCTATTACTCAACCATCAAACATGTTAGTAGCCTTTGATTTATTTTGTCATCTTCAAAACATCATAAGGGATTTCCCTAACAGTATGAACATTGAAGAGAGGAGAACAGAGGGTTATGTTCAGCCCGCCATGTGTGAGGGGAAAATGATTGGCTTTTTATAAAACATGTTGGGCCAAAACTCAGCCCGTCTGCCCATGTTAGGCCACACCCAGCCCATAAGTGAAGGCCCATAAGAGAGAGGGCAGTTACTTCTATGTAAAATAAACGACTATATAAAAGAGAATGTTGAAAGCAACAAATTAGTATGTATGTTCTTCCGATTTTTAAGGTCGATGAGTTCTCTCTTAAGAAATGAACTCAAAGGCTGAAATTGTTGAGACTGCAACAAGATTTAATCAAATGGCAAATAAGATACGTCCATTTTGGTGATGTGCCTTTCGATTGGTGTTACATGTATACTTGAGCCCATTTCCATGTTTGTTTTTAGGAATCCATTTCCATCACTTTCGAAAGTCCCCAAACGGACAAGTGCCGCATGCCAAGTCGCAAAAATCCCCCAAAAAGTTGCACGAATGTCTTGGTTTATGATATGTATAGACTGAATCTCAGTAAAAACTACCTGTTCAACGTCCGCCACGACTACAGGGTGAGCACGTAAATCAAACTATGACTCAGGCCCTAGAACTTGAAAGTCCTAAACGAAGCTTGCCACTCATACTACAAGGATTGCGTCTTTCCCCACAGACCTACGAGAGGGCAAGACCTTCAAATCTGAGGCGAGTGCAACTCTAGTAGCATGACATGGGTATTTAGGTTCTGAAATGATTTGTTCCAAGTCAACAATTCCATCCATATATTTGATGGAAGGACTAACTTAAGCAAAAAAATATAGTCCAAGGATTCAATTGGACAAAAAAAGAGTTTAAGATTGCAAAAGTATATAGTTAAAGCCTTAAACCATATTTTACCAAAAAAATTGTCATAATATTCTTTTTTTAATAAATAATTTAGAGTATTTATAGATACCAAATAAGCAGAAGGGAGCTAATCCAGGTCACAAGCCGTACATTATTAATATGGGTATATGTAACCGTGGAAAAAGTCTTGGAATAAACATTTTCCAAGAGGAACTTTGCTTTTGCTATTGTGTCATTGAGAATAACTAGAGTATAGGGAAAAGTACAAAAGAAGTCATAAACCTATTGTTCTTGTATTAATTCAATCATAACCCTTTCAATTACAGTCCATTTGGCCGATTTTGGGTAGACAATATTTGACATGAATGCCAACCGTTTCACATGGCACGATTGATACTTACAAGAACAAATTTTACAACTTTTAAATATTATTTGTGAATTTTTATTTTTTTATTTTTTTGTTTTGTTTTCTCTTCTCATTTCTTATTTTGTTGCTTTTTACAACTTCGGGCCAGTGGGGTTGCAACCAACTATCATTGGGCATAGGTGAGGACACCCTCACCTAGATCCAAGAGAGGGCCGACACCCTCACTTGTTGGTCGGCGAGGGCGTTGTGTCCGCAAGGGCCACAACGCCTTCGCCGACCAACATGTGAGGGTTGCAACTATTGCTTGGATTTGGGCAAGAAGGTGGAGACCCTCACTTAGACCTTGTTGACCCATGGTTGGGAAAAAAAGAAAAGAAAGTAAAGAAAAAAATTAAATAATAAAAAGAAAATAAAAAACATAAAAAAAAAAAAAAAGAAAATTTAAAAAATTTAAAAATTGTCAACATCGGTGTTGATCATGTCATGTAGGATGATCAATCTCCATATTAACGATTTTCCACCAAAATTGATTAGATGAAATGAATTGGGAAATCATCATAAAAATTTAGTTATCTATTGG
Source organism: Eucalyptus decipiens (assembly GCA_014182575.1). NCBI lineage: Eukaryota > Viridiplantae > Streptophyta > Magnoliopsida > Myrtales > Myrtaceae > Eucalyptus > Eucalyptus decipiens. The sequence continues at coordinate 22,847,730 of CM024611.1, read as the reverse complement.
TATGATTGTAGAAATTGATACATTTAAAAGGTTTACGATTTAATTAGCACAAAAGCAATAGGTGTATAATTTTTTGGTACTTTTCCTTGGAGCACTTCATAGGTGTAGTACAACTGTGACTAAAGTATCATCGCTTTTTCTGCATCAAAAGCTTGTCTAAGAGTCTAGATAAAGTTGGACCAAAAGATCTTTCCGTCTTAATGGCAAGGAAACGAATTAACTCTGTTCCGTGTCCTTTTCCCCTTCTCCTCCCCCTTTTTTTTTTTTTGGGGGGGTGGAGTGGGGGTGTTACTAGAAACGGTCAGACCTTTTGCGTGCAAAGATAATAATGCTTCATGGAAGGTTAAAGAATATCAGATCTTTCTTTTCATGGTTTGCATGGTTCCTCACTGTATAGTCTGGGACGCAAACCGGACTTCTCCAACAACGGCAAGAAGGAGGAACGAATTCTCGATCTCGAATCTTAGGTCAGCCTTCACAATTTTTATCTCTTTACATCTTTCAACTCGGTGCTTCTTGTGCAGCCATAAAGCATCATGCTGCAATTATCTTCAAATCAAACAGTACAAGAACTATGTCTGATTTCCAGTAAAATAGCTGAAAAATAGAAGGTTAGATTATGCGTCTTCTGGTAACATTTTTGGGAGTTATGATCTCTTATTGCGACATGATTTTAACTGTAGATGACTTTGTTGCACGGCGGTGAGAGCTCTAGGTACTTGACAATTTTTCATTATTCCCTTCTCAAGCTTTGCAGATTCTTCAAATAATTTCTCGGCTAGCTGAGGCACAAGGCTTCCTGAAACTGAACGACTTTTCCGATTCGCCCAAAGTTGCCTGGCAGAAGCATAGAGGAGCGACACAGGTTTAATCTTTCAAGAGCAAGGGTTTCTTCATGACAATCAAAATCAGATCACGTTATTCTGTCAATGTAGCCCTTTGTGCCATTTCCAATACATATTGATGCATTGCGCGCTGCAACATGTTTTCTGCTCTATCAGAAAAAAAAAATCATTATCATGTTATTTTAAAATAATTGTTCAAAAAGTCCGAAACATATTGTATGATAGTTAATTCAGTCATAAACCTTTTCATTATGCCAATTTAATTCTAAATCTTTTTTGTGTGAATTTGGTCCTAAATCTTTTGAAAATTCACCAATTTAATTCTATACTTCATATTTGGATATTTGCCTAGAAAAATTATGTTGACAAATAGTCAAAAGGTTTAGGACTAAATTTGCAAATCATCAAAATGTTTATAATTAAATTGATAAATTATCAAAAGGCTAAGATTAAATTAGCACAATTAAAAAGATTTAGGATTGAATTGCCTTATTTACAATAAGTTTAGGACTTTTTTGACAATTATATCTTAATTTTGGCTTTGTTATCCTTTTTCATGTGTCTCGAGTCCCATTAAATGGAAGAAAAGAATATATGTTTAATTCATTCTTAAATCACTGCGACATGTCATTCATGTCGATGGAATTATGCCCAAACGTACCTGTTCACTCTTTCTAGTTTCATGGGTTGTAATCTTTTTCTCTCGCTTGTTTAGATATGAGTCAGACTGTCAAGGAAGTTGCGATTACCATAAAGAGGAAGATCAACAACTTGCCTGGCGTGTCCACCGAGTGTTGCATCTATCGAGTGCCTGACAAGTTGCGCAGAGCAAACCCAGAGGCCTACACCCCTCAAGTCATCTCCATTGGGCCGTTCCACCATGATAAAAAAGAGCTTCAGTTGACGGAGGAGATCAAACTGAGGTACCTGACAGGCTTCCTCCACCGTAGCAAGGCCGACCTCCCAGCTTGCACCAGAATGATCAGCGAATTGGAAGACCGCATTCGGCAATGCTACCAAGAAAAGCTCACCCAAGGCAGCTATGAGCTGGTACAAATGATCTTAGTGGACGCAGTTTTTTTAGTTGAGCTGTTCATAAGGAACTATAAGTGGAACCATGGCCCCGACGGCCGAGACCTGAACGATGAGATATTCAGCAAGCAGTGGATGAGCGACGCCGTATTCCACGATCTCCTGCTGCTGGAAAATCAAGTACCGTTATTTGTCCTTGAGAATCTCTATAATCTCACCGCATTGAGTACCACTATCACATTCTTCAAGCTTAGCTACGAGTACTTCAAAGACGTCCTGCACGGGCACGAGCTTGCAAGCACGGGAGTTCACGTGAATCACCTGGTGGACTACGTGCGAGCCCTGCAACTGCCCATGTTCCTGCGGCGCGCGCCGTCCAAACAGGGCAAGAAAACTCGGAGGGTAAAGGAGCTGCAAGAGGCCGGCATCACGTTCAAACGGGGCAAGGAAACCGCCATGCTTGATGTCATCTTCAAGGACGGAACCCTCAAGATGCCGCACGTGGTTGTGCACGAGTGGACCGAGGTGTACCTCAGGAACATGATTGCGTACGAGCAGTGCCATCACGAACACAAGTACATCAGCAGCTACGCCATCCTCATGGATAGCCTCATTGGCACGCCCGATGACGTCGACATTCTAATCAGCTCTGGAATTTTGGAAAATCAGCTCTGCAGCGCAGACGGCGTGGCTAGGATCGCTAGTATCATCAACGGCATTCACAAGGAGACCCTGAGGGACTCCAGCGAGTTCTACTACTCAAGCCTGTGCGAGAGGCTGAATGCATACAGCCGGACCAAGTGGCACCAGTGGAGGGCCAACTGGTACCGGTGGAGGGTCATCCTCAACCAGGACTACTTCAGCAACCCGTGGTCTGGGATCTCCGTGGTCGCTGCCATGGTGCTGCTCATTCTCACCTTCGTGCAAACTGCGTATTCCATTTTGCAATTTTACGCGGGCGATGGCCAAAAATTGTTCCCAGGACGCAAGTGATGATATAAAAGGCATTACCAGAACCAAGGAAGTAGAAAGTCTCAAACTAGACTTCCGTATCCTAAACACACTTGTCAATGGCCCCATCATTTATGAAATGACGTAAAGATGAAGCCCAATATAACGGTTGAGAAATAATAAGGCAGAAGAGAGAATTGTGGAATTTTTGTATATTTCGATAGATATACAAAATAGTATATGGTGCCGATTTATAGCCTTTATTAAATAAATATATATATGGTGATAAGATGAACATAACATCAAATTTAAATCATCAAAGATATGTACTATCAAAAGAGATATATGTATAATTCTAAGAAATATGCAATATCATAATATCATTAACATCGCCTCAAACTCAAGTTGCAAAAAAAATGTTAAATTGAGTTTGAATACAAGACTAAATAACGTCCAGCAGCTGGGATGTGGTGGATTATGCAGCATTCGGCGGTTGTTCGTGGTAAAACTTCCAGCTAAGATGTGGTGGATTACACGGCGTTTGATGGTGTTCATGGTGAAACTTCCAAATTTAGATTTTTGTCTCATTTTGCTTCTCTTTAATTTTTTTAGAAAATTAGGGGTCGGTATTTCTTTTGACCGGCGGAGTAGGTAGCCGGTAGTGGCATGTGGGGGTAGTTTCTTTTTCTATTCAAATCTCTACTTATAGGATCCAAGAAAAAAGCCACAAAAATTTTCAAACTATGCTCATCTATAATTTCTTTTCTAGTGATACTAAAATTTCGGAAATTATATTTGTATGACATATTTACCTCCATCCAAATTTAATTAATGAACATTGTTAAAAATCTACCTAAAAGGATGCTAGAAGGCAAATGATATTGACACAACAGTCACGTGACTTAAGTGAAATAAAAATAACGCTATTTTAGATGAAAAATTATGTAAAAAAACCTTGATGAAGAGTAAATGTATCATATAGGTACAAGTTTAGGATTTTTATATCACCCGAAAAAGTTATGGATAAATGTGTAACAATGGGCATAGCTTTGGGTTTTTAGTGCCACAAAAAAGTACAGGGCAAATGTGTCATACTGAGTATAGCTTGGAAGTTTTAGTTGCTTTTTCCCTAGGACTTATTGAGAATAAAGCATATGGTGATCTAATCATATACTTTTGAATAATGCTATACTAAACCAAACTTAGAAGTACTTCTTTTCACAGGGTACGGTGGAGCAAAACCTAATAACTTATTCAAAAGTTCAATTTGATTCATTAGGAATGCTCATCTCTTAAATTCTTCTATTAAGACAAGAAACTACTCGTTAATAGATCAAAAAGAAAGTGGTTGCACCATAACTCCAAGATATGTAAATGTTAGAGGCTTGACGTTCAACAAGATTCTGTTGTTCTACTAGTATTTGTATAGAGAAGAGGGTTAAGACATAAAATATAGCGACGAGTGCATTGAATATCTTAAAATTTATCACAAAATGTAATTAAGTCCTAAAATTTATCAAAAAAGTGCAATCAAATCCTAAAACTTTTAAAAAGTGCAATCAAATTTTAAAATTTTTAAAAAAGTGCAATTAAGTTATTAAACATGTTAGGAAAGTACAATCGAGTTCTAAAATTTCAAAAAATGCAATCAACTAAATGACTTAATTGGACTAATTTGATAAGTTCTAGGATTTGATTTTACTTTTTGAAAAACTTAGAACTCAATTGCATTTGGTGACAAGTTTTAGGACTTAATTGTGTTTTTTTAAAAGTTTGAGGACATGATTGTACTTTTACAACAAATTTTCAAAAAAAAGGATTTTAAAAAATCTAATCAATTTGGTTGAGTTATGAATGTCCCATTTTAGTCCATTGAATTGCAAAGTCCTTCGAAAAATGCTCTTAGTTGGTTTTAATCTCACGGTCGGCGCTGCATGTTTAGTCAACGAAAAGTTGCACACCAATTAAGAACGATTTTGACTTTAAACAAGAAATAAAAAATTGACAAAAATCGTTTGGATGAGAATCAACCGGAAAACAGAAGAACTCCGAACTTACTTATAGAAATGCAAAGAAAAAGTAGCAACTTCCTTTGGAGTAAAGCTTAGGGATGATTTCACGTGAGTCCTTGAACCTTTTCCGATTTGTGCAAATTTAGAAAATTAAGAAAAATAATGTTGAGGTCTTTGCATGATGAAGATTGAAAATAAAGATAAAGAGAAAACCATATTCAGCTTGTCCCTACGTATAAAGAATGCTTATAGTGTAGCCAGCCACTGGTGATGGTGGCCAGACCCTCCCCATTGTCTATATGCTCGCTCTCATCTTTTGTAAACATCGAAAGCAACGGGGGGAACCAGTGTGTGACACATGTAACTATTGGAGGTTTGTTTGTAAAAACAAAAGTATGTTTTCCTTGTCCCACATAGGAAAAGTGGGAAGAAATGTGCCAATTAATAAGTGTGGGATTTCCTTTGTATATTTAAAGGAATGATCGGGAGAGGCTAGACCCCACCATACCCGCATGCAAGTGCGCAATTTTAGCTTGCCCACGGTTTAATTAGCATTAATCCCTTTGTTATTTATTCATTTTTTTATGATATTAATTTTTTAATCAATTCAAAGATTGTCTTTTGTTTTTGAGAATTTTCGGAAATAAAAATTATTATTATTCTAAATTTTTGTTTGTGTCTTTTCGAGACAACTTTCGGAAAAAATACTTTTTAGTTTGCAACTTTTCTCGAATGATTGCAATTGTTCATTTTTTCAACACGGATGGACACATTTGTTCAATTGGGCAATTTCCGAAAGAACACATTTGTTCATTTTTTACAATTTTCTACGGCCATTCTTTTAATTGTTTCCTAGAGAGACCCTGGAGAAATACTAGAATTGCTATATAGTATTCTCATTTGAGACTTGTTGTATCGTGGAGGATTTTTGCTGGTGACCATTAGCAATGTTGTAGGGTAAATAAATCTTTAAAGAAAGTGATATCACGTATCAAAATCCGATTTGAGTACTCTAAATATCTTTATTTTATTTTATTTTTTTGGTAGGAGGAACCAGCTTGCAACCAACAGTTGCACCGTAAACCCCCCAGTGATGCTAGCGCAGGACCCACCACCACGGCATCACGCTTAAGACCACTAGCGACCACGGTCTAATTAGCACTAATCCCTTTGTTATTTATTCATTTTTTTATGTTATTAATTTTTTAATCAATTCAAAGATTGTCTTTTGTTTTTGAGAATTTTCGGAAATAAAAATTATTATTATTCTAAATTTTTGTTTGTGTCTTTTCGAGACAATTTTCGGAAAAATACTTTTTAGTTTGCAACTTTTCTCGAATGATTGCAATTGTTCGTTTTTTTTAACTTCGGATGGACACATTTGTTCAATTGGGCAATTTTCGAAAGAACACATTTGTTCATTTTTTACAATTTTCTACGGCCATTCTTTTAATTGTTTCCTAGAGAGACCCTGGAGAAATACTAGAATTGCTATATAGTATTCTCATTTGAGACTTGTTGTATCGTGGATGATTTTTGCTATTGACCATTAGCAATGTTGTAGGGTAAATAAATCTTTAAAGAAAGTGATATCATGTCTCAAAATCCGATTTGAGTACTCTAAATATCTTTATTTTATTTTATTTTTGTAGGAGGAACCAGCTTACAACCAACAACTACGCCGTAAACCCCCCAGTGATACTAGCACAGGACCCACCACCACGGCATCACGCTTAAGACCACTAGCGACCACGCTGGGATTTGAACTCATCCCCTTCATGAGGGGGATGGAAGCTCAAGCCAACGCGGCCACCACATGGGGTGGGTCCTAGTGGTCTAAATATCCGTCTTCATTGTTCTACTTAATTCCAATCCATATTTTTCCCAACAGTAACAGAGTCGGATAGAGTGCACACGTGAGAAAGAGAGTCTGCGCCAGACAAGGCTGTGGCCCTAGGTAGTGTCTCCGACCCTTGGCAAACATTCATGAGGGCTGCTGCCCTCACCACTGTGTGCTGAGGGGTTCCTTGAGACAAGGGCAAGACCCTCTCACTCTCTCTCTCCACAAAGGTATGTACCTTGGTTGATGTATGGGGCGACACCACCGTGGCTCGAGCCCAGCAAGGGTTTGGCCACCTCGCCGATGACTGTTAGAACAGTGACCCCTTCTATTTGTTGAAGCAAGCTAAAGATGGTTTAACCTTTATCTTAATTTTTAATTGCCTGCTTCCAGAATCCTTAACTCAATTCTTTTAATTCTTTAAATTTGTAAAGTCACGTGAGTGCCACATTGGCGTGTAGCTGCCATGTCAGCACTTAACAGCTATTTAACTGTCACATCAATATTTTTGTCTAAGACAGAAAAATTAATAATTTGCAAATTTGAAAATCCTTAAATTGCAAACGTTCTTGAACGACAACGTTGTGCAAATCCAAAAAGTTGAAGGCCCCATGCCTTTATTCCTAAAACATATTGCAATCAAAGTTGAGACGTTCTTTGGATGCGACGGAAGCCTTTTCTTGTTCATATAATTGCAGCCGGTGGGTTCAATTTTCTCTTTTTCAACAAAATCCAGGTGGTATAATAGTGTAAATTTCACTCCTGGCTGTCAACTATAAATTTATTTATAATAAACAAAGTAGTTACTTCATATATTTTGCAAAAATATTTACACCCAGAAAAATTCCCGAGTGCCATAACTTGAGTTATTGGAAGATCTTGACGATGTTATTTTTTTTTTTTTTTTCCAATATTGATGAATGAACAGGGTGTAAAATGAAGCTTTTTTTTCTAGTGTATAAGGAAGTCAAGAGAGAAAAATACTGCTTTTGTTTGAAAAGAGAGAAGTAGAAGGAATTTTTTTTTTTTTTTTTTTTGCCGAAGAGAAGTAGAAGGAATTAGAAAGACAAAGATATGCTATTCAGTATGCATAATGTTAAGAGGTAGTTCAATCTTAATTTATTTATTAATCTATCTTTTTTCGTTGAATGAGTTTGCTCTTATGAAGTCTTTTTCTCTTCATGCCTTTGAAATAGAAATATAGAACAATCTTTGTCAACAACTAGATAGATACATTTGACACGTTCAAGAAAAAAAGAAGAAAGTTATGAGATGTAAATGTCTTTTCAACTTTGGAAAAATTTACTTTTACGAGCCGTTGCAACAATTAATTGAAGTATCAAAAGATTCAAAACTTAGTTATCAGAGATCACTTATTTAATTTTCGCCATGGTGTACAAAGGTTTCGAATCTGGGCCTAAAATCATTGACATGGCAATATTGTTAGTTCTAGCCATCCTACAAGGCATGGCTAACACTAACATGGACAATTGTTTAAATTTTTTTTGTTTTTTGTTTTTATTTTTTGTTATAAATTTTTTTTTTTTGTCTTTTTTTTCACTTATCCTAGGCCCTACTTGCTTAGGTGAGGTGTGGACCCTTGCATAGGCCAAAAGTGGGTGTCACAGCCCTCATTATCCTCGCTTATGGTTGGTGAGGGCGTGGAGGCCCTCACCCATGGCTAGTGAGGGTTGAGACCAGGGTCAACAAGAAAAGGAAAGAAAAAGAAAAGAAGAAACAAAGAGAAAAGAAAAAAATAATTAAAAAAAAAGAATTATCCATATCAATATCAGTCATGCTATGTAGGATAGTCAGTGCTAATTAAACTACCATGTTAATGATTTTGGGCCCAAATTGACCATAAAGATTAAATTGTCATATTGTTAAAATATTTAGAACTATATTGGCATATCGGTTAAAAGTCTTAGAACTAAATCGGCACAATTAAAAGATTTATAACTAAATTGGCAAATTATTAAAATGTTTATGACTAAATTGGCCAAATTGAAAAATTTATGATTAAATGGGCACAAGTACAATAGGTTTATAATTTATTTATTTTTTTTGATAATTTTTCTCTTACATTGTGTTTGAAAAAGTAAGCCAAGTCTTTATAACGATTCCCCAAGATTATCGAAATAAATTCGTACAAAATTTTTTCTAGTTCTAACTTTTGGATTTTTTATTTTATTATTTGCCATGAGATGTAGCTAATAGCAAGGTTTAGAATGAGGAGAAAAACCAGTTTTTATTTTTATTTATTTATTTATTTTTTATCGTCTTGGTCAAACTACATGTTTCATCCATGTTCTCACTTAAATGCCTATGGGATAAAAGGGTCGGTAGGAAATGTATAAAAAAAAAAATCTTAAGTCTATTATAGGGTGTTAATTTAATCACAAACTTTAGTTATGCCAATTTAATCAAAAAAAAATTTACAACTTGCCAATTGAGTCATTTTGGCCAATTTAGAAATTATTGATATAGATGCCGACCATCCTACATGATATGGATGATGCTAATGTGGACAATTTTTCAATTTTTTAAAAAATTTAAATTTTAATTAAATGTTATTATTATTTTTTTCTTTTTTTCCTTTGATTTTGGCCGATGATATCAACAAAGGCCCTAGGCGAGAGACCTTCACCTAGATTTGGTGAGGGCTTAGGGAAGGGTTGCGACCCTCGCTAGCTGTTGATGAGGGTTTGTTGGTCCTTGCTCACCAAAATGAAATAAAAAATTTAATTAAAAAGAAAAGAAAATATAAAAAAATTAAATATTATTTAAATATATACATGTCAACGTCGACCATGCCATGTGGGATGGCCATGGTCGGTGTCTACGCTAATGATTTCCTACCAAAATTGGTCAGATAGACTCAATTGGAAAAATATGAAAAAATTTAGGATAAAATTGACTCAATTGAAAGGTTTGAGATTAAATTGGCATCAATGCAATATATTTAAGACTTGCTGGGTACTTTTGCCAAGCGTTGGTTGACCTTGAACTTTTTTAATTTGCTCAATCTAATCTTTGAATCTTTTTTTTTTTTGTCCATCTAGGTTCTTGAACTATATACTTTTTTATTCGATTTAATCATTCCATTAAAAATTGTTAATTTTGACTGGAAGGAAAGAGACAAGATGTCTTTGAACAGTCTAGTTTACCTAAAGTGGTAGAGTTCAATGCCACAATGAAAAGATTGGTGGAATATGAAAATATCTTGTCAAAGCACCCAAACACCTTCAAGGCCTCCCCCCCAACACATGAGGCCTTCCCCAATTGATCCTCTTGGGCTAGCAGTCAGCCACAAAACTCGTCCAATCATGTTCTCATTTACCCATTTGCGCCTCACCCTCTCCTCATTACCCTTTCCCATAGGGGTGCACAATCAAACCGGATTTACCTAGGAACCAAACCAAACCGTTAGGAAAACAGGTCTAGGAACGTCTTCCTATTTGAACTGGTCTAGCAATCAGTTCCATTTTTGGGGAATAAGTTGAAACCGGTTCCAAGTAAAAGCCCTCCTAGAAACTAGATTAATTGAACTGGTTTTGTAACCGGTTTTTACTAATGTTAAAAAAAGAGAAACCCTTGTTGCGTCCCTTTCTCTCCTATTCTCTCTGTCTCTCTCTGTCTCTCTTCACACGATCTGCCTCCTTCTCAGTCGCCTCTCTCTCTTAGTTTCTCTCTATATGCCCAGCCACCATCATTGTCACCACCATCGGCATTGTAGCCTGAAGGAACGCAACCTAACTCGTTGTTGCCTCTTGTCTCATTGTCGTGAGATTTGCCATTATTGCCCAAACAGCACAAACTTAAGCAAGGTGAGTTTGAAATTTTTTTTTTTTTTTTGTAGGGTTTTCAATTTTTTGGGGATGGGGTTTTATAATCTCTTTGGGTTCATTTGGTAACGTTTGTTCAAAAATTGTTCTAGGGAACGAAATAAAAAAAGTTATTTATGTTCCGGGGAACAATTTTTTAATAGAAGAATGCGTTTGGTAAACTTATTCTTGGAATATAAAAAGAACAAGAACACGTTTAGTAAACTTGTATAATTTTTTTTGTTTCTTTTAATTTTTTAATATTTTTATTTTATTTTTCCTTTTTTTTTTTTTATTTTCCCTTTTTATTTTTTATTTTTCCTTCCTTTTGGGCGGTCGCCGGCCACTAGCCAAAGAAAAAGAAGAAGAAAATAAGAAGAAAAGAAAGAGAAGAAAAAAAAAACAAAGAGAGAGAAAAATTGTTTCTTGAAAGTGTTCCAGAAACAAGAAACAAGTTTTTTGTGTTTCTTGTTTTCATTTCCAAATTTGTTCTTGGGAACAAAAAATAGATTTTGAACAAAAACCCAAGTAAACGCGTTTATATTCTTTTTTTTGTTTCCATGAACAAAAAATCAGAAATTATTTTCATAAACACGGGCCAGGAACACAAACAAACAGGCCCTTTGATTTTGACGCCGGCATTGGGCATCCAAGTATAGGCGTTTTGGTGCTTGGGTGGGCCATGCCGATTGCTCATCTATTATTTGTCTTCAACTCCTCTTTTATCTTCTCATTTCAAAGAAATGGAATGGAGTAGGCATTATGGTGCTTGGGCTTCCACATGTAGGTGTCTTGAGTTTATGATAATTAGGCTTATAGGTCCTTAGTTCTTTGTTTAGTTAAAAAGTTCATGTACTTACTAATTGATTACATGTAATTAATTTTCAATACAAATTATGAGGATTATGTTGTTGTTTTCTTACGTATTTATGTAAAATTTGAAGTCGTATAGGATATTGTGTGGTTACAAAACAGTTTCCAGTGCAAACAAGGTAGACCCTGGAACTAGACCGGAAAAAGTAGGGTAAGTTCCAAAACAGGTTTCAGTACAAATATTGTAGGGTACATGATCCAAAAAATGGGGAACCGGTTATAACGCGGTAGCATATAGGGTCCAAGTCTGGAATCTACCCATCCTAGAACCGATTACCTCTACTTTCCCATGCGCTCTCTCACCCATCCAACTCTTGTTATTGTCTTCACCGTCTCTTAAGGCACCTCGCCATTACCTTTCGTCCTAGAGTGAGATCTAATACGGTATCCGCTCAATCATAGAGACGAGTCCATTGTTGATGATTACTTCAGCGTTAAGATATCCGATCCTTATCATTGGTAATTAATGAATTTGCTAACTGAAATCGAGTCGCTAGAGGTTTTTTTTGTCCCCATAGTTTTTGGTTTGGTAATTTTGAATTTGACTAGTTGATTCTGAGATGTGATGAGCTGAAGGCGAGTACTGAAATTTGACGTTCATAGGCTCAAGATGTCTGATCCTTATCGCTGATGATTGATGGATCTTGACTCGAATCTCGTTGCTTTGAGCTTGTTATGTGGAGTCCAAGTACTTTAATTTGACTTGTTGATAATGAGATATGCTAATGGTAGAAACATTCGATAGACTTTGAGATACACCATAATTGTTGATGAATTCTATTAGTTGTCGAGGCTTTGAGATATGAAATGCTTATTGCTGCCAATTGATGGTCCACCGATTGAATCTCATATGTTTTATTTGTGGATTGAAGTTTTGAAATAGAGCGGAGCAAAGTGTTATTCTTTGCTTGTTGAATGGTCGATATAACCTTGGTGGCTTGTTGATCCTCGACCTTTCTACCTTGTTCATCGACGACCTTACCGCCTTGTTGATCATATTGGAACGACCACGTTGTTATGGGTTCTGATTCCACTTGTTATGGGCTATTATAATTTTTCCTTATCCGTACAGCCTTAGGAAGCTCTTTCCAAAGTCAGCCTTACTCAAAACAACATAAGCAATTCTAAAGAGAAGATCTCAATTTATGTTTACATCTCCCGGTAATCCAAATGAGGGGAAGGGGAGCCCTATTTATATAAATACCCTATAATTGCAATTGCCGATCTACAATACAATTTAACAATGAAGATTGATGAAAAGTCTTTAAGATATAAGTGCATATTTCCTATATTATCCCCAAAATTACCCTAGAATACCATGTGTACATTTCCCTTATTACCCTCGGAACATTCTAGAGTCTCCCTAAAAACTCTAGATAAAAAAGATTCTAGAACACTAAGTGATTTATAGGTTATCACGACCTACTTGCCAGGTCTTTGGGCTTGAAAACCTTTGGACCCTAACACTAGGATCCTAGTTACCATCCTCAGCACCAGAACCGCTCCTCAAACCCAAAGTCCCCAAAACGCTTTTGTGCATGCCAAGTCGCTAAAGTCCCCCAAAATGTTGCACGGATAATACCTTGGCTTATGATCTATAAACTGAATCACAGCGAGAGCCAACTGATCAATGTCTGCCATAACTACACTGGCGAGCGCGTAAATCAGACTGACTCGCACCCTAGAACTTGCAAGTTCTAAACAAAACTTGCCACTCCAACTACAAGGGCTGCGTCCCCTGCCACAGACTTGCAAGAGGGCAGCCTTCGCTCAATTCTGTGGTGAGTGCAAATGACATGGATATCTATGTATTGAAGTAGCGTCGATGCAATTCCATGTCAGCATTTCCGTTCATGTATTTGACAGAATGACTAACTTAAACAAAGGAATTTACAGTTCATGGATTTATCTAGACCAAAAAAAAAAAAAAAAAGAGTTCAAGAATTAGAATGAACAAATTAATGAAGTATATAATTCTAGCCTTAAATAATTTATTACCAAAGAAACTTGTCATAATGTTCTTTTTTATAAATAAGTTAGAGCATTTATTGGTACGAAATAAGCCCAGGGGAGCTAATTCCCGTCATAAGCCCTAAATTAGTGATATGTTTAATGTAACCATAGAAAGAATCTTAGAAGAAACATTACGCCAAGAAGAATTTTTCTTTTACTGTTGTCTCATTGGGAATAACAAGGATGCTTCGTAGTTGCAGTTTAATTGTGACCAAAGTATATATTCACTTTTTCTGCATCACGAACTTCTCTGACACTGTAGAAAAAGTTGGACCAAGAGGAGATCTTTTCGACTTAGTGGCAAAGAAAACAAATGACTCTTTTTTGTGTTTTTTTCCCCTTATACTTTTTCACTGGGGTTAATAGTAATGGCCAGACAACCTTTTGTGTGCATAACATTATAACGCTTCATAAAAGGTTAAAGAATATCAGATCTTTCTTTTGCCCCCAGTAGCGACAGTTTGCATGCTTTCTCACTATATATTCTGGGAAGCAAACGGGATTTCTCCCGTGACGGCAAGAAGGGAGAACGAATTCTTGATCTCGAATCTCAGGTAAGCCCTTCTATGTTTTTCTCTCAATATCTTTCAACACGGTGCTTCTTTTGCAGACATAGAGCATTATGATTAGTGACCGCATGCTGCACTTCGTTTCGAATCAAATAGTCAAAAACTATGTATGCATTCGACATTACTGATTGCCCATAGAATAGCCGAGAAATAGAAGGTTGGATTATGCGTGTTCTAGTAGAATTTATAGGAGTTATGATCTTGCATGATTTGCGACCACCTGATTTTAACGGCAAATGGTCTTCGTTGCACGTTGTTGGGAGATCAAGGTAGCTGACGGTCTTTTATTATTCATTTCTCAAGCTTTGCAGATTCTTTAGATATTTCCTCAACTAGTTTAGGCGTAAGGCCTCCTCAAAGTGATCGACTTTTCCGATTTGCCCAATGGCAAAAACACGGCAAAGTGCCCAAGGTAAAATCTTTCGAGAGCAGGGGTTTCTTCATGACAATCAAAATCCAATCACGTTATTCTGTCAATGTAGACCTCTGCTATTTCTGGAACAGATTGAATGCATCGCAAAACCGGGCGTGTTTTCTGTTCTACATGAAAAAAATAAATAAATAAATAAATAAAAATAAAAAAAACATCATTTTCATGTTGTTTTTTGGCTTTGTTTTTCTTTTTGACAGGTCTCGAGTCCTGTTTAATGGAAAAAAAGAAGATGTGCTTAATTCATTCTCGTCATTAGGCACTAAATTACTGTGACACGAACGAGAATATCAGATGTACCCTTTCACTCTCTAGTTTCATGGGCTTGTAATCTTTTTCTTTCACTTGTTTAGAAATGAGTCAGATCGTCAAGGAAGTTGCGGTAACCATAGAGAGGAAGATGGACAACTTGACTACCGGATCCATCGAGTGTTGCATATATCGAGTGCCTGAGAAGTTGCGGAGAGCAAATGCGGAGGCCTACACCCCTCAAGTTATCTCCATCGGGCCATTCCACCGTGATAAGACAGCAATTCAGTTGATGGCGATCAAACTGAAGTACTTGACAGGCTTCCTCCGCCGCAGCAAGCCTGACCTCCCAGCTTGTATCAGAATCATCAGCGAATTGGAAGACCGCATTCGGCAATGCTACCAAGAAGATCTCACCCAAGCCAGCAAGGAGCTCGTGGAAATAATTTTAGTGGACGCAGTTTTTGTAGTTGAGCCGTTCATAAGGAACCATTACCTCGAGCACCGAGATGAGGACGACGAAATATTCAGCAAGCAGTGGATGAGCAACGCCGTATTCCACGACCTCCTGCTCCTGGAAAATCAAGTCCCATTCTTTGTCCTCGAGATTCTCTATAATCTCACCGCATTGAGTACCGCTGTCACGTTCTTCAAGCTTAGCTACGAGTACTTCAAAGACGTCCTGGAGGGGCAAGAGCTTGCAAGCACGAGCTTTCAGATGAAGAACCTGGTGGACTACGTGCGAGCCCTGCAACTGCCCTCGTTCCCACGGGGTGGTGGGAGGTACAAACATGGCCAGAAATTCGAGCTGACTCGGAGTGCAAAGGAGCTGCATGAGGCCGGTGTTGAGTTCAAACCAGGCAAGGGAAACTTCTCCCTGCCCGATGTCCACTTCAATGCTGAGACCCTCAGGATGCGGCACGTGGTTGTGCACGAGTGGACCGAGGCGTGGTTCAGGAACATGATTGCGTACGAGCAGTGCCACCACGTGGAAAAGTACATCACCAGCTACGCCATTCTCATGGGCAGCCTCATCGACACGCCCGAAGACATCGACATTCTAGTCAGCTGCGGAATTTTGGAAAATCGGCTCGGTAGCAAGGAAGACGTGGTCAGTCTCTTCAACAGCTTGTACAAGGAGACCATGAGGGACTCCAGCAAGTTCCTCTACTCAGAACTGTGTCAGAACCTGAATGAGTACAGCAGGTACCCGTGGAACCAGTGGAAGGCCATCCTCAAACGGGACTACCTCAGTAAGCCGTGGTTCAGGACCGCTGGGGTGCTGCTCGTTCTCATTATAGTGCAAACCGCGTGCTCCTTGATGGATGTTTATGCAGGCGACGCAGGGAGATTTTTCCGTTGGCACAAGTAATGCAAGTCAGAAGTACTTCGCCCAACTACTCTTGAATTCGCTAATTTTTTGTTTTTTTACAATTTTTTTTTTTAAATTTCTTTTAATTACTTTTTTTAAAGATGTCATTTTGGAAGACGGGGGACCCGGGCCGGGCCGGGCCCCTCTGGCTCGTACTAATATGGCCCGTACGCTGGTCTCAGTGACCCAGGCCGAGGACACGCTTGGGCTTTCAAGTCAAATCCATTTCAAAGGTGTTCAAGCCCAATTTAAGAGCAAATTGAGCCCAACTCATCAATAACCCAATGCTTCCATCATTTCAATTTTAACTAGAATTAAATCCAAACTTCCTTAAAAAACAACTAATATCTATGTCTCCACTCTCCCCTCTGTCCTCGTTCTTTGCCTTCTTCCTTGTTCATTTTTATCGCCTTTCTTCACATTGCAGACCAAGAACACTCAAAACTGAACATTAAACTGAGAATATTCAAAGCTTTAATCAATGGATACCGCTTTCCACTCTCAAGCAGAGCACAACCAAGACATCACCTCGAGTTACGTCAACCACCACCATTGGACCGTCACCTGAGAATCTGACTCACAGCTGGTGAAATCACCATCTTTGTACTATCATGAATTTCGGAAAATTCCATGGCTTATGAATAAGGATGCGAGATGTGACCCAATAACTCATCACGAATCATCATTGATAAATAGCTCCCAGTCATTTTTCTCATCACCCGCCACCATCAATTACACTTGAAATCATGGTTAATAATTAATGAAGAAATCAGCAAGGTATAAACTATATCATCACTCATTTAGTTTGAACGCTTTGGGGAGCTATTTTATGAAAATGCCATAGACGCATTTCGTTGAACAGGTCATAGTCAACGAGTTAAGGAGCAGGCTTCAAATACCCAAATCTCAAACACCATGGACGATAGCTACGTTTCACCATTCATTTAGAAGCATCCCAAAGTACCAAAATCGCACATGTGCTGCATGCCAAGTCGCTAAAATGCCCCAGAAAGTGCCCTTAGTATAAAATCTATAGACTGAATCTCAGTAAATTTTCTCCAAGCCACCAGTGGAGAATACAATGAAAGAAGACATCTGATCAACGTCTGCCAGGACTACACGGTGAGCATGCAAATCAGGTTGTGGCTCAGGCCCTAGAACTTGCAATTGCTAAACAAAACTTGCCATTGTTGAGAAAACTTCTATCAGTTTTTGAAGTTGACAAAACTTTATAGTTCTTATTCTTATTTTGAATAATAGTATACTTATGAAGTTATATTACAGACTCTTACCAAAGTCTATTCATTCTAGAAGTCTTTCTCATTCTGACGCAATCCAAACTAAAACTGAGTTCAGAATGAAAATAACATCAAATTCAGATTTATTGATCTTGCGATAAAGATTCAAAATGAACGTAATAGGAATTTATTCTTCAATATCTGGCTCTCTGGCGAAAATTCTCACTTACATTTTATAAATACATTGATGGAATCGATTGCAAATTGATGATATCAATCTTGAAGACAAGTTTCTTTTTGGGAAGTATTTACTTATGGAAACCTAAATTCTAATTGGATGAAAAATCAACCGGAAAATAGAAGAACGCCGAAACTTACTTATAGAAGTGAAAAGAAAAAAGTAGTAACTTCCTTTGTAGTAAAATGTTTGCAAATTTAGAAAATTAAGAAAAATAAAATGTTGAGGTTTTTGAATGATGAAGAAAGAAAATAAAAATAAAGAGAAAACCATATTCAGCTTGCCCCTACAAATAAGAATGCTTATAATGTCGCCAGCCACCGGTGACGGTGGGCAGACCCTCCCCATTGTCTATATGCTCGCTCGTCTTTTGTAAACATCGGTAGCAACGGAGAGAACCAGAGTGTGACACATGTAATGGAGTCGGATAGAGCGCGCACGTGAGAAAGAGAGTCTGCGCCAGACTAGGCTGTGGCCCTAGGTAGTGTCTCCGACCGTTGGCAAACACTCACGAGGGCAGAAGCCCTCACCACTGTGTATTGAGGGGTTCCTTAAGGGCAACACCCTCTCTCTCTCTCTCTCTCTCTCTCTCTCTCTCTCTCTCTCTCTCTCTCTCTCTCTTTCTCTCTCTCCACATAGGTATGTACCTTGGTCGATGTATGGGGCGACACCACTGTGGCTCGAGCCCAGCAAGGGTTTGGCCACCTCCCGATGACTGTTAGAACAGTGACCCCTTCTATTTGTTGAAGCAAGCTAAAGATGTTTTCCCTTCTTCTTAATTTCCAATTGCCTTCTTCCAGAATCCCTAACTCGATCTTTTAATTCTTTAAAGTTGTAAAGTCACGTGAGCGCCACATTGGCGTGTAGCTGCCATGTAAGTACTTAACATCTATTTAACTGTCACATCAATATTTTTGTCTAAGACAGAAAGATTAATAATTTGGAAATTTGAAAAAAAAAAAGTTAAGGATTAAATTGCGGGAAAAAAGAAGAAGAATAGAAAACGTTCAAGGACGACGACGTTGTGCAAATCCAAAAAATTGAAGGCCCCTATCCTTTATCCCTGAAACATATTGCAATCAAAGTTGAGACGTTGCTGGGTACTGACGGTAGCCCCTTCTTGTTCATATAATTGCTGCCGGTGGGCTCAATTTTCGCTTTTTCAACAAAATCCGGATGGAATAATAGTGCGGGTTTCACTCTTGGCTATCAACTATAAATTTATTTATAATAAACAAACTAGTAACTTCATATATTTTGCAAAAATATTAACACCCAGAAAATTTACCTAGTGTCATAACTGGAGTTACCTAAAAATCTTGATGATGTTATTTATTTTTTTTTTGCCAATAGTGATGAATGAACAACGTAGTTCGATCTTATGAAGTCTTTGTCTCTTCATGCCTTTCAAATAGGGAAATAGAACGACCTTTGCCAACAACTAGATAAATTTGACACGTTCAAGAAAAAGAAATGAAAGGGCTAATATGAACACCTAGAAGGGGGTGAATAGATGTGAAAAGAAATTTTGCAAGAATGTTTGTAAAATACTTTTCTATTGAAACAAAGCTTGAAAATCGACAAACTTGAGCGAGTCTTGAATCTCTAACGAATAAACAAAATTATGAATAAGTAAATGAGTTTAGGAAAGAGAATAAAAACACAAGGTTTATAGTGGTTCGGCTTAGATTAAGCCTACGTCCACTTTTTAGCGCTGACAACCTACTGGCTAAATTCCACTATGAATTAAAAGAGATTTTACAGTCACATAATCTCAACTTCACAGTGCAGAGACTTTACTACACTCTTCCGAAGTCTCACAAGTGTTTGCTCTCTCTTTTGAGTACAATTTGAGCTTCAGCAATTGAACACGCAAAGAACTAGGAAGTTTCAGACTTTTGAAATTTCTCTTTTACGCTCACTCATTGAACAACTAGAGAATCTGCCTTAAATACTCCTTCATGCCTTCACGACCGTTGGCACTTTTCAAAAGAGTTCTTCCAATCTACTCGTTGGACAGAATCAATTAAGGAGATCTCGAGTCATTTTAAGATTATGGTAAAAGCCCATCAATCATGGTGTGGCACCTCTCGACGACCCCCAATTGGTCAGGGTCACCACAGGTACTTGTCACTCATCCTAACATATACCAGTAAGGTAACTTTTTAATTAAAGTGAAACCATAGTTTATAGGGGTTGATCAATAGAATACTTTTCTATTTTTTTTTTTTTTTTTTTTGTAAAGATCCCAGCGCAGTTCATCGGCGGAAGCATAAACGTATCTCACAATTTCTCACTTCAATAACCATAATGCAATACACACCACCTACACTTCAAATAAAAAGATAAAGCCGAGTCACTTTTATTTATATTTTCACGATGAATATTTCGGGTCAGTACAGCAAAAAGGCCAAGATTTTTAACTATACTTGGCTATAACTCAAAAGAGAACTCGACCCTACATCAACATGTACACCTCTCCATCAACAAGCGTCGACTATCCTCAAAAAGTGTCAGCTCCCACCAGCTATACATGCCATCACACCCAACTCGGTGCATCGGGTGGCGGCGGTGGCAACATCCCTAGCATCACTCCACTACACCGGACATGAACAGACAAAAACTCCTGGATAACCAGGCCATCAGCAAGACCCATATTGTACATCACTAAGACACGGACTCGAACATATACCAGACCAGGCAAACTAACACAGGAATGCTCTGTGCACTTCACCTCGACATCAGATGGCAATCCATAATAGGTACCGCATGCAACTAGTAGCAACGGTATCTTTCTAATCTTAAATGTTAATCCCCAAAAGGGGTGAGTACAACCACTCAGCAGTGAAGATCCACCAAACTACACAATGCATCAAACAGAACAATCAATGTATCATGAATAAAACACATATTATTCATGCATTCAAGCATACCTCACCTTACAGCCATACATATATCATCATACGACGTGCATATATCACCATATACTTGCACTTATATCATCGAACAGCCATGCATATATCACCATGCAACGTACATATACCACCATGCACTTATCATCAAGCAGCCATGCATATATCACAATGCAACGTGCATATGCTCTTCATGCTTGCATTCCCATGAGGTTCATCCCATGCCATATGTACACATCTATGCGCATGATACAGTCTCAATTTTTTTTATCTTTCTAGGGACCAGTGTTTGCGTCCCATAATTTATCACTCGCACCCTACTCAGCATCACGAGGGCCTCGGATACACCTCGGGCATCCAAAGCACACACACTCCGGGCATCTCGTAGCCCAACTAGCCTCACGAGGAATTCCCTCGGCATACACCTCTAGGGCTTCTGGCACACACCTCCGGCCATCTCAATACTCCCGGGGCATCTGGCACACACACTTCGAGCATCCCAACACTCCCGGGGCATCGTCGGCTCACACCTCTGACGGTCTCGTTATTATCTTAATTTATATTCACACATGTATTTCAATTTCAACATGGCATTTGATGCATCAATATCAAGAGTCTCAACCAACTTTTGATGTCATATAACATGCCATATGTCACCACATATGCAGCATAATCAACCACTCAAAACATCATATCACATGGAGCAATTTCATTTATTTTTGAAAATATAATAAAATTTCGGATAAAAACAGATTGCGCTCCTTTGGTCATAATTCTTGAAAAATTAGTAAACAGTCTTATTAAATTCTAAAAATTTGACATGTTATATATAAGATCTAGAGGAAAGTATTCCGTGAAGAACACCATATCAAAAGAACATCACACAAATCAATACAATCCACGCATCACAGTCCTTAAAATTTCGGAATATTGCCATACACAGTTTCATTAAAAAAATTCGGTAAAAATCCTAAATCAGCTCCAAAAATTCTGAAATTTTTATATGTTATAGAAAAGGTCTAGAAGTAAATATTTCATGTAGAACTTGAAATCATATTTGTGATAGATTAAAAACTATAATCACCGTAGCCGTCTCTAACCCTCGACAAAAATTCCCAGATCTGACCATTTCAAATAAAATCATTTCACCAACCTAAACCCATCCATTTCCTCTAAACTTTTAGTATGTTACTTCTTAACATGTCATCTTAAACTTTCATTGAGAACACAAGATCTAATTTCAACCGGAGAATTTTATAAAATTCACAGAATCATACTAGGTCAGCATTTCGATTCCAGATCTGACTTCTCCAAAGAAAAATAGTTTCACCGGTCTATACTTATTCATTTCTTCTGAAATTTTGATATGTTACTCTTCAAGAAGTTCTCTACAACTTTCATCAAGGAGTCGAAATAAGATTCCAACTAAAAAGTTGCATGCAGCTCACAATTTCATCAAAGGTTGAACTGCCTTCCTAGAAAACAGAATGCAAGGCTACCATATTTCTTCTTAGAGCTTCGAATTTCTTCACTTCTACCACAACCAAAGTTTATCATCCCTCACGACACATATCACAGCAGCAAAGGGTAGGTTTGTGGACTCCACTTGCCTCAAATCCGAGCACAAACACAGCGACAAATGGCAGGCAAGGCGGCGAACGAACGGCAGCGACTAGGCGGCGAACTCCTCCTCCTTCTTCCTCTTCTTCTCTCGCATGCTCGCTCTCCCTCTCTCGGACGGTAACTCTCTCTCTCTCTCTCCCTTTCTCTTCGTGCGACACCCCTCTCTTTCTCTCCCTTTCCTCGCTTAATCCGCCCCCTCTTCCTCTCTAATTTTCTTCATTTTAATGATTAACAATCATTGATCTTGCATGCCGGCGCCACTTGGCAATTTTCATGCAAGAGGGGCTTCATCCGGCTGGGCTTGGGCCAGCCTTGGTCAACGGTAGCTCCTCCTTCTTTGGGCTTTGCGGGCTAGGCCTAAATGGCCGAATGGTGGGGTCTTGTGGGCTGGTCTTGGCCTAAGAGTTTTGGCCCACTCTTCTCCAATTTTTCCCATTTAATCATCACCTAATTTCCCATTTATATAAATACTTAATTTCCTTATTCACTTGGCCATAAAACTTGAAATCATAAATCAATAAATTCCAACTTATAAAACGCATGGCCAATAATAGAATTTTCTTTCCTATCAAATAATTATCCATTAAAAGCTTAGCCATAAATCTTATTGCAAATCATGGATCAAATGGCTACAATACAACTTGATGGTACTTCCATCACCTATTCATAGGCCTTAATGTATCTCGGAGGTTGCCATGAATTTTGGGATGCCACACATGTTCGTCCATACAATTAGGATCTCGGTTTCCATAAGTAGAATCTTCCAAGTTTGTTTGCCTTCCAAAAGATTTGATTATCGGAATTGATTCTAATAAGGATAATCAATCATATAAGTGCTATATCCAACCATAGGGTCATCCATAAACTGTACGAATTGAATCATTGAAGATAATCTTGCATCTAAATAAGTCTTCATTCTTCAGTATCGTTCAGTTTGGAATCTGTCAGCGTGAGTAGACTTTAATCCTAAAGTCTGTCATTCTTCAAACTTTAACATTAAAGTCTTGGAGTCTTCAGACTAGACTGTGGAAATGTTTTGTTAACTTTAAAACAATAAATGAGTTTTTCTCCAACAATCTCCCTATTTTTTATGGTGACAAAACTTTCCTGTAGATTTATGAACTTTTGACTTGCAAAACAACTTTTAAGCAGTACATGATATCTTTAAAAAATAAGTTGATTACAACTTGGATAGCATTGATTCTACAACCATTAAAAACACGTTAATCTTGAAAAGATAAAACAAATAACTATCCAACGACAATCATTACCACAGAATAAGTTACAGCAAATGTTACATCAAATAGTTCAACAATCAACCAAACAAATCCAAAAGTTAGACTTTAAATAGTCAAATAAAAATCCAAAATCCAAACCAAAGTTAAAAAGTTAAATCTGCACCATTCTCCCCCTTTTTGTCAATAGCAAAAGTGGAGAACCTCAAAATGAAAGTGAAATGAAATTAGGGCTTTTTGGGGATGTGAATGAGTTTGAAATCCCCCATAGACTGAACAGTCTCCTCCATCTTTCTTAGAGTCTTCTTCAGCTGTTCAATATCCTTACCCTTTGCATTATCTTGAACTTGAAGTTTAAGGGCTTGTACCTGCTAGTGTAGAGAATCTGAAGTAGACGCTAAAGCTGTTTTGATGGTCCTGATCTCAAACTCCATCCCATATTGCTAAGCCTTCAAATCCAAAAGGATTTCTAATAGCCTTTGAAAGTTTGCTACTGCTACCGTTGGAGCATTAGGTCCAGCCAAATCAATTGCAAGAGTATTGAGATGTGAAGGAACATCAGCAGTTCGATCACCGAGACTTGGAGAAGATGCTTCAACACCACCTTTAGGATATTGAGAGGCATATACATCCTCTAGATCAGCAGGAGAATGACTAAGATCATTACTAGTAAAAGCAGGTGAAGAAGTACATCTTTTTTCAGCAGCTCCCCCTGTTTCCATGCCTACAGGTGGAGAAAATAATTCTTCTTCTTGCTCTTTCTCAGCATCAGCACCCATATGATGTTCTTTCGCTTTGCCATCTCCTACAGTTCCATTCCTAGTCTTTTCAGAATCATCTAACAAGGATACTACTAAAGTCGGCTCAAAAGAGTTATCTTGACCCTCTTCTTCTCCTGATTTTCTTCATTCTTACTATTCTTCTCTTCCTTCTTTCTCTTCTCTTCTTTCTCTTTCCTTTGTTCTTCTTTCTTCACTCCCTTCTCTTGTCTCTTCTTTCTCTTCACTTCTATACTCTGTCTCTTCTCGTTCTCGTGTCTCTCTATCCTCTGGTTGCTCAAAACTAACAAAACTATGAAAATTTTTCAAGGTAAGAGCAGAAAGAGTAAGCTCATCTTCATCCTCTTCATTTGGAAGGATAATAACTCTTTTCTTCTTGGTTGATTCAATCATGGGCTCCTTGCCTTTTCTTTTCTTCGCAGCAGAGTCTTGCTTCGTTTTGCTCGGGGACTTCTCCTTAAAGCGCTCTAGGGCCTTGTTCAGTTCCTTCAATCTCATTTTCGACACCATCTTCAAACCTATCACCATGGGAGCAATGGTTCGAGCACAGAGAGATGTAGGAAGCTGAATTTAAAAGTGTCAAAATAATTTGGTGACCAGTGCAGAGTAAGGAAGTTGTCCTTTATCTTTCGTAACAGTCCTACACATGTGTATCTAGATTGTGTGGGGCAGCGAGAACTTCATTCCATTATTGATGGCAAACATCAGTTTAGCTTCTAAACGAGAAACATCAATCTTGGAGGTAGACTTGGGTCGAATATAGTTTATCACGACCTTGTGCAGCAAGATGTTGGAGGCAGTTATTCTTTGATAAATAATGCCACCCTCAAAAAGTTTATCATTCACAAGGAAACTTGTAGCATGACCAACATTCACGTTTATTGGTTGGAAACTCCCTCTTTCCACACCAATAATGTCTGCCAGAGTGTCTACGTCCACCACAAACTCTCTGTCCCTTACAGTAAAATATAATCTATTTGCATCTAGGAAAGACAGATTTGAATAGAAATAAGCGAGTTAATTCGGCGTAAGCGCGGCGGTCTTCGAACAAAATCTTTCAAGTTGAAGAAGAGCAAATCTCTCTCTCAGGTTCACCTTCATAGAGTCTAAAAAAGCGAAATCCATAGTTCGAGGATTCATCACCCCTCTCTTTAGTAGTTTGGAGTAAGTTCTTTGATGATCTTTAGACCGAAATAAATTTGTTCCCTCACCACGCAATTCTGCAGCAATGCCCATCCTAGGCTGAAAGTTTGCATACAACCTCTTATCGTCATCCTTAATCTCAAGCTAATTAAAAGAGCCAAATTGATGATCTCTTGGAAAGTTTGCAAAAGTCCTATCTGCCAAACCTTCAGGCGCAATGCCTAGCCTTTCTATTGATCTAAAAAACTGAGTCTCATTTCTGTAACCTCCGTCGTTCAAAAACTCATCAATGAAAGTCATAGCAGTACCACCCTGCTTTAACTAGTTGTAGAGTTTAAAGAGGACCTTGGGTTTTAGCGTTTTTACTGGTTCAACATTTTCCACAATCTCTTCTTCATTTGGTTGGCGCGAGAGAATTTTGAGTAGGACGCTATTGTTGATCTTTGTTGCGGTTGCTAAGGAGAATCTTCTTCATCGCTCAAGTCAAAGTGGGTAGGACCCTTAGGCATGCTTCGTGGTCCCCTGCTTGCGATCCGAGAAGACATTCTTTGGAATGACATTATTGTAGTCAAGGAGAATTTCTTTAACTTATTCATTTAAGAAATGTGAACTTGGAGAACGATCTTGAGAGTAAAAGAGAGAAAGTAGAGATTTTGTATTCTAGGGTTTGTGAGAGTGTAAATGAAGAAGAAAGACTCAACGGTATAAAAGGTAAATGAGATGGGTTATCCGAACTGTCATACAGAAACGAACCGTCACACCAAAATTTCCTTTTTCAAAAATGAAAACTGTCAAAAATTCGAAATTTTGAAAAATATAACTTCCAAAAATAAAATAGGTAAGCAACGATTGAAAATCAACGTACCTTTTCAAGAGCTTCATACTAAATTAAATTGCTTCTATTTAAGAAGTAATAACTTATAGATGTAGATTTTGGATATTCAGAGTCTGACCACCTTCAGACTTTAATCGATAGAAGATATAATATTCTGTTTGGTGTGAATAGACTCAAATAGGCTTTTTTTCCAATGGTTTTGTAAATATATCCGTCGATTGATTCTTCGAGTTAATGAATTGAATCATGATTTCTCCATTCGGCACATGATTTCTTATAAAATGATGTCAAATCTCTATATGCTTAACGGCACTTTGGTGTTGTCGCTTTTGATCTCGGTACAAGATTCTTCAATTCCAGTCCTGTTGTCTTATCCACAAAATTTGAGAACAACTTCCAAGAGCCACATACTCTACTTGGGCTGTTGAAAGAGCTACGTATTCTGCTTTCTTGAGAATCGAGACACCAGCTTGTTGCCTAACAGTTGACAAGTACTAGAAATACTCTTTCTATCAACTCTGTAACCTGCTAAATCTACGTTTGAATATCCAAGGAGAGTAAAGTCTTATTCTTTGGGATACCACATATCTAACTTTAGAGTAGTTGCAAAGTATTTGATGATGCGTTTTGCAACACATAGATGAGATTCTTTGTGTTCTTATTGAAATTTAGCACAAATACAAACACTAAACAAAATGTCAGGTCTAGAAGCGGTAAGATAAAGAAGTGAACCGATAATACTTCGTAAAGCTTCTTGTCAACTCTCTTTCTTCCTTCATCTTTATCCAGCTTCGAAGAACTTGACATTGATATCTTAGTTTTTTTACAATTCTCCAATTTGAACTTCTTGATGAGATCTTTTGCATATATATATTTTTTTGTGAATAAAAATTCATTTCTTTAATTGTTT
This sequence comes from Eucalyptus decipiens, assembly GCA_014182575.1. NCBI lineage: Eukaryota > Viridiplantae > Streptophyta > Magnoliopsida > Myrtales > Myrtaceae > Eucalyptus > Eucalyptus decipiens. Next base: position 22,820,807 of record CM024611.1, on the reverse strand, counting down.
GACTTGTAATCCGAGAAAGAAAGTCAATTCACCCATCATATTCATCTCGAATTCATCCTACATAGATTTAGAAAACTTCTTGCATAGATTTTCATTAGGAGATCCAAAAATAATATCATCGACAAAAATTTGAACTAATAAAAAGTCTTTTCCTTCTTTCTTTATGAATAAAGTTGTATCTATCTTTCTCTTTTCAAAATTATTTTGGATTAGAAATTTACTTAACCTTTCATACCAGACTCGAGGTGCTTGCTTGAGTCTTCAAAATTAGGTGGTTGTTCCACATAGACTTCTTCTTGGATAAATCCATTGAGAAATACACTTTTAACATCCATTTGGAATAACTTGAAATTTTTATAACAAGTAAAAGCAAGTAATAGTCTAATTGCTTCTAACCTCGCCACTGGTGCATAGGTCTCATCATAGTCTATCCCTTCTCTTGTGTATATCCTTTGGCCATAAGTCTTGCTTTATTTCCGACCACTTTTCTTTTCTAGTTCACTTTGTTCTTGAAAATCCATTTAGTTCCAATAATAGATTTACCTTTTGGTTTGGAATTAGCTCCCAAACATCGTTGATGCGGAATTGTCCGAGCTCTTCTTGCATGGCTTCAATCCAGTTTTCATCAGACGGGGCTTCTTATACACTTTTGGGTTCTATTTCAGAAATAAGTGCTAGTGCGCTAGACTCTTCTCACCTTTTGGATCTGGCGCGAATTCCTTCATCAATGTTACCAATGATGAGTTTCTTGGGATGACTAGACTTATGCTTCCAGTTACTGATTGGTTTGAAAGTTTGTCGATCCTCTACTTCTATTGAATTTTCTAATTCTGCTCATTGCGATCTTTGAAGTCGAACCATTTCGAGGAAAGTAGAATTTGTAAAGTCCGTAGGAGGTTGATTCTTCAATTTGAGTTTGATCCAGTTGATTACGCATAGATTTTGAAACTTGATGTTCATTGATTCTTCAACAGATTAAGTCTTCTTGTTGAAAACTCTATATGCTTTGCTTAAGGTAGTGTATCCAAGGAAAATTTCTTCGTCTGATTTCTCTTCAAACTTCTCGGTTCAATCATTTGCATTTTTCAAAACAAAACATTTACAACCAAACACATGAAAGTAAGAAACATTTGGTTTTTTCCCTTTATACACTTCATAAGGATTTTTCCCTAATATAAATCTCAAAAACACTATGTTGATAATAAAGCGAGGCTATTGAAAGCGCTTAAGCCTAAAATCGAGAGGAAATTTTACTCTCAATTAAGAGGGTTCTTGCCATTTCTTGCAAAGATCTGTTCTTTCTTTCCACAACCCCATTCTGGTCTAGAGTGTATGGAGAAGAGAAAACATCTTTGGAAACCAAAATCATCATAGAATTTTGCAAAGTCTTGATTTCCAAACTCACCTCCATGGTTTGTACATATATTTGAAATAGCATATCCTTTTTCATTCTAAACTTTCTTTGCAAACTTTGAGAAGTGAGAAAATGCTTCGGACGTATTTGCTAGAAAATAAATTCAAGTAAATCGAGAGTAATCATCCACGATTATTAGGCAGTATCTCTTTCCACCAATACTTTGAGTCCTAATTGGTCCAAAGAGGTCCATATGTAGAAGCTGCAAAGCTCGATCAGTAGAAATTTGATTTATAGGTTTAAAGGAACTTCTAACCCGTTTTCCCAAAACACAAGGAGTGCATAATTCAGACTTTTGATAAGTTAGGTTGGGAAGACCATGAACAAGCTTCTTGGATGAAATCTTGGCAATCTGTTTCAAGTTGACATGACCAAGCTTTCGATGCCAAAGATTTGCTTCATCTTGAATGGATATAAGATACTGAGAACTTTCTAGTTCTATATCCATGAGGTAAATGTTCCCATGCATTTGTCCAGTAAAAGATTGAGAGAAATCTTTACTTATTCCCGAACAGATGCCTTTTTAGAAGTTAATTTTGAATTTAGTGTCACAAAGCTGACTAATGCTAAGTAGATTGTAATTCAGTCATTCCACCAAGGAAACATTGTTAATGGTCAAGCTTCCAATCTTCACGGCTCCACAACCAACGATTCTTCCCTTGCTGTTCCCACCAAATGAAACTTTTCCACCATTTATTTGAACAAACTTTATAGACCAATTGGAGTCTCCTATCATGTGTCTCGAATAGCCACTATCCAAATACCATTTGATCTTTCTTTTGATAGTGATCTGTGATCAAGAAAAGAACCCAAGCTTTCTTTGGTACCCACATTTTCTTAGATCCGGGGAGTTAGTATTAAACACCGTATTTGCCCAATCCCTTTTAACGGGTCTCCGGACCTTGGGATATTCCTTCTCGAAATGTTTTGAGCTGCTACACTTTGAACATTTGAGAGCACTTTGCCAATGAGGTTTTACAAAAACTTTTTGAAAGTGATTTTTGTAGAATGTCTTTGTAGGTCTTTGTTTGATTCTTTCTTTAACTTTAGAAAAATCAATTAAAGAAACAGTTTCTAGAGTCATTTCCAAACCAGATTTGTTAAAATAAGGTCTTTGTATAGAAATAATTTTCTCTAATTTCTCAGATCCTTTTGAAAATCTTTTTGTGATATTTGAAATATCTTCCTTTAAGAAGAGATTTTCTTTAGAAAGAGAATCGAGTTTTCTTTGAAATCAGCAAAATTTTTGTTCGAGACTTTCAAACTTCTCTTTCCAAGAAGATTCTGTTGCCTTAGTTTGGAATTCTCCCTCTTTAGTTCGAAAATCCTTTTAAGAGATGGTTTGAGACTAAAACGAGTTCATCTATATATTTTGAGACTTGAACAGGGATTTTTAAATTACTAACCTCAACTTCTTTGTCTGAGTGTGAATCAGAGTCTGTTTCAAGATTCGAGTCTGATTCAGATTTGGCCATTAAACATATGTTGGCATTTTCTTCATCACTTTCCTCGCATTCGGTATCGCTCTATGTTTTTGCTTTGAGAGCCTTCTTGTATTTCTCGGTTCTTTCTTTCTTTTTCTTCAACGAGAGGGCGGTTGGGTCGACGTGCCCATTTTTGTTATATTCAAAGCAAATCACGTCTTTGTTAACTTCTTCATCCTTAGTTGATTTGTTCTGAAATTTTTGAGTGTCTTACTTCTTCCAATTGAATCTTATTCCCTTTTTATTCAACTTTCTGAATTTCCTAATCATAAGTGCTAGTTCTTCATCGTCCATGTCTTCTTCTAAATATGTATCATCAGAATCATCGTTAGATTTTAAAGTAATTGACTTCTTACCTTTGGGATCTTCTTCCTCATTGATTTGCTCCACTTCCTATGATTGAAGTGTGCCTACTAGTTCATCTACTGAAAGAGGCATGATCCTCTAGGTTTCTCTGATTGATGTTTTCACGTGATTCCTATTTTTGGAGAGTCCACGCAGCAATTTATTGACCTTCATTGGTCCTAATATTGGTTGTCCTTAATAAGCTAATCCATTTACAATCTCAATGAAACGACTGAAAATATCAGTGATGGATTCTCCAGGCTTCATCTTGAAGGCTTCATACTGTCCGAGAAGAATATTGATCTTCGTTTCCTTTACTCGATCAGTTCTTTCATAGGTGACATGCAATCTATCCTAAACTTTGTTTGCTGTTTCACAGGAAGAAATTCGATTATACTCAGTAGGAGCTAAAGCACAGTATAAAGAGTAGATAGCTTTAGCATCAAGAGCTTGTCACTTGGTTAATTCTTTTTGTATCATTTCACTAGCGTCTGCAATTTCTTTTCCTCTTTCTGAGGTTGATGTAGCTTTGGGATTGATCCCTTTTTCTACCACTTCCCATTCCAAGGGATCTTTCGATCTTATGAATGCCTTCATCTTGTTCTTCCATACGTTGTATTCCTTCCCATCAAAGTAGGATAGTCTAGTGTTGCTTTGGCCTTCAACCAAACTTGGAGCCAAAATACTAGTCATAGATCTTTAACACAGAAGTAAAAACACTTCAATAAAATGAGCACACAGACTTTGATACCAATTGAAATGGCTAGTACGAATACCTAGAGAGGGGTGAATATGTGTTAAAAGAAATTTTTGTAAAAACATTTGTAAAATACTTTTATGTTGTAACAGAGTTTGAAAACCAACGAACTTGAGTGAGTCTTGAATCTCTAACGAATAAACAAAATTATAAATAAGTAAATGAGTTTAAGGAAGAAAATAAAAACACAAGATTTATAGTGATTCGAATTAGATCAAGCCTACGTTCACTCTTCAGTGCTGACAGCCTACTGACTAAATTCCATTATGAATCAAAAGAGATTTTACATTCACGTAATCTCGACTTCACAGTGCAGAGACTTTAGTACACTCTTCCGAAGTCTCACAAGTGTTTGCTCTCTCTTTTGAGTACAATTTGAGCTTCAACAAATGAAAATGTAAAGAACTAGGGAGTTTCAGACTTTGAAAATTTTGTTTTATGCACACTCATTGAACAACTAGAGAATCTGCCTTAAATACTCATTCATGCCTTCACGACCGTTGGCACTTTCCAAATGAGTTATTCCAATCTACCCATTAGACAGATCAATCAAGGAGATCTCGAGTCATTTTAAGATTATGGTAAAAGCTCGTCAATTCTGTTCGCTCATACAATCGGGATCTTGATTTCCATAAGTAGAACATTCCAAGTTTGTTTGCCTTCCAAAATATTTGATTATCGAAATTGATTCTAATAAGGATAATCAATCATATAAGTGCTATATCTAGGCATAGGGTCGTCCATAAACTATACGAATTGAATCCTTAAACATAATCTTGCATCTGAATAAGTCTTTATTCTTCAGTATCGTTCAGTTTGGAATCTGTTAGCATATGTAGACTTTGATCCTAAAGTCTGTTGTTCTTCAAACTTTGACCTTAAAGTCTTGGAGTCTTCAGACTAGACTGTGGAAAGGTTTAGTCAACTTCAAAATAATAAAGAAGTTTTTCTCCAACAAGAAGAAAGTTATGAGGTGTCAATGTCTTTTTAACTTTCGAAAAATTTACTTTTACAAACCTGTAGTAACGATTAACTGAGGTATCATAAGATTCCAAACCTAGTTATCAGAGATCACTTATTTAATTCTCGCCATTTTGTACAAAGATTTCGAATCTAGGCCATAAATCATTGACATGGCTATTTTGTCAGACGGCCATGCCATCCTAGGAGGCATGGTCGACGCTAACATGGACAATTGTTTAAATTTTTTCTGATTTTTTCTTTTTTATTTTCTTCTTTTTCCTCACCCAAGGCCCTACTCGCTTAGGCGAGGTGTGGGCCCTTGCACAGACCAAAAATGGGTGTCACGGCCCTCGACATCCTTGCTTGTGGTCGATGAGGGCATGGAGGCCCTTGCCCATGGTCGGTGAAGGCCGAGACTATGGTCAACAAAAAAGGAAAGAAAAAGGAAAAAATCTGTTTTTTCAAAATTAGAAATTATTCACGTCAACATCACTTGTGCCATGTAGGATGGTTGATGCTGGATAAATTGTCATTTTACTGATTTTGAGCCCAAATTGACCATAAAGATTAAATTGGCATATTGGTTAAAAGTTTTAGCACTAAATCGACACAATTAAAAAATTTAGAACAAAATTGGCAAATTGTCAAAAGATCTAGAATTAAATTAGCTAAATTGAAAAGTTTACGATTGAATTGGCACAAGTATAATAGATTTATGACTCTTTTTTTTTTTTTTTTTTTGGTAATTTTTCTCTTGCATTGTGCTTAAAAAAGTAGCCAAGTCTTTATACCGATTCCCAAGATTATCGAAAGAATTACGTACAATTTTTTTCTAGTTCTAACTTACTAATGGATTTTTCATTATTTACTAAGAGATGTGTAATAGCAAGGTTTATAATGAGAAGTGAAAAGCAAGTTTTTTTTTTTTTTTTTTTTTTATTGTCTCAGTCAAACTACATATTTCATCCATGTTCTCACTTGAACTCCTATGGGATAAAAGGGTTGGCAGGAAAAGTACAAAAAAAAAAGTCTTAAGTCTATTACATTTGTGTTAATTTAATCATAAACTTTTAATTATGTCAGTATAGTTCTAAACATTTTCATAAGTTGCTAATTGAGTCATTTTGTCCAATTTTGATCCGAAATTACTGATATGAGTGCAGGCCATCCTACATGGCACGAATGGCGCTAATGTGGACAATTTTTGTAATTTTTTTAATTGAAATTTTAATTAAATGTTATTATTAATATTATTTTTCCTTTGATTTTGGCTAGTGACAATAGTGAAGGCCCGGAGCAAGGCGACTTTCACCTAGATCTAATGAGGGCTTGGGTGAGGGTTGTGACCTTCGCTAGCTATTGATGATGTGACATCATGATTTTTCCAATTCTGTTTTCAATTGAATGAGTTGGACTTTTCATCGACGCGCCTACAATTCTATTCTCTTAGCTGATCACTCACAAGATAACTAGTCTATCTTGTGAAGCAGTTAAGGGATTTTAACGCAATAGATTTAATAATTCGACCAGAAATCGACTGCTCGGCCGTGTTAGTCCGCAAGGGTCATTACGGCACAGTTAAAAATCGATTAGAAACCGGAGATATGTTGATTCGACTGAGCCATGTGATTTAGTGTGGGTGATTCCACCTAATTGCAAAATTCTTGTCGATCGATACTAGATCGATTTTTCTGTCGTTTTGGTACCCTATGTCCGTATTTGAAATCTCGAGATTTTCACGACAACCGAGAGTCGTCAATGTGTCAAAGATGTATAATGTGACTCGAAAACAATTTTTAAGCTTATTATCTAGGTGATAATCGAAAACTCAAGTGTAAAATATAAATGTTGTCATAACTGAATATTAAAATGATGACATAATATTTACTATGTCCGAAAGTAAAATAACCCATGTATTTTACTTTATTTGTTTTCATATCAGATGTGAGTTCTAATGGATTCTTTGAAAGAATATATATGTGAACTCAAGTTAGACATTATATATGTCTAAGTATCTGTACGGTATTGAAAGTGAAGACATATGCTCAATGGGAAATGAGTTAATACCGTAATATGCATTTTATATTACGTATGCATGAGACGACTAATAAGAGTGACAAAAGTTTAGATCTTAACTTTTATATCGTGTGAGACTAATGAGGAAAAGAGTTCCTCAATTAAGTGCTTTCATGACTCTTAGTCGTTTTTCAAGATTTCTATTTAATATTTGTTACTTTAGAATGTTGCTAATGATCATAAATTGATTCAATCTAATGGATTCTAGAAAGTAAGTTGGACTGAAATTGAGAGTCTCAAGGAAAGAAGAAGATTGAATTTGTTATATTGCATTCTACTTTTGTGTTCATTAGTCGACTAATTATAACTAGTTTGGGATAATCATAATTGTGAATACAATATTTCATAATTAAAAAGAGATCCATAGAGATATAAATGTGTTGATCGATCTAAGGTATTGCATATTATATTTACTCGAAAACGATATGCCTATTTTGAGTTGCTGTATATTTCTAATAGATGTATGGCAATGAGCTCTCAAAATATGTTGGTTGCACGGATTATTTGCTTGTATAAATGTTGCAGAAAGGAGAAGAGAGGATTATTTTTAGCCCACTATGTGTGAGTGGGAGATGATTGGTTTTTTATAAAACATGTTGGGCCAAAACCCGACCCGTCCACTCATGTTAGGCCACACCCAGCTCATAAGTGAAGGGCCTATAAGAGAGAGGGCAGTTATTTTTATGTAAAATAAACGACTGTATAAAAAAGAACGTTGAAAGCAACAAATTAGTATGGATGTTCTTCCGATTTTTAAGGTCGATGAGTTCTCTCTTAAGAAATGAACTCAAAGGCTTAAATTGATCCCTGTTGAGACTGCAACAATATTTAATCGTGGCAAATAAGATACGTCATTTTTTGGTGATGTGCTTTTCGATTGGTGTTATATGTATACTTGGGCCCATTTCCATGTTTTTTTTTTTTTTTTTTTTTTTTTTTTCAGTATTCGACAGTTTGAGTATCTATTTGTTTTTAGGAATCCATTTCCATCACTTTCGAAAGTCCCCAAACAGGACAAGTGCCGCATGCCAAGTCGCAAAAATCCCCCAAAAAGTTGCACGAATGTCTTGGCTCACGATATGTATAGACTGAATCTCGGTAAAAACCAAGCGATCAACGTCCGCTACGACTACATGGTGAACACGTAAATCAAACTATGACTCAGGCCCTAGAACTTGTAAGTCCTAAACGAAGCTTGCCACTCCAACTACAAGGATTGCGTCCTTCCCCACAGACCGACGAGAGGGTGGCCTTCAAATCGAGGCAAGTGCAACTCTAGTGGCATGACATGGGTATTTATGTACTGAAGTGATGTTGACGCAGTTCAAGTCAGCAATTCCTTCCATATATTTGACGGAAGGCTCACTTAAGCAAAAAAAAAAATATAGTTCAAGGATTCAATTGGACAAAAAAAATGTTTAAGATTGCAAAAGTATATAGTTAAAGCCTTAAACCATTTATTACCAAAAAAAAATTGTCATAATATTTTTAATAAATAATTTAGAGCATTTATTGATACCAAATAAGCACAAGGGAGTTAATCCCTTGTCATAAGCCGTACATTGTTAATATGGGTATATGTAACCGTGGAAAAAGTCTTGGAACAAACATTTTCCAAGAAAACTTTGCTTTTGCTATTGTGTTATTGAAAATAACTAGTATACAGGGAAAAGTACAAAAAAAGTCATAAACCTATTATTTTTGTGTTAATTCAATCATAACCCTTTCAATTGTAGTCAATTTGGCCGATTTTAGGCAAACAATATTTGACATGAATGTCAGCCGTTTCACATGGCACAATTAATGCTGGCAAGAACAAATTTTACAACTTTTAAATATTATTTGTGAATTTTTTATTTTTATTTTTTGTGTTGTTTTCTCTTTTCCTTTCTTACTTTGTTTCTTTTTACAACTTCGGGCTAGTGGGATTGCAACCAACTATCATTGGCCATAAGTGAGGACACCCTCGCCCAAATCCAAGAGAGGGCCGACACCTTCGCTTGTTGATCGATGAGGGCAATGCCCTCGCTGACCAACATGTGAGGGTTGCAACTATTGCTTGGATTTGGACGAGAAGGTGGAGGTCCTCACCTAGACCTTGTTGGCTAGGGATGTCAAAAAAACCCGATCCGACCTGATCCGACCCAAACACAACCTGAACACGAAACAAGTATTATACTTGTTTCGGGTCTTAATAATAATTACGAGACATATATAAAACAAGCAAAGAATATATGTTTAGGGTCGGGTAGGGTTGGAACATTGTTTGACCTGAAACACCTTAACTCCAAATCCAAACAGGCCAACAAACATAAACACGTTCTCATCTTTTTGGCTCCGCCTTCTCCTCCGACAACACAACCGTGCCTTCGCTCACGATTGCCAGTTCGGCCTCTCCTCCGATCGACGCGCCTCCTCCTCGCCGTCGCCGTCGCCACCCGTCGTCTCAATGCCGGAACCCTAGCCGCCGCCGAATCAGTCGATCGTCGCCGTCCGTCGCGAAACCCCTCCCCTTCCCCTTCCCAAATCCCTTCCACTCTGGTCCCTCAAGCCCTACCTCCTCTCCCAGTCCGGGCCCGTCCTCCTCGGCTGGCTCGCAGCGCGGTCTTCGCGCTCTCTCTCTCTCCAAGCTCGTCCCCCGGATCGGCAAACTATCCTTCGACTCTCGTCCTAGGACACCGTCTCCTCCGCTCTCGTTTCTTTCTTGAGATATGCGAGATCCTCGTCAGTCGTTCTTCATCTTGATTTTCTTTGGAGCGGATGAAATCATTGTGCGATTGTCGAGGCGCGATGGATTACTTCTCGTTTGGGATTATTTTTTACCCTGTTTTGTGTGTTCGTACGAAGGTTATGCTCTCTTTTGATGATTATTCCACATGAATTCTCAATATAAGCTAGCTAGGCTAAGCAAAAACGTGAGAAATCTCATGGTTTGTCATGAGCAATTCGCATGCTTAGGTTCTTGTGGATAAGTCTTAATACTACCCATCTGCATTGGCTTGCTTATGTCAAAGTTCGGCATTCCTGCTTTACTTGTCTTTTGTTATTGTATCTGCATTGTACTTTGAGACCTGGACATGCAGCATCGGTTCAATTATCTTTCGTTTAGTCTCGAGGAAGTTGGTAATAGACACACAGACTGTGGAGATTTTACCTTCTTAGTGGGTTTCGTTCTTCCTGACTCTGGTCAGGAAGTTAGAAAAAAAGAGAGAACCATCACTTGTTCTGAACTTCTCCTTTCTCATAAGTATATAATGTTGGTTAAGGTGGAGCCTTGCTTCCTGCCTCTTCAGCCTGGCCTAATGCCTATAGTTATAACGTATTTCTAGACAATGATGAGTTATTTGGTTTGCAGTCTTTTTATTCAGTTTTGTAGTTTCAGTTAGCAGAATCCCATATAACTCTGAAGTGAGAATTAAACATAATTTGGCCATAAGATCCTCTTATGATCCATAAATGATTTCAGCCTAGGAAAAGGAGAGGACATATGGTCTCTATTCTCCTGAAGCTGAAGTTGTTTACATAAGTTGAATGCAGTTAGCTTTGTAAATGGCTTGCCATCCCCTCTGGTGCCTCTTTATTGAATTATATATCTAAGAAAAAGAAGTTAAATTTGGTTAGGTTTACAGTCTATTCTTGGCACTAGCTTAACTACTTTACGCTGCTTGCGTAAGTGTGTTAACACGCTGTTGGTTGTGGACAGTTGATTGCAAGGATGTCTTTCCACTCACCGCTTCAATTGAACTTTTGTGTTCCCACTGAAATGGGTTTCCTTGTGAACTATGAGAATTAACAGAAATTCTTATTATTGGAGCAATTATCTTGTTTTTTGTTCCATTATGTATCTTTCTCCTTCAAATATGGCAGTCGGCATCTATAAATGTAAGTTGATATGGACTGTGTTTCTATATCAGATTTGGAAAGAGAAACCTTAACCTCCATAACGATGATCATTCTGTCTTCTAATGTGGTGGTGGGCAACTTTTTAAGTGGAGGTTATTAGCAATTAGAACCTAAGTAGTCATGTTATTTTTGAAATTACATTGGGTGGTAACTTTGATGCTTCAAGAATAAAAATAAAACAGCAGAAAGCTATCTCTGAGAATTTCGCTTTTATACTTATATGCTTCTATCAGCTATGATGGATTGTGACAAGAACTCCAATTGATGCAGGGTATTCCATCAGCTTTTATACATCATCTCTCTTCTGTCTTACTTGTGGCTATAGGCACTACTTGATAGTTTCAGCTGTTACCAAATCTTATTGGCATTTGGTTTTTCAGAAACTTTGCTCATATTAATATAGGTGAGTCTGCTTAGTCATCATACTGGTTTTTTTCCTTTTTACTTTTCAGAAATTTTATGTGGGTTTTTCTTGAAAAGTTATGCATTAAGAAGCTTGACATATTAAATAAATGATCAAATCATGTCATAGGCATACTCATTTGATGCTAATTTTTCAATATAAGCATGATTGGAATATACCTCAAGTGCATATGACTTTGCTAACAGAGCCTGTTCCTTTTAGGATCTATCAGAACCCAGTACTTCTCAGGGCTGCCTCAAATGCCTTTTGGACTTCTTGTCATGTTATATCAAAGCTTCTCTGATCTTCACGATCTACCTGAAGAGGAGCTTAATTAGTTCATTCCGTGCCCGTGCTGCCAATGCAGCCTGATGTTGTCCACCTTGTTTGACATTAGTGCATTAATTAGGCTTTCCAGTTTGATTTATTATCCTTTGGTGTCACCAAAATCGTGTAAATGAGTAACTGTTCTATATTTCAAGTTTGGACACAAATGCGATGTAAAAATTGTCTGCTATTGAATGCAAAACTGGTCTTACACCTTCTCTCAGTACTTCACAGTATTAAGAACACATGCACTCAGCATTCATCAAGCCTTACGACTCCATTTACATACAGTGCCTATTTGTGTTGTAGAGCCCATAAAAAACATACAACTGCCAAGCCATCCTCCTTGCTTGATTCGGCTACGTACTCTCGGTCGTTATGTGATTCAAGATCTTCCATCTTGAATTCAGACTCTTTTTACTCTTGAAAAAGAGTAAAAATAGGAGTTGTCCAAATCATTAAAAACCAACAATTCGTGAAAAGTTATAACAAAGCGAGGGAAAAAGAAAGTTATTGCATTGACATATGCACATGACATAAAAACTATAAATATGAGCACAGCTTTCTGTTACTTTGAAGACCGATATGGTAACAGACCCTATTGTTACTAACCCTACTAACAATACCATCCCAACCCGAACCCCAGAGAAAAGAAAGGTGAAAAAGAAAAAAAAGAAGGGGAAACCCAGCAGCCCGACCTGACCTGACCCGACCCAAAACACATTAGATGGTCTAATGTGTTTTGGGTCGGTTTGGGTCGGGTTAGGTAACAACAAAATCCGACCCGACCCGACCCATTGACACCTTTATTGTTGGCCCATAGTTGGGGAAAAAAATTAAATAAAAAAAGAAAATAAAAAATCTAAAAAATTAGAAAATTTTAAAAAAGTTAAAAATTGTCCACATCAGTATTGACCATGTCATGTAGGATGATCGATCTCCATATTATCGATTTTCCCCCAAAATTGATTAGATGAAATAAATTGGGAAATCATCAAAAAAATTTAGTTATCTATCGGTATGATTGTATAAAAAAAAAAAAAAAAAAAAAAAAAAGAGAAATTGATACTTTTAAAAAGTTTACGATTTGTACTTTTCCTTGGAGTACGTCAAAGGTGTAGTGCAATCGTGACTAAAGTATCATCGCTTTTTCTGCATCAAAAAGCTTGTCTAAGAGTCTAGATAAAGTTGGACCAAAAGGAGATCTTTCCGTCTTAATGGCAAGGAAACGAATTAACTCTGTTCCGTGTCCTTTTCCCCTTCTCCTTTTTTTTTTTTTTTTTTTTGGGGGGGGGGGGGGGTGTGGGTGTTACTAGTAACGGTCGGACCTTTTGCGTGCAAAGATACTAATGCTTCATGGAAGGTTAAAGAATATCAGATCTTTCTTTTCATGGTTTGCTTGGTTCCTCACTGTATAGTCTGGGACGCAAACCGGACTTCTCCAACAACGGCAAGGAGGAGGAACGAATTCTCGATCTCAAATCTTAGGTCAGCCTTCATAATTTTTATCTCTTTACATCTTTCAACTCGGTGCTTCTTGTGCAGACATAAAGCATCATGCTGCAATTATCTTCAAATCAAACAGTACAAGAACTATGTCTGATTGCCAGTATAATAGCTGATAAATAGAAGGTTCGATTATGCATGTTCCAGTAAGATTTTTGGGAGTTACGATCTCCTATTATTTGTGGTGACATAATTTTAACCATAGATGACTTTGTTGCACAGCGGTGAGAGCTCTAGGTACTAGACAATTTTTCATTATTCCCTTCTCAAGCTTTGCAGATTCTTCAAATAATTTCTCAGCTAGCTGAGGCACAAGGCTTCCTGAAACTGAACGTGTGACATCCTGAAATTCGATCCCGTTTCGATAAAGTGAAATGAGCAGTTTGTCGACGTGCCTATGGTTCTTTTTCTCTGAACTGATCACTCACGTGTTAACTAACCTATTAGGGGAAGCTGTTAAGGGATGTATCCGTGGTAAAATCCCTAAAAGCTACTTAATTGATTAGATTGGACTAAAATCGCATCTGATCGATTCTAACCACGGAATTGAATTCGATTTCGGAAATCGAATATTCGAGCGTGTCATAATTCATTTTTAGGATTTCGTTTCATCGTCCGTCAAAATTATTGACGAGTGCAAAATTTCGAGAAAGAAATTATCGGAGGAAAAATCGAAGATTGGAAGAAAATAAAAAGGAAAGAGAAAGGGAAAATAATATAAGTAATAAGAATAACATTATTATTTTATTATTCTCTTATTTCTTCTCTTTCTCTCTCTCCCTTTTCTCTCTCTCTCTCTCTTTTTTCCCTCGTGCGAAATCCCTCCACCAACTCCCCCTTTGCCGGTTCCAACTTTGCTTCTCCCTCTCTCCCTTTTTACTTTTGACTTTCAACTCTTATCTTCTTCTCTCTCTTATCTCTTTTTCTCTCTCTCTTCCTCGACACTCTCTCTCGCTACCTCTGTTTGAACGGAAACAGAAGATAGAAGACAGAAGTAGAAGCCGCATGAAGATAGGAGCAGCTCGCCGTCATCGCCCGCGCTTTGCCACCCGCACGTCGCCTGTGCACTTCGTTGCTCACGTTCGCCCTCCACCTCCCCCTCACCCTCCTTAGCCATCGCTGACGCCTTCTTTCTCCCCCTCGGCCTGCTGCTCGACGTCCCAGCAAATCTGGAAGGACACCGGAGCAGAAGTTGCAGCCGACGTTGCCTGGAGCCGGAGCAGTCATCGTTGCTGGTTGCCCTTCCCCACGAGCACATGCGTGCAGCTGTGCTTGGCCACGCCTCTCACCGCCCTGCCGTGCGTCCCCAACCTCTTGTCGCCTCTGTCTAGCTCTATCCGGCCACCTCCGACTGTTGTTCAGCCCTGCTGAACCGCTGCCTGCCTTCCCCCAAGCTTGGCCGCCCTAGCTGAAGTTGGTTGCCACTGTTTTGTGGCTTTTTCCAACCATTCCAGCCATCCCACTGAGTGGGTTTCTAGCGGGTTTGTGGGCTGTTTTGGGCTATTTCCTGCCCCGAACTCGAGTCTTGCTTTGGGAAGAAACGACCCTCATGTCGTCCTCGTCGGATTGATCCGATTTGCGGTAAATTCCGGTGAGTAATCTCACTAATCATTGCTTAGTAGACTAATGATGCTTAAGGGCTGATTAATTTTAATTAATTTGGTTTATGTGGTTAGATTAGTATGGATTAGTATTTATTAGTCAATTGTGATGCGAATTAGACAAATTGAGTGTGCATTTAGCAAGTAGACGTGGTCTACTATTTATTGAAGGTAGCTCAGGATTTTTCCCGATCCTTATCGGGCTTCAATTTGGCAATTCGGGCATAATTGGAATTTTAATTAATTAATTTTTGGAAATTCAACCGGGGTGGCTGGTGGCCAAAATTTTATGCCGATGATCATGCTGAAGTTTGTTTATTTAATTGAGCTCCAATTTGAGCTAAATTGGATTTATTGTAATTAATTAGTAAATTTTGAAATTAATTAATTAATTAATTAAATTTCGGAAATTAAGGTTGAGATGGCCGACGACCGGAATTTTGTGTTGATTGTCGTGGCGCAGTCCGTTTATTTAATTGAGCTTAATTTTGTGATGAATTGAATTATTTGTGAAATTGAAAATTATTCTTTAATTGAATAATCTTTGGTTATTAATTGAAAAATAACCGGGCATCGGTTGATAATGCCAAAAATATTTGAATGGACTACAGAAAATGTGGGAGTTATGGAAAGGAAAATATTATATTTTGGCTAAAGCCAGCCGTGCGCTCACGCACGATATTTTATCGAATATTTTTTAATACGAAGAAATTGGGTCAAGACATTACTTTAATTGAGGAATTTAAGTGCGAGGCACATTGTCATTGGGCCGTGAGGGATTAATCATGTGTTGGTTTATAGTTGAAGCAAGATGGTTATTGGAAGTTGATGTGACGTGTGTTGTGTTGAGGGAAGCTAATGGATCATGAGCAGATAAAGGACTAAGTACTACAAGATAGCGAGATTTCGTGTGAGTTACCTTTAGCGCCTTATACCATTGCTTATTGTAGTTAAGGGCTAAGTGTTATATGGCGACTTGAGTCGCATGGGAATTACCTCTAATGCCTTGCAATATTGTCATGCATAGTGAAAGGCTAACTGCTACGTCTCGTGTGAGTTACCTCTAGTGCCTTATACTATTACTTTTGTAGTTAAGGACTAAGTACTACACGATAGTGATGCTTCGTGTGAGTTATCTTTAGTGCCTTATACTATTGTTATTTATGGTCAAGGACTAAGTACAACACGATGACGAGACTTTGTATTGGGGTTATCTCTAGCGCCTTGAGCCTATATTTGAGTGGAAATGTTGAATTGGAATGTTGAGATTAATTATCGAGTATAGATGGAATCATTGATATGATTTGATCCGTTTGTCATGAATTTATTGATTGAACTGAATTGGTCGGGGAATGGTCATCGTTGACATGTAATCGACTAGGTCGATTGATCATTGTTTTGATATGATGTTGTGAAATGACTGATTGAATGGAAATGACTGTGAGTGGTCTTGTTGGCATGTAATTGACTAGGTCGATTTAATCGATGCTTTGATCAGTGATGTGATTGCTTGGGTGCCTATTGAACTGTGCTAATATGTAGATGAAATCTGAGGCCAAGGTAAGTCATTTGACCCATGTGTGCATAGAACTTGCTAAGACGTAATCTCATCCCGGTTGTGAGACAACATTTCAGGCCCGTAGATGAGCCTATGAAGAAGGAACTAGAAGAGGACGATGAGCCGGTAAAAGATGAAGAGCTTGAAGGACGTGAACTTAGGGAAGAAGAGTTAGAAGAGGATCAGGATGATCCTGAGTACAACCCGAATGAGGATTGAGATCCCATCCTCTTTTGTGAACCTTGTGTGGTGTATATAGAGTGTGACTAGAATGTTATGAATAGTCTTGTGAATAGACTTTGAGTTATGCCTTGTATAAAGGTTTGGTTGTGGATTTCAATATGAAAAATATGGCCTTACTTTTCTATCCCTTTATTTTATTATCTGGGGATTTATAACGGCTTCCGCATGTGCTTAATACACGGAAGGGTCGGCGATACTTAATCCTGGGATATTGCATTATAAAATCGACCAAGTAGAAGGATGTGTACGTGCCTTAGGATCAGGGCATGACAGAACGACTCTTTCGATTCGCCCAAAGTTGCCTAGCAGAAGCATAGCGGAGCGCCACAAGTTGAATCTTTCAAGAGCAAGGGTTTCTTCAAGACAATCAAAACCAAATCATGTTATTCTGTCAATGTAGCCCTTTGTGCCATTTCCAATACATATTGATGCATTGCGAGCTGCAACATGTTTTCTGCTCTATCAAAAAAAAGAAAAAACATTATTATCATGTTATTTTAGGAGAATTGTTCAAAAAGTCCGAAACATATTATATCACATTTAATTCAGTCATAAACATTTTCATTATGCCAATTTAAAACTTTTTTTTTTTTTGTGAATTTGGTTCTAAATCTTTTGAAAAATCGCCAATTTAATTCCGTACTTTATATATGGATATTTGGCTAGAAAAATTATGTTAACAATTAGTCAAAAGGTTTAGGACTAAATTTGCAAATCATCAAAATGTTTATAATTAAATTGATAAATTATCAAAATGCTAAGATTAAATTAGCACAATTAAAAAGATTTAGGATTGAATTGCCTTATTTGCAATAAGTTTAGAACTTTTTGAACAATTTTATCTTAATTTTGGCTTTGTTATCCTTTTTCATGTGTCACGAGTCCCATTAAATGGAAGAAAAGAATATATGCTTAATTCATTCTTAAATCACTGACATGTCATTCATGTCGATGGAATTATGCCCAAACGTACCTGTTCACTGTTTCTAGTTTCATGGGTTGTAATCTTTTTCTCTCGCTTGTTTAGATATGAGTCAGACTGTCAAGGAAGTTGCGATTACCATAAAGAGGAAGATGAACAACTTGCCTGGCGTGTCCACCGAGTGTTGCATCTATCGAGTGCCTGATAAGTTGCGCAGAGCAAACGCAGAGGCCTACACCCCTCAAGTCATCTCCATTGGGCCGTTCCACCATGATAAAAAAGAGCTTCAGTTTACGGAGGAGATCAAACTGAGGTACCTGACAGGCTTCCTCCACCGTAGCAAGGCCGACCTCCCAGCTTGCACCAGAATGATCAGCGAATTGGAAGACCGCATTCGGCAATGCTACCAAGAAAAGCTCACCCAAGGCAGCTATGAGCTCGTAGAAATGATCTTAGTGGACGCAGTTTTTTTAGTTGAGCTGTTCATAAGGAACTATAACTGGAACCATGGCCCCGGCGGCCGAGACCTGAACGATGAGATATTCAGCAAGCAGTGGATGAGCGACGCCGTATTCCACGATCTCCTGCTGCTGGAAAATCAAGTACCGTTATTTGTCCTTGAGAATCTCTATAATCTCACCGCATTGAGTACTGCTATCACATTCTTCAAGCTTAGCTACGAGTACTTCAAAGACGTCCTGCACGGGCACGAGCTTGCAAGCACGGGAGTTCACGTGAATCACCTGGTGGACTACGTGCGAGACCTGCAACTGCCCATGTTCCTGCGGCACGCGCCGTCCAAACAGGGCAAGAAAACTCGGAGGGTAAAGGAGCTGCAAGAGGCCGGCATCACGTTCAAACGGGGCAAGGAAACCTCCATGCTTGATGTCATCTTCAAGGACGGAACCCTCAAGATGCCCCACGTGGTTGTGCACGAGTGGACCGAGGTGTACCTCAGGAACATGATTGCGTACGAGCAGTGCCATCACGAACACAAGTACATCAGCAGCTACGCCATCCTCATGGATAGCCTCATTGGCACGCCCGATGACGTCGACATTCTAATCAGCGCCGGAATTTTGGAAAATCAGCTCTGCAGTGCGGACGGGGTGGCTAGGATCGCTAGTATCATCAACGGCATTCACAAGGAGACCCTGAGGGACTCCAGCGAGTTCTACTACTCAAGCCTGTGCGAGAGGCTGAATGCATACAGCCGGACCAGGTGGCACCAGTGGAAGGCCAACTGGTACCGGTGGAGGGTCATCCTCAACCGGGACTACTTCAGCAACCCGTGGTCTGGGATCTCCGTGGTCGCTGCCATGGTGCTGCTTATTCTCGCCTCGGTGCAAACTGCGTATTCCATTTTGCAATTTTACGCGAGCGATGGCCAAAGATTGTTCCCAGGGCGCAAGTGAGGACATAAAAGGCATTACTAGAACCAAGGAAGTCGGAAGTCCCAACCTAGACTTCCGTATCCTAAACACACTTGTCAATCGCCCCATCATTTATGAAATGACGTAAAGATGAAGCCCAATATAACGGTTGAGAAATAATAAGGCAGAAGGGAGAATTGTGGAATTTTTGTATATTTCGATAGATATACAAAATAGTATATGATGCCAATTTATAGCCTTTATTAAATAAATATATATGGTAATAAGATGAACATAACATCAAATTTAAATCATCAAAGATATGTACTATCAAAAGAGATATATGTATAATTCTGAGAAATATGCAATATCATAATATCATTAACATCGCCTCAAACTCAAGTTGCAAAAAAAAAATGTTAAATTGAGTTTGAATACAAGACTAAATAACGTCCAGCAGCTGGGATGTAGTGGATTATGCAGCATTCGGCGGTTGTTCGTGGTAAAACTTCCAGCTAAGATGTGGTGGATAACACGGCGTTTAATGGTGTTCATGGTGAAACTACCAAATTTAGATTTTTGTCTCATTTTGCTTCTCTTTAATTTTTTTAGAAAATTCGGGGTCGGTATTTCTTTTGACCGGCGGAGTAGGTAGCCGGTAGTGGCATGTGGGGGTAGTTTCTTTTTCTATTCAAATCTCTAATTATAGGATCCAAGAAAAAAGCCACAAAAATTTTCAAACTATGCTCATCTATAATTTCTTTTCTAGTGATACTAAAATTCCGAAAATTATATTTGTATGACATATTTATCCTCCATCAAAATTTAATTAATGAACATTGTTAAAAATCTGCCTAAAAGGACGCTAGAAGGCAAATGATATGACACAACGCTCAAGTGACTTAAGTGAAATAAAAATAACGCTATTTTAGCTGAAAAATCATGTAAAAAAACCTTGATGAAGAGTAAATGTATCATATAGGTACACGTTTAGGATTTTTATATCACCCGAAAAAGTTATGGATAAATGTGTAACAATGGGCATAGCTTTGGGTTTTTAGTGCCACAAAAAAATATAGGGCAAATGTGTCATACCGAGTATAGCTTGGAATTTTTAGTTGCTTTTTCCCTAGGATATTGAGAATAAAGAATATGGTGATCTAATCATATACTTTTGAATAATGCTATACTAAACCGAACTTAGAAGTATTTCTTTTCACAGGGTACGGTGTAGCAAAACCTAATAACTTATTCAAAAGTTCAATTTGATTCATTAGGAATGCTCATCTCTTAAATTCTTCTATTAAGATATGAAACTACTCGTTAATAGATCAAAAAGAAAGTGGTTGCACCATAACTCCAAGATATGTAAATGTTAGAGGCTTGACGTTCAACAAGATTCTGTTGTTCTACTAGTATTTGTATAGAGAAGAGGGTTAAGACATAAAATATAGCGACAAGTGCGCTAAATATCCTAAAATTTATCACAAAATGCAATTAAGTCCTAAAATTTATCACAAAAGTGCAATCAAATCCTAAAACTTTTAAAAAGTGCAATCAAGTTTTTAGAAATTTTAAAAAGTGCAATTAAGTCATTAAACATGTTAGGAAAGCACAATTGAGTTCTAAAATTTCAAAAAATGCAATCAACTAAATGACTTAATTGGACTAATTTGATAAGTTCTAGGATTTGATTTTACTTTTTGAAAAACTTAGAACTCAATTGCATTTGGTGACAAGTTTTAGAACTTAATTGTATTTTTTTAAAAGTTTGAGAACATGATTGTACTTTTACGACAAATTTTAAAAAATAAAGGATTTTAAAAAATCTAATCAATTTGGTTGAGTTATGAATGTCCCATTTTAGTCCATTGAATTGCAAAGTCCTTCGAAAAATGCTCTTAGTTGGTTTTAATCTCACGGTCGGCGCTGCATGTTTAGTCAACGAAAAGTTGCGCACCAATTAAGAACGATTTTGACTTTAAACAAGAAATAAAAAATTGGCAAAAATCGTTTGGATGAGAATCAACCGGAAAACAGAAGAACTCCGAACTTACTTATAGAAGTGCAAAGAAAAAGTAGCAACTTCCTTTGGAGTAAAGCTTAGGGATGATTTCACGTGAGTCCTTGAACCTTTTCCGATTTTTGCAAATTTAGAAAATTAAGAAAAATAGTGTTGGGGTCTTTGAATGATGAAGATTGAAAATAAAGATAAAGAGAAAACCATATTCAGCTTGCCCCTCCGTATAAAGAATGTTTATAGTGTCGCCTGCCACTGGTGATGGTGGCCAGACCCTCCCCATTGTCTATATGCTCGCTCTCGTCTTTTGTAAACATCGGAAGCAACGGAGAGAACCAGTGTGTGACACATGTAACCGTTGGAGGTTTGTTTGTAAAAACAAAAGTACGTTTTCCTTGTCCCACATAGGAAAAGTGGGAAAAAGTGATTCAATTAATAAGTGTGGGATTTTCTTTATATACCTAGAGGAATGATCGAGAGGGGCTAGACCCCACCATACCCACGTGCGAGTGCGCAATTTTGGTGCATTTAGCGCGCTCGTGGTTTTATTAGCACTAATCCCTTTGTTATTTATTTATCTTTTTATGTTATTAATATTTTAATCAATTCAAAGATTGCCTTTTGTTTTTGAGAATTTTTGAAAATAAAAATTATTATTATTCCGAATTTTTGTTTATGTCTTTTCGAGACAACATTTGGAAAAGATACTTTTTAGTTTACAACTTTTCCCAAATGATTGCAATTGTTCGTTTTTTCAACTTCTGAATGGACACATTTGTTAAATTGGGCAATTTCCGAAAGAACGCGTTTGTTCATTTTTTACAATTTTCTATGGCCATTCTTTTAATTGTTTCCTAGAAAAACCCTGGAGAAATACTAGAATTCCTATCTAGTATTCTTATCTGAGAATTTGTTGTATCGTGGAGGATTTTTTCCGGTGATCATTAGTAACATTGTAGGGCAAATAAATCCTTAAAGAAAGTGATATCACGTCTCAAAGTCCGATTTGAGTACTCTAAATATCTTTTTCATTTTTTTTGGGCAGGAAGAACTAGCTTGCAGCTGACAGTTGCGTCGTAAACCCCTTGGTGATGCTAGCACAGGACCCACCACCACGGCATCACGCTTAAGACCACTAGCGATCACGCTGGGATTTGAACTCATCCCCTTCGTGAGGGGGATGGAAGCCCAAGCCAACGCGGCCACCACATGGGGTGGGTCTTAATGGTCTAAATATCCGTCTTCATTGTTTTACTCAATTCCAATCCATATTTTTCCCAACAGTAACGGAGTTGGATAGAGCGCTGTCGCGACCCGATCTCGCCGCCCCTCGAAAAGTATCCAAGGAGGGGAAAGGTCGGGTTTAGGGATATTTGATCACGAGAGTTTCCATACGAGATTGCGAGTTCTCCCAAGCTCATACCCCGCGTGACAGCGGATTTATTTATACGATCTAGTTATTTATAACAACCTAAAAATATACAGGAGTCGCCACTAGCCTCATTTTGGGGGTCGGCTAGAAACCCAATCAAGGGTCGGGAGTGTTCCCTCGATTCCTACGTAACCAGATATCTAGGTTCGGGGACTTGGGTTACGCTAATATTACTATTAGCGCCCTTTCGGTACCTAAACAATATGTTGTGTTTTTCCTAACATGTCCATGCGTTTGTTTTTACATTTTTTAGGATCACCAATTCCTACACTAAGTGATCATGCGTGGTTGATCATTTTCATTCTATTCTATTCATAAGAAATGAAAGGAAATCAAACAATGAAAACGAAATTGCAAGACATGAAGTAAACAATCAAGAGAAAGCAGTAAACCTAATCATGCAATTCTAAAGAATATAAAAAAGAAAACAATCGAGAAAGAAAGGAAACCCACAACTCGTCGGGTTTTATACAATGCATGAAACCCGAGACATATGTCGAGAAAATGAATATTACATGACAATGGTCGGA
Organism: Eucalyptus decipiens; assembly: GCA_014182575.1. NCBI lineage: Eukaryota > Viridiplantae > Streptophyta > Magnoliopsida > Myrtales > Myrtaceae > Eucalyptus > Eucalyptus decipiens. The sequence goes on along the minus strand of CM024611.1, from coordinate 22,797,950 downwards.
ATGGACATCGACTTTCACCATCTTCATGCTTTATCCATATTCGAGGTCCTAATCTAAACCTAATCTAAGAAACCTATAACTAGGTATATACAGTGGAAGGAAACAAACATCACAAATAAGATCAAAGCAATTGGGGTAAAACCCATGCATGTATGATTGGTTCTAAGAAAAGCACAGAACATCAAGCATTTCATGAAGAACAACTTTCATGAATGAAATTTCCTAAGATGTATCAAGTTCAAATAAGATCAAATTCATGGTCAAAAAGCAACAATCGCTAAAGCATGCAAATTAATCACAAGCAAACCAGAAAATGATGCATGATAACGGACTTACCAAATCATCTAATCAATGCATGAAAATCATGAAATTTGAACATGACCTAAGGTTAAATGTGAAGAAAAAGTTTGATTTAGACATTCGACCCTAAATCTATGTACAAAAGGTCACACAAATCTATTAACATTGATATGTGACTTGTCATTAGAAACAAAATGCATGACAATTTCAGTTGTGGTATATCGACTTGATGCATGGTTTTTACATGGTCAATGATCTTCAAATGAGGCATGCCATACATCATTGCGAAGCTTATGATATGCTCTAAGTATGTCTAGAAAGCATCAAGCATCAAGTATGCTTTTAAGGAACTTGATTGAAGACATTTTCATAGAAACGCAATCAATTAGAATCACAGCAGGGATTGCACAAAACATGGATGATATTCATTGAAATGAAGACATAAAGAAAATCCATGAAAGTCCAAGTATATAGAAGGAAATGTCCCAATCATCTATCATGAGACATCGAAGTCCTATTTTGTTCACAAAAATCTATATGAAAAACAGAAAAGAAACAGGGCAAAAATCCAACATTACAGATTGCAGCAACTCAAACGTGAGTTTATGGAAGCCATTGACCTTGCTAACGATGATCACTTGATTCAAGCCATACCTTGTTAGAAAGTTTATGAAATTTCCAATGACTCTCATGAAAGATTCAACTCCAGAAAAGCATGTTTACTAACTCAAATTTGAGCACACGCATCAGGTCTCAAATATGACAGATTCTGGACTGAACTTTGGACATGTGAAAACCATATCAAATGAGATTCAATCAGGGCATTCTATAGCTCATTGGAAAGATATTCGAACCATCTTCGACTTTCATGAAGACTTCGAACACAGAAAACCACAGCAACCAGCTCATATCAGTTAAAACAGAAAATCGCAGTAAGTCAGAACAGCAAATCATTCTAAAACAATTACTGCAGAATCAACAGACTCTGTAGGTATTTTTCAGTGACCAAACGACGTCCATTCAGGGCGTACGAACTATCAAATCAAAGCTTGAGAAGTCTATTTTCTATGTCTAAAAGGGCTCAAGACCAGAAAGTCTCATCTATCACTTCATTTAAGCCAAAACAGAAAGTCTATCACAAACACACGAAATTACAGATTAATAGAAATCAAACTCAATCAACCTCAAGTTTGTGATCATTGATCATCAAATTAAGGTACTTATCAATGTGTACACATACATCATTTGTGCTATTCCTCACATAACAGAACATGTAATTCATATTCACTCTCGATGGACAAAATCAGAACATGCTGAGCATCCAGATCAACTCAATTTACTCAAACTTGGAGAAAAATGTTGCAATCAATTTCAGAGAAAACAACATTATCAGATTCAGCATGCATATTTTCTAAAAAAAATTCAAGAGCAGAGATATCTTTACAATGCAGCACTTCTCTTCTTTTTAATGATGGAAGCTCATCAAGAATAAACGCTAAAGATATTGTGAATCCACTAGTAGATATGAAAATCTATTGCTGCATGCTGCGGTCAAGAATCTAAGCAACAAGAATGATATTTACATGATTCACGTACTATTCTATATCGGTAGAGAGGAAAGTAATGCAGTACGTGCGCAATTGAACTACATATAATGTTCAAAGACTTTATCTATAACCAGGAAATATTGCCAAGACGAGCAACAATGACAGTTCTGAACCTATACACAGGTTCCATGATCTAAATGAGACACTTGGAAAAATTTGAGCATAGACAATCAGACGCATTCATCCAAATGATTCGGTCCTTCGATATCAGCATACTCTAAAACCACAGTTGATGGAAGACTAGTGATAACAAAATTCTCCACTCCCGTATATCAGAACAGAACAATCGCCATTATTTCAAACAGAGACATCAATCCAACTTTCAAACCATGGCGAAATGTAAATTACTCACTCTCTGCCCATGGAAAGAACACTCAAGCTGCTCGGAAAAATAAACTGCACGACAAAATTACAAACAAAACTAGATCATTACCCTCAACAGAGCTGATCAGAGTCTATCCTCAACAGAGCCGATCAAAATCTAAAAGAAGCGAAATAAACACCTCACCTGATTTCACCAGTCGCCGAGAACCACGACCTATAGAAGAGAGTGTTCTTTCTGACGTCGTAGAACAAACTCGTGCTCTACTGGCAGGCACGGCGATTCCAATGGTTTTCAGTCTCGCTTCAGGAAGATGCCATGTTCGGTCGGTTCAATGGCTGAATCGACAAGAGGAGGATCCTCCATCGTCCGTTGGCGTGAAAAAGCACATGTTCGAAGGGAACAAAGAAAACGAGATTTGAGAAGGAAAACCCTTGGAAATGACTTGATCAAGAGAAAAATCGTTGGCGAACCTTCTCCGAACTCAGCGCGGATCCGAGCCTCGTACGTCCAACTCCTCAACCGGCAGTTGCTCAAGCCAGCCGGATCGAGAGATTCCGATCCTCAGAGACAGAGTCGAGAAAAACCCCGACGGTAGATGATGAACAGGAAGATGATCGGAAGCCGCTGTCGTCACCGCCGTCGATTGAGCTTCGGATTTCTATCTTTGAGGCTGAGCTTCGCGATTCGAGCTCCTCCACCGGTCGCTGCCTCGTCTTTTTGGGCTCGAAGAAATGCAGAGGAAGACGTCGAGATTCCCGAGAGCTCTTAATGTTTTCGCATGAAACGAACTCCCACGAACTATCACCGAGCCACCACAACCCTTAGGAACGTCAAGGACTGTCCAAGAGGGACTAAGATTGCCGGAGATGCTGAAGATGACACCGGATTTGCTCCGGTTTGCTGCTGGACAGAACAGCCACCAGATTGGGTACAAAAAGATCACCGGCGACTTTTCCGGTTAATCACAGCCACCTGGGACTTGAGGAAGGACAGAAGAGCGTTGAGGACGGTTGGCAACGCCGGAGAGCTCGCCGGCGAGAGGCTGAATGCCGACGAGGGGTGATGCGGCCAAAGGAAAAAAGCGCGCGAAGGCGAGAAGGGAAAGTCGGTCGGAGAGAGAGACGTCGAGAGAGAATTTTTAGAGAGAGATAGTGAGAGAAAGTAGATTTGGAAAAATGGCCCCCAAAACCGTTCGCCCAACCACCCTTTTCTATTATTTTTTCTTTTATTTTTTTTTTCTTTTATCATTTCCTTTACTTTTCCTTTTTCTTGTTTTCTTTTCATTTTCATTTTTTTTAAAAATCTTTTTGGATCTTTATTCTTCTATATTTTGCGAAGTGGATGATTAAAATGTCGACCAAAATTTCGGGTGTCAACAAGCGCGCACGTGAGAAAGAGAGTCTGCGCTAGACAAGGTTGTGGCCCTAGGTAGTGTCTCGGACCCTTGGCAAACACTCACGAGGGCTGCTGCCCTCACCACTGTGTGCTGAGGGGTTCATTGAGGACGAGGGCAAGACCCTCTCTCTCTCTCTCTCTCTCCACAAAGGTATGTACCTTGGTTGATGTATGGGGCGACACCACCGCGGCTCGAGCCCAGCAAGGGTTTGGCCACCTCGCCGATGACTGTTAGAATGGTGACCCCTTCTATTTGTTGAAGCAAGCTAAAGATGGTTTAACCTTTATCTTAATTTTTAATTGCCTGCTTCCAGAATCCTTAACTCAATTCTTTTAATTCTTTAAATTTGTAAAGTCACGTGAGTGCCACATTGGCGTGTAGCTGCCATGTCAGCACTTAACAGCTATTTAACTGTCACATCAATATTTTTGTCTAAGACAGAAAAATTAATAATTTGCAAATTTGAAAATCCTTAAATTGCAAACGTTCTTGAACGACGACGTTGTGCAAATCCAAAAAGTTGAAGGCCCCATGCCTTTATTCCTAAAACATATTGCAATCAAAGTTGAGACGTTGCTGGATACTGACGGAAGCCTTTTCTTGTTCATATAATTGCTGCCGGTGGGTTCAATTTTCTCTTTTTCAACAAAATCCAGGTGGTATAATAGTGTAAATTTCACTCTTGGCTGTCAACTATAAATTTATTTATAATAAACTAACTAGTTACTTCATATATTTTGCAAAAATATTTACACCAAGAAAAATTCCCCAGTGCCATAACTTGAGTTACTGGAAGATCTTGACGATGTTATTTTTTTTTATTTTTTTTCCAATATTGATGAATGAACAGGGTGTAAAATGAAGCTTTTTTCTAGTGTATAAGGAAGTCAGGAGAGAAAAATACTGCTTTTGTTTGAAAAGAGAGAAGTAGAAGGAATTAGAAAGACAACAGATATGCTATTCAGCATGCATAATGTTAAGAGGTAGTTCAATCTTAATTTATTTATTTATCTATCTTTTTTCGTTGAATGAATTTGCTCTTATGAAGTCTTTTTCTCTTCATGCCTTTGAAATAGAAATATAGAAAAATCTTTGGCAACAACTAGATACATTTGACACGTTCAAGAAAAAAAGAAGAAAGTTATGAGATGTAAATGTCTTTTCAACTTTGGAAAAATTTACTTTTACGAGCCTTTGCAACAATTAATTGAAGTATCAAAAGATTCCAAACTTAGTTATCAGAGTTCACTTATTTAATTTTTGCCATGGTGTACAAAGGTTTCGAATCGGGGCCTAAAATCATTGACATGGCAATATTGTTAGTTCTAGCCATCCTACAAGGCATGGCTAACAGTAACATGGACAATTGTTTAAAATTTTTCTGTTTTTTATTTTATTTTTTATTATACTTTTTTTTTTTTTTTTTTTTTTTTTTCACTTATCCTAGGCCCTACTTGCTTAGGTGAGGTGTGGACCCTTGTGTCACGAGCCGATCGATTGGGATCGTGATCGTGCGGCGACTCGGGCACTTTGGGATCGGATTGGATCGCCGAAGCACCTAAGCCAAGCCTTGCTCGGTCGAAACGCTCACACACTCGCCTTACCCGGATCGTAGAGAGAGAAAGGAATCTAGAGAGAGGAGCTCTGGAAAGAAAACTTGCTTTGTATTGTGGAAGTAGTGGATGTTTACAAATGAAAGAGGACACCCCTTTTATAGTTGAGAGCCTCGGATTACATTCATCGATCTAGAATTCTACCGGCGGACGAGATCGCACTGCCTCAATTATCGACATAATGTCGTCTACCATCTACCGACATAAATGAAAGGAACAAACTCCCGTAGTATGGCTCAATGGCGGTATCGCCTGCCCTTGCAATGTTCGGGAAGAAGGCTTGGTGGGAATCCGAGCGAGAGTAGGAGGTCCACGGGCGAGTCGGGGTCGACTCTGGGGAACCTCTCGGGTCGTCCATCTTTCGGCCCGTGACATTCTCCCCCACTCAATCGAGCGACGTCCTCGTCGCTCTCAGCTTGGCGGTCGGCTTTCTTCGCATGAGCATGGGCTTTGGCACGAGCTTTGTTGTTCTTGTTCCGCTTCGCTCGGACGCTCATGAACGAAGGACCACAACCTTCGATGATGAAGTCGGACTTGGTGCGCGGCTCGGTCTTTGGCTTGGACGAAGCACGCGGTGCACACTCAACCTCGAGGAAGAGTGCTTGGATTGGCATGGCATGAGTCGGAGTAGGATCCAACTCCACCTTTGGTTTCACCTCGGACAGCTTGTTGATGCGCATCACGGCCTTCAAGCTCTTGTCGAGGCGTCGGATCGACGCGATGGTCTTGGTGTCGACCACCCCTTTGATCATGGGGATCATCGATGGGCACTTTTGGTCGAGGATCATCATGCACTTGGTCCTCATGTCGATCATGGCACCCACACTATGGAAAAACTGCATCCCAAGTATGAGATCATAGTAGTCAAGAGGGATTACCTCGAACACCATTCGGCCCTTCCATCCGCCAATCTTGACGTCCACGTCGGGTGTTGCTCCCACTCCATGGAAGTCGCCCGAATTGATCGGCTTGTACGACTTCTCGGATGGTTCCACGTGAAGTCCCAAGGCTTTTGCAACCTCGGTCGACATGAACATGTTGGATGCGCCGGTGTCGACCAAAGCGTAGAGCGTTCGGCCGCCCACTTCGACCTCCACAAAGAACATGTTGGTGTTTGGAGCGATTTCTTCTTTGGTCGGCAATCGGGCTTGGACCAAGTTGATCTTCCTCACAGCTCCAATCCAGATCTGCCGCTTGTCTTCTTTGGACTCCTCCTTTTCTTCCTCAATGGCAAGGAGGGCGTTGATTCGACCCTTCTTCGGGCACTTTTGGGTCCAGTGCGGACCTTGGCAAATGAAACAAGGAGAAGGCGGGGGTTGATCAAACCTACTTGCGTAGTCCGTCGGTGGTCGACCCCTTTGGAAGGATGGCTTGGAAGTTCTTTCTCCCCATGCTTTGGCTCGGCCGCCTTGATCGTGCATGCCTCGGGGAGTGCTTCGTGCTTCATCCTCGCAAGGTTGATCCGACCTCCAATCCCTCGGTCGACTCCTTGGTTCGGTCTTGGTGAGGTCGATGAGCGACTCGGCCACGCTTAGCGCACGCGCCAGGCTACTCACGTCCCGCCGCTTCAACTCGAGTTGTGCCCATGGCTTGAGTCCATCCATGAACGCTCCGAGAGCCTCCTCTTCGCTTAGGTTGTGAATCTAGAGTTTGAGCTCCGTGAACTCCTTCACGTACTCTCAAATCGCGCCTCTTTGCTCAAGGCGATGGAGCTTGCTACGGGCCTCTTGCTGAGCGAACTCGGGGAAAAAGTAGTCCCGAAACTCTCGCACAAAGTCGTCCCATGTGCACACGGGATCAGCGCCATGTCTAGCCTCATCACACCTGTTGCACCACCAAAGCATTGCCGTATCAGACAAGAACATGGAAGTGGTTCGTACCTTGATCGACTTGTCGTGTATGTTGACAGCGCCAAAGTATTTCTACATGCTCTAGACGAAGTTGTCCACCTCCTTGGCGGATCGTTCGCCTTTGAACTCCTTTGGCTTTGGCACCTCGAGTTTGGGCACCGCTTGGGTAGACACAGCACCATTGGTGATGCTCAGCTTGCACAGGGCGAGCTCGGTCTTGAGCTCTTGGATCTCAGCCTTCATGGCTTCGACCTCGTCCCTACATGGGCTTACCTCTTCGATTATTTCGACGCGCTCGTTCAAACCATCGATCGATGCTTCGAGAGCTTCGTCCTTGTCGAACAATGGAGCCGTGGCTTGGTTGATGCCGGTTGTAAAGTCTTCGCGGAGCGAGCCCTCAACCTCCATGATCCGGTCTCGCACATCATCAAGACCTTCCATGAGCTCGAGCATAGCACTCCGGACCTTGCCGATCTTCTCATCGAACGTGGCTGCAGCATCCATCGAGGCATCCCTCTTCTTTGGTCGGCCGCGGTTTTCTTTGGCTGGCACGGCCTCTCCAACTATATTCGCATCTTGGCTTGACATTCTTTCAAACAATTGGCGCTCTTCAATCTCTTGGAAACGAATCTCTCTTTTGCTCTGATACCACTTGTCACGGGCCGATCGATTGGGATCGTGACCGTGCGGCGACTCGGGCACTTTGGGATCGGATTGGATCGCCGAAGCACCTAAGCCAAGCCTTGCTCAGTCGAAACACTCACACACTCGCCTTACCCGGATCGTAGAGAGAGAAAGGAATCTAGAGAGAGGAGCTTTGGAAAGAAAACTTGTTTTGTATTGCGGAAGTAGTGGATGTTTACAAATGAAAGAGGACACCCCTTTTATAGTTGAGAGCCTCGGATTACATCGATCGATCTAGAATTCTACCGGCGGACGAGATCGCACCGCCTCAACTACCGACATAATGTCGTCTACCATCTACCAACATAAATGAAAGGAACAAACTCCCGTAGTATGGCTCAATGGCGATATCGCCCACCCTTGCAATGTTCGGGGAGAAGGCTTGGTGGATTCGAGCGAGAGTAGGAGGTCCATGGGCGAGTTGGGGTCGACTTTGGGGAACCTCTCGGGTCGTCCATCTTTCGGCCCGTGACACTTGCATATAGGCCAAAAGTGGGTGTCACAGCCCTCGTTGTCCTCGCTTATGGCTGGTGAGGGCGTGGAGGCCCTCACCCATGGCTGGTGAGGGTTGAGACCAGGGTCAACAAAAAAATGAAAGAAAAAAGAAAAACGAAAAAAGAAAAAGAAGAAACAAAGAGAAAAGAAAAAAAAGAATTAAAAAAAAAAAAAAAGAATTATCCATATCGATATCAGTCATGCTATGTAGGATAGTCAGTGCTAATTAAACTACCATGTTAATGATTTTGGGCCCAAATTGACCATAAATATTAAATTGTCATATTGTTAAAATATTTAGAACTATATTGGCATATCAGTTAAAAGTCTTAGCACTAAATCGGCACAATTAAAAGATTTAGAACTAAATTGGCAAATTATCAAAATGTTTATGACTAAATTGGCCAAATTGAAAAATTTATGATTAAATGGGCACAAGTACAATAGGTTTATTTTTTTTTTTTTGATAATTTTTCTCTTGCATTGTGTTTGAAAAAGTAAGCCAAGTCTTTATAACGATTCCCCAAGATTATCGAAATAAATTCGTACAAAATTTTTTCTAGTTCTAACTTTTGGATTTTTTATTTTATTATTTGCCATGAGATGTAGCTAATAGCAAGGTTTAGAATGAGGAGAAAAACCATTTTTTTTTTTATTGTCTTGGTCAAACTACATGTTTCATCCATGTTCTTTCTTAAATGCCTATGGGATAAAAGGGTCAGTAGGGAAAAGTATAAAAAAAAAAAAAAAAAAAAAATCTTAAGTCTATTATAGGGTGTTAATTTAATCACAAACTTTAGTTATGTCAATTTAATCATAAATATTTTTACAACTTGCCAATTGAGTCATTTTGGCCAATTTAGAAATTACTGATATGGATGCCGACTGTCATACATGACATGGATGACACTAATGTGGACAATTTTACAATTTTTTAAATAACTAAAATTTTAATTAAATGTTATTATTATTATTTTCTTTTTTTCCTTTGAATTTGGCTGATGATATCAACAAAGGCCCTAGGCGAGGAGACCTTCACCCAGATTTGGTGAGGGCTTAGGTGAGGGTTGCGACCCTTGCTAGCTGTTGATGAGGGTTTGTTGGTCCTTGCTCACCAAAATGAAAGAAAAAAATATAAAATATAAAAACTTAAAATATTATTTAAATATATACATGTCAACGTCGACCATGCCATGTGGGATGGCCATGGTCGGTGTCCACGCTAATGATTTCCTACCAAAATTGATCGATAGACTTAATTGGAATAAATATGAAAAATTTAGGATAAAATTGACTCAATTGAAAGGTTTAAGATTAAATTGGCATCACTACAATATATTTAGGACTTCTGGGTACTTTTGCCAACTGTTGGTTGTCCTTGAACTTTTTAATTTGCTCAATCTAATCTTTGAATCTTTTTTTTTTGTCCATCTAGGTTCTTGAACTATATACTTTTTATTCGATTTAATCATTCCATTAAAAATTGTTAATTTTGACTGGAAGGAAAGAGACAAGATGTCTTTGAACAGTCTAGTTTACCTAAAGTGGTAGAGTTCAATGCCACAATGAAAAGATTGGTGGAATATGAAAATATCTTGTCAAAGCACCCAAACACCTTCAAGGCCTCCCCCCCGCCCCACATGAGGCCTTCCCCAGTTGTTCCTCTTGGGCTAGCAGTTAGCCACAAAACTTGTCCAATCATGTTCTCATTCACCCATTTGCGCCTCACCTCTCCTCATTACCCTTGCCCATAGGGGTGCACAATCGAACAGGGTTTACCTAGGAATCAGACTAAACTGTTAGGAAAATAGGTCTAGGAATGGGTTCCTATTTGAACTGGTCTAGCAATTGGTTCCATTTTTTGGGAATAAGTTGAAACCGGTTTGAGAACGGTTCCAAGTAAAAGCCCTCCTAGAAACTAGACTTATTGGACTGGTTTTGGAACAGGTTTTTACTAATGTTAAAAAAAAAAAAAAAAAAAAAACCCTAGTTGTGTCCCTTTCTCTCCTATTCTCTCTGTCTCTTAGTCTCTCTCTGTCTTTCTTCACACGATCTGCCTCCTTCTCAGTCACCTCTCTCTCTTAGTCTCTCTCTATATGCCCAGCCACCATCATTGTCACCACCGTCGGCATTGCAGCCTGAAGGAATGCAACCTAACTCGTTGTTGCCTCTTGTCTCATTGTTGTGAGATTTGCCATTATTGCCCAAACAACACAAACTTAAGCAAGGTGAGTTTGAAATGTTTTTTTTTTTTTTTTTTTTTTTGTAGGGTTTTCAATTTTTTGGGGATGGGGTTTTTATAATCTCTTTGGGTTCATTTGGTAACGTTTCTGTTCAAAAATTGTTCTAGGGAACAAAAATAGAAAAAAATTATTTCTGTTCCGGGGAATAATTTTTTAATAGAAGAACGCGTTTGGTAAACTTATTCTTGGAATAGAAAAAGAATAAGAACACGTTTGGTAAACTTGTATAATTTTTTTGTTTCTTTTAATTTTTTAATATTTTTATTTTATTTTTCCTTTTTTATTTTTTCTTTTCACTTTTTATTTTTAATTTTTCCTTCCTTTTGGCCGGATTCCGGCCTCGGCCATGGCCGGTGATCGCCGACGAGGGCCGGCGGCCTCGCCTAGCCACAGCAAGGCTTGCCGGCCCTCGACGACCGGTCGTCGGCCATCGACCAAAGAAAAAAGAAGAAGAAAAAAAGAAGAAAAGAAAGAGAAGTAAAAAACAAAGAGAGAGAAAAATTGTTTTTTGAAAGTGTTCCGTAAACAAGAAACAAATTTTCTTTTTTGTGTTTTTTGTTTCTGTTCCAAATTTGTTCCTGGGAACAAAAATATATTTTGAACAAAAACCCAAACAAACGCGTTTCTGTTCTTTTTTTTATTCCGGGAACAAAAAATAGGAATTGTGTTCATAAACACGGGCCAGGAACACAAATAAACAGGCCCTTTGATTTTGACGCCAGCATTGGGCATCCAAGTATAGGCGTTCCAGTGCTTGGGTGGGCCATGCCGATTGCTCATCTGTTCTTTGTCTTCAACTCCTCTTTTATCTTCTCAATTCAACGAAATGGAATGGGAGTAGGCATTATGGTGCTTGGGCTTCCACATGTAGGCATCTTGAGTTTATGATAATTAGGCTTATAGGTCCTTAGTTCTTTGTTTAGTTATAAAGTCCGTGTACTTACTGATTGATTACATGTAATTAATGTTTCAATACAAATTAGGAGGATTATGTTGTTGTTTTTTTACATATTTATGTAAAATTTGAAGTCGTATAGGATATTGTGTGGTTGCAAAACAGTTTCCAGTACAAACAAGGTAGACCTTGAAACTAGACTGGAAAAAGTAGGGTAAGTTCGAAAACAGGTTTCAGTACAAACATGGTAGGATACATGATCCAAAAAATGGGGAACCGGTTATAACGCGGTAGCATATAGGGTCCAGGTCTGGAATCTACCCACTCTAGAACTGATTACCTCTACTTTCCCATGCGCCCCCTCACCCATCCAACTCTTGTTATTGTCTTCACCGTCTCTTAAGGCACCTCTCCATTACCTTTCGTCCTAGAGTGAGATCTATTACGGTATCCGCTCAATCATAGAGACGAGTCCATTGTTGATGATTACTTCAGCGTTAAGATATCCGATCCTTATCATTGGTAATTAATGAATTTGCTAACTGAAATCGAGTCGCTAGAGGTTTTTTTGTCCCCATAGTTTTTGGTTTGGTAATTTTGAATTTGACTAGTTGATTCTGAGATGTGATGAGCTGAAGGCGAGTACTGAAATTTGACGGTTCATAGGCTCAAGATGTCTGATCCTTATCGGTGATGATTGATGGATCTTGACTCGAATCTCGTTGCTTTGAGCTTGTTATGTGGAGTCCAGTATTTTAATTTGACTTGTTGATAATGAGATATGCTAATGGTAGAAACTGTTCGATAGACTTTGAGATATACCATAATTGTTGATGAATTCTATTAGTTGTCAAGGCTTTGAGATATGAAATGCTTATTGCTGCCAATTGATGGTCCACCGATTGAATCTCATATGTTTTATTTGTGGATTCAAGTTTTGAAATAGAGCAGAGCAGTGTTACTGCTTGTTGAATGGTCAGTATAACCTTGGTGGCTTGTTGATCCTCGACCTTTCTACCTTGTTCATCGACGACCTTACCACCTTGTTGATCATATTGGAACGACCACGTTGTTATGGGTTCTGATTCCACTTGTTATGGGCTATTATAATTTTTCCTTATCCGTACAGCCTTAGGAAGCTCTTTCCAAAGTAGCCTTACTCAAAACAACATAAGCAATTCTAGAGAGAAGATCTCAATTTGTGTTTACATCTCTTGGTAATCCAAATGAGGGGAAGGGGAGCCCTATTTATAGAAATACCCCTATAATTGCAATTGCCAATCTACAATACAATTTAACAGTGAAGATTGATGAAAAGTCTTTAAAATACAAGTGCATATTTCCTATATTATCCCCAAGATTACCCTAGAATACCATGTGTACATTTCCCTTATTACCCTCGGAACATTCTAGAGTCTCCCTAAAAACTCTAGATACAAAAAAGATTCTAGAACACTGGGTGATTTATAGGTTATCACGACCCACTTGCTAGGTCTTTGGGCTTGAAAACCTTTGGACCCTAACACTAGGATCCTAGTTACCATCCTCAGCAGCAAAACCGCTCCTCAAACCTAAAGTCCCCAAAACGCTTTTGTGCATGCCAAGTCGCTAAAGTCCCCCAAAATGTTGCACGGATAATACCTTGGCTTATGATCTATAAACTGAATCACGGCAAAAGCCAACTGATCAATGTCCGCCATAACTACACTGGCGAGCACGTAAATCAGACTAACTCGCAACCTAGAACTTGCAAGTTCTAAACAAAACTTGCTACTCCAACTACAAGGGCTGTGTCCCCTGCCACAGACTTTGCAAGAGGGCAGCCTTTGCTCAATTCTATGGTGAGTGCAAATGACATGGATATCTATGTATCGAAGTGGCGTCGATGCAATTCCATATCAGCATTTCTGTTCATGTATTTGACAGAAGGATTAACTTAAACAAAGGAATTTACAGTTCATGGATTTAGCTGGACCAAAAAAAAAAAAAAAGAGTTCAAGAATTAGAATGAACAAATTAATGAAGTATATAATTCTAGCCTTAAATAATTTATTACCAAAGAAACTTGTCATAATGTTCTTTTTTATAAATAAGTTATAGCATTTATTGGTACAAAATAAGCCCAGGGGAGCTTATCCCCGTCATAAGCCCTAAATTAGTGATATGTTTAATGTAACCATAGAAAGAATCTTAGAAGAAACATTACGCCAAGAATTTTTCTTTTGCTGTTGTCTCATTGGGAATAACAAGGATGCTTCGTAGTTGCAGTTTAATTGTGACCAAAGTATATATTCGCTTTTTCTGCATCACGAACTTCTCTGACACTGTAGAAAAAGTTGGGCCAAGAGGAGATCTTTTCGACTTAGTGGCAAAGAAAACAAATGACTCTTTTTTGTGTTTTTTTCCCCTTATACTTTTTCACTGGGGTTAATAGTAATTAGGGGTGTGCAACGGAAACCGCCTGAACCGAGAACCGGCCAGACCGGACCGGACCGGTCGGTTTCGAGCGGTCCTAGAGGGTCTCGGTCCAGTCTCAAGTTCCTATTTTTGGAACCGGTGACCGGTTGGTCCGGTTCCCGGTTTCGGGGTCGGAACCGGACCGGATCGGACCGACCATTTATATATATATATATATATATATATATATATATATATATATATATTAATTTCTGAAATAATTTATAGTACCCATTACCATCATATTCATTTCTTCTCTCATAACTCAAAGCTAATAATCCCCCCCATTTTTTGCTTTTGAACTACACTCAACGGTAACCATCACATCAGGTTTTATTTTTCAAATTTTTGCAATTCTCCTCACTTGCCTTTCCCTCTTGAAACCTAAATGAATGGCTAAACCCCTCTCTTTGTTTTTTTGGTTAGTTTCAGCTTTAATATACAGTAACCATCACATCAACTTCTATTTTCCCAATTTTTGTGATCCAACTCAGCGGTAATTCGATTCAACTTTCATTTTCCCAAACCCTTCCTAGTTCCTCCCCACAGCATCATCATCTCTTCGCTCTCTCCCATCTCCTGTCGCTGCCCCGACGATTCCCAAGGCCCTCTCGTTCTTTGAGGTGAGTCCCGAGTCCCATCCTCAATCAGCTCTTTTGCTATGTTTTCATTGCCGCATGGCTTCGTTGTTTGATCATTTATACTCTGTAGTCCCATCTTCGTTTGTTTCCGACATGCGATGGTGCTGTATTGATGTCGCATTTGGGGGCGAGGGCGGTGGGTGGTTGGATTTCGTCTCCTCTGCGCATTTTGGTGTGGGTAAGAGTGCGCTTCGTTAGGGGATTTCAATCTCTTGGCTCTCTGTTGAGATTTAATTCTTCATGTCTTGATGGAAGATGGCTTGGTGTAATTCTATTATTTGTGTTGGTCGTGTTTCGTGGACGGTGTTGCTATATTAGGCGCCGCTGTGACCTATATCTTCCGTTGTCGATGCTTGAGCGAGCTACTGAACCACTAATAGATGGTATTGAACAATGGCCAAACTATGTGTTGAATTTTTGTTGAGTTCGGATTCTGTTTTTCTTTTGTTTTTTGCCTCTCTAATAATATTTATGTTCATGAGAATGAATGTGAGTGTGTGAAATATGTTTGGAAAGAAAAACTTCTCTGGTATTTCAAATTTGTGTGGATCTTTAGCTTATTTTTTTGTTTCATAACAGTGCAAGGACATAGGGTATGATGCAGGATTTTAATTTTTGTTTCCACAAAGTTGACGTTTTTAATTTAATAGGGCGTCACTTTGTTGGTCACAAAGTGAATAAAAAAACTTGACCGGATCATAATCTCGTGCATTACTTTACTAGTAATTACTATTTATTTGTTTGTTAAATGAAATGAAAACAAGTGATGGTTCATTGGAACCGGACCGGACTAGACCGGACCGGTTGGTCCGGTCCGGTTCTCGGTTCCAAGATAGCCGGTCCGGTTCCCGGTTCTTGGGTGGAACCGGACCGAACTGGGAACCGATCACCCTTAATAGTAATGGCCAGACAACCTTTTGTGTGCATAATATTATAATGCTTCATAAAAGGTTAAAGAATATCAGATCTTTCTTTTGCCCCCAGTAGCGACAGTTTGCATGCTTTCTCACTATATATTCTGGGAAGCAAACGGGATTTCTCCCGTGACGGCAAGAAGGGAGAACGAATTCTTGATCTCGAATCTCAGGTAAGCCTTCTTTGTTTTTCTCTCAATATCTTTCAATACGGTGCTTCTTTTGCAGACATAGAGCATTATGATTAGTGACCGCATGCTGCACTTCGTTTCGAATCAAATAGTCAAAAACTATGTATGCATTCGACATTACTGATTGCCCATAGAATAGCCGAGAATAGAAGGTTGGATTATGCGTGTTCCAGTAGAATTTATAGGAGTTATGATCTTGTATGATTTGTGACCACCTGATTTTAACGGCAAATTGTCTTCGTTGCACGTTGTTGGGAGATCAAGGTAGCTGACGGTCTTTTATTATTCATTTCTCAAGCTTTGCAGATTCTTTGGATATTTCCTCAACTAGTTTAGGCGTAAGGCCTCCTCAAAGTGAACGACTTTTCCGATTTGCCCAGTGGCAAAAACACGGCAAAGTGCCTGAGGTAAAATCTTTCGAGAGCAGGGGTTTCTTTATGACAATCAAAATCCAATCACGTTATTCTGTCAATGTAGACCTCTGCTGTTTCTGGAACAGGTTGAATGCATCGTGAAACCGGGCGTGTTTTCTGTTCTACATGAAAAAAAAAGAAAAAAAAGAAGAAGAAGAAGAAGAAGAAGAAAAAAAAAAACATCATTTTCATGTTGTTTTTTGGCTTTGTTTTTCTTTTTGACAGGTCTCGAGTCCTGTTTAATGGAAAAAAAGAAGATGTGCTTAATTCATTCTCGTCATTAGGCACTAAATTACTGTGACACGAACGAGAATATCAGATGTACCCTTTCACTCTCTAGTTTCATGGGCTTGTAATCTTTTTCTTTCACTTGTTTAGAAATGAGTCAGATCGTCAAGGAAGTTGCGATAACCATAGAGAGGAAGATGGACGACTTGACTACCAGATCCATCGAGTGTTGCATATATCGAGTGCCTGAGAAGTTGCGCAGAGCAAATGCGGAGGCCTACACCCCTCAAGTTATCTCCATCGGGCCATTCCACTGTGATAAGACACCAATTCAGTTGATGGCGATCAAACTGAGGTACTTGGAAGGCTTCCTCCGCCGCAGCAAGGCTGACCTCCCAGCTTGTATCAAAATCATCAGCGAATTGGAAGACCACATTCGGCAATGCTACCAAGAAAATCTCACCCAAGCAAGCAAGGAGCTCGTGGAAATGATCTTAGTGGACGCAGTTTTTGTAGTTGAGCTATTCATAAGAAGCCACTACCTCGAGCACCGAGACGAGGACGACGAAATATTCAGCAAGCAGTGGATGAGCAACGCCGTATTCCACGACCTCCTGCTCCTGGAAAATCAAGTCCCATTCTTTGTCCTCGAGATTCTCTATAATCTCACCGCATTGAGTAACAATGTCACGTTCTTCAAGCTTAGCTACGAGTACTTCAAAGACGTCCTGGAGGGGCAAGAGCTTGCAAGCACGAGCTTTCAGATGAAGCACCTGGTGGACTACGTGCGAGCCCTGCAACTGCCCTCGTTCCCACGGGGTGGGAGGTACAAACATGGCAAGAAATTCGAGCTGACTCGGAGTGCAAAGGAGCTGCAAGAGGCCGGTGTTGAGTTCAAACCAGGCAAGGGAAACTTCGGCCTGCCCGATGTCCACTTTAAACCTGGGACCCTCAGGATGCGGCACGTGGTTGTGCACGAGTGGACCGAGGCGTGGTTCAGGAACATGATTGCGTACGAGCAGTGCCACCACGTGGAAAAGTACATCACCAGCTACGCCATTCTCATGGGCAGCCTCATCGACACGCCCGAAGACATCGACATTCTAGTCAGCTGCGGAATTTTGGAAAATCGGCTCGGTAGCAAGGAAGACGTGGTCAGTCTCTTCAACAGCTTGTACAAGGAGACCATGAGGGACTCCAGCGAGTTCCTCTACTCAGAACTGTGTCAGTACCTGAATGAGTACAGCAGGTACCCGTGGAACCAGTGGAAGGCCATCCTCAAACGGGACTACCTCAGTAAGCCGTGGTTCAGGTTCGCTGGGGTGCTGCTCGTTCTCACCATAGTGCAAACCGCGTGCTCCTTGATGGATGTTTATGCAGGCGACGCAGGGAGATTTTTCCGTTGGCACAAGTAATGCAAGTCAGAAGTACTTCGCCCAACTACTCTTGAATTCGCTAATCTTTTGTTTTTTTACAATTTTTTTTTTTTTTAAATTTCTTTTAATTACTTTTTTTTAAAGATGTCATTTTATGTTCTGGAAGACGGGGGACCCGGGCCGGGCCGGGCCCCTCTGGCTCGTACTAATATGGCCCGTACGCTGGTCTCAGTGACCCAGGCCGAGGACACGCTTGGGCTTTCAAGTCAAATCCATTTCAAAGGTGTTCAAGCCCAATTTAAGAGCAAATTGAGCCCAACTCATCAATAACCCAATGCTTCCATCATTTCAATTTTAACTAGAATTAAATCCAAACTTCCTTAAAAAACAACTAATATCTATGTCTCCACTCTCCCCTCTGTCCTCGTTCTTTGCCTTCTTCCTTGTTCATTTTTATCGCCTTTCTTCACATTGCAGACCAAGAACACTCAAAACTGAACATTAAACTGAGAATATTCAAAGCTTTAATCAATGGATACCGCTTTCCACTCTCAAGCAGAACACAACCAAGACATCACCTCGAGTTACGTCAACCACCACCATTGGACCGTCACCTGAGAATCTGACTCACAGCTGGTGAAATCACCATCTTTGTACTATCATGAATTTCGGAAAATTCCATGGCTTATGAATAAGGATGCGAGATGTGACCCAATAACTCATCACGAATCATCATTGATAAATAGCTACCAGTCATTTTTCTCATCACCCGCCACCATCAATTACACTTGAAATCATGGTTAATAATTAATGAAGAAATCAGCAAGGTATAAACTATATCATCACTCATTTAGTTTGAACGCTTTGGGGAGCTATTTTATGAAAATGCCATAGACGCATTTCGTTGAACAGGTCATAGTCAACGAGTTAAGGAGCAGGCTTCAAATACCCAAATCTCAAACACCATGGACGATAGCTACGTTTCACCATTCATTTAGAAGCATCCCAAAGTACCAAAATCGCACATGTGCTGCATGCCAAGTCGCTAAAATGCCCCAGAAAGTGCCCTTAGTATAAAATCTATAGACTGAATCTCAGTAAATTTTTCTCCAAGCCACCAGTGGAGAATACAATGAAAGAAGACATCTGATCAACGTCTGCCAGGACTACACGGTGAGCATGCAAATCAGGTTGTGGCTCAGGCCCTAGAACTTGCAATTGCTAAACAAAACTTGCCATTGTTGAGAAAACTTCTATCAGTTTTTGAAGTTGACAAAACTTTATAGTTCTTATTCTTATTTTGAATAATAGTATACTTATGAAGTTATATTACAGACTCTTACCAAAGTCTATTCATTCTAGAAGTCTTTCTCATTCTGACGCAATCCAAACTAAAACTGAGTTCAGAATGAAAATAACATCAAATTCAAATTTATTGATCTTGCGATAAAGATTCAAAATGAACGTAATAGGAATTTATTCTTCAATATCTGGCTCTCTCGCGAAAATTCTCACTTACATTTTATAAATACATTGATGGAATCGATTGCAAATTGATGATATCAATCTTGAGGACAAGTTTCTTTTTGGGAAGTATTTACTTATGGAAACCTAAATTCTAATTGGATGAAAAATCAATCGGAAAACAGAAGAACGCCGAAACTTACTTATAGAAGTGAAAAGAAAAAAGTAGTAACTTCCTTTGTAGTAAAGCTTAGGGATGATTTCAGGTGAGTTCTTGAACCTTTTCTGATTTTTGCAAATTTAGAAAATTAAGAAAAATAAAATGTTGAGGTTTTTGAATGATGAAGAAAGAAAATAAAAATAAAGAGAAAACCATATTCAGCTTGCCCCTACAAATAAGAATGCTTATAGTGTCGCCAGCCACCGGTGACGGTGGGCAGACCCTCCCCATTGTCTATATGCTCGCTCGTCTTTTGTAAACATCGGAAGCAACGGAGAGAACCAGAGTGTGACACATGTAATGGAGTTGGATAGAGCGCGCACGTGAGAAAGAGAGTCTGCGCCAGACTAGGCTGTGGCCCTAGGTAGTGTCTCCGACCGTTGGCAAACACTCACGAGGGCAGAAGCCCTCACCACTGTGTACTGAGGGGTTCCTTGAGGGCAAGACCCTCTCTCTCTCTCTCTCTTTTTCTCTCTCTCCACATAGGTATGTACCTTGGTCGATGTATGGGGCGACACCACTGTGGCTCGAGCCCAGCAAGGGTTTGGCCACCTCGCCGATGACTGTTAGAACAGTGACCCCTTCTATTTGTTGAAGCAAGCTAAAGATGTTTTCCTTCTTCTTAATTTCCAATTGCCTTCTTCCAGAATCCCTAACTCGATCTTTTAATTCTTTAAAGTTGTAAAGTCACGTGAGCGCCACATTGGCGTGTAGCTGCCATGTAAGTACTTAACATCTATTTAACTGTCACATCAATATTTTTGTCTAAGACATAAAGATTAATAATTTGGAAATTTGAAAAAAAAAGTTAAGGATTAAATTGCGGGAAAAAGAAGAAGAATAGAAAACGTTCAAGGACGACGACGTTGTGCAAATCCAAAAATTGAAGGCCCCTATCCTTTATCCCTGAAACATATTGCAATCAAAGTTGAGACGTTGCTGGGTACTGACGGTAGCCCCTTCTTGTTCATAGAATTGCTGCCGGTGGGCTCAATTTTCGCTTTTTCAACAAAATCCGGATGGAATAATAGTGCGGGTTTCACTCTTGGCTGTCAACTATAAATTTATTTATAATAAACAAACTAGTAACTTCATATATTTTGCAAAAATATTAACACCCAGAAAATTTACCTAGTGTCATAACTGGAGTTACCTGAAAATCTTGATGATGTTATTTATTTTTATTTTTTTGCCAATAGTGATGAATGAACAACGTAGTTCGATCTTATGAAGTCTTTGTCTCTTCATGCCTTTCAAATAGGGAAATAGAACGACCTTTGCCAACAACTAGATAAATTTGACACGTTCAAGAAAAAAGAAATGAAAGGGCTAATATGAACACCTAGAAGGGGGTGAATAGATGTGAAAAGAAATTTTTGCAAGAATGTTTGTAAAATACTTTTATGTTAAAACAGAGTTTGAAAACCAACGAACTTGAGTGAGTCTTGAATCTCTAACGAATAAACAAAATTATGAATAAGTAAATGAGTTTAGGAAAGAGAATAAAAACACAAGGTTTATAGTGGTTCGGCTTAGATTAAGCCTACGTCCACTTTTAGCCCCGAGCCCATGGCTAAATTCCACTATGAATTAAAAGAGATTTTACAGTCACATAATCTCAACTTCACAGTGCAGAGACTTTACTACACTCTTCCGAAGTCTCACAAGTGTTTGCTCTCTCTTTTGAGTACAATTTGAGCTTCAGCAATTGAACACGCAAAGAACTAGGAAGTTTCAGACTTTTGAAATTTCTCTTTTACGCTCACTCATTGAACAACTAGAGAATCTGCCTTAAATACTCCTTCATGCCTTCACGACCGTTGGCACTTTTCAAAAGAGTTCTTCCAATCTACTCGTTGGACAGAATCAATTAAGGAGATCTTGAGTCATTTTAAGATTATGGTAAAAGCCCATCAATCATGTTGTGGCACCTCTCGACGACCCCCAATCGGTCAGGGTCACCACAGGTACTTGTCACTCATCCTAACATATACCAGTAAGGTAACTTTTTAATTAAAGTGAAACCATAGTTTATAGGGGTTGATCAATAGAATACTTTTCTATTTTTTTTTTTTTTTGTAAAGATCCCAGCGCAGTTCATCAGCGGAAGCATAAACGTATCTCACAATTTCTCACTTCAATAACCATAATGCAATACACACCACCTACACTTCAAATAAAAAGATAAAGCCGAGTCACTTTTATTTATATTTTCACGATGAATATTTCGGGTCGGTACAGCAAAAAGGCC
This sequence comes from Eucalyptus decipiens, assembly GCA_014182575.1. Classification (NCBI taxonomy): domain Eukaryota; kingdom Viridiplantae; phylum Streptophyta; class Magnoliopsida; order Myrtales; family Myrtaceae; genus Eucalyptus; species Eucalyptus decipiens. The sequence continues at coordinate 22,776,387 of CM024611.1, read as the reverse complement.
AAGATTTTTAACTATACTTGGCTATAACTCAAAAGAGAACTCGACCCTACATCAACATGTACACCTCTCCATCAACAAGCGTCGGCTATCCTCAAAAAGTGTAAGCTCCCACCAGCTATACATGCCATCACACCCAACTCGATGCATCGGGTGGCGGCGGTGGCAACATCCCTAGCATCACTCCACTACACCGGACATGAACAGACAAAAACTCCTGGATAACCAGGCCATCAGCAAGACCCATATCGTACATCACTAAGACACGGACTCGGACATATACCAGACCAGGCAAACTAACACAGGAATGCTCTGTGCACTTCACCTCGACATCAGATGGCAATCCATAATAGGTACCGCATGCAACTAGTAGCAACAGTATCTTTCTAATCTTAAATGTTAATCCCCAAAAGGGGTGAGTACAACCACTCAGCAGTGAAGATCCACCAAACTACACAATGCATCAAACAGAACAATCAATGTATCATGAATAAAACACATATTATTCATGCATTCAAGCATACCTCACCTTACAGCCATACATATATCATCATACGACGTGCATATATCACCATATACTTGAACAGCCATGCATATATCACCATGCAACGTACATATACCACCATGCACTTATCATCAAGTAGCCATGCATATATCACAATGCAACGTGCATATACCACCATGCTCTTCATGCTTGCATTCCCATGAGGTTCATCCCATGCCATATGTACACATCCATGAGCATGATACAGTCTCAATTTTTTTTATCTTTCTAGGGACCAGTGTTTGCGTCCCATAATTTATCACTCGCACCCTACTCAGCATCACGAGGGGCCTCCGGGATACACCTTCGGGCATCCAGCACACACACTCCGGGCATCTCGTAGCCCAACTAGCCTCACGAGGAATTCCCTCGGCATACACCTCTAGGGCTTCTGGCACACACCTCCGGCCATCTCAATACTCCCGGGGCATCTGGCACACACACTTCGAGCATCCCAACACTCCTGGGGCATCGTCGGCTCACACCTCTGACGGTCTCGTTATTATCTTAATTTATATTCACACATGTATTTCAATTTCAACATGGCATTTGATGCATCAATATCAAGAGTCTCAACCAACTTTTGATGTCATATAACATGGCATATGTCACCACATATGCAGCATAATCAACCACTCAAAACATCATATCACATGGAGCAATTTCATTTATTTTTGAAAATATAATAAAATTTCGGATAAAAACAGATTGCGCTCCTTTGGTCATAATTCTTGAAAAATTAGTAAACAGTCTTATTAAATTCTAAAAATTTGACATGTTATATATAAGATCTAGAGGAAAGTATTCCGTGAAGAACACCATATCAAAAGAACATCACACAAATCAATACAATCCACGCATCACAGTCCTTAAAATTTCGGAATATTGCCATACACAGTTTCATTAAAAAAAATTCGGTAAAAATCCTAAATCAGCTCCAAAAATTCTGAAATTTTTATATGTTATAGAAAAGGTCTAGAAGTAAATATTTCATGTAGAACTTGAAATCATATTTGTGATAGATTAAAAACTATAATCACCGTAGCCGTCTCTAACCCTCGACAAAAATTCCCAGATCTGACCATTTCAAATAAAATCATTTCACCAACCTAAACCCATCCATTTCCTCTAAAATTTTAGTATGTTACTTATTAACATGTCATCTTCAACTTTCATTCAGAACACAAGATCTAATTTCAACCGGAGAATTTTATAAAATTCACAGAATCATACTAGGTCAGCATTTCGATTCCAGATCTGACTTCTCCAAAGAAAAATAGTTTCACCGGTCTATACTTGTTCATTTCTTCTGAAATTTTGATATGTTACTCTTCAAGAAGTTCTCTACAACTTTCATCAAGGAGTCGAAATAAGATTCCAACTAAAATGTTGCATGCAGCTCACAATTTCATCAAAGGTTGAACTGCCTTCCTAGAAAACAGAATGCAAGGCTACCATATTTCTTCTTAGAGCTTCAAATTTCTTCACTTCTACCACAACCAAAGTTTATCATCCCTCACGACGCATATCACAGCAGCAAAGGGTAGGTTTGTGGACTCCACTTGCCTCAAATCCGAGCACAAACACAGCGATAAATGGCAGGCAAGGCGGCGAACGAACGGCGGCGACTAGGCGGCGAACTCCTCCTCCTTCTTCCTCTTCTTCTCTCGCATGCTCGCTCTCCCTCTCTCGGACGGTAACTCTCTCTCTCTCTCTCCCTTTCTCTTCGTGCGACACCCCTCTCTTTCTCTCCCTTTCCTCGCTTAATCCGCCCCCCTCTTCCTCTCTAATTTTCTTCATTTTAATGATTAACAATCATTGATCTTGCATGCCGGCGCCACTTGGCAATTTTCATGCAAGAGGGGCTTCATCCGGCTGGGCTTGGGCCAGCCTTGGTCAACGGTAGCTCCTCCTTCTTTGGGCTTTGCGGGCTAGGCCTAAATGGCCGAATGGTGGGGTCTTGTGGGCTGGTCTTGGCCTAAGAGTTTTGGCCCACTCTTCTCCAATTTTTCCCATTTAATCATCACCTAATTTCCCATTTATATAAATACTTAATTTCCTTATTCACTTGGCCATAAAACTTGAAATCATAAATCAATAAATTCCAACTTATAAAACGCATGGCCAATAATAAAATTTTCTTTCCTATCAAATAATTATCCATTAAAAGCTTAGCCATAAATCTTATTGCAAATCATGGATCAAATGGCTACAATACAACTTGATGGTACTTCCATCACCTATTCATAGGCCTTAATGTATCTGGAGGTTGCCATGAATTTTGGGATGCCACACATGTTCGTCCATACAATTAGGATCTCGGTTTCCATAAGTAGAATCTTCCAAGTTTGTTTGCCTTCCAAAAGATTTGATTATCGGAATTGATTCTAATAAGGATAATCAATCATATAAGTGCTATATCCAACCATAGGGTCATCCATAAACTGTACGAATTGAATCATTGAAGATAATCTTGCATCTAAATAAGTCTTCATTCTTGTATCGTTCGGTTTGGAATCTGTCGCGTGAGTAGACTTTAATCCTAAAGTCTGTCATTCTTCAGACTTTGACATTAAAGTCTTGGAGTCTTCAGACTAGACTGTGGAAATGTTTTGTTAACTTTAAAACAATAAATGAGTTTTTCTCCAACAATCTCCCCATTTTTTATGGTGACAAAACTTTCCTGTAGATTTATGAACTTTTGACTTGCAAAACAACTTTTAAGCAGTACGTGATATCTTTAAAAAATAAGTTGATTACAACTTGGATAGCATTGATTCTACAACCATTAAAAACACGTTAATCTTGAAAAGATAAAACAAATAACTATCCAACGACAATCATTACCACAGAATAAGTTACAGCAAATGTTACATCAAATAGTTCAACAATCAACCAAACAAATCCAAAAGTTAGACTTTAAACAGTCAAATAAAAATCCAAAATCCAAACCAAAGTTAAAAAGTTAAATCTGCACCATTCTCCCCCTTTTTGTCAATAGCAAAAGTGGAGAACCTCAAAATGAAAGTGAAATGAAATTAGGGCTTTTTGGGGATGTGAATGAGTTTGAAATCCCCCATAGATCGAACAGTCTCCTCCATCTTTCTTAGAGTCTTCTTCAACTGTTCAATATCCTTACCCTTTGCATTATCTTGAACTTGAAGTTTAAGGGCTTGTACCTGCTAGTGTAGAGAATCTGAAGTAGACGCTAAAGCTATTTTGATGGTCCTGATCTCAAACTCCATCCCATATTGCTGAGCCTTCAAATCCAAAAGGATTTCTAATAGCCTTTGAAAGTTTGCTACTGCTACCGTTGGAGCATTAGGTCCAGCCAAATCAATTGCAAGAGTATTGAGATGTGAAGGAACATCAGCAGTTCGATCACCGAGACTTGGAGAAGATGCTTCAACACCACCTTTAGGATATTGAGAGGCATATACATCCTCTAGATCGGCAGGAGAATGACTAAGATCATTACTAGTAAAAGCAGGTGAAGAAGTACATCTTTTTTCAGCAGCTCCCCCTGTTTCCATGCCTACAGGTGGAGAAAATAATTCTTCTTCTTGCTCTTTCTCAGCATCAGCACCCATATGATGTTCTTTCTCTTTGCCATCTCCTACAGTTCCATTCCTAGTCTTTTCAGAATCATCTAACAAGGATACTACTAAAGTCGGCTCAAAAGAGTTATCTTGACCCTCTTCTTCTCCTGATTTTCTTCATTCTTACTATTCTTCTCTTCCTTCTTTTTCTTCTCTTCTTTCTCTTTCCTTTGTTCTTCTTTCTTCACTCCCTTCTCTTGTCTCTTCTTTCTCTTCACTTCTATACTCTATCTCTTCTCGTTCTCGTGTCTCTCTATCCTCTGGTTGCTCAAAAATAACAAAACTATGAAAATTTTTCAAGGTAAGAGCAGAAAGAGTAAGCTCATCTTCATCCTCTTCATTTGGAAGGATAATAACTCTTTTCTTCTTGGTTGATTCAATCATGGGCTCCTTGCCTTTTCTTTTCTTCGCAGCAGAGTCTTGCTTCGTTTTGCTCGGGGACTTCTCCTTAAAGCGCTCTAGGGCCTTCTTCAGTTCCTTCAATCTCATTTTCGACACCATCTTCAAACCTATCACCATGGGAGCAATGGTTCGAGCACAGGGAGATGTAGGAAGCTGAATTTAAAAGTGTCAAAACAATTTGGTGACCAGTGCAGAGTAAGGAAGTTGTCCTTTATCTTTTGTAACAGTCCTACACATGTGTATCTAGATTGTGTGGGGCAGCGAGAACTTCATTCCATTATTGATGGCAAACATCAGTTTAGCTTATAAACGAGAAACATCAATCTTGGAGGTAGACTTGGGTCAAATATAGTTTATCATGACCTTGTGCAGCAAGATGTTGGAGGCAGTTATTCTTTGATAAATAATGCCACCCTCAAAAAGTTTATCATTCACAAGGAAACTTGTAGCATGACCAACATTCACGTCTATTGGTTGGAAACTCCCTCTTTCCACACCAATAATGTCTGCCAGAGTGTCTACGTCCACCACAAACTCTCTGTCCCTTACAGTAAAATATAATCTATTTGCATCTAGGAAAGACAGATTTGAATAGAAATAAGCAGTTAATTCGGCGTAAGCGACAACGGTCTTCGAACAAAATCTTTCAAGTTGAAGAAGAGCAAATCTCTCTCTCAGGTTCACCTTCATAGAGTCTAAAAAAGCGAAATCCACAGTTCGAGGATTCATCACCCCTCTCTTTAGTAGTTTGGAGTAAGTTCTTTGATGATCTTTGGACCGAAATAAATTTGTTCCCTCACCACGCAATTCTGCAGCAATGCCCATCCTAGGCTGAAAGTTTGCATACAACCTCTTATCGTCATCATTAATCTCAGGCTAATTAAAAGAGCCAAATTGATGATCTCTTGGAAAGTTAGCAAAAGTCCTATCTGCCAAACCTTCAGGCGCAATGCCTAGCCTTTCTATTGATCTAAAAAACTGAGTCTCATTTCTGTAGCCTCCGTCGTTCAAAAACTCATCAATGAAAGTCATAGCAGTACCACCCTGCTTTAACTAGTTGTAGAGTTTAAAGAGGAACTTGGGTTTTAGCGTTTTTACTGGTTCAACATTTTCCACAATCTCTTCTTCTGCTGGTTGGGCAGAGAATTTTGAGTAGGACGCTATTGTTGATGCTGTTGCAGTTGCTAAGGAGAATCTTCTTCATCGCTCAAGTCAAAGTGGGTAGGACCCTTAGGCATGCTTCGTGGTCCCCTGCTTGCGATCCGAGAAGACATTCTTTGGAATGACATTATTGTAGTCAAGGAGAATTTCTTTAACTTATTCATTTAAGAAATGTGAACTTGGAGAACGATCTTGAGAGTAAAAGAGAAAGTAGAGATTTTGTATTCTAGGGTTTGTGAGAGTGTAAATGAAGAAGAAAGACTCGACGGTATAAAAGGTAAATGAGATGGGTTATCCGAACTGTCATACGAAACGAACCGTCACACCAAAATTTCCTTTCTCAAAAATGAAAACTGTCAAAAATTCGAAATTTTGAAAAATATAACTTCCAAAAATAAAATAGGTAAGCAACAATTGAAAATCAACGTACCTTTTCAAGAGCTTCATACTAAAATTAAATTGCTTCTATTTAAGAAGTAATAACTTATAGATGTAGATTTTGGATATTCGAGTCGACCACCTTGATTTTAATCGATAGAAGATATAATATTCTGTTTGGTGTGAATAGACTCAAATAGGCTTTTTTTCCAGTGGTTTTGTAAATATATCCGTCGATTGATTCTTCGAGTCAATGAATTGAATCATGATTTCTCCATTCGGCACATGATTTCTTATAAAATGATGTCAAATCTCTATATGCTTAACGGCACTGGTGTTGTCGCATTTGATCTCGGTACAAGATTCTTCAATTCCAGAGTCCTGTTGTCTTATCCACAAAATTTGAGAACAACTTCCAAGAGCCACATACTCTACTTCTGCTGTTGAAAGAGCTACAGTATTCTGCTTTCTTGAGAATCGAGACACCAGCTTGTTGCCTAACAGTTGACAAGTACTAGAAATACTCTTTCTATCAACTCGTAACCTTTGCTAAATCTACGTTTGAATATCCAAGGAGAGTAAAGTCTTATTCTTTGGGATACCACATATCTAACTTTAGAGTAGTTGCAAAGTATTTGATGATGCGTTTTGCAACACATAGATGAGATTCTTTGTGTTCTTATTGAAATTTAGCACAAATACAAACACTAAACAAAATGTCAGGTCTAGAAGCAGTAAGATAAAGAAGTGAACCGATAATACTTCTGTAAAGCTTCTTGTCAACTCTCTTTCTTCCTTCATCTTTATCCAGCTTCGAAGAACTTGACATTGATATCTTAGTTTTTTTACAATTCTCCAATTTGAACTTCTTGATGAGATCTTTTACATATATATATTTTTTTTTGTGAATAAAAATTCATTTCTTTAATTGTTTGACTTGTAATCCGAGAAAGAAAGTCAATTCACCCATCATATTCATCTCGAATTCATCCTACATAGATTTAGAAAACTTCTTGCATAGATTTTCATTAGGAGATCCAAAAATAATATCATCGACAAAAATTTGAACTAATAAAAAGTCTTTTCCTTCTTTCTTTATGAATAAAGTTGTATCTACCTTTCTCTTTTCAAAATTATTTTGGATTAGAAATTTACTTAACCTTTCGTACCGGACTCGAGGTGCTTGCTTGAGTCTTCAAAATTAGGTGGTTGTTTCACATAGACTTCTTCTTGGATAAATCCATTGAGAAATACACTTTTAACATCCATTTGGAATAACTTGAAATTTTTATAACAAGTAAAAGCAAGTAATAGTCTAATTGCTTCTAACCTCGCCACTGGTGCATAGGTCTCATCATAGTCTATCCCTTCTTCTTGTGTATATCCTTTGGCCATAAGTCTTGCTTTATTTCCGACCACTTTTCTTTTCTAGTTCACTTTGTTCTTGAAAATCCATTTAGTTCCAATAATAGATTTACCTTTTGGTTTGGAATTAGCTCCCAAACATCGTTGATGCGGAATTGTCTGAGCTCTTCTTGCATGGCTTCAATCCAGTTTTCTTCAGACGGGGCTTCTTATACACTTTTGGGTTCTATCTCAGAAATAAGTGTTAGTGCGCTAGACTCTTCTTGCCTTTTGGTTTGGTGTGAATTTCTTCATTAATGTTACCAATGATGAGTTTCTTGGGATGACTAGACTTATGCTTCCAGTTACTGGTTGGTTTGAAAGTTTGTCGATCCTCTACTTCTATTGAATTTTCTAATTCTGCTCATTACTGATCTTCAGAAGTCTGAACCATTTCGAGGAAAGTAGAATTTGTAAAGTCTGTAGGAGGTTCAGATTCTTCAATTTGAGTTTGATCCAGTTGATTCTGCATAGATTTTTGAAACTTGATGTTCATTGATTCTTCAACAGATTGAGTCTTCTTGTTGAAAACTCTATATGCTTTGCTTAAGGTAGTGTATCCAAGGAAAATTTCTTCGTCTGATTTCTCTTCAAACTTCCTGGTTCAATCATTTGCATTTTTCAAAACAAAACATTTACAACCAAACACATGAAAGTAAGAAACATTTTGTTTTTTCCCTTTATACACTTCATAAGGATTTTTCCCTAATATAAATCTCAAAAACACTATGTTGATAATAAAGCAGGCTATTGAAACTGCTTAAGCCTAAAATCGAGAGGAAAGTTTACTCTCAATTAAGAGGGTTCTTGCCATTTCTTGCAAAGATCTGTTCTTTCTTTCCACAACCCCATTCTGGTCTAGAGTGTATGGAGAAGAGAAAACATGCTGGAAACCAAAATCATCATAGAATTTTGCAAAGTCTTGATTTCCAAACTCACCTCCATGGTTTGTACATATATTTGAAATAGCATATCCTTTTTCATTCTAAACTTTCTTTGCAAACTTTGAGAAGTGAGAAAATGCTTCGGACGTATTTGCTAGAAAATAAATTCAAGTAAATCGAGAGTAATCATCCACGATTATTAGGCAAGATATCTTTCCACCAATACTTTGAGTCCTAATTGGTCCAAAGAGGTCCATATGTAGAAGCTGCAAAGCTCGATCGGTAGAAATTTGATTTATAGGTTTAAAGGAACTTCTAACCCGTTTTCCCAAAACACAAGGAGTGCATAATTCAGACTTTTGATAAGTTAGGTTGGGAAGACCATGAACAAGCTTCTTGGATGAAATCTTGGCAACTGTTTCAAGTTGACATGACCAAGCTTTTGATGCCAAAGATTTGCTTCATCTTGAATGGATATAAGATCGAGAACTTTCTAGTTCTATATCCATGAGGTAAATGTTCCCATGCATTTGTCCAAAGAAAAGATTGAGAGAAATCTTTACTTATTCCCGAACAGATGCCTTTTTAGAAGTTAATTTTGAATTTAGTGTCACAAAGCTGACTAATGCTAAGTAGATTGTAATTCAGTCATTCCACCAAGGAAACATTGTTAATGGTCAAGCTTCCAATCTTCACGGCTCCACAACCAACGATTCTTCCCCTTGTGTTCCCACCAAATGAAACTTTTCCACCATTTATTTGAACAAACTTTATAGACCAATTGGAGTCTCCTATCATGTGTCTCGAACAGTCACTATCCAAATACCATTTGATCTTTCTTTTGATAGTGATCTGTGATCAAGAAAAGAACCCAAGCTTTCTTTGGTACCCACATTTTCTTAGATCCAGGGGAGTTAGTATTAAACACCGTATTTGCCCAATCCCTTTTAACAGGTCTCCAGACCTTGGGATATTCCTTCTCGAAATGTTTTGAGCTGCTACACTTTGAACATTTGAGAGCACTTTGGCCAACAGGTTTTACAAAAACTTTTTGAAAGTGATTTTTGTAGAATGTCTTTGTAGGTCTTTGTTTGATTCTTTCTTTAACTTTAGAAAAATCAATTAAAGAAACTTGATTTCTAGAGTCATTTCCAAACCAGATTTGTTAAAATAAGGTCTTTGTATAGAAATAATTTTCTCTAATTTCTCAGATTCTTTTGAAAATCTTTTTGTGATATTTGAAATATCTTCCTTTAAGAAGAGATTTTCTTTAGAAAGAGAATCAGAGTTTTCTTTGAAATCAGCAAAATTTTTGTTCAGACTTTCAAACTTCTCTTTCCAAGAAGATTCCTGTTGCCTTAGTTTGGAATTCTCCCTCTTTAGTTCGAAAATCCTTTTAAGAGATGTTTTGAGACTAAAACAGAGTTCATCTATATATTTTGAGACTTGAATAGGGATTTTTAAATTACTAACCTCAACTTCTGTGTCTGAGTGTGAATCAGAGTCTGTTTCAAGATTCGAGTCTGATTCAGATTTGGCCATTAAACATATGTTGGCATTTTCTTCATCACTTTCTTCGCATTCAGTATCGCTATATGTTTTTGCTTTGAGAGCCTTCTTGTATTTCTCAGTTCTTTCTTTCTTTTTCTTCAACAGAGGGCAGTTGGGTCTGACGTGCCCATTTTTGTTATATTCAAAGCAAATCACGTCTTTGTTAACTTCTTCATCCTTAGTTGATTTGTTCTGAAATTTTTGAGTGTCTTACTTCTTCCAATTGAATCTTATTCCCTTTCTATTCAACTTTCTGAATTTCCTAATCATAAGTGCTAGTTCTTCATCGTCCATGTCTTCTTCTAAATCTGTATCATCAGAATCATCGTTAGATTTTAAAGTAATTGACTTCTTACCTTTGGGATCTTCTTCCTCATTGATTTCCTCCACTTCCTATGATTGAAGTGTGCCTACTAGTTCATCTACTGAAAGAGGCATGATCCTCTAGGTTTTCTACGATTGATGTTTTCACGTGATTCCTATTTTTGGAGAGTCCACGCAGCAATTTATTGACCTTCATTGGTCCTGATATTGGTTGTCCTTAATAAGCTAATCCATTTACAATCTCAATGAAACGACTGAACATATCAGTGATGGATTCTCCAGGCTTCATCTTGAAGGCTTCATACTGTCCGAGAAGAATATTGATCTTCGTTTCCTTTACTCGATTAGTTCTTTCATAGGTGACATGCAATCTATCCTAAACTTTGTTTGCTGTTTCACGGGAAGAAATTCGATTATACTCGGTAGGAGCTAAAGCACAAAAAGTATAAAGAGTAGATAGCTTTAGCATCAAGAGCTTGTCACTTGGTTAATTCTTTTTGTATCATTTCACTAGCGTCTGCAATTTCTTTTCCTCTTTCTGAGGTTGATGTAGCTTTGGGATTGATCCCTTTTTCTACCACTTCCCATTCCAAGGGATCTTTCGATCTTATGAATGCCTTCATCTTGTTCTTCCATACGTTGTATTCCTTCCCATCAAAGTAGGATAGTCTAGTGTTGCTTTGGCCTTCAACCAAACTTGGAGCCAAAATACTAGTCATAGATCTTTAACACAGAAGTAAAAACACTTCAATAAAATGAGCACACAGACTTTGATACCAATTGAAATGGCTAGTACGAATACCTAGAGAGGGGTGAATATGTGTTAAAAGAAATTTTTGTAAAAACATTTGTAAAATACTTTTATGTTGTAACAGAGTTTGAAAACCAACGAACTTGAGTGAGTCTTGAATCTCTAACGAATAAACAAAATTATAAATAAGTAAATGAGTTTAAGGAAGAAAATAAAAACACAAGATTTATAGTGATTCGAATTAGATCAAGCCTACGTTCACTCTTCGATGTATTTGACAGCCTGCGACTAAATTCCATTATGAATCAAAAGAGATTTTACATTCACGTAATCTCGACTTCACGGTGCAGAGACTTTAGTACACTCTTCCGAAGTCTCACAAGTGTTTGCTCTCTCTTTTGAGTACAATTTGAGCTTCAACAAATGAAAATGTAAAGAACTAGGGAGTTTCAGACTTTGAAGATTTTCTTTTATGCACACTCATTGAACAACTAGAGAATCTGCCTTAAATACTCATTCATGCCTTCACGACCGTTGGCACTTTCCAAATGAGTTATTCCAATCTACCCATTAGACAGATCAATCAAGGAGATCTCGAGTCATTTTAAGATTATGGTAAAAGCTCGTCAATTTTGTTCGCTCATACAATCGGGATCTTGATTTCCATAAGTAGAACATTCCAAGTTTGTTTGCCTTCCAAAATATTTGATTATCGAAATTGATTCTAATAAGGATAATCAACCATATAAGTGCTATATCTAGGCATAGGGTCGTCCATAAACTATACGGATTGAATCCTTAAAGATAATCTTGCATTTGAATAAGTCTTCATTCTTCAGTATCGTTCAGTTTGGAATCTGTTAGCATATATAGACTTTGATCCTAAAGTCTGTTGTTCTTCAAACTTTGACCTTAAAGTCTTGGAGTCTTCGAGACTAGACTGTGGAAAGGTTTAGTCAACTTCAAAATAATAAAGAAGTTTTCTCCAACAAGAAGAAAGTTATGAGGTGTCAATGTCTTTTTAACTTTCGAAAAATTTACTTTTACAAACCTGTAGTAACGATTAACTGAGGTATCATAAGATTCCAAACCTAGTTATCAGAGATCACTTATTTAATTCTCGCCATTTTGTACAAAGATTTCGAATCTAGGCCATAAATCATTGACATGGCTATTTTGTCAGCACCGGCCATGCCATCCTAGGAGGCATGGTCGACGCTAACATGGACAATTGTTTAAATTTTTTCTGATTTTTTATTTTTTATTTTCTTCTTTTTCCTCACCCAAGGCCCTACTCGCTTAGGCGAGGTGTGGGCCCTTGCACATACCAAAAATGGGTGTCACGGCCCTCGACATCCTTGCTTGTGGTCGATGAGGGCATGGAGGCCCTTGCCCATGGTCGGTGAAGGCCGAGACTATGGTCAACAAAAAAAGGAAGGAAAAAAGGAAAAAATCTGTTTTTTCAAAAATTAGAAATTATTCACGTCAACATCACTTGTGCCATGTAGGATGGTTGATGCTGGATAAATTGTCATTTTACTGATTTTGAGCCCAAATTGACCATAAAGATTAAATTGGCATATTGGTTAAAAGTTTTAGCACTAAATCGACACAATTAAAAAATTTAGAACAAAATTGGCAAATTGTCAAAAGATCTAGAATTAAATTAGCTAAATTGAAAAGTTTACGATTGAATTGGCACAAGTATAATAGATTTATGACTTTTTTTTTTTTTTTTTTTGGTAATTTTTCTCTTGCATTGTGCTTAAAAAAGTAGCCAAGTCTTTATACCGATTCCCCAAGATTATCGAAAGAATTACGTACAATTTTTTTTCTAGTTCTAACTTACTAATGGATTTTTCATTATTTACTAAGAGATGTGTAATAGCAAGGTTTATAATGAGAAGTGAAAAGCAAGTTTTTTTTTTTTTTTTTAATTGTCTCAGTCAAACTACATATTTCATCCATGTTCTCACTTGAACTCCTATGGGATAAAAGGGTTGGCAGGAAAAGTACAAAAAAAAAAAAAGTCTTAAGTCTATTACATTTGTGTTAATTTAATCATAAACTTTTAATTATGTCAGTATAGTTCTAAACATTTTCATAAGTTGCTAATTGAGTCATTTTGTCCAATTTTGATCCGAAATTACTGATATGAGTGTAGGCCATCCTACATGGCACGAATGGCGCTAATGTGGACAATTTTTGTAATTTTTTAATTGAAATTTTAATTAAATGTTATTATTAATATTATTTTTCCTTTGATTTTGGCTAGTGACAATAGTGAAGGCCCAGGCAAGGCGACTTTCACCTAGATCTAATGAGGGCTTGGGTGAGGGTTGTGACCTTCGCTAGCTATTGATGATGTGACATCCTGATTTTTCCAATTCTGTTTTCAATTGAATGAGTTGGATTTTTCATCGACGCGCCTACAATTCTATTCTCTTAGCTGATCACTCACAAGATAACTAGTTTATCTTGTGAAGCGATTAAGGGATTTTAACGCAATAGATTTAATAATTCGACCAGAAATCGACTGCTCGGCCGTGTTAGTCCGCAAGGGTCATTACGGCACAGTTAAAAATCGATTAGAAACCGGAGATATGTTGATTCGACTGAGCCATGTGATTTAGTGTGGGTGATTCCACCTAATTGCAAAATTCTTGTCGATCGATACTAGATCGATTTTTCTGTCGTTTTGGTACCCTATGTTCGTATTTGAAATCTCGAGATTTTCACGACAACCGAGAGTCATCAATGTGTCAAAGATGTATAATGTGACTCGAAAACAATTTTTAAGCTTATTATCTAGGTGATAATCGAAAACTCAAGTGTAAAATATAAATGTTGTCATAACTGAATATTAAAATGATGACATAATATTTACTACGTCCGAAAGTAAAATAACCCATGTATTTTACTTTATTTGTTTTCATATCAGATGTGAGTTCTAATGGATTCTTTGAAAGAATATATATGTGAACTCAAGTTAGACATTATATATGTCTGAGTATCTGTACGGTATTGAAAGTGAAGCCATATGCTCAATGGGAAATGAGTTAATACCGTAATATGCATTTTATATTACGTATGCATGAGACGACTAATAAGAGTGACAAAAGTTTAGATCTTAACTTTTATATCGTGTGAGACTAATGAGGAAAATAGTTCCTCAATTAAGTGCTTTCATGACTCTTAGTCGTTTTTCAAGATTTCTATTTAATATTTGTTACTTTAGAATGTTGCTAATGATCATAAATTGATTCAATCTAATGGATTCTAGAAAGTAAGTTGGACTGAAATTGAGAGTCTCAAGGAAAGAAGAAGATCGAATTTGTTATATCGCATTCTATTTTTGTGTTCACTAGTCGACTAATTATAACTAGTTTGGGATAATCATAATTGTGAATACAATATTTCATAATTAAAAAGAGATCCATAGAGATATAAATGTGTTGATCGATCTAAGGTATTGCATATTATATTTACTCAAAAAACGATATGCCTATTTTGAGTTGCTGTATATTTCTAATAGATGTATGGCAATGAGCTCTCAAAATATGTTGGTTGTACGGATTATTTGCTTGTATAAATATTGCAGAAAGGAGAAGAGAGGATTATTTTTAGCCCACCATGTGTGAGTGGGAGATGATTGGTTTTTTATAAAACATGTTGGGCCAAAACCCGACCCGTCCACTCATGTTAGGCCACACCCAGCTCATAAGTGAAGGGCCTATAAGAGAGAGGGCAGTTATTTTTATGTAAAATAAACGACTGTATAAAAAGAACGTTGAAAGCAACAAATTAGTATGTATGTTCTTCCGATTTTTAAGGTCGATGAGTTCTCTCTTAAGAAATGAACTCAAAGGCTTAAATTGATCCCTGTTGAGACTGCAACAATATTTAATCAGTGGCAAATAAGATACGTCATTTTTTGGTGATGTGCCTTTCGATTGGTGTTATATGTATACTTGGGCCCATTTCCATGTTTTTTTTTTTTTTTTCAGTATTCGACAGTTTGAGTATCTATTTGTTTTTAGGAATCCATTTCCATCACTTTCGAAAGTCCCCAAACAGACAAGTGCCGCATGCCAAGTCGCAAAAATCCCCCAAAAAGTTGCACGAATGTCTTGGCTCACGATATGTATAGACTGAATCTCAGTAAAAACCAACTGATCAACGTCCGCTACGACTACATGGTGAACACGTAAATCAAACTATGACTCAGGCCCTAGAACTTGTAAGTCCTAAACGAAGCTTGCCACTCCAACTACAAGGATTGCGTCCTTCCCCACAGACCGACGAGAGGGTGGCCTTCAAATCTGAGGCAAGTGCAACTCTAGTGGCATGACATGGGTATTTATGTACTGAAGTGATGTTGACGCAGTTCCAAGTCAGCAATTCCTTCCATATATTTGACGGAAGGCTCACTTAAGCAAAAAAAATATATAGTTCAAGGATTCAATTGGACAAAAAAAATGTTTAAGATTGCAAAAGTATATAGTTAAAGCCTTAAACCATTTATTACCAAAAAAAAATTGTCATAATATTTTTTTAATAAATAATTTAGAGCATTTATTGATACCAAATAAGCACAAGGGAGTTAATCCCTTGTCATAAGCCGTACATTGTTAATATGGGTATATGTAACCGTGGAAAAAGTCTTGGAACAAACATTTTCCAAGAAAACTTTGCTTTTGCTATTGTGTTATTGAAAATAACTAGTATACAGGGAAAAGTACAAAAAAAGTCATAAACCTATTGTTTTTGTGTTAATTCAATCATAACCCTTTCAATTGTAGTCAATTTGGCCGATTTTAGGCAAACAATATTTGACATGAATGTCAGTCGTTTCACATGGCACAATTAATCTTTGGCAGGAACAAATTTTACAACTTTTAAATATTATTTGTGAATTTTTTATTTTTATTTTTTGTTTTGTTTTCTCTTTTCCTTTCTTACTTTGTTTCTTTTTACGACTTCGGGCCAGTGGGATTGCAACCAACTATCATTGGCCATAAGTGAGGACACCCTCGCCCAAATCCAAGAGAGGGCCGACACCTTCGCTTGTTGATCGATGAGGGCAATGCCCTCGCTGACCAACATGTGAGGGTTGCAACTATTGCTTGGATTTGGGCGAGAAGGTGGAGGTCCTCACCTAGACCTTGTTGGCTAGGGATGTCAAAAAAACCCGATCCGACCTGATCCCACCCAAACACAACTTGAACACGAAACAAGTATTATACTTGTTTCGGGTCTTAATAATAATTACGAGACATATATAAAACAAGCAAAGAATAAATGTTTAGGGTCGGGTAGGGTTGGAACATTGTTTGACCTGAAACACCTTAACTCCAAATCCAAACAGGCCAACAAACATAAACACGTTCTCATCTTTTTTGGCTCCGCCTTCTCCTCCGACAACACAACTGTGCCTTCGCTCACGATTGCCAGTTCGGCCTCTCCTCCGATCGACGCGCCTCCTCCTCGCCGTCGCCGTCGCCACCCGTCGTCTCAATGCCGGAACCCTAGCCGCCGCCGAATCAGTCGATCGTCGCCGTCCGTCGCCGAAACCCCTCCCCTTCCCCTTCCCAAATCCCTTCCACTCTGGTCCCTCAAGCCCTACCTCCTCTCCCAGTCCGGGCCCGTCCTCCTCGGCTGGCTCTGCAGCGCGGTCTTCGCGCTCTCTCTCTCCAAGCTCGTCCCCCGGATCGGCAAACTATCCTTCGACTCTCGTCCTAGGACACCGTCTCCTCCGCTCTCGTTTCTTTCTTGAGATATGCGAGATCCTCGTCAGTCGTTCTTCATCTTGATTTTCTTTGGAGCGGATGAAATCATTGTGCGATTGTCGAGGCGCGATGGATTACTTCTCGTTTGGGATTATTTTTTACCCTGTTTTGTGTGTTCGTACGAAGGTTATGCTCTCTTTTGATGATTATTCCACATGAATTCTCAATATAAGCTAGCTAGGCTAAGCAAAAACGTGAGAAATCTCATGGTTTGTCATGAGCAATTCGCATGCTTAGGTTCTTGTGGATAAGTCTTAATACTACCCATCTGCATTGGCTTGCTTATGTCAAAGTTCGGCATTCCTGCTTTACTTGTCTTTTGTTATTGTATCTGCATTGTACTTTGAGACCTGGACATGCAGCATCGGTTCAATTATCTTTCGTTTAGTCTCGAGGAAGTTGGTAATAGACACACAGACTGTGGAGATTTTACCTTCTTAGTGGGTTTCGTTCTTCCTGACTCTGGTCAGGAAGTTAGAAAAAGAGAGAACCATCACTTGTTCTGAACTTCTCCTTTCTCATAAGTATATAATGTTGGTTAAGGTGGAGCCTTGCTTCCTGCCTCTTCAGCCTGGCCTAATGCCTATAGTTATAACGTATTTCTAGACAATGATGAGTTATTTGGTTTGCAGTCTTTTTATTCAGTTTTGTAGTTTCAGTTAGCAGAATCCCATATAACTCTGAAGTGAGAATTAAACATAATTTGGCCATAAGATCCTCTTATGATCCATAAATGATTTCAGCCTAGGAAAAGGAGAGGACATATGGTCTCTATTCTCCTGAAGCTGAAGTTGTTTACATAAGTTGAATGCAGTTAGCTTTGTAAATGGCTTGCCATCCCCTCTGGTGCCTCTTTATTGAATTATATATCTAAGAAAAAGAAGTTAAATTTGGTTAGGTTTACAGTCTATTCTTGGCACTAGCTTAACTACTTTACGCTGCTTGCGTAAGTGTGTTAACACGCTGTTGGTTGTGGACAGTTGATTGCAAGGATGTCTTTCCACTCACCGCTTCAATTGAACTTTTGTGTTCCCACTGAAATGGGTTTCCTTGTGAACTATGAGAATTAACAGAAATTCTTATTATTGGAGCAATTATCTTGTTTTTTGTTCCATTATGTATCTTTCTCCTTCAAATATGGCAGTCGGCATCTATAAATGTAAGTTGATATGGACTGTGTTTCTATATCAGATTTGGAAAGAGAAACCTTAACCTCCATAACGATGATCATTCTGTCTTCTAATGTGGTGGTGGGCAACTTTTTAAGTGGAGGTTATTAGCAATTAGAACCTAAGTAGTCATGTTATTTTTGAAATTACATTGGGTGGTAACTTTGATGCTTCAAGAATAAAAATAAAACAGCAGAAAGCTATCTCTGAGAATTTCGCTTTTATACTTATATGCTTCTATCAGCTATGATGGATTGTGACAAGAACTCCAATTGATGCAGGGTATTCCATCAGCTTTTATACATCATCTCTCTTCTGTCTTACTTGTGGCTATAGGCACTACTTGATAGTTTCAGCTGTTACCAAATCTTATTGGCATTTGGTTTTCAGAAACTTTGCTCATATTAATATAGGTGAGTCTGCTTAGTCATCATACTGGTTTTTTTCCTTTTTACTTTTCAGAAATTTTATGTGGGTTTTTCTTGAAAAGTTATGCATTAAGAAGCTTGACATATAAAATAAATGATCAAATCATGTCATAGGCATACTCATTTGATGCTAATTTTTCAATATAAGCATGATTGGAATATACCTCAAGTGCATATGACTTTGCTAACAGAGCCTGTTCCTTTTAGGATCTATCAGAACCCAGTACTTCTCAGGGCTGCCTCAAATGCCTTTTGGACTTCTTGTCATGTTATATCAAAGCTTCTCTGATCTTCACGATCTACCTGAAGAGGAGCTTAATTAGTTCATTCCGTGCCCGTGCTGCCAATGCAGCCTGATGTTGTCCACCTTGTTTGACATTAGTGCATTAATTAGGCTTTCCAGTTTGATTTATCATCCTTTGGTGTCACCAAAATCGTGTAAATGAGTAACTGTTCTATATTTCAAGTTTGGACACAAATGCGATGTAAAAATTGTCTGCTATTGAATGCAAAACTGGTCTTACACCTTCTCTCAGTACTTCACAGTATTAAGCACACATGCACTCAGCATTCATCAAGCCTTACGACTCCATTTACATACAGTGCCTATTTGTGTTGTAGAGCCCATAAAAAACATACAACTGCCAAGCCATCCTCCTTGCTTGATTCGGCTACGTACTCTCGGTCGTTATGTGATTCAAGATCTTCCATCTTGAATTCAGACTCTTTTTACTCTTGAAAAGAGTAAAAATAGGAGTTGTCCAAATCATTAAAAACCAACAATTCGTGAAAAGTTATAACAAAGCGAGGAAAAAGAAAGTTATTGCATTGACATGTGCACATGACATAAAAACTATAAATATGAGCATAGCTTTCTGTCACTTTGAAGACCAATATGGTAACAGACCCTAATGGTATTAACCCTACTGACAATACCATCCCAACCCGAACCCTAGAGAAAAGAAAGGTGAAAAAAAAAAAAAGTGGGAAACCCAGCAACCCGACCGACCTGAACCAACCCGAAACACATTAGATGGTCTAATGTGTTTTGGGTCGGTTTGGGTCGGGTCAGGTAACAACAAAATCCGACCCGACCCGACCCATTGACACCCTTATTGTTGGCCCATAGTTGGGGAAAAAAATTAAATAAAAAAAGAAAATAAAAAATCTAAAAAATTAGAAAATTTTAAAAAGTTAAAAATTGTCCACATCGGTATTGACCATGTCATGTAGGATGATCGATCTTCATATTATCGATTTTCCGCCAAAATTGATTAGATGAAATAAATTGGGAAATCATCAAAAAAATTTAGTTATCTATCGGTATGATTGTATAAAAAAAGAAGAAGAGAAATTGATACTTTTAAAAAGTTTACGATTTGTACTTTTCCCTTGGAGTACGTCAAAGGTGTAGTGCAATTGTGACTAAAGTATCATCGCTTTTTCTGCATCATAAAGCTTGTCTAAGAGTCTAGATAAAGTTGGACCAAAAGGAGATCTTTCCGTCTTAATGGCAAGGAAACGAATTAACTCTGTTCCGTGTCCTTTTCCCCTTCTCCTTTTTTTTTTGGGGGGGGGTGTTACCAGTAACGGTCGGACCTTTTGCGTGCAAAGATACTAATGCTTCATGGAAGGTTAAAGAATATCAGATCTTTCTTTTCATGGTTTGCTTGGTTCCTCACTGTATAGTCTGGGACGCAAACCGGACTTCTCCAACAACGGCAAGGAGGAGGAACGAATTCTCGATCTCAAATCTTAGGTCAGCCTTCATAATTTTTATCTCTTTACATCTTTCAACTCGGTGCTTCTTGTGCAGACAAAAAGCATCATGCTGCAATTATCTTCAAATCAAACAGTACAAGAACTATGTCTGATTGCCAGTATAATAGCTGAGAAATAGAAGGTTAGATTATGCGTGTTCTGGTAACATTTTTGGGAGTTACGATCTCCTATTGCGACATAATTTTGACTGTAGATGACTTTGTTGCACCGCAGTGAGAGCTCTAGGTACTAGACAATTTTTCATTATTCCCTTCTCAAGCTTTGCAGATTCTTCAAATAATTTCTCAGCTAGCTGAGGCACAAGGCTTCCTGAAACTGAATGTGTGACATCCTGAAATTCGACCCCATTTCGATAAAGTGAAATGAGCAGTTTGTCGACGTGCTTATGGTCCTTTTTCTCTGAGCTGATCACTCACGAGTTAACTAACCTATTAGGTGAAGCTGTTAATGGATGTATCCGTGGTAAAATCCCTAAAAGCTACTTAATTGGTTGGATTTGACTAAAATCGCATTTGATCGATTCTAACCACGGAATTGAATTCGATTTCGGGAATCGAATATTCGAGCGTGTCATAATTCATTTTTAGGATCTCGTCTCATCGTCCGTTAAATTATTGACGAGTCCGAAATTTCGGAAAAGAAATTATCGGAGGAAAAATCGAAGATTGGAAGAAAATAAAAAGGGAAAGAGAATGGGAAAATAATAAAAGTAATAAGAATAACATTATTATTTTATTATTCTCTTATTTCTTCTCTTTCTCTCTCTCCCTTTTCTCTCTCTCTCTCTCTCTCTCTCTCTCTCTCTTCCCTCGTGCAAAATCCCTCCACCGACTCCCCCTCTGTCGGTTCCAACTTTGCTTCTCCCTCTCTCCCTTTTTACTTTTGACTTTTCAACTCTTATCTTCTTCTCTCTCTTTATCTCTTTTTCTCTCTCTCTTCCTCGACACGCTCTCTTGCTAGCTCTGTTTGAATGGAAACAGAAGATAGAAGACAGAAGTAGAAGCCGCATGAAGACAGGAGCAGCTCGCCGTCGCCGCCCGCGCTCTGCCACCTGCACGTCGCCTGTGCGCTTCGTTGCTCACCGTTCGCCCTCCACCTCCCCCTCACCCTCCTCAGCCACCGCCGACGCCTTCTTTCTCCCCCTCGGCTTGCTACTCAACTTCCCAGTAGATCTGGAAGGACACCGGAGCAGAAGCTGCAGCCGACGTCGCCTGGAGCCGGAGCCGTCATCGTTGCCGGTTGCCCTTCCCCACAAGCACATGCGTGCAGCCGTGCTTGGCCGCGCCTCTCACCGCCCTGTCGTGCGTCCCCAGCCTCTTGTCGCCTTTGTCTAGCTCTATCCGGCCACCTCCGACCGCTGTTCAGCCCTGGAAGACCGCCGCCTGCCTTCCCCCAAGCTTGGCCGCCCTAGCTGAAGTTGGTTGCCGCTGTTTTGTGGCTTTTTCCAACCATTCCAGCCACCCCACCGAGTGGGTTTCTAGCGGGTTTGTGGGCTGTTTTGGGCTATTTCCTGCCCCCGAACTCGAGTCTTGCTTTGGGAAGAAACGACCCTCGTGTCGTCCTCGTTGGATTGATCCGATTTGCGGTAAATTCCGGTGAGTAATCTCACTAATCCTTGCTTAGTAGACTAATGATGCTTAAGGGTTGATTAATTTTAATTAATTAGGTTTAGGTGGTTTAGATTAGTATGGATTAGTATTTATTAGTCAATTGTGATGCGAATTAGATAAATTGAGTGTGCATTTAGCAAGTAGACGTGATCTACTATTTATTGAAGGTAGCTCAGGATTTTTCCCGATCCTTATCGGGCTTCAATTTGGCAATTCGGGCATAATTGGAATTTTTAGTAATTAAATATTATTTTTTGAAATTAATTAAATTAATAAATTATTTTTGGAAATTCAACCGGGATGGCTGGTGGCCGAAATTTTATGCCAATGATCATGCTGAAGTTTTTATTTAATTGAGCTCCAATTTGAGCTAAATTGGATTTATTGTAATTAATTAGTAAATTTTGAAATTAATTAATTAATTAATTAAATTTCGGAAATTAAGGTTGAGATGGCCGACAACCGGAATTTTGTGTTGATTGTCATGGCACAGTCCGTTTATTTAATTGAGCTTTCTTTTGTGATGAATTGAATTATTTGTGAAATTGAAAATTATTTTTAATTGAATAATCTTTGGTTATTAATTGAAAAATAACCGGGCATCGGTTGATAATGCCAAAAATATTTGAATGGATTGCAGAAAATGTGGGAGTTATGGAAAGGAAAATATTATATTTTGGCTAAAACCAGCCGTGCGCCCACGCACGATATTTTATCGGGTATTTTTAATACGAAGAAATTGGGCCAAGACATTACTTTAATTGAGGAATTTAAGTGCGAGGCACATTGTCATTGGGGCGTGAGGGATTAATCGTGTGTTGGTTTATAGTTGAAGCAAGATGATTATTGGAAGTTGATGTGACGTGTGTTGTGTTGAGGGAAGCTAATGGATCATGAGCAGGTAAAGGACTAAGTACGACAAGATAGCGATATTTCGTGTGAGTTACCTTTAGCGCCTTATACCATTACTTATTGTAGTTAAGGGCTAAGTGTTATATGGCGATTTGAGTCGCATGGGAATTACCTCTAGTGCCTTGCAATATTGTCATGCATAGTGAAGGGCTAACTGCTACATCTCGTGTGAGTTACCTCTAGCGCCTTATACTATTACTTTTGTAGTTAAGAACTAAGTACTACACGATAGTGATGCTTCGTGTGAGTTATCTTTAGTGCCTTATACTATTGTTATTTATGGTTAATGACTAAGTACAACACAATGACGAGACTTTGTATTGGGGTTATCTCTAGCGCCTTGAGCCTATATTTGAGTGGAAATGTTGAATTGGAATGTTGAGATTAATTATCGAGTATAGATGGAATCATTGATATGATTTGATCCGTTTGTCATGAATTGATTGATTGAACTGAATTGGCCGGGGAATGGTCATCGTTGACATGTAATCGACTAGGTCGATTGATCATTATTTTGATATGATGTTGTGAAATGATTGATTGAATGGAAATGACTGTGAGTGGTCTTGTTGGCATGTAATCGACTAGGTCGATTTGATCAATACTTCGACTAGTGATGTGATTGCTTGGGTGCCTATTGAACTGTGCTAATATGTAGGTAGAATTTGAGGCCAAGGTAAGTCCTTTGACCCGTGTGTGCATAGGTAGCCCGGTTAGCGTATTGGTTTCCTAATCGAGTCTTAGTGGGGTAGAACTTGCTAAGACGTAATCTCATTCCGGTTGTGAGACAACATTTCAGGCCCGTAGATGAGCCTATGAAGAAGGAACTAGAAGAGGACGATGAGCCGGTAAAAGATGAAGAGCTTGAAGGACGTGAACTTAGGGAAGAAGAGTTAGAAGAGGATCAGGATGATCCTGAGTACAACCTGAATGAGGATTGAGATCCCATCCACTTTTGTGAACCTTGTGTGGTGTATATAGAGTGTGACTAGAATGTTATGAATAGTCTTGTGAATAGACTTTGAGTTATGCCATGTATAAAGGTTTGATTGTGGATTTCAAATGAAAAATATGGCCTTACTTTTCTATCCCATTATTTTATTGTCTGGGGATTTATAACGGCTTCCGCATGTGCTTAATAAATGAAAGGGTCGACGATACTTAGTCTTAGGATATCGCATTATAAAATCGACCAAGTAGAAGGATGTGTACGTGCCCGAGGATCAGGGCGTGACAGAATGACTCTTTCGATTTGCCCAAAGTTGCCTAGCAGAAGCATAGCGGAGCGCCACAAGTTGAATCTTTCAAGAGCAAGGGTTTCTTCAAGACAATCAAAATCAGATCATGTTATTCTATCAATGTAGCCCTTTGTGCCATTTCCAATACATATTGATGCATTGCGAGCTGCAACATGTTTTCTGCTCTATCAGAAAAAAAAATCATTATCATGTCATTTTAGGAGAATTGTTTAAAAAGTCCTAAACATATTATATGACAGTTAATTCAGTCATAAACATTTTCATTATGCCAATTTAATTCTAAACAATTTTTTTTTTTTGTCAATTTGGTTCTAAATCTTTTGAAAAATCGCCAATTTAATTCCGTACTTTATATATGGATATTTGGCTAGAAAAATTATGTTAACAATTAGTCAAAAGGTTTAGGACTAAATTTGCAAATCATCAAAATGTTTATAATTAAATTGATAAATTATCAAAATGCTAAGATTAAATTAGCACAATTAAAAAGATTTAGGATTGAATTGCCTTATTTGCAATAAGTTTAGAACTTTTTGAACAATTTTATCTTAATTTTGGCTTTGTTATCCTTTTTCATGTGATCTTTTTCCAGCAATGAACCTTTGCAAATTCCTTTATTTGTCCAGCTTACGACCTAGTGGTGTCCATCAATCAGCCAAACCATCGCCGGAACACCTTTGTATAGCGACCTTTTCCTATCAAGCTCAAGGTCGTGCTTCACACCAGTCTAAGTTTTAGTAGTGTTAGCAATTTGAACCGTCAGTCCGACGGTGTCCTTTGGTAATTCAAACTAAGTGATGTTAATCCTTGACACCTCATTGAGTTGATGATGACCATTGATCATCAAATAACTTCGACAATCAAGCTTGAACTCGAAGAAATCAAGGTATGGTGCATTCTCGTAATTGACTATGATGAAGCGAGGCTATACTAGATAGCCAAGGCTAAAATTCAACTATAGGATACCTTATCATGCTTAAATAGATGCTTGAGTAATTTATGATGAGCTTGAGGCAATGAATGAAGAGCTTGATTGTCAATTGTTTCTGTTGGAGAAAACTCCTTTACTATTTTGAAGATGACAAAACATTTCCAAGTCTAGTTTGAAAACTTCCAGACTCAAGTGTCATAGTCTGAAGAACTCCATACTCTAATGCTAAAGTCTAAAGACTGCCAGACTTTAGATTTAAAGTTTGCCCCCACTGACAGTTTCCAGACTGAAGAATGAAGACTTATCCAGATGCGGGATTATCTTTAAAGATTCGATTCGTATAGTTTATGGATGACCTTTTGGCTGGATACAGCACCTACTTGATTAATTATCTTTATTAGAATCAATTTCGATAATCAAATCTTTTGGAAGGCGAGCAAACTTAAAAGGTTATACTTATGGAAACTAAGATCCTAATTGTATGGGCAAACAGGATTGACGGGCTTTCATCACAACTCATCTAACGACTCAAGATTTCCTTGATTAATTCTGTCCAACGGGTAGATTGGAAGAATTCATTTGGAAAGTGCCAACGATCATGAACGTATGAAGGAGTATATAAGGTGGACTCGCTAGTTGCTCGAAAGCGTGTGAAATAAATATTTCAAAGTCTGAAGCTTTCTAGTTCCTTGCTTTTTCATTCACCGAGCTCAAAGTTGTATACAAAAGAGAGAAACTCTTAGTGAGACTTTGTAAGAGACCAATATAAACTCTTCACTAAGAAGTCTAAGATCACAAGTTATAAAATCTCTTTTGATTCATAGTGAAATCCAGCTAGTAGGCTGTCAGCGCAATTCCAAGTCAGCAATTCCATCCATATATTTGATGGAAGGACTAACTTAAGCAAAAAAATATAGTTCAAGGACAAAAGGAAAAAAGAGTTTAAGATTGCAAAATTATATAGTTAAATCCTTAAACCATTCATCACCAAAAAATTTGTCATAATATTCTTTTTTTAATAAATAATTTAGAGTATTTATTGATACCAAATAAGCACAAGGGAGCTAATCCCTGTCATAAGCCGTACATTATTAATGGGTATATGTAACTGTGGAAAAAGTCTTGGAACAAACATTTTCCAAGAAGAACTTTGCTTTTGCTATTGCGTCATTGACAATAACTAGAACATAGGGAAAAGTACAAAAAAAGTCATAAACCTATTGTTCTTGTGTTAATTCAATCGTAATCCTTTCAATTGTAGTCCATTTGGCCAATTTTGGGTAGACAATATTTGACATGAATGCTAGCCGTTTCACATGACACGATTGATGCTAACAAGAACAAATTCTACAACTTTTAAATATTATTTGTGATTTTCTTTTTCTCTTCTCCTTTCTTACTTTGTTTCTTTTTACAACTTTGGGCCAGTGGGGTTGCAACCAACTATCATTGGGCATAGGTGAGGACACCCTCGCCCAGATCCAAGAGAGGGCCAACACCCTCGCTTGTTGATCGGCGAGGGCCACAACACCCTTGCCGACCAACATGTGAGGGTTGCAACTATTGCTTGGATTTGGGCGAGAAGGTGGAGGCCCTCACCTAGACCTTGTTGGCCCATAGTTGGGAAAAAAGAAAGAAAAAAAGAAAGAAATTAAATAAGAAAAAGAAAATAAAAACATCTAAAATATCAGAAAAATTGAAAAAATTTAAAGATTGTCCACATCAGTGTTGACCATGTCATGTAAGATGATCGATCTTCATATTAGCGATTTTCCATCAAAATTGATTAGATGAAATGAATTGGGAAATCATCATAAAAATTTAGTTATCTATTGGTATGATTGTATAAAAAAAAAAGAAATTGATATATTTAAAATGTTTACGATTTAATCAGCACAAAAGCAATAGGTGTAGAATTTTTTTGGTACTTTTCCCTTGGAGCACTTCATAGATGTAGTACAACTGTGACTAAGGTATCGTCGCTTTTTCTGCATCAAAAGCTTGTCTAAGAGTCTAGTTAAAGTTGGAAACGAATTAACTCTGTTCCGTGTCCTTTTCCCCTTCTCCTTTTTTTTTTTTTTTTTTGGGGTGTTACTAGAAACGGTCAGACCTTTTGCGTGCAAAGATAATAATGCTTCATGGAAGGTTAAAGAATATCAGATCTTTCTTTTCATGGTTTGCATGGTTCCTCACTGTATAGTCTGGGACGCAAACCGGACTTCTCCAACAACGGCAAGAAGGAGGAACGAATTCTCGATCTCGAATCTTAGGTCAGCCTTCATAATTTTTATCTCTTTACATCTTGCAACTCGGTGCTTCTTGTGCAGACAAAAAGCATCATGCTGCAATTATCTTCAAATCAAACAGTACAAGAACTATGTCTGATTGCCAGTATAATAGCTGAGAAATAGAAGGTTAGATTATGCGTGTTCTGGTAACATTTTTGGGAGTTACGATCTCCTATTGCGACATAATTTTGACTGTAGATGACTTTGTTGCACCGCAGTGAGAGCTCTAGGTACTTGACAATTTTTCATTATTCCCTTCTCAAGCTTTGCAGATTCTTCAAATAATTTCTTGGCTAGCTGAGGCACAAGGCTTCCTTAAACTGAACGACTTTTCCGATTCGCCCAAAGTTGCCTGGCAGAAGCATAGCGGAGCGCCACAGGTTTAATCTTTCAAGAGCAAGGGTTTCTTCATGACAATCAAAATCAGATCACGTTATTCTGTCAATGTAGCCCTTTGTGCCATTTCCAATCCATATTGATGCATTGCGAGCTGCAACATGTTTTCTGCTCTATCAGGAAAAAAAAAAAAAAACATCATTATCATGTTATTTTAGAATAACTGTTCAAAAAGTCGAAACATATTGTATGACAGTTAATTCAGTCATAAACCTTTTCATTATGCCAATTTAATTCTAAACCTTTTTTTGTGTGAATTTGGTCCTAAATCTTTTGAAAATTCACCAATTTAATTCTATACTTCATATTTGGATATTTGCCTAGAAAAATTATGTTGACAAATAGTCAAAAGGTTTAGGACTAAATTTGCAAATCATCAAAAGGTTTATAATTAAATTGATAGATTATCAAAAGGCTAAGATTAAATTAGCACAATTAAAAAAAATTAGGATTGAATTGCGTTATTTACAATAAGTTTAGGACTTTTTTGACAATTTTATCTTAATTTTGGCTTTGTTATCCTTTTTCATGTGTCTCGAGTCCCATTAAATGGAAGAAAAGAATATATGCTTAATTCATTCTTAAATCACTGCGACATGTCATTCATGTCGATGGAATTATGCCCAAACGTACCTGTTCACTCTTTCTAGTTTCATGGGTTGTAATATTTGTCTCTCGCTTGTTTAGATATGAGTCAGACTGTCAAGGAAGTTGCGATTACCATAAAGAGGAAGATGAACAACTTGCCTGGCGTGTCCACCGAGTGTTGCATCTATCGAGTGCCTGACAAGTTGCGCAGAGCAAACGCAGAGGCCTACACCCCTCAAGTCATCTCCATTGGGCCGTTCCACCATGATAAAAAAGAGCTTCAGTTGACGGAGGAGATCAAACTGAGGTACCTGACAGGCTTCCTCCACCGTAGCAAGGCCGACCTCCCAGCTTGCACCAGAATGATCAGCGAATTGGAAGACCGCATTCGGCAATGCTACCAAGAAAAGCTCACCCAAGGCAGCTATGAGCTCGTAGAAATGATCTTAGTGGACGCAGTTTTTTTAGTTGAGCTGTTCATAAGGAACTATAACTGGAACATTGGCCCCGGCGGCCGAGACCTGAACGATGAGATATTCAGCAAGCAGTGGATGAGCGACGCCGTATTCCACGATCTCCTGCTGCTGGAAAATCAAGTACCGTTATTTGTCCTTGAGAATCTCTATAATCTCACCAAATTGAGTACCACTATCACATTCTTCAAGCTTAGCTACGAGTACTTCAAAGACGTCCTGCACGGGCACGAGCTTGCAAGCACGGGAGTTCAAGTGAATCACCTGGTGGACTACGTGCGAGCCCTGCAACTGCCCATGTTCCTGCGGCACGCACCGTCCAAACAGGGCAAGAAAACTCGGAGGGTAAAGGAGCTGCAAGAGGCCGGCATCACGTTCAAACGGGGCAAGGAAACCTCCATGCTTGATGTCATCTTCAAGGACGGAACCCTCAAGATGCCGCACGTGGTTGTGCACGAGTGGACCGAGGTGTACCTCAGGAACATGATTGCGTACGAGCAGTGCCATCACGAACACAAGTACATCAACAGCTACGCCATCCTCATGGATAGCCTCATTGGCACGCCCGATGACGTCGACATTCTAATCAGCGCCGGAATTTTGGAAAATCAGCTCTGCAGCGCGGACGGCGTGGCTAGGATCGCTAGTATCATCAAAGGCATTCACAAGGAGACCCTAAGGGACTCCAGCGAGTTCTACTACTCAAGCCTGTGCGAGAGGCTGAATGCATACAGCCGGACCAAGTGGCACCAGTGGAAGGCCAACTGGTACCGGTGGAGGGTCATCCTCAACCGGGACTACTTCAGCAACCCGTGGTCTGGGATCTCCGTGGTCGCTGCCATGGTGCTGCTTATTCTCGCCTCGGTGCAAACTGCGTATTCCATTTTGCAATTTTACGCGGGCGATGGCCAAAGATTGTTCCCAGGGCGCAAGTGAGGACATAAAAGGCATTACTAGAACCAAGGAAGTCCCAAACTAGACTTCCGTATCCTAAACACACTTGTCAATCGCCCCATCATTTATGAAATGACGTAAAGATGAAGCCCAATATAACGGTTGAGAAATAATAAGGCGGAAGAGAGAATTGAGGAATTTTTGTATATTTCGATAGATACAGAAAATAGTATATGGTGCCTATTTATAGCCTTTATTAAATAAATATATATGATAATAAGATGAATATAACATCAAATTTAATTCATCAAGTATATGTACCATCAAAAGAGATATATGCATAATTCTGAGAAATATGCAATATCATAATATCACTAACATCCCCTTAAACTCAAGTTGCATAGAAAATGTTAAGTTGAGTTTGAATACAAGTCTAAACAACTGAGATGTGGTGGATTATGCAGCGTTTGGCGGTTGTTCGTGGTAAAACTTCCAGCTAAGATGTGGTGGATTACGCAGCGTTCAATGGCTGTTCATGGTGAAACTTCCGGATCTAGTTGGTTTGAGGGTAACAAGTTTGGTTGTGGTGTTGGCTTCTCGAAATGACTTGCGAAAGGTCAAGAATCGGAGGGGAAATAACAAGTGGTTGATGTGGCTGGCTACAGTAATTGCGATGTAGCCTATACAACTGGCTTTGTAGTATCAAGCAGCTTGTATGGCTAACTTGGGAAAATAGTTACTGAGCAATGCGACCTATGAAGTTGGCATCAATAAGTTTGATTGTGATGTTGGCTTCTTGAAATGACTCGGGAAACGTCCAACATCAGAGGGAAACAGCAAGCAGACGATGTGGCTGGCTTGCAAAGTTGTAATTGAGCAATACAGCCTATATGACTATCATTGTAGTATCAAGCGGCTTATATAGCTAGTTTGGGAAATAGTTATTGAGTGATGCAGCCTATGCGGTTGACATCGAAAGAAAGCCACTCCCGTGAAAATGACTTGTTTGGGCGATGCGACTAGTGCAGTTAGCGTCGAAACATGACTATTGTGGAGTGAATTCAATTAAGTGCTTCCTTATATAAGACTTGTGCATATAAAGTGAACTCTGTTGAGCGATGAGAATGGATTTATTTGGATATGCACCGAGGTGCTCCAGGAGTATGGGTGTAAATTACTACACTAGGGTTGGCTTAGGAAAAGAGGCTTTGATACCAAGTTAAGAATAAATATGCGGGAAAAGAGGATTGGGAAATTTATGTATAATTCGATATCTATAGAAAAGAGTACATGAGACTTATATATATATATTTTATTAGATGACTTTCTAAGGCAATAAGACAAATATAAAATCAAATATAATCAATCAAAGTTATGCACTATCAAAGAAAATATATGCATAATCTTGAGAGAAGTGCAAAATAAAGTAAATGTTCTGATATCGCTAACAATAACTATTGACTTGAGTTTCTCCGCTGCCAGAAAGGTTTACTATACACTAGAACTTGTTAACGCTCCCAAAAGTAACAGGCTGAAAGGGACGAGCGCAGAGACATAAGAATCAGAAGCAAACCTAAGAAAATGTCAGGTCATTGACCAGAGAAGCAGGATCACTGACGATCTAATGCAAGGAACAGAGAATGCAGATTCTGACCAAGAACAGTAAATACAAGAAATACCCGATCTTTCCAATAATGCTCGCAAGGAGCGATCGATCATCCGAAAGGAGGCTCCACCTCTAGAGTTCCCAACAATTTCACGGCGCCTTGGAACTAAATTCCAACAGCAATGTCGGGATCTAGACCGCTTAACTTCGAATTCCAAAGCAGGCGAACCTCCCGACGCGAGCAAAAGACACCCACCAGAAATGAAGACAGAGGGGAACAGTGGACTGAAAGAGACGAACCGCGCTGTCGGAGTCGTGGCGTATCCGGACCAGCTCGTTCCTCTTGTAAGATCCGGCCACCATCCCCACATTCGTTTCCATGTCCTCCCCTCGCTCGGGGACGATTTCGATCCTCGACTCGTGGTTCAAGATTCTGGGTCTCGGAGAAAGGAGATCAGCAGCGAGAGGTGTCACAGAGAGAGAGAGAGAGCGAATACTTGTTGAAGAAGGGAAGAGAGGTCAGTCGTTTCGGTACCAGCTACTGTTCATCAGTGCTTGTCTCCTCGTCATCTTAAGTTTTTGTTTTTGTTTCGCTTTGCTTTGCTTTTCTCATTTTCTTAAGAAAATTTAGGCGTCGGTGTTTTTCTTTTTTGACTTGGGGAGCAGGTAGCCGATAGTGGCGCTGGGGGTAAATGTTTCTCTCTATATTTGAACTCAATAAACGTAAATCTAACAAGATATTTTGAATTTAAGCAAGTCTCTAAAAAGTTTTATCTTGTATTTTGTCCAAATTTCGGGATCCTTGAGATGTAAAATAACAAGAGAGCATTCTCTCTCTTTAAGGAAGACATAAAATAACAAGAGACCATTCTCCCTCTTTAAGGAAGACAGAGACATGAAGATAATAAGGGTTGTGACACGTGCGGGAACCCACACATTAAAATAAGGAAGGCATTCTGACAGCTTGCTATCTTGTATATCAAACAGATAGGCGCAGGAAGCCATGGTAGGGATTAAACCTCCTGGTCTTGGCAAGAAGAACCTTTAACTAGACACCAAAGATCTAAGGCTAGCCCCTAGTTAACGTTTAAAAGAGGAAAGCCATGAAGTAGTCTAATGAAAGCTCTCTATTTTTCTCTTTCATGATTATTTGGCTCCCAACTAATTTTTTCGAATATGACAATTTGCGTGTCTTTATACATGTTGAATATTTTCGAGACACACAAATCTTTACTTATGGGATTCAATGGGAAGAAAACATAGATACAGTACCACCCGTGGTGGTGGCGTAGTGGTTGAGCTTCAGTTCCTTTCGGGAGAGGTCTGAAGTTCGAATTCCTGCGTCGTCTGTCTTATTGGAAAGGAACCCACGACTTGCCCGGGACAGAAAGGGTGGTGGTGACTCTTCTGCTCTTTCAGGGTTTACTTCGTCGCGAAGCAACGCACGGAGGTTCCCTGGGTACCCAAAAAAAAAAAAAAAAAAAAACATAGATACGGTGATTTGAATATACACTCTGAATGATGTTGTACTAAGCTAAATTTAAAAGTGTTGCTTTTTACTAGGCACGATGTTGCAAAACCTAGTAATTCATCGTACCTTTTCGAAAGTTCAATTTGATCCATTAGAAGCATGGATACTCATCTCTTAATTGTTTGAGTAAGGCATGAAACTACTTGTCAATTTTTGATAGATCCAAGATAGTATATATGTCAAAGGCTTGACGGTCGACAAGATTCCGGTGTTCTACTGGCATTTGCATAGAGAAGAGTGGAAAATCATTAAATATATTCTGCGTCTTACTCTAACAGTACGAGCCCGGAAAGATTCGGTAGGAGCCCTAAAAGATTTCTTTTAGCAAATAGAGGATTCTTAAAAGCTCTAATCATTGTCCGTTGAGTTATGAATGTTCCATTTTAGTCCAGTGAATTGCGAGTCTCTTGAAAAATGCTCTTAGGTTATAATCTCACCGTGGCGGTGCATGTTTAGTCACCAGAAAGTTGCACCCTAATCAAGAACGATTTTGACTTTAATCAAGAAATAAAACGTTGACAAAAATCCATTGGATAAGATATCAACCGGAAAACAGAAGAACTCCCTTATAAAAGTGTAAAGAAAAAAAAAGTACTAATCACCTTTGTAATAAAGCTTAGGAATGATGTCAAGCGAGTCCCAGAGCTTTTTTTGATTTTTGCAAGATTGAATACTTGGTCTTTTTCGATTTGGGCAATTTTAATCCCTCTGTAAGCTGGGTGGAGAGAATACTGACATAATAGCCAAATGGCCGTTAAGTGCTGATGTGGCAGTCATATGTCGCCAACGTGGTGCCTACGTGGCTTTTACAAATCTAGAAAATTAAGAATTATAACGTTGAGGTTTTTGAATGAAGAAAAATGATAATAAAAATAAAGAGAAGAGAAAGTCATATTGGGCTTGCCCCTACAAATAAAGAAGGGAAATTCCAAATAAAGGCTTAAAGTGCTCTCGTTTTCTTAAATTAGAGCTGAAGTGCTCTCATTTTCTCAAATAAGAGCTCTAAGTGGACATAATTGTTTCAATAAGGGCATAAAATGGCCATGGTTGTTTCAGACAAGGGCCTGACCTCGCCGATCGCCGATTGGCTAAATATTCCGACCGATCAAGGGCATTTTCGTCTCATTATAATTATAATTATAAATTATTTTTTATTCTTTTCTTCTCCTTTTTTTTTTCTTTTCGACGAGGTTCACCAACCCCTCGCCGGCCCTGGTTGCTAGTAAGAGTCGACGAGGGCTCGGCCACCTTTATCGGCCAACCTCGCCAATGGTCATGAGGCAGGTGGGCAAGGCCACCCTCGCCAAACCGGAGAAGACGTGGCTGGAAAAGACATAACGGCTAGGGTTGGCCTCACCTAAGGTTGATGAGGGCTCGGCAAGGGTGGCTTCACCCAAGGTGAGGGTCGCCTCTCCTAGGTGAGGCTGTCCCTCGCTAGTCATTGGCGAGTTGACCCTCGCCCAAATTTGTAAAAGAAGATTCTGAAAGCTGAACAGAAAAGGAAGAAGATTCAATCCAAAGAAACAAAGTTTTCAAAAGCAACAGACCAAGTCTGCTGAAGATGATGAATCAAACAAAGATATATCCTTTGAATGTAAGAAAAAGGAACATCAGACCCAACTGTCCTCTTCTAAGGAAGAAGAAAGGAAAAACTGAAAATATCGAAAAGCTCTCAAAGCAGAAACCAGGTGATACTTCTGTGCGAAGATAGTGATAATGATTATGCCAACATATGTCTAATGGTGATCGGATTCGAGAATCAAACTCTCGAGACGATTCAGATTCATAAAGTGAATTCGAGGTAAGTAACTTCAAAATCCCTATTAAAGTTTCAAAATACATTGATGAATTATGTTTTAGTCTTAAGACTTCTCTAAAAGAATTTCCGAACTCAAAAAGGAAAATTCTGCTTTAAAACAACAAGAGAATGTTTTGGAAGAAAAAGTGAAATGCTTAGACCAATGTTTCTTCTCTCAAAGAAAGTAAGATAATCTTTTAAAAGAAAATGCATTTTTGAAAATGACATTTCAAATATTTCCAAAAGATTTTCTCTAGAATCTGAAAAGCTGGAAAAAATACTTTATGTTCAAAGACCTTATTTCAATAAATCAGGTTTAGGAATGACCGCTGAAACTATTCCTTTAATAAATTTTCCTAAAGTAAAAGAAAGAATCAAACAAAGACCCTCAAGAAATGCTTACAAAAATCATTTTGAAAGGACCTTTGTAAGACCAAGAGGTCGCAATGCTCTTAGATGTTCAAAATGCAATAGTGCAGATCATTTTGAGAAAGAATGTCCTATGGTATGGAGACTGTCAATAAAGTGCGGGCAAAAACCGTATGTCAAACTAACTCGAAAGGACCCAAGAAAATATGGGTACCAAAGAAAGCTTGAGTCTCTTTTTAAATGCAAGTTACTATAAAGAAAAATGTGAAATGGTACCTGGATAGTGGATGCTCGAGACACATGACAGGAGATTCAAATTGCTTCATAAAGCTTATTCAAGCGAATGGTGGAAAAGTTTCTTTTGGAGGAAATAACAAATGAAGAATAGTTGGACTTGGAACTGAAGATTGGAAACCTCACAATAAACAATTTTTCTTTAGTTGAAGGACTCAACTACACCGCTCAGTGTCGGCCCAGATTTGTGATACCGGTTTCAAAATCTACTTTCAATAGGAATATGTTGGAACCAAAAAGACTCTACTCAGTGCTCGTTTATGGGTCGAAGACATGGAAATATCTACCTCTTGGATGTAAAACCAGATTAATCACAAGCTTGTTTAATCTCAATACAAGATGAAGCAAGTTTATGGCACAAAAAGCTTGGACACATCAATATGAAGCAGATAGCCAAAATTTCAGCAAAGAAGCTTGTTCGTGGTCTACCCAATTTATCATACCAAATGTCTGATCTATGTACGCCATGTATATTGGGAAAACAAGTAAGAAACTCCCTTAAACCAATAAATCAAGTTTCCACTAACCGTGTCCGGCAGCCTTCTGCATATGGATCTCTTTGGACCAACCGAACTCAAAGCATTGGAGGTAAGAAATATTGCCTAGTAATTGTGGATGACTACTCACGATTTACTTGGGTATATTTCCGGAAAGTAAGTCCGAAACTTTCTCTTACTTTGAAAATTTGCTAAAAAAGGTTCAAAACAAAAGGGATATGCTATTTCAAGTATTAGAACATATCATGGAGGTGAATTTGAAAATCAAGATTTTGCAAAATTTTGTGATAAATCTGTTTTTCAGCATATGTTCTCTTCTCCATATACTCCAGAGCAAAATTGAGTTGTGGAAAGAAAGAATAGATCGCTTTAAATGGCAAGAACTCTCTTAATTGAAAGCAACATCTCTTCACATTTTTGGGCTGAAGTCTTTACAGCATGTTACATTATTAATAGAGTTTTTCTAAGGCCTATTCTAGAAAACCCCTATGAATTATTCAAAGAAAAAGCCCATCGTTTCATATTTTCATGTATTCGGATGCAAATGTTTTATACTGAAAATGCAAATGATCGAGTTGGTAAGTTTGAAGAAAAGTCAGATGAAGGCATCTTCCTTGGATATTCAACCTCTAGCAAAGCGTACAGAGTCTACAACAAGAAAACTCAAACAGTGGAAGAATCAATGAATGTCAAATTCCAAGATTCTACACAAAATGAATCCATTCGGACACATTTCGAAGAGACCTGAACTGCCGAGACTCTACAAAGTCTAAATCTCAAGAAGCTCGGACTTTGAAGGAACACAGAAGTGACTGCCGAAGAATCAAGCGAAGAAAGTGATCATCAATCGACAAATTATCCAGCAATCGGAAGCATAAGTCTAGTCATCCCAAAGATCTTATCATTGGCGACATCAATGAAGCAAGGGCCAACCTTGCCAATGACCGTGAGGGCAACCTCCCTAAGGCCAAGGTTACCTCGCCGGCACTAGTTAGGGTGGCCCTCGCCCAACCCTTTTCAGCATTGCTAGTGGCCGGCCGGCCACTAATGAAGAAGAAAGAAAAACCTGAAAAAGGTTAAAAGGAAAGAAAAAAAGAAAAAGTTAACAAAAAGGTAAATGACTAAAATGCCCTTGACTAGCCAAAAAGTCAGGCTTTTATTTGAAATAGACATAATCACTCCAGGCCCTTCTTAAAAAATAAGATCCACTTTAGGTCCTTATTTGAAAAAATAATGGTACTTCAGACCCTTATTTGAAACAAAATCCATTTCAGACTCTTATTTGAAAAAAATAAATGCACTTCAGGTTCTTATTTGGAATTTTTCCAATAAAAAATGCTCAAGATGTCCCTCACCACCGGTGATGGTGGCTAGCCCCTTGCTAGCATCTAGATGCTCCCTTTCGTCGCTTGTAAACAACATAAGTAACGAAGAGAAACGGAGTGCGACGCATGCAATAGAGACATATAGAGTGTGAATGTGAGAAAGAGAGGCTTCGCCATGCAAGGCTGGGGCCCTAGTTGGCGTCTTTGCTAAGCTAGTAAGGGTGGCAAGCCCTTTGCAAACACTCATGAGGGTTGCCGCCTTCACCATCGTGTCCCGACCGATCGTCGAGGGCAAGACCTCTGTCTCTCTCCATAGGTATGTACCTTTATGTGATGTGTAGGGGCGACGCCACTATGGCTTGAGCTTGGCAAGGGTTTGGGCACCCTCGCCGATAACTGGTAGAAGAGTGACCACCCTCTCTTTGTTGAGACAAGCTGAAGAAGATTTTTTTCTCTATCTAAATTTTCAATTCTTTCCTTTCGGACTGCTTGACTTTATTTTTTAAATTCTTTAAATTTGTAAAGCTACGTAAACACCGTATTAGCAACATGTGGCTGCGATGTAAGCGCTTAACATCTAATTAATTGTCACATTGGCATTTCGTCCGAGCACCTAACAGAAGGATTAATAATATGCAAATTCAAAAAAGTTTAAGGATCGAATTGTCAAA
This sequence comes from Eucalyptus decipiens, assembly GCA_014182575.1. NCBI lineage: Eukaryota > Viridiplantae > Streptophyta > Magnoliopsida > Myrtales > Myrtaceae > Eucalyptus > Eucalyptus decipiens. The sequence continues at coordinate 22,738,782 of CM024611.1, read as the reverse complement.
AATAAATAAATAAAGACCTTAAAAAGTTGAAGGTTCCATGCCTTTAGCCTCGTTTCGTTCAGCTTTTCGAAGGGGCTTTGAAATCCTAAAGCCCATTGGGAAAAATATTAAGCATTTGGCAAGCATTTTCGGAAGCCCATTGGCCAAATATCGACATTGGGAAAGCTGAAAGCTCAAAACAGGTGAGCTTTTGGTATTTTTTTTTTTTTTTGGGTAAAAAGTGAGCTTTTGGTATTTGGGAAATGTAAGTCCACTTATACTGTTCACCCATTGACTTTTTTTCTTTGGGTTGACCATTCATCTTCCTCTTCCCCAGTAGCTGCCAGAGGCCGGCCACCGCCGCTTGATGGGTGGCGTGTCCCTGGCCATTGCTAGGGGTGATCGGGTCCAAGGTAAGTAGGGTTTAAACTTGGACCCTATACTCGACTCTATTATAACCAGTTCCCATTTTTTGGACCATGTACCCAACTCTATTTGTATTGGACCCTATACTGACCCACCCTGTTTTTCCGGTCTGGTTCCAAGGTCAACTTCGTTTCCATTGGAACCTATTTTGCAATCTCCCGATATCCTATACGACTTCGAATTTTATATTAATATACGAAAAATAATGTAACTTTGCTAATTTGTATGAAAACATTAAGCACTTGTAATAGATAAATACATGAACTTTTTCACTAAACGAAAAATTAAGGATCCATAGGGCTAATTATAATAAATAGGGAAAAAGCCATGAAAAACCCTGAACTTTGCCCAAAGTGACACATTTATCCAAAAAAAAATTTGTGACACAAAAAATCCTGAACTTTTGTTATGTGACACATTTACCAAAAATTATAGGGCATTTTGGTCTTTTCATTTTTTTAAATTTTTTTTCTTCTCTCTTCCCTGGCAGCGGAGGGAAGCCGATGTCCGGCCAAGGCTGCCCTCGCCGGCGTTGGGCTAGGGCGGCCCTCGCTAACGTCGAGCTAGGGCCGCCCTCGAATGCATCGGGCGAGGGTGTCCCTGCCATCCTCGCCCGTCGCCGGCAAGGGTGGCCCTCGCCTGTGTCAGGCGAGGATGTCCCTACCCTTGCTAGATCTGGCAAGGGCCGTCCTTGCCCGATGCTAGCGAGGGCTGCCCTTGCCTGTGTCAGGCGAGGGCGTCCCTGCCCTCGCCAGATCTGGCGAGGGTGTCCCTGCCCTCGCCAGCGTCGGCGAGGGCGACCCTTGTCGGACGCCGGCTTCCCTCCAACAGCTCCGCCATGGCCGACGAAGGGAAGAAGAAGAAAAAAGAAGAAGGAAAAAACAGAATAAAAAGACAAAAATGTCCTTAATGGGGTAAATGTGTCACAGTTTGAAAAGTTTGGGATTTTTCATCTCACAAAAAAAAGTTTGAGGTAAATGTGTCACTTTAGGCAAAGTTGATGGTTTTTCGTGGCTTTTTCCCTAATAAATAAAATCATAAAGCAAAGAATTAGCAACAAACATGGGTCTAATATTAGTCTTATTACTACAACTACTACATGAAGCTACTAATTTATGCAAGCATAACTCCTCTATAAAAGAGAAATTTGGCGAGCCAATCTAAATGGTACACAAGAATTTGGCGGCGACGAACACCGTCCATTCGTCGGACGGTGTGAGAGGGAGTCGATGAGGGAGGGAAGCAAGTGAGGAAGAGGAACGATGAAGGAGGAATGTCGTGTGTGTTTGAGAGAGCTAAGAGGAAAAACCCCGTGTGATTGCGAGAGTAAGAACATAAATAAGGGGGAAAATAGGGTTTTGGACCTATACTTACAAAACCGATTCCCAAACCAGTTCCAAAACCAGTTCGAGAACCGATTCTTGGGTGGGTAATCAATCAGACCCGGTTCCCGGACCGGTTTAAACCAATTCTAAATTTTGGGAACCGGTTCCTGGATTGGTTTCAATGAGAACCAGTTCCCAACCCTATTTTCTAGGTGGACCAGTCCGATTCCCAAGTATACCTGGTCCGGTTACACACCCCTAGCCATCGCTGCCTAGGTTCGCACGATCTAGGCAACCTTAGGTGGCATCGCCTGGGTTTGCGAGACCCAAGCGGCATCGCCCGGGTCGCATGACCTTAGGAGATGGCGCCTGGGTTCACGCCAGATTTGGCCGTCGGTAGTTGGTCGGTGGTGGAGCTTTATTGAATTTGATTTTAATTTTTTTAAAAAAATTAATAAAAGCCCTTTGCAAATGTAGGGTTTACCAAATGGTATTTACGCCAAAGTCACTTTCAAATGCACTTTAAAGTTACAATTTGCTAAATACTAAAACATTTTGAAAAACCCCTTTACCTCAAAGGTATTTATATTTTCCCAAAGTCACTTTCCCAAAATTGAACCAAACGGGCCTTTTGTCCTTGAAACTTGTTGCAATTGAAGTCGACACGCTGCTGGTGGGTTATATTTTTCGCTTTTTTAACAAATTCCAGGTGAAATAATGGGGTGGATTTCGCTCTTGGCTGTCAACTATACATTTAATTATAATAAGCAAACTAGTTACTTTAAGAAATTTTGCAAAAATATTTACACCCAGAAAAATTCCCTAATGCCATAACCAGAGCTACCTGAAAAATCTCGAGGATGTTTCCCGACCACGCCCCCCACCCAAAAAAAAAATTGATGAATGAACGGGGTGTAAAATAAAGCTTTTACTAGTGCCTAAGGAAGTCAGGAGAGAAAGATATTGCTTTTGTCTGAAGAGAGAGAAGTAGAAGGAATTCAAAAGACAATGGACGTGCTATTCATAATGTTAAGAGGTAGTTCAATCTTATTTAGTTTTATTTATTTATCGTTTTTTGCTGAACGAGGTAGTTTAATCTTACGAGGTCTTTGTTTCTTCCTGCCTTTAAAATAGAAATATAAAAATACCTTGGGCAGTAAATACATACATTTGACATGTTTAGGAAAAAAAAGAAGAAAGTTGCGAGATATGAATGTCATTTCAACTTTGAAAAAATTTACTTGTACAAATCCATCGTAACAATTAATTGAGGTATTAGAAGATTCCTAACTTAGTTACTAGAGATCACTAATTTAATTCTCGCCATTATGTACAAAGGTTCCGGATTTGGGCCTAGGTCAATGGCCTTGACTTTTCTAGAACATATAAATATTAAATTTCATCATTAGCTAATATTTAAAAGGGTAAATACCCTGAAAATCTCTAAATTTGTACATTTATGATTAATTGATCCCAAACTAATTTTTTGACCACAAAAAACCTTAAATTGGTACACCTGTGAAAATTAATCTCAAACTATTTTTTTGACCGTCAAAAACCCCAAATTGGTATACCATTGATAAATTTACCTCAAACTACCAAACTAGTATACTTGTAATAAATTTATCATCTATAAACTTCGGTCAAATTTTACTGTTAACTTTGCCGATGTGAATGACACATGGTGACATGTTATGGCCAACGTGAAAATTTATAGGGTCAATGCCACAAAAAATCCCAAATTTGTCACAAGTGTACCTTCAATTTATCACATAAGTATATTTAAAATTGTCACAAGTGTACTAGCTTGGGATTTTCGTAATATTCACCCTATGAATTTTAACATGGACTTGCCATGTCATTATGTGTCATCTAGATCAACAAATTTAACTTTTAAATTTGACAGAAACTTCTGGAGGGTAAATCTGTCACAAGTGTACCACTTTGAGATTTTTTGTGGTCAAAAAATTAGTTTGGAGTAAATTTATTATATATGCGTTAGTGTAGGGTGTTTGATGATCAAATAATTAATTTTTGGTAAATTTATCATAGGTGTGCCAATTTGGGGTTTTTTGTGGAAAAAAAATTAATTTAGGATAATTAGTCACACGTGTATCAACTTTGAGTTTTTCAAGGTATTAATACTAGTTAAAAATGTGAAAATTGTTGGTAGCAATCCCACAAAGGGCTTGAAAATAATAACAAAAAAAAAAAGCCCTAAATCTAGCATTTATGCCGATTCAATCATAAATATTTTTAATTATGCAAATTTAGTCCTAAAAATTTTAATGGTTTGTAATTTCTATCTTCAATCTTATGATGATTAGCAACTTTAATTCTTCTAGCCAATTCTAGCCCGAAGTTGCTAACATGATGGTCTTGTCAATACCAGCCATCCTACAAGGTACAGCCGACGCTGACATGAACAATTTTTTAAATTTTTAAATTTTATTTATTTATTACTATTTTTCTTTTTCCTTTTCTTGTTTTTCCTCATCCTAGGCCTTCCCTCACTTGGTCAAGGCATAGGCCCTCGCCCAGACCAGGAGTGGGTGTCACGACCTTCAACTAGACTAGGTGAGGGTTAGTCGGCAACCTCACCAACCCTTAGTTAGAAAAAAAAAAAAAAAAAAGAAAAAAAATCATAATTTTTTTTAGAGAACAACAATGCCGCTAGGACGGTCGGTATTGATTAGATCGTCACGTCAATGATTTTGGGCCTAGATTGATCAGAAATGCTTAATTGGCATATTGTCAAAATGTTTAGAACTAACTTATTAGGATTAAGTTTGCACAATTGAAAGGTTTAGGATTAAACTGACAAATTCTCAAAAGGTTTAAGACTAAATTGGCTAAATTGGCCAAATTAAAATATTTAGGACTGAATTGGCATAAGTATAATAAGTTTATGAATTTTTTTGGGAATATTCCCCATATATTGTTTTTTAAAAAGTAGCCAAGTCTTTATGTAAGTGCCCTAAGATTATCGAAAGAAATTAGTACGCATTTTCTACTTCTAGCTTTTGGGATTTTCATTCTTAACCAAGAGATGTAGCTAAAAGCAGGGTTAAGAACGAGAAGAGAAGATAACAAGTTTTTTATCGTCTAAGTCAAACTACAATGGTTCATCCATGTTCTATTGATTAAAACTCGTATGGGATAAAAGCATCATCAAGGAAAGTACCAAAAAAATCTTAAACATATTTTATCGATATCAATTCAGTCATAAATCTTTGAATTGCGCTAATTTAGTCTTAACTTTTTCACAATTTGCCAATCGAGTTGGCCAAAAATTGTTAATATGGACGCCAGCCGTTTTACGTGACACAGTTGACGTAGACAATTTTTATTAATTTTTTTAAAATAGTGAATGTTTAATTTAATTTTATTAATTGTTTCTTTTTTGTCTTTTTCCCTTTCATTTTGGCTATCAAAGGTTATGAAGGCCTTGGGCGAGGTAGCCCTTGCCCAAATCTAGTGAGGGCTGCAACCCTTGCCAACGGCCAATGAGGGCTTGCTAGCTCTCGTTAGCCAAAATAAAAGGAAAAAAATAAAAAGTAAAAAATAAAAATATATAAAATTTTATTAAAATATTTCCATGTGCTAATCATGTCACGTAAGATGGCTGGTGTTCACGCTGACAATATCTAGCCAAAATTAATTGGATAGAGTCAATTGGTAAAATATGAAAATGTTTATGTCAAAATTGGCTCAATTGAAAAGTTTAAGATTGAATTGGTATAAGTGCAATGGGTTTAGGATTTTTTTGATGTTTTTTCCAATCGTCAGCAGTCCTTTAATTTTTTTAGTCTTTGAACTTTGCTTATTTAGGTTCTTGAATTATATACTTATTTGTTCGATTTAATCCTTCCGTTAAAAATCGGTAATTTTGATCCGAAGGAAAGAGACAAGATGTCTTTGAACAGTGTGGTTTGCTCGAAGTGGCAGAGTTCGATGCCACGATGAAAAAATTAGTGGCATATTTGGAAGGGAAAATATCTAGCCAAAACACCCGAATGCCCTCACAGCCGTACCCCCCGCACGACGCCCGCCCTAAGTGTTCCTCTGAGGCGACCACAAAACCTGTCCAATCATGTCCTCGATCGCCCATCAGGCACGCCTCACCTCTCCTCATTACCATTTCCCACATGTCCTCTCATGCGCCGCCTCCATTGCCCCGTTATAATTATCCCTATGTTCCCTCTTAGAAATCAAATTCACGATCTCGACCTGTCCAGCTCTTGCTATAGCCTTCATCGTCTCTTAAGGCACCTCTCCGTCGCCTCGCGCCGCAGGATGGGATTACTCTCCGCACTAGACGAGCCATTGCAGTATCTGCTCGCTCGCAGAGATGAGTTCGTTGTTGATGATTACTTCGGCGTTAATATATCTGATCCTTATCACCGGTAATTAACGAATTCGCTAACTGAAATCGAGTCGCTAGACGTTTCCTTTTTGTCCCCGCAGTGTTTAGTTTGGTAATCGAATGGGCCCCTTGTTGTTGCTCGTCGAATGTTCAATGTGGACACTGAATTTTGAGTTTAACTAGTTGATTCTGAGATATGTTGACTTAACTAATTGATTCTGAGATATGTTGACTTGAAGGCTGGTGCTGGAATTTAATGATTCATAGGCTCAAGATGTCTAATCCTTATCACTGATGATTGATGGATCCTATACTCAAATCCTCTTGCTTGCTTGGAGCAATGTTGTTATTCGAAGTCCAAATGTTCTATGCCAATGGTAGAATTTGTATGGTAGACTTTGAGATATATGGTCCATATCGATAGTTGTTGATGAATTCTATCACGTCTCGAGGCTTCGACATGGGTGATGCTTATCGCTGCCAATTGATGGTGCTCTGATTGAATCTCATATGTTTTGTTGGTGGTTTCAAGTTTTGAAATAGAACAGAGCAGTGTTACTGCTTGTTGAATGATCAGTATAGCCTTGGCAGCTTAGGATTTGTATGTTCGGGGACCAATTTCTTTTTAGAAATAATCTTTTTCTATTTTTATTCTCTAAAATAATTTTTGAATAAAAAATGCGTTTGGTAATTACACAAAATTTCTATTCCTAGACTAAAAAAGAATAGGAATATATATTTGGTACGACCCACAAATTTTTTTGTAACATAAAATTTCTTTTAATTTTTTTAATAAATTTTTTAAAATTTTCTTTTTTCCCTTTTTTCCTCTTCTTGCTCCTCCTCTAGCCAGTGGTGGCGGTAGCATCCGGCGACCGGTGGCAGCAATGGCAGCGACCAGCGACTTGTAGCAACCGGCGACAAGCGGTGGGCGATTGACGACAGGGGGCGGTGGACGGCGGGCGGGGAGGAAGAAGAAGAAAATAAAGAAAATAACTTATTTTTAGAAATTATTTATGGGAACAAGAATCTATTTTTTTTTTTTTTTTTTACTTCTTGTTTCTGTTCCAAATCTATTTCCTCACTACTTTTCCATTTTGGGGAATAGAAAAATTAGTTAACATTATCAAACGAATTTCTATTCTTTTTTTTTTGGGTTCTGGAGAACAGAAGAATAGAAATTGGGAAAAAATAAGAATATTACTAAATGGAGCCTTGTTGGTCCTCGACCTTTTCACCGCCTTGCTGATCCTTATCGATAGACGTCATGTTTGAATGAACTACCATTGCGCCTTGTATTGACTTGGCTTTGATTCCGGGCTAGCTATTCTAATGTTCACTTATATGTGCAGTCTTAGGAATCCCTATCAGCCTTACTCACAACAACACAAGCAATTCTAGAGAGAAGCTCTCAGTTTGTGTTTATATCGCTTTTGTAATCCAAATAAGAGGATGAGAGTGCCAAACACCCCAAGTACTGAGTGGATACATAAATGTCAAAACTTTCAAAAAATACATGTAACTATTAAAATCGGAGAAAAAAAGGAGCACTTAAGTGTCAACGGCGAGAATTTTTGACAAAATCATTGACGTGGCATTTTCCGACGAGATTTTTAATTGATGTGGCAATTATTTTAAAAAAATTATCCACATGGTGATGATGTCATTAGATAAGTTTAAAAAGACTTTGTTTTTGTCTAAATTTATTTTTAATATAAATATTAATTAAATTAAATTTTGAAAAAAAAAATAAAAAAGGATCAGATTTGCGGCCGTAGAGGCCCTCACCACCGCCAAGGGCCTCCACGGCTCCAAATCTAATCCTTTTAAAAAAAATTAATTTAATTAATATTTATATTAAAAATAAAATTTAGGGGCACAAGGACATCGTTTTGGGATAAGGATGTTAGGTGGACATTATGGCAAGCCACATAGACCTGTTTTATTAACGCAATGTCATATTTTTGGCAATTCTTGTTGAAGTTGGCACTAAGTGTCCAATTTCAGAAAAAAAAAAAAAGTGACATTTAAGTGTATCTTTTGGAAGTTTTGGCACTTATGTATTCACCCGTACTAAGTTTTGACATTTGTGGTATACTTCTTTCAAGAGGAGGAGAGCCCTATTTATATGACCCCTATAATTGCAACCGCAGATCTACAATCCGATCAATGGTTGATAAAAAGCCTCTAAAATACAAGTGGATATATTCCTATATTGTCCCAAGATTACTCTAGAAGCGTTTCTTTGATTACCCTTGGAACAAGAGTCTCCGAAAAGGCTCTAGAAACAAGAAGATTCCAAAACATTAGGCCAATTTATGGGTTATCTTGACCTAGGTGCAAGAAAATCCTAGATACAGTTAGAATATAGAACATTGGACCAATTTATGGGTTATCTTTCTTAGATTTAGTTAAATAAGTCGGGTATGGGTTGGGAATGGGTCGGGTTGGGTTGGGTTGGATATATGTCAAGAATTTTGCATTACGATAAATGGGTCATAAATTGGTCAAATGGGTCGATTTATGTTAAAACATTTATGACTTGACCCAAACTCAACTTGACCCACCTGTTTGATAGGTCTACCCAAATGCACAAGTGCCTCATGTCAAGTCCCAAAAATCTCCCAAAAAGTTGCATGAGTGCCTTGGCTTACGATATTTAGACTGAATCTAGGTAAAAGCCAATTGATCAATGTCCGCCATCTCTTCTTGGCGAGCATGTAAATCAAATTGCGAATCGAGCCCTAAAACTAGTTAGTTCTAAACAAAACTCGCCACACCAACTACAAGGACTGCGTCCCTCGCCACAGACCTGTGAGAGGGCGTCCTTCAAATCTAAGGTGAGTACAAATGAAGTGGCATGATATGGGTATCCATGTGGTGAAGGACGTTGATGTGGTTCACGTCGGCATTTCTATCCACATATTTGACGGAAGGATTAATTTAGGGGTAAGAATAGTATAAGTGCTAGTACTTCCGTACGGCACTTATCAAAACTTTTTTTTTTGCTCACTTGAGTGTCACAAATTTGAAATATCGATCACTTAAGTGCCACTTCCAATTTCCCACACTAGTAGTCTAACGCAACCGCTGGAAAATATTATTTTAATATTTATAATTATTATTTTTGAATACTTTATTTTTATTTTTTTGCTTTTCTTTTTTTTTCTTTAGGGGTCATTAGCAACCCTTGCTAGCCGCGAAATCCTCAACCAATCTAGGTGAGGGTCGCCTTGCCCTTGGCCGCAAAGGCCTTGGGTGAGGCCGTTGAGACCTCGCCAGTGGTTGGCAAGGGCCCTCACTGCCTCACTCTTGCCGCAAAGGCCTTGGGCAATGGCGCGGGGCCTTGCTGGTAGTGGGTGAGGCTGCGAGGACCCTTGACCATGGCCACCGAAAGCTAGCAAGGCCCCTCGCAGCCTCACCAGCAGCCGGTAAGGCCCCAACCTTGGCCGAGGGTCGACGATGACCTTGGCCGGCCCTAAAGAAAAAAAAAAAAAAATTCAAAAAATTCAAAAAAAAAAAAAAAAAATCCATGTATGACGTTTGCAGAAAGTCGCACTTAAGTGAGCGATTTTACTTCGATATGGCACTTAAATGAGCAAAAGCAAAGTTTTGGCTCTTAATTAAGCGTCATATAAAAGTTTTGACACTCCTACTAGTCTTATCCCGACTAACTTAAGGAAAAAAATAGTTCAAGGATTCAATTAGAAAAAAAGAAGAAAGAGATTAAGGATTAGATTAAATGAATTGCAATAGTATATAGTTATAGTCTTAAACCATTTATTGCCGAAAAAATTGTCATAATGTTCTTCTTTATAAATAATTTAGAGTATTTATTGATACGAAATAAGGACAGGGCAGCTAATCGCTGTCATAAGCCTTACATTATTAATATGGGTATATGTAACCGTGGAAAAAGTCTAAGAACAAGCATTATCAAAGAAGAACTTTGCTTTTGCTGTTGCGTCATTGAGAATAACTATAATACAGGAAAAAAATACAAAAAAAGTCATAAATCTATTGTTCTTATGCCAATTCAGTCCTAAATCTTTTAATTGTAATATGTTGGTCGTTCTACGTGGTATGACTGATGCTAATGAGAACAAAATTTACAATTTCTAAAATTTTTTTTATGAATTATTTATTTATTTTTTCTTATCTTTTTTCTTTTCTTATTTTTTTTTTCTTTTACAACTTTGGGCTAGTGAAGTTGCAGCCAACTATTGCCAGGCACAGGTGAGGACACCCTTGCCCAGATCTAGCCAACGGCCGACACCCTCGCTTGTTGGTTAGCAAGGGCATTGCAACCCTCTCTTGGATCTGGTCAAGAGGCAGAGGCCCTTGCCCAGACCTTGTCAGCCCACAATTGGAAAAATAAAAGAAAAATAAAAGAAAAATATAAATAAGAAAAATAAAATAAAATTAAAATTAAAAATAAAAAAATTATCCATATTAGTGTTGACCATGTTGCGTACGATGACCAGTATCTATGTTAGCGATTTCCTACCAAAATTGACCGGATGAACTACATTGACAAATTGTAAAAAGGTTTAGTTATCAATTAGTATGATTGTATGAATAAAAAAAAGAAATTAGTACGGCACAAATACCATACTTTTCGTTTAGAATACTTCATAGGTGCAGTGCAATTGTGACTAAAGTATTATCGTCTTTTTTGCATCAAAAGCTTCTCCAAGAGTCTAGATAAAGTTGGACCAAAAGGAGATCTTTTCGTCTTAATGGCAAGGAAACGACTTAACTCTGTTCTGTGTTGTTTTCCCCTTCTCCTGTTTCTTTGTGTCTGATAGTAATGGTCAGACCTTTTGTATGCACAAGATAGTAATGCTTCATGGAAGGTTAAAGAATATCAGATCTTTCTTTTCACGGTTTGCATGGTTCCTCAGTATATAGTCTGGGACTCAAACCGAACTTCTCCAACAACGGCAAGAAGGAAGAACGAATTCTCGATCTTGAATCTCAGGTAAGCCTTCATAATGTTTCTTTCTAACATCTTTCAACTCGGTGCGTCTGGTACAAGAACTATCTTGAATCTCAGATTATGCGTACTCCAGTAAGATTTTTGGGAGTTACGATCACCTATTATATGTGGCCACGTAATTTTAACAGCAAATTGACTTTGTTGCACGGCGGAGAGAGCTCTAGGAACTCGATGGATTTTCATTATTCCCTTCTCAAGCTTCGGGCGCACATGACAAAATTTTTGGAATATAAATCAATTTATATTCTATGGACGAGTTTCTAAGCAAAAGAAACACGTTTGATAACGATTTAAAATTTCTATTTCTAGAATAAAAATTTGTTTACTTTTGACCAAGAAATAGAAATTTTAAATCGTTATCATATTTCTAGAATAAAAATTCGTTTACTTTTGACCCAAAAAAAAAGAATAAAAATTCGTTTGGTAAAAGAATAAAATTTCTATTTCTAGGAGCGGCGATGACCGGTGTCCGGTGGCCGAAGTCCAACGTCCGGCAAGCGGCTGGAGTTTAGAGTCCTATGTCTAGCGTCCAGAGTTCGGAGTCTGACGTTCGACATTCGGCGTCCAACATCTAGAGTTCGGCGGTCGACAGCCAGCATCTGGCGTCCGACATGCTGGCGACCGACGTCCGACGTTTGGATTCCAGCATCCGATGTCTGGAGTCCAGTGGCTGGTGGCCGGCGGCTGGTGGCCAATGGCCATTGGTTGAAGTCTTGCGGCGGCCGAAATCCAACGGTCGGTGGCAAGTGGCGGGCAATTGGCAGCGAACGTTCGGTGGTTGGCAATGGGCCTCCGGCATCTAGTGATTGGCGATGAGTGGCCAACGACCAATGGGCATTCGGCATCTGATGGCTGATGGTCAACGACGAGCGGCTGGAGTACGGTGGTTGGCGATCGGTGGCAGGTGGTTGGTGGCGAGCGATTGGCGAGTGGCGGGCATCCAGCATCCCACGAGCGGCCGATGGGCGATGGGTAGTGACAAGAGTGAATGATGAGAAAATTTTTGATTTCTCACTTCTGTTTCAGAAATAGAAAAGCTAAAAATTTGAACTTCTGATTTCTACTTCAAATCTATTTCTGGAATAGAAATCTGTTTCAGAAATAAAAAAATTAAATTGCGTTACCAAATGGATTTCTGTTCCAAACCTATTTCAAGGAATAGAAAAACAGAGAAATCGAGAAATCGAGAAATAGAAATGTTGTCATGTGCCCTTCAGATACTTTCTAGATACTTTCTCAACTAGCCGAGGGACATGGCTTCCTGAAACTGAATGACTTTTCCAATTTGCCCATAGTCGACGGGCAGAAGCACAATGGAGCACCACAGGTTGAAATTTTCGAGAGCAGGGGTTTTCTTCATGATAATCAAAATCAAATCATGTTACTCTGTCAATGTAGCCCTTTGTGCCATTCCTAGAATAGAAAAATGCATTGAGAGCTGCGGCATCTTTTTTGTTTACTAGAAAATACATCATTGTCATGTTGTTTTCAAGATAATTGTCCAAAAAGTCTTAAACCTATTGTATGACAGCCACCGTCAGTATCAATTTAGTCATAAATCTTTTGACAGTTTGATAATTTAAACATAAACCTTTCTTTGTGTCAATTTGGTTCTAAACCTTTTGAAGATTTATTAATTTAGTTCTAAATCTACTATTTGGATATTTGGTCAGGAGGATTACATTAGCAAATCGTCAAAATATTTAGGATTAAATTAGCAAATCGTCACAAGGCTTATAATTAAATTGACACAATCGAAAGGTTTATGATTGAATTGACCTGTGTACAATAAATTTAGGACTTTTTGGATAAATTTTCCTTAATTTTGGCTATGTTATTCTTTATGACGTGTCTCTCGAGTCCTATTAAATGGGAAAAAAGCATATATGCTTTATTCATTCTTGTCATCAGGCGTCAAATCACCGTATGTCATTAATGTCAATGGAATTAATTTTCTTGGCTTGTAATCTTTTTCTTTCACTTGTTTAGAAATGAGTCAGGTTGTCAAGGAAGTTGCGGTTACCATAATGAAGAAGGTGAAGAGCTTGCCTATCGAGTCCACCGAGTGTTGCATCTATCGAGTGCCCGAGAAGTTGCGCAGAGCAAACGCAGAGGCCTACACACCTCAAGTCATCTCCATCGGGCCGCTCCACCGTGGTAAGGAAGAGCTTCAGTTGTCGGAGGAGATCAAACTGAAGTACTTGAAAGGGTTCCTTGGTCGCAGTAAGGCCGACCTCCCAGCTTGTAGCAGAATGATCACGGAATTTGAAGACCGCATTCGGCAATTCTACCAAGAAAATCTCACCCAAGGCAGCAAGGAACTCGTGGAAATTGTCTTAGTTGACGCGGTTTTTTTAGTTGAGCTGTTCATAAGGAACCATAACCGGAACCTTGACCCTGGGCACGGAAACCAGAACGACGAGATATTCAGCAAGCAGTGGATGAGCAACGCCGTATTCCACGACCTCCTGCTGCTGGAAAATCAAGTCCCGTTCTTTGTCCTCGAGAATCTCTATGAGCTCACCACATTGAGTGCCACTGTGAAATTCTTCAAGCTTAGCGTCCAGCACGGGCATGAGCTTGCAAGCACGACAGTTCAGGTGACGCACCTGGTGGACTACGTGCGAGCCCTGCAAGTGGCCTCGGTCCCGTGGCCCGGGACGATCGTACAGGGCAAGAAATTCAAGCTGACTCGGAGTGCAACGGAGCTGCAAGAGGCTGGCGTCAAGTTCAGAGGGGGCGAGGGAACCTCCTCCCCGCTCGATGTCCACTTCAAGCACGGGACCCTCGTGATGCAACCCGTGGTTGTGCATGAGTGGGAGAGGCTAGCCCAAGACCCCACCACTAGGGCCCCCCATTTAAGATGTGTTAGCAACGCAGAGATTCGAACTCGTTCCCTCGATGAGGTAGTAAAGCTCAAACCAACTGCGCTACCCACCGGTGGGTACTACTTGTCACTTTTTGATAGATCAAACTTTTAAAGAAATTGGTTGCCCCATAACTCCAAGATTGTATAAATGTAAAAGGCTTAGAATTGGATGAGATTCTGTCATTTTACTAGCATTTGTATAGAGAAGAGTATTAAGACATAAAATCGATTCTGTTTTATCCTCTAAAAGTTCTTTTGGCAAATAGAGGAGTCTTAAAAGTTCTAATAATTGTTGGTTGAGTTATGAATGTTTCATTTAAGTCCATTGGATTGCAAGTCTTTTGAAAAAGGCTCTTAGGTTATAATCTCACCGTCGGCGGTGCATGTTTAGTCCCCGGAAAGTTGCAATCTAATGAAGAACGATTTTTACTTTAATCAACAAATAAAACATTGACAAATGGATTGGATAAGAAATAACTGAAAAGAACTCCGTACTTACAGGAAGCGCAATGAAAAAATTAGTAACCACCTTTGTAATAAAGCGAAGGGATGATGTCGCGTGAGTCCTCGAGCATTCTCGATTCTTGCAAAATTGAATACTTAAAGCTTTTTTTTTTTTTTTATTTGTGCGATGATGGTCCCTCCGTAAGAGGGTTGGATAGAATGCTAACGTGATAGCCAAATGGCCATTAAGTGCCTATGTGGCAATCCCATGTCGCTAGCGCGGTGCCTACATGGCTTTTTATAAATTTAGAAAATTAAGAAAATAACGTTGAGCTGAGTGAAGAAGATTGAAGATAAAAATAAAGAGAAAACCGTATTCAGCTTGCCCCCATGAATAGAGAATGCTCATGGTGTTGCCAGGCACCAGCGACGGTGGCCAGACCCTCGCCGGCGTCTAGATGCTCGCTCTCGTGGCTTGTAAACACCACAAGCAACAAACAGAAATGGAGTGCAACAATAACAATAGAGACGGAGAAAGTGTGCGCGTGAGAAAGAGAGGCTGCGCTAGGTGAGGCTGTGGCCCTAGTCGTCGGTGTCCACTGGCCGATGGCCGCCCTCGTTGATGACTGGTAGAACAGTGATCACCCTCTCTTTGTTAAAGCAAGCTGAAAATGACTTTTCCTTATCTTAATTTTCAATTCTCTTCTATCAAAATCCTTTGACTTTGTTTTTTAAATTCTTTAAGTTCGTAGAGCCATGTAAGCATCGTGTTAGCAACATGAAGCCACCACGTAAGTGCTTAACAGCCATTTAATTGTCACATCAGCATTTTCATCCTAGCACCTAACAGGAGGATTAACAATGGGCAAATTCGAAAAAGTTCTTGAATTGTCAAAAAAAAAAAAAAAAAAAGAAGTAATTCAAAGGTGACATTGCACAAACCCAAAAATTTTAAGATCCCATGTCTTTATTCCTAAAACTTTTGCAATCAAAGTTCAGATGTTGCAGGGTACTGCCAGTAGCCTCTACTTGTTCCTATAATTGCTGTCGGTGGGCTCAATTTTCACTATTTAACAAATTCATGGTGGAATAATGTTGGAAGATATGATTATGTAATTTTGTATGATATTGAATCTAATTTATTTTAGGATTAGAAAGATAGGAAAAGATAAGAGAATTTTACTTTTCCTTTATTATTTCTTTCTTTGTAATTAAATACACGATACTGTACAGAAATTACATTCAATTGAATGAAGAAACAATTTCTTCCTTCTCGTCTCCGGTTCCTCACGAATCCAGTGGCTGCATCTTCTTTGCTACATCTCCTTTTGTGACATGGTATTAGAGCCATCTGTGGTTCTGAACTAATTTTTGCTTCCGCTCCGATTACCTCGCGAAGGAACTCCAAATTCCAGAGAAGTGTTGCCATAGGAATCAATCCTTTTGATTGCCTAATTGAGGAACCACATCTGCAAAAGAGTTACCGGAGGAATTAATTTTTTTCAACATGACAAAGCCGCAAGACCTTACCTCACCTCCAGTCGACCAATCTGCAACAAGAGCTTCACTGCAAGCCGAAGGAAATCATGGCTCATCCACTGTAATTCTTGCATCAGAACAACAGGAACAACAAATCCAAACCCACGCGCAATGGCAACAACAGGCTCAGGCTAATCTGGGGCAACCTTTTGCAGGCTACCCTTACCAATGAATGCCGTATCCATGGTTCCATGGGCCGATCCCCAATGCATCATCGCCTGGTTATCAAAGCAGCGCACGAGCCGATGGAAGTCTACCAACCGATGAAGGGGCAAATTCAACCATCGGCTCGGAGCAGACGGGCGGAGCGACTGGACCGGGTATGGGAACGAATTCCTACCCGGATTTTCACAATGCGAGTCACGGATTTGGGTTCAGCGGTCCGGGTCAGGGAACAAATCCCTACCCGAACCCTATGCCCAATTTCTTTCCATATCAAATCCTTGTTGCCAGTGGCCGGCCGGAACCCGGCGATCCTCTTTATACAACAAATGGCGACGGACCAGAGTTAAAGATCATCAATCAGCAGCTAATGGGTGCTAACAACTACTCGAGTTGGTCGCGTGAATTCTGGCGAGCACTAGTAACAAAGGATAAAGAGGTTTTTATCGACGGAACGTTCCCGACTCCGTCCGACGAGCGAAGGGCACAGCTTTGGAGGCGATGCAACCAGTTGGTCAGGACCTGGATTGGTAACTGCATCACACCCGAAGTCACGGCCGCGCTTCCCCCGACGGAGGATTCGAAGAAAATGTGGGAAAATATACAAGAGATGTTTGGAAAACTTGATCAAATTAAACTTTTCTCGCTTACCCAACAAATTTCAGATTTGAAACAGGGAAATATGACCGTTGCGACGGTATTCAACAAACTTTCGGCGTTGTCGAACGAATTGGAAGCAGTCGAAGAAAAGTTCGACTGGCTCGATTACATCTAGCAACAGTATAAGAAAATGTGAGAAAGAGAGAAGACGACGCGGTTTCTCCTCATCCTCAACGAAACATACCTGGCTTTCCGATCTCAAATACTCATCATGGAGCCCATGCCGAGTCTCGGCCGAATCTATCAACTCGCCATACAAGAGGAAAGCCAACAAAGATCGGCAGACCATGGCAAGGGAGGAGATGGAATCGCTCTAGCGGCAAGGAGCCAGATCCATCACTCGAAGAACACGGGGAGAGGAAGAGAAGCGGATCTAGGGTTAAGCGAAAACCCTAGATCGTTTATAAGGAAGACAGCGGACGGTGCAGATTATTTCCAGCAATCGGATGGCCACCATTTCTTCCTGGGAGCGACAGGATCCGACGGTCCGTGTGGCTTCAACGTTGCTGGATCAGACGGCTCCCGATCAGCGCACTTCCATGGGCCAGATGGGCTTATTTCGCGTGGAAATTTCTTCGCCAGATCAGATGGTTCGGGCCCCAAGCTCTTTAGCCCACGACCAGGCCTTCATTTGGTGCGAAAATTAATGGGCCAAAAGGGAAAGGTAAAATGTATTGTGATTACTGTAAATGACTGCACCATACAATTGAAAACTGCTGGAAATTACATGGAAAACCAGGAGAAAAAGAAAAAGGGAAATTTTCATCGGCTTTTCAGGTGTCGGGTCAATCCATGGGAAAGTCAATTACCCATGAGCAATATCACGAGCTGATGGAAGCGTTGAAGAAATTGGATGCTGCAGATAAAGGTGGCAGTTTCACAGGTGCGTCTTATTGTCTAATGAATTCAATATCAAAGAACGCAAGGATTATTGATTCGGGTGCTAGTGACCACATAGTCTGTGACAAAGCTTTCCTTTCCGATATTACTAAGCTGTCTTTCCCCACATCAATACAACTTCCTAATGGACACACCACTAGGGTCACCATGATCGGCATTGTGAAACTTAGCTCCTTTATTACCCTTCGAAATGTGCTTTATGTTCCTGATTTCCAATTCAATTTAATCTTAGTTGCCCGAGCTTGTCAAGAAAATTCATGTCAAATCCTTTTCCACTCTGATAAATGTTTCTTTCAGGCCCCTTCGACTGGCAAACTAATGGGCTTGGGTAGAGTCATTCAAGGATTATATTTTTGGATGGAATTTCCACATTCTTTTAATTTATCTCATGTTGAATCATTGTGTAATGCTACTACCAGTGATATGAATTTCCTTAATCATAAAAGATTAGGTCATAGTGCATCATTTCCTTGTCCTGAATGTCCCATTTGTCCCTTGGCAAAGCAAACACGTGCTCCGTTCCAAAATAGCACTTCCCGAGCAGATGACATTTTCTCTTTAATTCATGCTGATGTTTGGGGGCCTTATCACACCTTGAATCATGATGGGTCCCGATTCTTTCTTACAATCGTAGATGATTACTCTCGTGCAACTTGGATATTTCTCATGCAATCCAAAAATCAAGTCTTTTCTCACTTAAAGACTTTTCTTTCCTTATCCAAGACCCAATTTCGAAAAACAATTCGTTGAATACGCACCGATAATGGGATAGAATTTTTCAATGCTGAGTGTGCATCTTTATTTTCTCTATATGGAATCTTGCATGAGAG
Organism: Eucalyptus decipiens; assembly: GCA_014182575.1. NCBI lineage: Eukaryota > Viridiplantae > Streptophyta > Magnoliopsida > Myrtales > Myrtaceae > Eucalyptus > Eucalyptus decipiens. The sequence goes on along the minus strand of CM024611.1, from coordinate 22,720,283 downwards.
TTCCTGCACATATACACCACAGCAAAATGGAGTCGTTGAAAGAAAGCATCGTCATCTCTTAGAAGTAGCACGAGCACTTAAATTCCAAGCTTCCATTCCTGAAAATTTTTGGGGAGATTGTGTGGTCATAGCAGCATATCTAATCAATCGCATGCCATCACGCATTCTAAAAGGGAAGGCACCTTTCGAGTTATTATATGGGAGGAAACCGGTTCTGAGTCATCTCCGAGTTTTTGGGTGCTTATGCTATGTGACTACAATGGGACATAGAGATAAGATGGCACCTCATGCTAGACAATGCATATTCATGGGTTATCCAACATTGCAAAAGGGATATCAACTTTATGCACCATCTACAGGAGATTTCTTTGTAAGCAGGGATGTTGTCTTTCATGAGGATGTTTTTCCTTTTTCAAAATTTACTTCCTTATCTGAAGATGAGAAGACAGTACATAGGCAATTCTTATTGGAGGAGGATTTATCTTCCGGAGGAACGTTGATTATTAGTTCTCCTCCAAGACCAGCTGAAATCTCGTCTCCAATGCCTCCTGAAAATGCTATAGAAGAGCTAGCACCAGCAGAACCAGCACAGTTGGGGGATATTTCAGAAACCAGAATCACTGATGAGTCATCCTCAACACCACATGAACCACAGCGACGCTCAAGTCGAGCTACTCGTCCACCTACTTCGACGAAAGATTATGTATGTGGCTCTTCAAGATCATCAGGTACTCGTTATCCTATCTCGTCTTATATTTCCTTTGATCGGTTATCATCAGAACATCTCTATTGCATAAGCCGCATTTCTGAAGATCGAGAACCTTCTGGTTATAATGAGGCCAAAGATGATCATCGTTGGCAGAAGGCCATGGAATTAGAATTACATGCCTTGATGGAGAATTCATACTTGGGATGTTGTGTCTTTACCTGCTACTCGCAAACCAATTGGCTGTAAGTGGGTGTATAAGATTAAATACAGAGCAGATGGATCTGTAGAAAGATACAAAGCCCAGTTGGTAGCTAAAGGCTTCACACAACGAGAAGGTTTTGACTACCATGAAACCTTCTCGCCTTTGTCGTAAAGGATGTCACAGTTTGTGCCTTTCTATCATTGCTGCTTTTCGTGTCGGCCACTACATCAAATGGACGTCCATAATGCCTTCCTGCATGGTGACCTCGATGAGGAAATATATATGGAGCTTCCACCCGGATTACGGAGACAAGGGGAGTCGAAGGTATGTCGTCTCCGCAAATCTCTTTATGGATTAAAGCAAGCTTCTCGACAATGGTACACCAAGTTCACCAATGCACTTATGGCCGCTGGTTTCAAGCAGTCCAAGTACGACTATGCCTTATTCACCTGGACAAATTGGGATGTCATCTATTTATTTGATGATCTATGTTGATGACATACTTATCATGGGAAATGATGATTCTGCTATAAAGAAACTCAAAGAGTATTTGCATTCCACTTTTCATATCAAAGACTTAGGCCCACCTAAGTATTTTCTTGGAATTGAGATAGCTCGTTCAGATCAAGGGATCTCATTAAGTCAGCGGAAATTTGTAATGGAGATCATATCAGAGGCAGGACTATCAGGCTGTAGACCATTAGTTATCCCTATTGAGCAAAATGCCAAACTGACATCCATTGACTATGATAATGGCATATCTTCTACTTCTGATGATCCATTATTAAAAGATCCCTCAGGATATCAGAGGCTCGTAGGGAAACTAATATACCTCACCATGACTAGGCCAAACATTTGTTATGCAGTGCAGACTCTTAGTCAATTTATGCACAGTCCGAAGCAATCTCACATGAATGCAGCCTTGAAGATTGTGAGATACTTGAAGACATGTCCAGGCTTAGGAATACTTCTCTCTCGGAAGTGCTACATGGAAATGACAGCCTATTGCGATGCAAATTATGCCACATGTCCTATGAGCAGGAGGTCTATCACTAGTTTTTGCATCAAATTTGGGGAATCATTACTTTCCTGGAAGACAAAGAAACAATCTACTGTGTCCTTATCTTCAGCTGAAGCTGAATACCGATCTATGGCCAAGACTGTTTGTGAAGTAGTCTGGTTAAGGGGTCTTCTACTAAATCTCGGGGCACAAGTTAAAGGACCATCTTTACTCTTCTGTGACAACGATTCAGCACTCAAACTTGCAGCGAATCCTATACTGCATGAGAGGACAAAGCATATAGAAGTCGATTGTTATTTTACTCGAGAAAAGATTCAGGAAGGAATTGCCGAGACAAGGGGGATTAGAACTTCTGAGCAGCCAGCAGATATATTCACTAAGCCTCTTTGTCAAAGACAGCATACATATCTTCTGAACAAGCTAGGCATCTTGGACATATACAAGCCACCAGCTTGAGGGGGAGTGTTGGAAGATATGATTATGTAATTTTGTATGATATTGAATCTAATTTATTTTAGGATTAGAAAGATAGGAAAAGATAAGAGAATTTTACTTTTCCTTTATTATTTCTTTCTTTGTAATTAAATACACGATACTGTACATAAATTACATTCAATTGAATGAAGAAACAATTTCTTCCTTCTCGTCTCTGGTTCCTCACGAATCCAGTAGCTGCATCTTCTTTGCTACATCTCCTTTTGTGACAAATAACAGTGTGGATTTCGAATCTAATTATAATAAACAAACAAATTACTTATAGATTTTGCAAAAATGTTTACATCCAGAATGCCAGAACTAAAGTTACTGAAAAATCTCGACGATATTATTATTTTTTGCCAAAATTAATGAATGAACAGAGTGTTAAACGAAGCTTTTTCCAGTCTACAAGGGAATTAGGAGAGAAAAATTATATTGCTTTAGTTCGAAAAAGAGAAGTAACAGGGATGGAAAAACAATAGAAGTGCTCTTCATAACGTTAGAAAGTAGCTTAATCTTACTTTATTTATTTATTTATCATTTTTTGCTGAACGAGGTAGTTTGATTTTATGAAGTCTGGGTGTCTTCATGCTTTCGAAATAGAAAATAGAAAATCCTTTGGCAACAGCTGCATACATTTTACACGTTCATGAAAAAAGAAGAAAGTTATGAGGCGTCAATGTCTTTTCAACTTTGGAAAAATTACTTGTAAGAAACCGTTGGAACAATTATTGGAGGTCTGAGAAGATTTCTACCTTAGTTACTGGACATCAGTTATTTGATTCTCACCACTGCATACAAAGCGTAAGTGTCACGAGGGCTTGCATTGGGTTTGAAGAAGTAGCCAAGTTTTTGCATAGGTGCCCCAAGATTATCGAAAGAATATATCCTTACACACTTTTTGCTAGTTCTAACTTTTGGAATTTTCTTTCTTTACCAAGAGATGGAGCTAATGGCAGGGCTATGAACGAGAAGCGAGAATTTTTTTTTTTTTTTTTACTGTCTCAGTCAAATTTCATGTTCCATCCCTGTTCTATCTGACTCAAAATCCAAGGGATTAAAGCGTCAATAGTCCTGAACTTTTTCAATTTATTCAATCTAATCTCTAATTTATTTTTCTGTCCATTTAGGTTCTTATACTATAAGCTCTTTTGTTTGATTTAATCATTCCGTTGAAAAAATAACGAATATGATAATTTGACCGTTGAGTTGCCGTTAAGTGTCATTGTGGCATCATGTAGCAATTAAACGCTAAAAATTAAAACTGGACAAATATTTGTTAAATCTTCAATACACAAACATATCTGGAAAAACACAAATGAAAGACAAAATGGACAAGAAGGGATGGAAAGCTATTGCGGTGGCAGCACCACTCCCCAAGGGCGAGGAGTTTGAAAGCCACCGTTACCTCTGCCATTGCCATTGCCACTTTTTGGCGAAGACGATCCAACCTGATATGCCGCTTTCTTGGTGGAAAAGAAATGGCAGTGAAAGACAATAGCAAAGATGTCTCGCAAAACGGAGCCCCTACAACATTGTCATACATCTCCTCGTTAAGTTCATCAATAAAGCAAAGCCTAAGAACTCCAAATGCCGAAGTGGGCGTGACACAGTTAACCCAATCAATTACCAAATAAGGAATAAGAAGAAGAATACGAAGTATGTACATTATCAGGGCAAGCTGAGGGAGTCACATGCTAGTGTCATGGGCTGGCCAACCTAGCATGTATTATTTGTGCCGCCATAGAAAACTCTTTCCCAACTTAGCCTCACTCACAACAACACAAACAATTCTAGATAGAGAAACTTGGATAGAGAAGCTTTGAACTTGTGTTTATATTTCCGGATGATCCAAATGAGGGGACACCCCTTATTTATATAAGAAGTCTTCTAATTGCAATTGTAGATTTACAATCCAATCTAACCATGGAGATTAATAGAAAGTCTCTAGAATATAAGTGGATATTTTCTATATTGTCCCTAGGAATACTCTAGATTATCCTTGTGTACATTTCCCATATTACCATCATAACATTCTAGAGTCTCTTAGAATACCTTAGATACAAGAAGATTCTAGAACAGTTGTCACGCCCGAACCTCGAGCACGCGCACATCCCACCATGGTCAATAGAAATGCGACTTCCCAGGACATGTCGCCGACCCATTCATTTTATTAGACATGCGGAAGTGGATAAATAATCCCTAGACAAAACTCAAATGGGATAAAAAAGCAGGATCGCATTTTTTTTAAAACCAAACCACACTCCTTTTACACATCATACCAGATCATTTACAGTACTAGTCTATACTCACAAAACCACAAAAGTAGAAGGACTATAGTCCACTAAATAATCGGACCCTCAACTAAAGATCTTGGAGTCTCCTGGGGACTTGGACTTGGGTTCACCACTGCGCCATCAGGAGAGTCAACTGTACCCTCACCATAAGCAACCTCTGACACCAACGTAGGGACCTCAACATCCTGAAGAGGACCCTCCCTGGGTCCACTGTACCTGCTACGATACCACGCCCTGAATTGATGGGGGTACCCTTTGAGGTAGACCCACATCGACCTAGACGGTGGTCTTCACAAGTTCATAGATCCAGGCTCCTTGGCCCTCGAGAGTAGGGATATCGATGACCTGCTCATTAATACTCTTTGGCCGACCAAACTGTTCTGGAGGAATCACCATCTAAGGACCTGAAAATGATGAGCCCACGATAGAGTGAGACAATGTCTCAGCGAGTTCTACCCCTAAGACTCGATTAGAAAGAAAATACACTTAAGAGTGGCCTACCCACGCAATTCAGAGGGCTTACCTTGTCTCAATTCCTTCTTACACGTCAGTACATTTTATAATTCAACCAGTCGATTCTTCAATTCAATCAATCTATCGATTCATTTGGATAATCAATTCAATCGATGCTATCTACCATTCAATCCCATACTATCTATCATTTCATTACCGTCTAACAATTCATTCATCAATGACAACTGCTCACCAAAGCTGCAATATAAATAGACGGTAGCTCGCCAAAGATGTAATAGATAGATAGTAGCTCACCAAAGCTGATATATATCTATATAATAATTGCTCACCAAAGCTGATACATATATATATACTTGCTCGCTAAAGCTGTCGATTCAATACTAAACCAGAGAACTGGATATTCAATCCATTAAAATCCAATGATTCAAACTGGTCCTACAAACCACTGACGGTGCCAAAAGCCAACACCGGGTATTTTCAAGTTAAATACCAAAACTTGATCAATCTCACTCAATTTCTTAATTTAACAAACAATTAGCATAAACTAACCGCACTGCTGTGATTAGTGCAAAATTCTAATAACCGACCATCCCGGCATAATTTTCGAAAATATTAAATAATAAATTTTAATTCCATGCTCAATGTCGACTTCAAGGATGGGGCCCTCGTGATGCCGCACATGGTTGTGTACAAGTGGAGCAAGGCATACTTCAGGAACATGATGGCGTGCGAGCAGTGCCACCACGACAACAAGTACATCAGCAGCTACGCCATCCTCATGGATAGCCTCATCAACACGCCTGAAGACATCGACATTCTAATCAACTGCGGAATTGTGGAAAATCAACTCGTGAGCACAAACTGTTGGAGAAATCTTTATGGAATATTTTGAAGCTGACAAAACGTTTTTATCAGTTTAGTTTGAAGATTTGCAGACTCTACTATTCAAAGTCTGAAGACTTCCGGATTGCCAGACTCAAGACTTAAAGTCTATTCTCAGTGACAGTTTCTAATCCGTTGAAGAAAGGCTATCCAGAGCTGAGTGCTTCTTTGGGGTTTAGCCTTATTGACTGGAGAAGATCTCTTGGCTGGATATGACATAACGGATTCCTTTATTCGAATCAAGATTGATTAAGGATCTGATGATTGGCGAAGTATTCTTGGAAGGTTCTACTTATGGAAACCAAGATCCTGATTGTATGGGCGAGTAGGATTGATGGGCTATCGACATGTTCCTTTAATAGCTCGAATGATCTTCCTAATTGATTCTGTCCAACGGGAAGATTGAAGAATTCCTTTGGTAAGTGCCAACGGGTATGATAGCATAAAGGAGTATAAAAAGAAGACGTTCCAGTTATTCGAGGGTGTGTGCGATAGAAGAATTCCAAAGTCTGAAGCTCCTTGATTCGTAGTCAATTCATTTGCTGGGCGAAAACCTTGTACACAAAAGAGAGTTCATATTTTGAGATACCTTGAGGAAGTGTGGTAAAACATCCATACTGTGGAATCAAGGCAGAGCATTGTTGTAACATCTCTTTTGTTCATAGTGAAATCCAGCCAATAGGCTGTTAGTGCAGAATAGTGGACGTAGGCTTAGAATAAGCCGAACCACTATAAACCTCGTGTTGAATTTTCTCTTCCTACTCTCTGTTTTACTTTGATCATAGTCTGTTTCATTAACTAAAGGATGGCTTCCTTTCTATTGACTGCCTAGTATTGCTTTCATATCTCGAGAAATTATTTATTTACCTATTCAACCCCTTCTAGGTAACTATACTAGTTATATCAATTGGTATCAGAGCCTGTGTACTCACTTTGTTTGAAGTGTTTTACTTCAGAGTTAAAGATCCATGGCTAGTATGCTAGCTGTAGGGCAGGTGGAAGGGCAAAGTAATACCAGACCACCCTACTTTGATGGAAAGGATTACAACATCTGGAAAAACAAGATGAAAGCGTTCCTACGATCAAAGGATCCTCTGGAATGGGACGTTGTAGAAAAGGAATCACTCCTAAAGCTGCATCCTGTCTTAGAGAGGAAAAAAAGCTGTTGAGTCAAGAGAAATGACTCGGGAAGAGATAATCAAAAGACAAGCACTTGATGCAAAAGCAATTTATTCTTTATATTGTGCTTTGTCACCTATTGAATATAACATAATATCTTCTTGTGTTACAGCAAAAGAAGTCTGGGATAGATTACATATCACCTATGAAGGAACAGATCGAGTGAAGGAGACCAGAATCAATATTCTCCTCGGTCAATACGAAGCCTTCAAAATGAAATCAGGAGAATCTATAATTGACATGTTTAGCCCTTTTATAGATATCGTGAATGGTCTTGAGAATTAAGGTCAACCAATTTCTGATCCCATGAAGGTGAACAAGCTACTGCGAGGACTTTCTAAGGATTTGAATCATATAAAGACCTCAATAAGAGAGACACAAAGAATCATGCCACTATCTGTTGATGAGTTGGTCAGAACTCTTCAGTCTTATGAAGTGGAGCGAATCAATGAAGATGAAGATCCTAAAGATAAGAAATCCATTGCATTAAAATCGAATGATGATTATGATATTACAGATTCTGAAGACGATATGGACGATGAGGAGCTTGCTCTTATAATAACAAGATTCAGAAAGCTGAACAGAAAAGGAAGAAGATTCAATCCAAAGAAACAGAGCTTTCAAAAGCAACAGACTAGGTCTATTAATGATCATGAATCAAACAAAGATGTAGTCTGCTTTGAATGTAAAAAAAAGTGACACATCGACCCAACTTGTCCTCTTCCGAGAAAGAAGAAAGGAAAAGTTGAAAAGTATCGAAAGGCTCTCAAAGCGAAACACTGGGTGACACGAGTGTGAAGAAAGTGATGATGATTATGCCAATATATGTCTAATGGCACAATCAGATTCAGACTCAAACTCTGAAACAGACCCAGACTTAGACAGTGAATTTGAGGTAAGTAACTTTAAAATCCCTGTTAAAGTTTCTAAATACATTGATGAGTTGCGTTTTAGTCTTAAGACTTCTCTCAAAAGGATTTTCGAACTTGAAAAAGAAAACTCTACACTAAAACAACAGGAGAATGTTTTGAAAGAAAAGTTGGAATGTTTAGACATGAATGTTTCTACTTTTAAAGAAAGTGAAGACAATCTCTTAAAAGAAAATGCATTTTTTAAAAATGACTTATCAAATGTTTCAAAAAGATTTTCATTAGGATCTAAGAAACTTGAGAAAATTCTTTCAGTACAAAGACCTTATTTCAATAAATTTGGTTTAGGAATGACAGAAGAAACAATTCATTTAATTGATTTTCCTAAAGTAAAGGAAAGAATTAAGCAAAGACCTACAAGAGATGCTTACAAAAAACATTTCAAAAAGGTTTTTGTAAAACCAAGAGGTCGAATTGCTCTCGAATGTTCAAAGTGCAATAGTGCGAGATCATTTTGAAAAAGAATGTCCTATGGTCCGGAAACCTGTTAAGAAAGTATGGGCAAATATTGCATATCATACTAACACCAATGGACCCAAGAAAATATGGGTACTAAAGAAAGCTTGAGTCTCTTTTTTGAATGCTGGTCACTATCAAGAAAAAGGTAAAATGGTATCTGGATAGTGGATGCTCAAGACACATGACAGGAGATTCAAATTGCTTCATAAAGCTTGTTCAAGTAAATGGTGGAAAAGTCTCTTTTGGAGGAAACAACAAAGGAAGAATTGTGGGATTTGAAACTGTAAAGATTGGAAACCTCACAATAAACAACATTTCCCTAGTGAAAGGACTTAACTACAATCTGCTCAGTATCAGTCAGTTGTGTGATACTGGTTTCAAAATCAATTTTCAAGAAGGAATATGTTCGGGAACCAGTAAAGATTCTACTCAATCGTTTATGGGTCGAAGACATGGAAATATCTATCTCTTGGATGTGAAACTAGATGAATCACAATGTTTAATCTCAATTCAAGACGAAGCAAGCTTATGGCACAGAAAGCTTGGGCACATCAATATGAAGCAAATAGCCAAAATTTCAGCAAAGAAGCTTGTTCGTGATCTACCAAATTTATCTTACCAAAAGACTGATATTTGCACACCATGCGTATTGGGAAAGCAGGTAAGAAATTCTTTTAAAGCAATAAATCAAGTTTCCACTAATCGTGTACTGCAGCTTCTGCATATGGATCTCTTTGGACCAATCAGAACTCAAAGCATTGGAGGTAAGAAATATTGCCTAGTAATTATGGATGATTACTCTCGATTTACTTGGGTATATTTCCTAGCAAGTAAGTCCGAAACCTTCTCTTATTTTGAAAAGTTTGCTAAAAAGGTTCAAAATGAAAAAAAGAGTATACTATCTCAAGTATAAGAACAGACCATGGAGGTGAATTTGAAATCAAGATTTTACAAAATTCTGTGATGAATCTGGTTTTCAGCATGTGTTCTTCTCTCCATATATTCCAGAGCAAAATGGAGTTGTGGAAAGAAATAATAGATCTCTTCAAAAAATGGCTAGAACCCTTTTAATTGAAAGTAACATCTCTTCACGATTTTGGGCTGAAGCTGTTTCAACAGCATGTTAAATTATCAATAGAGTTTTTCTAAGGCCTATTCTGGAAAAAAAACTCCTATGAATTATTCAAAGGAAAGAAGCCTATTGTTTCATATTTTCATGTGTTCGGATGCAAATGCTTTATATTGAAAAATGCAAATGATCGAGTTGGTAAATTTGAAGAAAAATCAGACGAAGGAATCTTCCTTGGATATTCTACCTCAAGCAAAGCCTACAGAGTCTATAACAAGAAAAGTCAATCTGTGGAGGAATCAAAGAATGTCAAGAAGCTGAATGAATCTATTCAGACTCATCTTGAAGAATCTGAACCTGCTCCAGACTCTGCAAAGTCTAAATCTCAAGAAGCAGCTTAGACTCTGAAAGACCAGCAACAAACGATTATTGAAGATTCAAATGAAGAAAGTGATCATCAACCTGACGAATCAACCAGGAACTGGAAGCATAAGTCTAGTCATCCCAAAGATCTCATTATTGGCGACTTAATGAAGGAATTCGCACAAGATCCAAAAGGCGCAAAGAGTCTAGTGCTGTGGCTTTTATTTCTGAAGTAGAACCCAAAAGCATAGAAGAAGCTTTATATGATGAAAGCTGGATTGAAGCTATGCAAGAAGAACTCAAACAATTCAGCATTAATGATGTCTGGGAATTGACTCCTAAATCAAAAGGTAAATCTATTATTTGAGCTAAATGGGTTTTCAGGAACAAGATGAACGAGAAAGAAAAAATCGTAAGAAACAAAGTAAGACTCGTGGCCAAGGGATATACGCAAGAAGAGGGGATAGACTATGATGAGACTTATGCACCAGTAGCAAGGTTATAAGCAATTCGATTATTACTTGCTTTTACTTGCTATAAAAATTTCAAGTTATTCCAAATGGACGTCAAAAGTGCTTTCCTAAATAGATTTATCCATGAGGAAGTCTATGTGGAACAACCTCCTGGGTTTGAAGACCCAAAGAAGCCAGACTCAATATTCAGACTAAAAAAGGCTTTGTATGGTTTAAAGCAAGCACCTCGAGTTTGGTACGACATGCTAAGTAAGTTTTTAATACAAAATGGTTTTGTCAAAGGTAAAGTAGACACTACCTTGTTTATCAAAAGAGAAAGCAAAAGTTTTTTGCTTGTTCAAATATATGTTGATGATATTATTTTTGGATCCTTTAATGAAAGTATGTGCAAGAAATTCTCAAAGTCTATGTAGGATGAATTTGAAATGAGCATGATGGGAGAACTAACCTTCTTTCTTGGACTTCAAGTGAAACAATTGAAGGAAGGGACTTTTATTCATCAAGAAAAATATGCTAATGATCTTGTCAAGAAATTTGGATTGGAAAATTGCAAAAAGACTGATATACCAATGTCAAGTTCCTTGAAGATAGACAAAGATGAAGGAGGAAAGAAAGTTAACCGAAGCTATACGGGAGTATCATCGGTTCACTTCTTTATCTTACCGCTTCTAGACACGACATTTTGTTTAGTGTTTGCATTTGTGCTAGATTTCAAGCAGACCCTAAAGAATCTCATCTAAGTACTGCAAAGTGAATTATCAAATATATTGCTTCAACTTTAAGTATTGGCCTATGGTATCCCAAAAAGGGAGACTTTACTCTTCTTGGATATTCAGACATAGATCTAGCCGGTTGCAGAGTTGATAGAAAGAGCACCTCGGGTACCTATCAATTACTTGGAAACAGAACAGTATCTTGGTTTTCAAGAAAGCAAAGCACAGTAGCTCTTTCTACAGCAGAAGTAGAATATGTAGCTCTTGGAAGTTGTTGTTCACAAATTCTGTGGATAAAACAACAGTTAAGAGACTTTGGAATTAAAGATTCATGCATGGAGATTAATTGTGACAACACCAATGCAATCAATCTCACCAAAAATCCAATTCTTCACTCAAGAGCAAAGCATATAGAGATTCGACATCACTTCATTAGAGATCATGTTCAAAATGGAGAAGTTTCGATTCAATTTGTTGACACGAAGAACCAACCGGCGGATATATTTACAAAGCCTTTGGAGAAAAATCAATTTGAAATCATTCATTCCAGAATCAACATTTTGAAGCTTGAAGAAGTTAAAGTCTAGAGACTCTCAGACTCTCAGACTCTCAGAATAAGACTATCATGGGTCTTAACTGTAAGTTATTCTATTTCGTATTAAATCTCGAAAAGGTACGATTATTTATGCTATCTTAAATTTCCATGAAAAGTGCAATTTTACCTTTTCCAAAATTTTTTTTTTTATGTTAGTTATTTGTTTTTAGAAAAAGGCAGTTATCTTTAAAAAGGGCATCTTTTCACTTTCCTTTATGACGTTTGGCATTTCGACTGGGCTATGTACAGTCGGTTCCTCTCTGCATAACTCCAAAACCCTAAAAAGCATCGATCGTCCATTTCTGTCTTCCTTCCTTGTTTAATCTTCGAAAAAGTAGTCACTTTTCTTGGGAAAGTCAAGCAAAGAATCTTTCAAAGACAAAGAAAGATATCGTCTTCAAGAAAGTCTTCGAGGATTGCAAGCAGGGGACCACGGCGAATGAGTGAGGGGCCTACTCACTTCGATCTCACTAAGGAAGAGGAGTCACCATCTTAGCAACAGAGGCCGCAACATTCTCAACCGCGTCATTCCCCTCCATCTAGTCCACAGGGTGTGGGTCATCAACAAGAAGAAGAAATCATTGAAGACACCGATCCTGTAAGAATTCAAAAGCCCAACTTTATTTATAAGCTTTACCATGCTTTAAAGAGTATTGGTACTCCGTTGAACTACGTTGGTGCGTTCCTTAAGGACAAGGGATATGGGAATGAGTATATCTTTTTGCGAAAAATGGAAGATTTGGGAATTGCTCCTAGAGGGATGGCAGAAGAAGCCCTTGCAAATATCCCTAATGATCCGCGTGTTGGGGGATTTAATCCGACAGATGGAAATGATGATGATAAACTGTACGGCCAATTTCAACCGAGAATGGGTGTTGCAGCGGAAATTCGAGGGAAGAGGATAGATTTGTTTAGATCAAAGGAACAGAATGATCTATACTCCAATTTGTTGAAACATGGGGTGATAAACTTTAGAAGTGTGGATTTCAATTTCCTGGATGCTGTGAATGTGAACTTGAGGGAAAAGTTCAATTTTCTTCAGCTAGAACAGTTCTGTTCTGACACCACAGAGGGCTATGCTCAATTAACTGCTTATTTCTATTCAAATCTTAGTTTCTTGGATGCGAATAGAATATCTTTTAGTGTCCGAGATCAGGACTTTGTGGTTGATGTGGATATGCTGGTGGATGTGATTGGGGTTGAGAGAGGAAGGTATGAACCCATCAATGTCTCTATTGCTTGTGCAACATTTGAACTTGTTAAAGACAGAATGACAGAGGGAAGGATTTCCTATTCAAGGATGCGTGTGAACAACATTTTGCTTCACAAGATTGTGATCAATTGCCTTAGACCGAAATCAACTTCCAAGACTGATGTATCAAACTCAGAGGCAAAGTTGATGTACGCCATTAATACTGGGAAAAAGTTTTCTCTTCTTCACGCCATCCTGTTCCACATGTATAGAGCAATGGTGAAGGACAATGGACAACTTCCTTATCTAGGTCTAGTGTCAAAGATATTCAGACATTTGAATATTCAGCCTCCACAAATTCTCTGTGTTCAACCATGTGACAAAATGGTGGTAGGACTGAAAATGGTGTTGAAAATGCGTCAAAAAGAACTTGACAAGGCGTTGGAGAAGTTTAAGGAGAAAACCCCTGTCAAAACTCATCAAGTCTCTTCTGCAGCGAAAAGAAAAAGGAAGGGGCCAATGGTTGCTTCATCCAAAAAGAAAAGAGCTCTCATCATTGAGGATGAAGATGATGAGAATGACCTCACCATTTCTGCTATAGCTTTGAAGAAGCTAAGTCGTTCTGTTCCAGAATCAATGGAACGATAGGAGAAAGAAGCAGAGGAGAGAGAAAGACAGGAGAAAGAAGAAGAAAAAGAAGAAGAGAAAGTAGAAGAAGAGAAAGAAGAAGAAGAGAGAGAAGTAGAAGAGAGAGAAGAAGAAGAAGAAAGAGAAGTAGAGGAGCAAGAAGGAGAAGAAAAAGAAGAAGAGAAGAGAGAAGCTGAAGAAAAAGCAGAGGAGGAGAGGATTAAAGAAGAAAAAGAAGAGAGAGAGAGAATCAAGAGGAAGAAGAGCATGAAAAACACTCTTCTCCACCTGAAGCCATGGAAACAGGGGGAGATAAGGAGCAAAGAGGAACAACCTCCTATCCTGTTACCAGTGAAGGAGTCAGCCGTTCTCCAGCAGATCCAGAGGACATTTATGTCTCTCAATTTCCTGAAGAGGGTCATGATGCTTCATCCCAAATCTGCGTGATTATGCTGATATACCATCGTCTGCCTTTACTCCATCAGACCGTGCTGAAGCTAGTACGCAGATTGATAATACAGTAGATTTTCACAGAATTCTTGATGTTCTCTTGGAAATGCGAGGTCAGATATATGCTTTGAAGTGCGAGGTTAAGAACTTGAAGAATGCTAGACAAGTTTCTTCCGTTTCCCTATCTGATCAGATTCAAGCCATTTCTACTCAAATTCAAGCCAATGCTAAAGGAGAAGAAGTGGCTCATCTAAAGGAAGACTTGAAAATGCTGAAATGCATCGTTCAGTCTATGGGAGATTTCCAGCTTGTCCGTGTTCCCAAGCAAATTTGACTTCATTTTCATCTTAACCTTTTTTTATGATGACAAAAAGGGGGAGAGATGCAAGCTTTGAAACTTTGAACTTCTTTGAACTTAACTTGTTTAATTTTTAGTTTGTTTTGTGTGTCTGGATAATGACCGAATGAGGTGTGGATTTGGATTTGACTGCTGTTTTTATTAATTATTATTGATATCTTATGAATGGTTTTACATGCAAGACTAACCTATTTTATGTGGTTGCAGATTATAGTGTTATCATTAAGTCATTAATCTTTATGAGATATCCATATTGCTTGAGTAATGTTTTGCAGGTCAAAGTTATTCAAATTTGCAGGAAAGTTTTGTCACCATAAAAAATGGGGAGATTGTTGGAGAAATCTTTCTGAAATATTTTGAAGCTGACAAAACGTTTCTATCAATTTAGTATGAAGATTTGCAGACTCTACTATTCAAAGTTTAAAGACTTTCGGACTGCCAGACTCAAGACTTAAAGTCTATTCTCAGTGACAGTTTCTAATCCGTTGAAGAAAGGCTATCCAAAGCTGAGTGCTTCTTTGGGGTTTAGCCTTATCAACTAGAGAAGATCTCTTGGTTGGATATGACATAACGGATTCCTTTATTCGAATCAAAATTGATTAAGGATCCGATGATTGGCAAAGTATTCTTGGAAGGTTCTACTTATGGAAACCAAGATCTTGATTGTATGGGCGAGCAGGATTGATGGGCTATCGACATGTTCCTTTAATAGCTCGAATAATCTTCCTAATTGATTCTGTCCAACGGGAAGATTGGAAAAATTCCTTTGGTAAGTGCCAACGGGTATGATGGCATAAAGGAGTATAAAAGGAAGACGTTCCAGTTGTTCGAGGGTGTGCGCGATAGAAGAATTCCAAAGTCTGAAGCTCCTTGATTCGTAATCAATTCATTTGCTGAGCGAAAACCTTGTACACAAAAGAGAGTTCATATTTTGAGATACATTGAGGAAGTGTGGTAGAACATCCATATTGTGGAATCAAGGCAGAGCATTGCTGTAACATCTCTTTTGTTCATAGTGAAATCCAGCCAGTAGACTGTCAGTGCAGAAGAGTGGACGTAGGCTTGGAATAAACCAAACCACTATAAACCTCGTGTTGAATTTTCTCTTCCCTACTCTCTGTTTTACATTGATCATAGTCCGTTTCATTAACTAAAGGATAGCTTCCTTTCTATTGACTGCCTAGTTTTACTTTCATATATCGAGAAATTATTTATTTACCTATTCACCCCCTCTAAGTAACTATACTAGCTATATCACAAACGATGCAGCTCGTCTCTTCGTCAGCATGTACAAGGAGACCATGAGGGACTCCAGCAAGTTCGTCTACTCGAGCCAGTGCTAGAGCCTGAACGCGTACAACAGGATTAGGTGGCACCAGTGGAAGGCCATCCTCTACCGGGACTACTGTTACGAAATCGCACGTCGATTCCAGAAAAATAACGCTCGCAAACAATTCACCAAGCAAAATATAATAATAAAATAACAGAATCAGAAGAACACGCCAGAAAATTGGTTATTGAAGTTCACTCAAACCTGGGCTACGTCTCTGCACATAGGTACTCTGCAAATCCACTAGACTTCGAAAAAAGTTGGAATACAACGATGATCTTCTCTCAAGATCAGGGCACAAAGAGATTGAGAACCTTCATAAAGGAAAAAACTCACTTTTTTATTCTCTCTTTTTCTTGCCTCTGTATTTCCTTTTTTAGTGTCTTCACGGCTAGGGTCTTGCCATTGCTAATATAAAAGTATCACTTTTAATCTAAAAGAAAATCTAATAAAAAAGACCATAAAAAAAAAAACCCCTAAAAACAAATATTTAGCTTCATCTATAACAATCTTCCACTTGAAGACAAATTATACCCAAGCACCAAGCAACTTTGCATCCATCTTTTTGAAAAATAGTAGTTGAAAAACATTGTGCTTTTGTGATATTCCTCATCAATCAACATGGAGTAATACCAATGGTAGTAGTATAGAAAGTATGCTTCTCTCTATCTACTACCTTGGTCAACATGTTAGCTGGATTCTTCGAGCCATCAATCTTCTGTAGCTTTAACTCATTATCTTTCAATGATGACCTGATAAAGTGATAACGCTTCTTGATATGTCTAGTCCTTGAGTGATAAGCTGCATTCTTTGCTAAGTGCATTGCATTTTGACTATCACTCCTCAGTGTACTAAATGACTATTTTTGATATAGCTCCTCCATGTAATCTTGTAATCATATGATTTCCTTCGAGGCTTCTGTAATCGCCACATATTTTGCTTCTATCGTCAATAAAGCCACTACTTTTTGTAGTTGAGATACCCAACTCACTGTTGTACTTGCAACTGTAAAGACATATCCAGTGGTACTCTTACCACAATCTTGATCACCCGAATGATTTACATCTATATAATCCTGCAACTCTAAAGATGTGTCACCATAACAAAGTGAGTAATTGGAAGTACCTGCTAGATATCTCAATATCCATTTCACTGCATTCCAATGCTCTTTGCCTGGGTTTTGCATATATCGATTCATAACTCCCACTGCATGTGCAATGTCTGGTCTCATGCTCACCATGGCATACATCAAACTCCTAACTACTGATGCATATGCAACTACCGCCATCTCATCTTTCAAAACCTGAGTGCTCGGGCACATATCTTTTGAAAGTTTGAAGTGATTTGCTAAAGGAGTTACAATCGGTTTTACATTGTCCATGTTAAATCTTTTTAACACCTTGTTCACATAGTCTTCTTGCGACAACCATAATTTATTATTTTTCTTGTCCCTGATGATTTTCATGCCTAAAATATTCTTGGTCTCTCCCAAGTCTTTCATAGCAATCTGTGATGATAACATCTTCTTCACTTCTACGATTCTCTTCATATTAGAATTAGCCACAACATGTCATCCACATATAAAGAGAGATACATAATGTCATCATCATCATACTTGCGAAAATAAACACAATAATCAGACTCATAGTGTGCAAATCCTTTTTCTTTCATAAAACCATCAAATTTTAGGTACCATTACCGCGGACCTTGTTTCAAACCATACAAGCTTTTCTTCAAGCGACATACTATTTGCTCTTTACTTTTGATTTCAAAACCTTTAGGTTGTGCCATGTATAGTTTTTCATCTAAGTCACCATGTAAAAACGCTATTTTTACGTCAAACTACTCAAGATGAAGATCCTCCACTGCAACTATATTCAGCAGAACTCTAATTGATGTCATTTTCACTACAGGTGAAAATATTTTAGAGTAGTCAATCCCTTCTTTTTGAGAAAAGTCCTTGACTACAAGCCTCGCCTTATATCTAATACTACCATATGCTTCATTCTTAATCATATACACCAATTTGTTTAATAAAGCTTTTTTACCTGTGGGCAACTTGGTCAACTTCCAAGTTTTGTTCTGAAATAATGAGCTCATCTCATCTTTCATAGCACACTCCCACTGCAAGTGAGACGTGTCTGCCTTTGCCTCATCGTAAGTCTCCGGTTCCCCCGAATCTGTATATAAGACATGGCTCAAAACAGTATCAGCTGATGGATCAAAAATTATCATTGGCTTTCTCACACGTGTAGACCTTCTCAAGACAAGTACTTCAGGGTCATTAGTTTGCTTCAAATCACTGTGTTCCTCTTGAATTACCTCTTCACTGATAATAGGTTCATCTTGAACCTCTCTTTCAAGTGTACTTGTGGCATCCCGGAAATTCAAAGCCAAGCCTTAAGGTGTGTCAAATGTCTTTAATTAGGTGATAGAATTTTATGGCCTATGCTTTAGCCAATTAGTCTTTTAATTTGATGAATTGTGCTTGTGATTGTGGAAATTTAAATTTAATTTATGAATGCTTGGCCATGTGATTTGAATTTCAATAATTAAAAATATTCCAAGACTTTGGCCAAGATGGGAATTGGAATTTCAAAAATATTATAGAAGGAATTTCAAAAAAAAAAAAAAAAAAAAAAAAAAAAGGAGAAAAGGGCTAATTTTTGGAATGGGCCTTGAGCCCATTAGCCTCAAGCTTGGTGGGCCAAGCTAGTCGGCCCATTGGGCCCAAGAGGTGGCTGTCGACCAGCCAAGGGGGGGATGGCCGGATGGGCCTAAGCCCAAGCCCATTAAGCCCAAATTCAAATTTAAAAATAGAAATTACAAGTGGCAAATGGCAAGAACATGCATTGGCCATTGGATAGGTGAATAATCATTGCAAATGATGGCCTAAAGGGGGTATAAAAGGATGAGGAGAGAGAGTGGCCGGACCTTTGCTCCATTTTCGTCCAAGGTGAGAGAGAGAGAGAGAGAGAAATTGCAAGTGAGAGGGAGAGAAGCCGAGAGGAAGAAGGCGGAGCCGGAGGAGGGTGCTGTCCGTTCGCCGTCCCTACGCCGCCGTACGCCGCCGTGTGTTGCTATTTGTCCATCATAGAGGCAAGTGGGAGTTCATAACTTCTCTTGCATGTCTGTTTTGGTAGTTGCATGTCCGGTTTTGAGTGTTATGTGTGAGAAAAACCGAGCCAAGGAGGGTTTGTTTGCATGCCATGTAGCTGTTTCCGTTCGATTCATGGTGGACAGTATCTTATTCGAGCTTGCATGTGGGTTTGGAGTGTGATTTTGGCTTCGGTGTCTTCATGAAAGTTGAAGCTAACATCTTGAGGTATGACATACTAAAATTTCATGGAAAACGAAGGTGATATGAGGGGTCAAATTCCTTGTTATACGGAGGTTCTAGATCTGCGAATTTCCTACTGACCTCTTGATGATTTCTTGGTTGCATGTTGGTTTATGTTGGAAATATCACTTTGTTGTCTTCATGGAAGTTGTAGGTAACATCCTAAACTACAACATACTCAAATTTGAGGAGAAACAAATGAGTGTAGCCTAGTAAATCGTCTAGATCTTTGAGACGGATGGTTCTGTTGAAGTGAACCGAGACACCCGAGACTTCAAAGACTTAAAAGAGGATCATACTTTGGTTATTTAACTTAGATCTCTTCATGAAACTTGTAGAGGAGACATTGATGCATAACATACTCGAATTTTAGAAGAAACGAAAGAGATTTAATGGGTCGAATCTAAGTTTTTCGGTGATGTGTGTTCTGGACGAAACGGTGGGGGTTCCAGAAGCTTCATGGAGTTGTATAAATTAATCTATAAAGAATTTGGCTTAGTGTTCTTCATGAAAAAGGTACGAAAATGTGTTGGCTATCACCCTGTAAAATTTGAGAATTTTCGGAGGTCATATGAATATTTTAATTGAATTAATCCGAAAACTGTGCAATCTGGCCAATATCCGAATATTAAGTGTATTTGGTGGAAATTTGGGAAACTATGTGAAATGCAAATTTGGCCATGAAATTGTGTGAAATTGTGATTCTAATTAGTTGTTTAATGATTGTTTGATTTTCATGATTTTGGAAAATCATGAATATTAAAGATAATATTTATTTATGGAAATAAATAAATATAATAATAATATAATAATAATATAATAAAATAATAATAAAATAATAATAAAATAATAATAAAATAATAATAAAATAAAAGTGGATTGTTTTATCGGCCATGAGTTCTATTGAACTATGATACACTTTACATGACATTGATGCATGTATGATCGTGAATTATGATGCATTGTTATATGCCATTGATGTATGCATGATCGTGAACTATGATACACTTTGTTACATGACATTGATGCATGAATGATCATGAATTGTGATGCATGTGTGTGAACCATATGCCATGAAATAATGAGATGAAAAGAATGATAAAATGTGGAAGTGGTATGTGAGTAAGAGGATGTGGCGGAGGTTGATGTCGGTGGCCGAGTGGCGTAATTCCGAGAGATTCCCGGGAGTTTCGGGATGCCCGGAATGTGGGGGCCGGAAGTCCCACGTCGGAGGTTTCGCCCGAAGGGAGTGTGACTCGCGATGCCGGGATTAGGGTGCGAGATCCCGGTTAGAAGGGTAAAGACCGGAAGTCCCCGTCGGAGGTTTCGCCCGAAGGGAGGTTCCTCGTGATGCTAGTTGAGGTGCGAGATGCCCGGAATGTGGGGGCCGGAAGCCCGGTGGCCATGAGATGGCTGGGATACTGGGATCCCCTGTCGGAGGTTTCTCGCCCGAAGGGGAGGATGATGATGGTGGAATTGATGGCGAGAAAAGATAATGTGGGATCAATTGATAAATAAAAATGATTAATGATGATGTAATATGCATGGTGATGCATGGCCAATGATGATATGATGTGATATGCATGGTGATGCATGATTAATGATGATGTGATATGCATGGTGATGCATGGCCAATGATGATGTGATGTGATATGCATGGTGATGCATGATTAATGATGATGTGATAGGCATGGTGATGCATGGCCAATGATGATATGATGTGATATGCATGGTGATGCATGATTAATGATGATGTGATATGCATGGTGATGCATGGCCAATGATGATGTGATGTGATATGCATGGTGATGCATGATTAATGATGATGTGATATGCATGGTGATGCATGGCTAATGATGATATAATATGATATGCATGGTGATGCATGGTTTATGATGATGTGATAATGATATATAAGATGCCATGATGATGCCTGAATACGCTTGACATCAAAAAGGGTAAGAAATGCCTGCATTGTATGATGGTATGCATGGTGCACTGAGTTGTTATTGGATTTCCCTATCTGCTGAGTGGTTGTACTCACCCCTTTTGGGGATAACATTTCAGATTAGCACTATGCCGCCGCCTATTTGTTTCGCGTGGCGTGTTTTACGGTATTCCGTCGACGTCGAGGTGGAGATGGCGAGATAGGCGTCGCCCGGTACCCGGATTGACTTTTATCCGAGTACGATGCTTAGTTATGTATGACATCGGCCTGGCTGGGGGCCCGGTCATACAAGAGTTTTTGTCCGTGCACATACGACGGGATGGAGTGATGCGGGGGATGCTGCCGCCACCACCTGACGCACCGGGATGGGTGTGAGATCGCGCGCGAGGAGTAGGAGCTAGACCGCTTTTTGGTGTAGATAGTTGACGCTCGTGATGGGAGGGTTTTGTGCTCATACGATGTTAGAGGTCGGAGTTCCTTTTTGAGATTTTAGGAAGGACATGGCGAGTCCTTACCTTTTCTGTTTCTTTTGTACCGACCGAGGAAAAACCCCATCTCGCTATATGTATGCATGTAAGCCAAGCGTCAACACTGTTTATAAAATCGTGGTGTTTAGTTGGTGTGTATTTGTATCATGGGATTGGTAGGGAGATAGATGGTGATATTTATTTGCTTCCGCTATGAGTCGCGCATGGGACCGCTTTAAAAAAAAAAAAAAAAAAAAAAAAAATGTCTGTATTCGGCAAGGCTTAATTTAGCCAAGAGATAGAGATGATGAAAGATGTAACATCGGCACCGTTAACGACTGCGAAGGGTTCGGGGTGTTACGGTCGCCCCTTTTGGTATCGGAGCGAATGGTTATAAGTGGAGTGATAAGGAGCCTCATTTGGAATTGAGGAACATGATGACAATACACACCATAGGATGTAAATGAAATAATTGAATAACGGGTGATGAGTATTCACTCGTAGATCCCGATAGTTTGCCTTGAATTGCCGTAACATGTATATGTTACTTATGTGATAGTAGTAACTTGCTTTGAGTGGAGGCGGTAAGTCTCGGATTATTCTGAGGCAATGCTTGGAAATTGCGGGAGAGTTATGGTGCGAGCTGGAAGTGCTCATCCATCGAGGGCTGAAGCCTCGCCTGCAAGGGCTGAACCCGAATGGAAGATATCCTGAGGCATTAGCCAATATTGGAAATCGATGGAGAGGCGGCGCAAAGCAACAGCCGGAGCGGAACGCCGTACTCGGGGACTAGTGGAGCAGTTTTGAAGCTGAAGCCACTTAAGTTTAATGGAATGGGAAGTCCTGAGGAGGCAGAGCAATGGATTGATGGAATGGAACGAATTTTCCGGCTGTTAGACTGCACTAATGCTGAGAAAATAGTTTTAGCAGAGTATCAATTGGAGGGGAATGCGAAGTTTTGGTGGAGAGCTTCGAAGGACATCATCTTTCCACCAGGTGCGATGTTAATTGGGAGGAGTTTGTTAGGGCCTTTAATAGGAAGCATTTCTCGGCGTGCTAAGGATAGGAAGATTCGAGTTTGTTCAGCTAGAACAAAAGGGATTATTTGTAGATCGGTATGAGGCTAGATTTTCTGAATTGTCTAGATATGCTCCTAGATTGATTGAGGATCGGGAGGAGAAGGCTAAGAGATTTCTGAAAGGGCTGAGGACTGATATTAGGAAGCAACTGGTGCCTTTGAACATAAGAGATTATAATGAGATTTATGAAAGGGCGCAGTTAGTGGAGCAGGAGTTGTTGAGGGAAAGGTCGGAATTTAAGAAACCGATGAATTTTGGTGATGTGAAAAGGGAAAGAGACCTTATCCTGGTCAAGGTCGACTGGAATGTGAAGAAGAAGGGTAATTTTGGCAATTTTGGAGGAGCAAGGAGTGGTTTGAACATAGGGAAAGCACCCTATCGGCCGGACAACGAAATGTTTTGTTTGTGGACAAGTGGGACATCTTAGGAGGAATTGCCCGCGAGAGAGGTCGCAAGTGAGTGTTGGCTCAGTGCGACAGGGATATCAGAGTGCTGTTAGGTCAAACCCGCAGGGAAATCCTCAGAGACCACCTGCACAAGGAAGGGTGTATGCAATCACCCAGGAGGAAGCGGAAGCTTCCAAGAATGTTATCTCGGTACGATTCTTATTAATGGTGAAAAGGCATATGCATTGTTTGACACGGGTGCAACGCATTCGTTTGTGTCCGAAAGATATAGATGTTTGAAAAAGATAGAAGTTATGCCTCTTGAGACGCCTCTTTGTGTTTCCACGCCTCTAAAGGATATGGTATTGTCTACGTTTGGTGTGTGAAAATTGTAAGATATCCATGGGAGGAAAGAATATGGAAATAGACTTGGTTGTAATGGCTATGTATGATTTTGATGTTATTATAGGAATGGATTGGCTTCGTAAGTATCGGGCTAGAATGGATTGTTATAGAAAGGTGATTCAATTTGTTTTACCTGATCAGTCTAGCTGTGAATTTTTAGGAGGTCAAACCCATTTTCCTGTAGCGCTTATTTCGGCAATAGAAGCTTGTAAGTTACTTGACCAAGGATGTCAGGGGTACCTAGCCATAGTTAGAGATTGTGCTAGAGAGGAGTCAAATCTTGAGGAAGTTCATGTGGTTAATGAATTTCAAGATGTATTTCCTGAGGAATTGCTCGGATTGCCGGAGCGGGAGATTGAATTTGAAATTGAATTAATGCCGGGCAGGACCGATATCAAAAGCTCCATATAGAATGGCTTTAGTTGAATTGAAGGAGTTGAAAGTGCAATTGCAGGAATTGCTTGATAAAGGATTTATTAGACCAAGTGCTTCACCTTGGGGTGCGCCGGTCTTGTTTGTAAAGAAGAAGGATGGATCAATGCGCTTGTGTATTGACTATAGGCATTGAATCAAGTGACCATTAAGAATAAGTATCCTTTGCCTAGGATTGATGACTTGTTTGATCAACTTCAGGGAAGTTCAGTCTTTTCTAAGATTGATTTGAGATCAGGATACCATCAGTTAAGGATTAAAAAGGAGGATATTCCTAAGACTGCATTTAGAACTCGTTATGGACATTATGAGTTTCTTGTTATGCCATTTGGATTGACTAACGCCCCGGCTGCATTTATGGATTTGATGAATAGAATATTTCAGCCTTATTTAGACCGGTTTGTGATTGTCTTTATTGATGATATTCGGTGTATTCGAAAGGGCCTAAAGAGCATGAGCAGCATTTGAGAATTGTTTTGCAGACCACGCAAGAGCATAAGTTGTATGCTAAGTTTAGTAAGTGTGAATTTTGGTTGGACCGGATAGTATTTTTAGGACACGTGGTGTCGGGAAAAGGAATTGCGGTAGATCCGGCAAAAGTTGAAATGGTAGTGAATTGGCCGAGACCAACGACACCTACGGAAATACGAAGTTTCTTAGGACTGGCCGGTTATTATAGAAGGTTCATTGAAGGATTCTCGCAGCGCGGGACCTTTAACTAAATTGACTCGAAAGAATGTGAAATTTGAGTGGAATGGGGAATGTGAAAGGAGTTTTCGGGAGCTCAAAAGGAAATTGACTTCAGCTCAATTCGACTATACCTCTTGGACCCGATGGTTTCACGGTGTATAGTGATGCATCTCACAAAGGACTAGGATGTGTGTTGATGCAGCATGGCAAGGTTGTAGCCTATGCATCCGGACAATTGAAACCCCATGAGTTGAATTACCCGACGCATGATTTAGAGCTAGCAGCTATAGTGTTTGCTTTGAAGATATGGAGACACTACTTGTATGGGGAAAAGTTTGAGATCTATACGGACCATAAGAGTTTGAAATATCTGTTCTCATAAAAGGAATTGAACATGAGACAAAGGAGGTGGATGGAATTATTGAAGGATTATGACTGTGAGATAAAATATCATCCGGGGAAGGCGAATAGAGTAGCAGATGCTCTTAGTCGTAAGTCGGCTATGGAAATTGCTAGTTTGAGAATGGCGGAATGGGAATTGTTAGAATCTGTAGCAAATTCTGAATTTAAATTGGAATTGGATTGTCTTACTGGCGTGCTTAGTGCATTAAGGATTGAGCCAGAGATTATCCAGAGAATTAAAGTTTTGCAAGAATATGACCCAGAGATTTTGAAAGTGAAAGATGCTGTATCTTTAGGGAAAAGATCAGAATTTCAGATCTCTGATGATGGGATAGTGAGATGTCAAGGACGACTTTGTGTTCCCGACGATGAGGAGTTGAGGAAGGATATTCTGTCGGAAGCACATAAGAGTAACTATAGTATCCACCCAGGTAGTACAAAGATGTACAGAAATTTACGTCAGCAATTTTGGTGGAGAGGCATGAAAGAGATACGGCTAGACACGTATCTCAATGTTTGACGTGCCAGCAAGTAAAAGTGGAACATCGAAAACCCGCAGGACTTTTGAGACCATTGGACATTCCCGAATGGAAATGGGAACATGTAACGATGGATTTTGTGCAAGGATTGCCAAGGACATTAAGGAATCATGATTCAATTTGGGTTATAGTGGATCGTTTGACTAAGTCGGCGCATTTCTTAGCGATTCGCAAGGACTACTCAATGGATAAGTATGCGGACATGTATGTAAGTCAAGTGGTACGCTTACATGGTATTCCAGTAACTATTACTTCAGATCGAGACCCGAGGTTTACATCGAATTTTTGGAGGAGTCTCCAAATTGCGTTAGGATCTAAGCTTCAGTTTAGTACAGCTTTTCATCCTCAGACAGATGGCCAATCAGAGAGAGTGATTCAGGACCTTGGAGGATATGTTGAGAGCTGTGTGATTGATTTCAAAGGAAATTGGGACGAGAGATTGCATTTGGTAGAGTTTGCCTATAATAATAGCTTTCAGAAGAGTATAGGCATGGCACCTTATGAAGCATTGTATGGAAGGAGATGTAGAACTCCTGTTTGTTGGAATGAAGTAGGTGAGAGGAAATTGACAGGACCTGAACTGATACAAGTTACCACTGAGGCTGTTGATGTTATTAGGGAAAGGCTTAGAGCAGCTCAGAGTAGACAGAAAGGCTACGCAGATAAGCGTAGAAGACCTTTGGAGTTTAATGTAGGAGACCATGTATTCCTTAAGGTATCTCCAATGAAAGGAATATCTCGATTCGGGATAAAGGGAAAGTTAAGCCCCAGGTTTGTTGGACCTTTTGAAATTCTTGAGAAAATAGGAGATAGGGCTTATCGTTTAGCATTACCTCCTAGATTAGAAAATCTGCACGATGTGTTTCATGTATCGATGTTGAGGAAGTACCAGCCGGATCCTGGTCACATACTCGATCATGAAGCCATCAAAATGGATGAGAAAGTTAGGTACATTGAAGAGCCTGTGCAGATAATGGATCGGAAGGAGCAAATCCTTAGGACTAAGAAGATCCCATTAGTCAAAGTGTTATGGCGACATCATGATGTGGAGGAAGCCACATGGGAAAGTGAGGATCGAGATGAGGGAAAAGTACCCTTATTTATTTCAAGAAGGCGCGAGTAGTGCTTGAATTTCGAGGACGAAATTCTCTAAGGAGGGAGAATTGTGGCATCCCGGAAATTCAAAGCCAAGCCTTAAGGTGTGTCAAATGTCTTTAATTAGGTGATAGAATTTTATGGCCTATGCTTTAGCCAATTAGTCTTTTAATTTGATGAATTGTGCTTGTGATTGTGGAAATTTAAATTTAATTTATGAATGCTTGGCCATGTGATTTGAATTTCAATAATTAAAAATATTCCAAGACTTTGGCCAAGATGGGAATTGGAATTTCAAAAATATTATAGAAGGAATTTCAAAAAAAAAAAAAAAAAAAAAAAGGAGAAAAGGGCTAATTTTTGGAATGGGCCTTGAGCCCATTAGCCTCAAGCTTGGTGGGCCAAGCTAGTCGGCCCATTGGGCCCAAGAGGTGGCTGTCGACCAGCCAAGGGGGATGGCCGGATGGGCTAAGCCCAAGCCCATTAAGCCCAAATTCAAATTTAAAAATAGAAATTACAAGTGGCAAATGGCAAGAACATGCATTGGCCATTGGATAGGTGAATAATCATTGCAAATGATGGCCTAAAGGGGGTATAAAAGGATGAGGAGAGAGAGTGGCCGGACCTTTGCTCCATTTTCGTCCAAGGTGAGAGAGAGAGAGAGAGAAATTGCAAGTGAGAGGGAGAGAAGCCGAGAGGGAAGAAGGCGGAGCCGGAGGAGGGTGCTGTCCGTTCGCCGTCCCTACGCCGCCGTACGCCGCCGTGTGTTGCTATTCGTCCATCATAGAGGCAAGTGGGAGTTCATAACTTCTCTTGCATGTCTGTTTTGGTAGTTGCATGTCCGGTTTTGAGTGTTATGTGAGAAAAACCGAGCCAAGGAGGGTTTGTTTGCATGCCATGTAGCTGTTTCCGTTCGATTCATGGTGGACAGTATCTTATTCGAGCTTGCATGTGGGTTTGGAGTGTGATTTTGGCTTCGGTGTCTTCATGAAAGTTGAAGCTAACATCTTGAGGTATGACATACTAAAATTTCATGGAAAACGAAGGTGATATGAGGGGTCAAATTCCTTGTTATACGGAGGTTCTAGATCTGCGAATTTCCTACTGACCTCTTGATGATTTCTTGGTTGCATGTTGGTTTATGTTGGAAATATCACTTTGTTGTCTTCATGGAAGTTGTAGGTAACATCCTAAACTACAACATACTCAAATTTGAGGAGAAACAAATGAGTGTAGCCTAGTAAATCGTCTAGATCTTTGAGACGGATGGTTCTGTTGAAGTGAACCGAGACACCCGAGACTTCAAAGACTTAAAAGAGGATCATACTTTGGTTATTTAACTTAGATCTCTTCATGAAACTTGTAGAGGAGACATTGATGCATAACATACTCGAATTTTAGAAGAAACGAAAGAGATTTAATGGGTCGAATCTAAGTTTTTCGGTGATGTGTGTTCTGGACGAAACGGTGGGGGTTCCAGAAGCTTCATGGAGTTGTATAAATTAATCTATAAAGAATTTGGCTTAGTGTTCTTCATGAAAAAGGTACGAAAATGTGTTGGCTATCACCCTGTAAAATTTGAGAATTTTCGGAGGTCATATGAATATTTTAATTGAATTAATCCGAAAACTGTGCAATCTGGCCAATATCCGAATATTAAGTGTATTTGGTGGAAATTTGGGAAACTATGTGAAATGCAAATTTGGCCATGAAATTGTGTGAAATTGTGATTCTAATTAGTTGTTTAATGATTGTTTGATTTTCATGATTTTTGGAAAATCATGAATATTAAAGATAATATTTATTTATGGAAATAAATAAATATAATAATAATATAATAATAATATAATAAAATAATAATAAAATAATAATAAAATAATAATAAAATAATAATAAAATAAAAGTGGATTGTTTTATCGGCCATGAGTTCTATTGAACTATGATACACTTTGTTACATGACATTGATGCATGTATGATCGTGAATTATGATGCATTGTTATATGCCATTGATGTATGCATGATCGTGAACTATGATACACTTTGTTACATGACATTGATGCATGAATGATCATGAATTGTGATGCATGTGTGTGAACCATATGCCATGAAATAATGAGATGAAAAGAATGATAAAATGTGGAAGTGGTATGTGAGTAAGAGGATGTGGCGGAGGTTGATGTCTGGTGGCCGAGTGGCGTAATTCCAGAGATTCCCTGGGAGTTTCAGGATGCCCGGAATGTGGGGGGCCGGAAGTCCCTGTCGGAGGTTTCTGCCCGAAGGGAGTGTGACTCGCGATGCCAGGATTAGGTGCGAGATCCCCGGTTAGAAGGGTAAAGACCGGAAGTCCCCCGTCGGAGGTTTCGCCCGAAGGGAGGTTCCTCGTGATGCTAGTTGAGGTGCGAGATGCCCGGAATGTGGGGGCCGGAAGCCCGGTGGCCATGAGATGGCTGGGATGGGATCCCTGTCGGAGGTTTCTCGCCCGAAGGGAGGATGATGATGGTGGAATTGATGGGCGAGAAAAGATAATGTGGGATCAATTGATAAATAAAAATGATTAATGATGATGTAATATGCATGGTGATGCATGGCCAATGATGATATGATGTGATATGCATGGTGATGCATGATTAATGATGATGTGATATGCATGGTGATGCATGGCCAATGATGATGTGATGTGATATGCATGGTGATGCATGATTAATGATGATGTGATAGGCATGGTGATGCATGGCCAATGATGATATGATGTGATATGCATGGTGATGCATGATTAATGATGATGTGATATGCATGGTGATGCATGGCCAATGATGATGTGATGTGATATGCATGGTGATGCATGATTAATGATGATGTGATATGCATGGTGATGCATGGCTAATGATGATATAATATGATATGCATGGTGATGCATGGTTTATGATGATGTGATAATGATATATAAGATGCCATGATGATGCCTGAATACGCTTGACATCAAAAAGGGTAAGAAATGCCTGCATTGTATGATGGTATGCATGGTGCACTTTGAGTTGTTATTGGATTTCCTATCTTGCCGAGTGGTTGTACTCACCCCTTTTGGGGATAACATTTCAGATTAGCACTATGCCGCGCTCTTGTTTCGCGTGGCGTGTTTTACGGTATTCCGTCGACGTCGAGGTGGAGATGGCGAGATAGGCGTCCGCCGGTACCCGGATTGACTTTCATCCGAGTACGATGCTTAGTTATGTATGACATCGGCGGGCGGGGCCCGGTCATACAAGAGTTTTTGTCCGTGCACATACGACGGGATGGAGTGATGCGGGGATGCCGCCGCCACCACCTGACGCACCGGGATGGGTGTGAGATCGCGCGCGAGGAGTAGGAGCTAGACCGCTTTTGGTGTAGATAGTTGACGCTCGTGATGGGAGGGTTTTTGTGCTCATACGATGTTAGAGGTCGGAGTTCCTTTTTGAGATTTTAGGAAGGACATGGCAGAGTCCTTACCTTTTCGTTTCTTTTGTACCGACCGAGGAAAAACCCCATCTCGCTATATGTATGCATGTAAGCCAAGCGTCAACACCGTTTATAAAATCGTGGTGTTTAGTTGGTGTGTATTTGTATCATGGGATTGGTAGGGAGATAGATGGTGATATTTATTTGCTTCCGCTATGAGTCGCGCATGGGACCGCTTTAAAAAAAAAAAAAAAAAAAAAAAAAAAAATGTCTGTATTCGGCAAGGCTTAATTTAGCCAAGAGATAGAGATGATGAAAGATGTAACATCGGCACTGTTAACGACCTGCGAAGGGTTCGGGGTGTTACAGTACTTTGAACTACTAGAAACATCTTCACGAGCATTGTGTCCAATTCAACATATTTTGGTCTTCTACCTTCTCATGCTCTGTCTTACAATCCTTGTACATCTTTTCTTCATGGAATACCACATTGCGACTGCGGATGACTTTATTATTCTCATAATCCTAAAGCCTATAGCCATACTCGTCGCCACCATATTTGATAAAGACGCACTTCTGGGACTTAGCATCAAGCTTTTTTCTATCCTCCCTATCAATCAAAGCATATGCAATACAACCAAACATCTTTAGATGTGAATAATTAATCTTTTTACTTAACCACCGTTCTTGTGGTATTTCTCCATTCAACGCACTAGATGGACTTCTGTTGATAAGATAAACAGCTGCATCAATTGTGGCAGCCCATAAGTGTAGCGACAGACCGGCATGTAGCCTCATGCATCTTGCACGTTCTAGAATAGTCATGTTCATCCTTTCAGCTACACCGTTCTCTTGAGGAGTTCTAAGAACAGTCTTTAACCCGTGTATGCCTTCTCGACTCAAATAATCTACAAATTCTTTACTCGTGTATTCACCACAATTATTAGACTTTAGAGTTTTAATCTGACAACCTATCTCTTTTTCTACTATGGTCTTTCACATTATGAATATCCCGAATACTTTTGACTTTTCTTTAAGAGCATAGACCTAAGTCTTCCTTGTTGCATCATTAATGAAAGTGACAAAATATCTCTTACCGCCATAAAAGAGTTCCTGAGCAGGTCCCCATACATCAGTATGAACCAACTCTAGCTTCTGGCCTTTATTTTGTCACCTATTCAATTGAAAACTAACAACCTTCAGTTTTCCATAAATGCAACTCTCACAAAAATCTAACTCAATTTTTTGCAAACCTGGAAGTAATTTCCTCGAGTGTAACTGCTTTATACCTTTTTCACCAAGATGTCCCAAACGATAATGCCAAAGAGTAGACAAATTACCTATAGCCATTATAGTTGCAACCATATCACTGATATTATCTCCTCGGAGAAGATAAAGTGTACATGTACGCTTTCCATTTGCTACTACTCTTGCCCCTGAGGTTATCTTCCACTCTCCGCATCCAAAAGTTATTACTAAACCTTGTTGGTCAAGTTTACTAGTTGTAATTAGATTTTTCTTTAATTCCGAAATATGCCTAGTTTCACACAAAACTAGACGTCCTCCACCTGAGATGTTCACAATCACAGTTCCTTTCCCAACAATGGGACATATGTGGCCGTTTCCCACAACCACTTGTCCGAAATCTCCACTGGCATAATCATCAAATATGTCTCTTTGCGAGGTGCAATGAAAAGAAGCACCGGAATCAATAAACCATTTATCTGTTGTCAAGTCAAACCCTGCAGACAAACACAAGTTATCTAGCAAAGATTCATCGCTAACCACATTAGCTCCTTGATTCTCATCTTGCTGCTTCTTTTTGTAGGCTTCACATTGAAACCTTCAGTGTCCAGTTTTGTGACAAAACCAACACTCATCTTTTACAACTTGTCTTTTACCCCTTGATTGTGATATGCCACGCCCGCTGAATTTTCCTTTACTTTTACTTCTTCCACGGTTCTCCACTGCGAGTGCCATTGAAGATGTAGATGTCGAAAAATTATCTCCACCTGAGACTTTCCTTTGCATCTCTTCATGCATGATACTACTCACAGCATCATCAAGAGTTAAATCATTCTTCATGGTGCTTGAAATTCCCCCGCACCGCGGTATTGTAACTTTCGGAAGAGAACATAAAAATAATAAAGCTTGAAGCTTCTTATCTAAATTTATGCCTGCGGATTCCAATTGACCCGTGACCTGCTTGAAACTATTAATATGCTCTGCCACATAAACTCTATCAGATAACTTCATATTAACTAGTTTCTTCAGCAAAAATACCTGATTTGATGAGGATAGCTTCTCATAAATATTCGTTAGAATATCCATGGCTTCTTTTGCAGTTTTTGCTTTCGCGATATGGTACCCTGTCTCTTTCATCAACCCTAGACGAATCGCACCTAATGCCTTTCGATCAAGAATTTTCCATCCGGCTTCTGCTGTCAGATCCACTTCCGCCATCTCGGGTTTCCAACCTTCAAGTGGTGCATAGAGATTTTTTTGATAAAAATAATCCTCAATTTGTAGTTTCCACCATCAAAAATCCTACCCATCAAACTTATAGATTTTGATTTTTTCTTCTGCCATACTATTTGCTTTTAATCGAATGTCACCGAAAAACCCTCGATGTTCTCGATTAGCCAACCTGTGCTCGATACCGGTTGTTATGAAATCGCATGTCGATTCCAGAAAAAAAGAATGCTCGCAAACAATTCACCAAACAAAATATAATAATAAAATAACATAATCAAAAGAACACGCCAGAAAATTTGTCATCGAAGTTCACCTAAACTTGGACTACGTCTCCACGCAGAGGCACTGTATGAATCTACTAGACTTCGAAAAAAGTTGGAATACAACGATGATCTTCTCTCAAGATCATGGCACAAAGAGATTGAGAACCCTCGTAAAGAAAAAAACTCACTTTTTTATTCTCTCTTTTTCTTGCCTCTCTATTTCCTTTTTTAGCGTCTTGACGGTTGGGTCTTTAATTAATCTTTTAAAAAGAATTCATTTATGTTCTAGAAGACGGCGGACCCGGGCTGGGCCAGGCCCCTTGGGCTCGTCCGATGGCCCGTACTCTGGTCTCATTGACCCAGGCCGAGACACACATGGGCATTTAACTCAAACCCATTTTCAAAGCAATTCAAGCCCAATTTAAAAGCAAATTAAGCCAAACTTATCAATAATCCAATGCTTATAACAAAGCAGATCAAAGCCCAAAAAACATCAATCCAATTAAAACTAGAATTAAGCCTAAACTTCCAAGTCGGTCCACCACCATTGGACCGTCACCGGAGAATCCGACTCACAGCTAGTGACTGGCGCTGATTCACCATCTCCACCCAAGTTTACTATCATAATCTTTGAAGAAACTGACGCCTATGAATAAGGCAGCGAGATATGAAGCAACGAATCATCTTGAATCGTCACCAATAAACAGCTCTCAGTCATTTTTCTCAGTGCCCCCCACCATCAATTGCGACACGAGATGCAAAAAAAGAAAAAGAACAATCGGATGCGTAGTTTTAGTCTTAATGATCATGAACACACTCGAAATCAGGGCGAATGACCAATGAAGCGATCAGCAAGGTATAAACTATATCGTCATGCATTGAGTTCGAACGCTTTGAGGAGCTATTTTATGAAAATATCATAGACGCATTTTGTCGAACAGGTTATAGTCAACAAGTTAAGGAGTAGGCTTCAAATACCCAAATCTCAAACACCATGGACAATATAGCTCTGTTTCGCCATTCATTCGAAGATCTCCAAAGTCCCCAAACGCGCATGTGCTGCAAGCCAAGTCGCAAAATCCCTCAAAAGTTGCGCGCAAAATACAATCTATAGACTGAATCTCTGTAAATTATTCTCCAAACCAGCGGTGGAGAACATAATGAATGAAAACAGCTGATCAACGTCCGCGGGACTACACAGTGAGCACGTAAATCAGATTGTAACTTGGCCGTAGAACTTGCAAGTTCTAAACAAAACTTGCCATTCCAACTACGAGGACCGCGTCACAATTGACACATGGATATCCATGTGTCAAAGTGGCATTGACATGGTTCCACGTCAGCATTTCCATTCATTTATTTGATGGGAGGACTAACTTAAGAGAAGTTATAGTTCAAGGATTTAGTTGGACAAAAAAAAAAAAAAAAGTAGTTCAAAAATCAAATTGAACAAATTGAAAAAGTATATAATTCAAGCCATAAACCATTTATTACCAAAGAAACTTGTGATAATGTTCTTTTTCTTTTTTTTTATAAATAAGAGTATTTATTGATATGAAATAAGCATAGGGGAGCTAATCCCTCAGATAAGCCTTATTAAATCAGGGATATGGGTATATGTAACCATGGAGAAAGTCCTAGAACAAACATTATTGAAAGAAGGGAAAAATGAAGAAGGAAGAAAAGATTGAGGCGGAAGAAGCCGAGAGATAGAGATAGATTTTCTGTATTCTCTGTATTGAATGTATTGAATGTACAGACTCTTAAGATATAGACTAGGATTGTACAATTATCGGAAATAAAAAATTCTATGAATCAATCTATATCAATCTAGATCTAAATCTAATCCTTAATTGATGTACACAAATCATAATCAAATCAGATCATAAACTACCAAAATGCTGCATATCTTCTAACACTCCCCCTCAAGCTGATGGCTCGTAGATGTCCAAGACACCCAGCTTGCTTAATAGATATGCATGCTGTCTATGACACAAAGGCTTGGTGAAGATATCTGCTGGCTGCTCCGTTGTCCTAATTCCTTCTGTTTCGATCACTCCCTCTTGGATCTTTTCTCGTGTAAAGTGATAGTCCACTTCTATATGCTTGGTCCTTTCATGAAATATAGGATTTGCTGCTAGTTTGAGAGCTGCATCATTATCGCAATGCAATTTTGTTGGTCCATGCACTTGTACTCCGAGATCCTTAAGCAATCCTCGTATCCACACTATCTGACAAGTGGCCTTAGCCATAGCTCGGTACTCTGCTTCGGCTGAAGATAGCGATACTGATGAGGGCTGCTTCTTTGTCTTCCATGAGAGGAGAGATTCTCCCAATTTGATGCAATATCCGGTGGCCGATCTTCGACTTATGGGACATGTAGCATAATCAGCATCACAATACGCTGTCATCTTCATGTCACACTATTTAGAGAGAAGTATTCCAAGTCCTAGACACCCTTTTAGATACTTCACAACTTTTAAGGCAGCATCCATATGAGACCGCTTCGGATTGTGCATGAACTGGCTAAGTGTCTGAACTGCATATGAGATGTCGGGTCTAGTCATAGTCAGATATATGAGCTTTTCGACAAGTCTTTGATATCCTGATGGATCTCTGAGTATGGGATCATCATTTTGAGATATGCCCTTATCATATTCTGCAGTAGTCAACTTAGTGTTCTGTTCAATGGGAATAACGGCTGACTTGCATCCTGATAAACTTGTTTCTGATATGATATCCAACACAAATTTTCGCTGACTGAGGGAAATTCCTTGATCAGATCAAGCAATTTCAATTCCAAGGAAATATTTAGGTGCCCCTAAGTCTTTAATGTGGAAGGTGGCATGTAAATATTCCTTGAAATTATCTATAGCAGATTTATCATTTCCCATAACAAGAATATCATCGACATATATCATCAAATAAATAGATGACATACCTGCAGTCTATGTGAATAAAGCATAGTCATATTTAGACTGTTGGAAGCCTGCTTTTGCAAGAGCATTTGCAAATTTGGCGTACCATTGTCTGGATGCTTGCTTCAATCCATGAAGGGATTTACGGAGACGACATACTCTATTCTCCCCCTGTCTCCGTAAGCCTTGAGGAATATCCATATATATTTCCTTGTCTAGGTCACTGTGTAAGAAGGCATTGTGCACGTCCATTTGATGTAGGGGCCAATCATGAACAGCTGACAGAATGACAAAAAAAAGAACGAATGTGACATCGTGGGAACTGGTGAGAATGTCTCGTGATAATCAAAGCCTTCTCTTTGTGTGAATCCCTTAGCTACCAAGTGTGCCTTATATCGTTCAATGGAGCCATCAGCACGATATTTTGTTTTGTAGATCAGAATTTTGGGCAGAAGATCGAGATGGAAGAATGATGCGGAAGCGAAGAATAGAAGCCAACAGGCTCTGATACCATGAAAGAAGGGAAAAACGAAGAAGGAAGAAAAGATTGAGGCGGAAGAAGCCGAGAGATAGAGATAGATTTTCTGTATTCTCTGTATTGAATGTATTGAATGTACAGACTGATATAGCTAGTGCTAGAACCTAGAGGGGGGTGAATAGGTATATAATCAATTTTTCTTTGATAGACGCACAATACTTAGACAGTTAAGTAATTGCAACAAATAAAAATCAATCGTAAGACTCAGTGAATGAAAGAGAGAATTAAACACGCGGTTTATAGTGGTTCGGCTTGATTCAAGCCTACGTCCACTCTTCGCACCGACTGACCAATCGGCTGGATTTCACTATGAACAAAGAGATGTTACGGCGTTGATCTTCCTTGATTTCGGGTGTAGATGAACTACCACACTCACTCAAGGTGTCACCAAGTATAGACACTCTCTGTGTATACAATTTCGCTCAGACTGTATCGACTAATAATCAAGGTGTTTCAGACTCTGGAATTTCTCTATCAATCACACTCTATTTTGAACAACTGGAACGTCTTCCTTTTATACTCCTTTATGCCATCATACCCGTTGGCACTTACCAAAGGAATTCCTCCAATCTATCCGTTGGACGGAATCAATCAAGAAGATCATTCGAGCTATTAAAGGAATCTGACGATAGCCCATCAATCCTGTTCGCCCATACAATCAGGATCTTGGTTTCCATGAATAGAACCTTCCAAGAATACTTCGTCAATTATTGGATCTTCAATTGATCTAGATACGAATCAAATAATCCGTTGTATTTGTCCAGCCAAAAGATCTTCTCCAGAGATCAAGATGAAATCCTTAATCATAATCCTCGATTTGGATTTCCTTCGACACTGGATCGATAGATGTCAATGAGAATAATTTTGAGTCTTAAGTCTTGAGTCTTGAATCTTGAGTCTTAAGTTCGAGTCTTGAGTTCGAGTCTAGTGGTCGGAAAGTCTTCAGACGAAAATAACCAGACTAGACTGATGGAAACGTTTTGTTAGCTTCAAAATCTTCTAGAGCGATTTCTCCAACAATCTCCCCCTTTTTGATGATGACAAAAATTTCCTGTAGATTTGAACAACCTTGACCGCAAAAACATTTCTCAAGCAATATGGCTATCTCATAAAGATTAATAAAACAACCAGACTCTGCATCCACAGAAAATTGGTTAGACTTTCATAAGCAATACCATATAACAACACTCGTCAACAGTCAAGCATCACAATCCACATCCAAATTCAGTCCGTACTCAAGTTCACACAAGTCATACTCAAAACATACTCAAAAACTTAAAAATTCACAACCACAAAACAAATTTAAAATCAAAGTAAAAAGATGGTTGGTTCAAATTTCTTTTCCCCATTTTTGTCATCAGTAAAAAGGTGAGAAAAGAGTCAGGTCTGCTTGGGAATGCGCACGATCTGGAAGTCTCCCATGGACTGAACTACGCCTTCGAGCCTCTTCAAGTCTTCCCTTAATTTTGCTACCTCTTCTCCTTTGGCATTGGCTTGAATGCGGAGCGAGGTCTTTCAATCTATCTTCCGGGGTGGCTGAAGATGCTTGGCTAGCATTCTTGATGGTTTGAATCTCATAGTCCAGAGCATAGATTTGGCCCCGCATTTCCAGAAGAATATCAAGAATACGATGAAAATCTGCTGAATTGTCTGTCATGCATGCTAGCATTTACTTTCTCGAGATGGAGTGAATGCGGACGATGGTGCTTCGTATAACCTTGCAGATTTGATGATGTATCATGTTCTTCTTCAGGCAATTGAGAAGCCTGAAACTCTTCTGGATCAGCATGAGGTGAGGATTTTTCTTGCTCCCCAACTCCCCCTGTCTCTAAGACATTTAAATCTTGCTCGCCAACTCCCCCTGTCTCTAAGACATCAAGATGGGAGGAGTGATGATCATGCTCTTTAGTTTCCTTCTCTCCAGATTCAGCAGCAGACTTTTCTTTCTCTTCTTCTCCTTCTTCTTCAGCTTCTTTTTCTTCCTCTCTCTGCTCTTCTTCTTCTTCAACTTCTATCTCTTTCTCTCTCTGCTCTTCTTCTTCTTCATCTTCTATCTCTTTCTCTCTCTGCTCTTCTTCTTCTTCATCTTCCATCTCCTTTTCTCGTTGTTCTTCTTCTTCTCTTTGCTTCGACTGAAGTTCTGTTGATCGGGATACAGAACGTCTAGTCCTTACCAGTGCAGGAATGGAAAGATCTTCCTCTTCATCTTCATCCTCCAAGATGAGAGATCTTCTCTTTTTGGATGGAGCACCAATGGGCTCCTTCCTTTTCTCTTTGATGCGAGAAGAGAGCGGAGTTTTCACCTTGAACTTTGCCATTTCCTTGCTAAGTTCTTTCGACGCATCTTCGTTAACATATTCAAACCTACCACCATTTTATCGCACGGTCGAACACAGAGAGTGTGTGGCAGTTCAATATTCATGTGTCTGAAGATCTTTGTTACAAGATTCGGGTAAGGCAATTGTCCCTTGTTCTTCGACATTGCTCTGTACATATGGAAGAGAATAGTATGAGGGAGAGAGAACTTCTTCCTTGAGTTGATTGCGTACATCAATTTTGCTTCCGAATTGGATACATCAGTCTTTGATGTAGACTTTGGCCTGATGCAATTGATCACAATTTTGTGCAGCACAATATTGATGGCACTCATCTTCAAGTAGGTAATTTTGCCTCTGTATCTCTCGTTTTTGACAAGATCCGAGTAGCACGAGCAATTGACACTTTGATTGGTTGATAACGCCCTCGTTCAACACCAATTATGTCCGCCAGCATGTCCACATCTATCACATAATCCTGATCTCGAACACTAAATGATATTCTATTCGCATCTAGAAAACTGAGATTCGAATAGAAGTATGCAGTCAAGTGCCCATAACCATCAGTGGTATCGGTGCAAAACTATTCAAGTTGAAGCAGTTCGAACTTTTCCCTTAAGTTCAGATTAATAGCATCCAGGAAATCAAAATCAACACTCACTCGGGGTTTATCACCCCTCGTTTTAATGATCGAAGAACAGGTTCTCCTGTTCCTTCGATTTAAACAACTCCATCTTCTTTCCCTTCACCTTTGCAGCAATGCCCATTCTCGGTTGAAAATCACTAAACATTTTATCATCTTCGTTCCCCTCAGTGGGATTGAATCCTGAAACACGAGGGTCACTTGGAATGTTCGCAAGTGCCTCTTCAGCTTTTCCTTTGGAAGCAATTCCCAATTCCTCCATTCGCTTCAAAAATCTATACTCATTCCCATAATTCTTATCTCTAAGGAAACTATCTATATAATTCAGAGGAGAACCAGAAGCCTTCAACGCACGATAGAGCATGTAAATAAAAGAGGGTTTTTGTGCTCTCACTGGTTCAACATCCTCTAGAATGACTTCCTCCTGATGATGACCCGCATCTTGTGGGGTAGATGGTGAGTGATGAGGTGGAGAGGGAATAGGACTCTGTTGCTGTCTCGACAAATCATCTTCCTCGGTGAGATCGAAGTGCGTAGGTCCCTCCTTCATTCTCTGTGGACCCCTGCTTGCGATCCTTGACGACTTTCTCGAAGAAGACATCTTTTCTTGTCAATGGAAGATTCCTTCACTCGCTTTCCCAAGGAAAAATGACAACTTTCTCGAGTATGAATACGAAGTAGAAAACAGGGTTGAGAGAAGAATGCCTTTTAGGGTTTTGAGACTCGAGTAAAAAGTGAAAACTGTGTATATATAACTCAGTTTTGAAAAGGAAAGATCAATCTATATGAAAGAAAAGTGAACAGTCGTCTTTCTTTAAAAATAATAACTACCATTTTAAAAGAGATTATCCCTTTTTGAAAAGGCATGTTTACGAAAATTAAAGATTATATCAATCAAATGTAACTGAATGAATGATCGTACCTTTTCGAGATTACGAAATAACTTACAGTCTATACAATGAAGGTCTGAGTCTGAAAATTCAGAGTCTGAAGGATAGAGTCTGATTGATGTAGATTCTTCAGACTTTAACTTCTTCAAGCTTCAAAATGTTGAGTCTGGTACGGATGAAATCGAATTGATTTTTCTCCAATGGCTTTGTGAATATATCCGCTAGTTGACTTTTCGAATCAACAAATTGAATTGAGATTTCTCCATTTTGAATATGATCTCTAATGAAATGATGTCGAATCTCTATATGCTTTGCTCTTGAATGAAGGATTGGAGTTTTGGTGAGATTGATTGCGCGGTGTTGTCACATCGATTTACGTGCATGAGTCTTCAATCCCAAAGTCTTGTAGCTGTTGCTTTATCCATAGAATTTGCGAATAGCAGCTTCCAAGAGCTACATACTCTGCTTCTGTTGTAGAGAGAGCTATAGTGCTCTATTTTCTTGAAAACCAAGATACTGTCCTGCTTCCAAGCAACTGGCAGGTTCCTGAAGTACTTTTTCTATCGACTCTGCAACCGGCTAGATCAGCGTCTGAATATTCCAGAAGATTGAAGTCTCCCTCCTTAGGATACCATAGACCGATGCTTGAAGACGAGGCAACGTATTTAATAACACGTTTTGCAGCCTTGAGATGAGATTCTCTAGGATCTGATTGAAACCTAGCACAGATGCAAACACTCAACAAAATGTCAGGTCTAGAGGCAGTTAGATAAAGAAGTGAACCGATGATGCTTCTGTACAATTTTGATCAACTTTCTTCCCTTCTTCATCTT
Source organism: Eucalyptus decipiens (assembly GCA_014182575.1). Classification (NCBI taxonomy): domain Eukaryota; kingdom Viridiplantae; phylum Streptophyta; class Magnoliopsida; order Myrtales; family Myrtaceae; genus Eucalyptus; species Eucalyptus decipiens. The sequence continues at coordinate 22,679,387 of CM024611.1, read as the reverse complement.
TGTCTATTTTCAACGAACTTGACATTGGTATATCAGTCTTTTTGCAGTTTTCTAATCCAAACCTTTTGACAAGATCATTAGCATATTTTTCTTGACAGATGAAAGTTCCTTCTTTCGGTACCTTTACTTGAAGACCAAGAAAGAATGTTAATTCTCCCATCATACTCATTTCAAATTCATCCTGCATAGACTTTGAAAATTTCTTGCAGACTTTCATTAGGGATCCAAATATGATATCATCCACATATATTTGAACAAGTAAAAAACTTTTGTTTTCCTTTTTAATAAATAAAGTAGTATCAAATTTACCTTTGGCAAAACCATTCTTTAATAAGAACTTACTTAGTCGTCGTACCAAGCTCGAGGTGTCCGCTTTAAACCATACGAGCCTTTTCAGTCCCAAGCGAGTCGGCTTCTTTGGGTCTTCAAACCCGGAGGTTGTTCCACGAAAACTTCCTCATGGATAAATCCATTTAGGAAAGCGCTTTTGACGTCCATTTGGAATAACCTGAAATTTTTATAACAAGCAAACGCAAGTAATAGACGAATAGCTTCTAACCTTGCCACAGGAGCGAAGTCTCATCATAGTCTATTCCTTCTTCTTGCGTATATCCTTTTGCCACGAGTCTTGCTTTGTTTCGTACGACTTTTCCTTTTTCATTCATCTTGTTTCTGAACACCCATTTGGTTCCGATAACAGTTTTACCTTTTGGTTTAGATGTCAGATCCCAGACGCCATTAATGTTGAACTGTCTGAGCTCTTCTTGCATGGCTTCAATCCAGCTTTCATCAAATAGAGCTTCTTCTACGCTTTTTGGTTCAATTTCAGAAATAAGAGCTAAAGCACTAGACTCTTCACGCCTTTTGGATCTCAGTGCGGATTCCTTCATTAATTTCTCCAATAATGAGATCTTTAGGATGACTGGATTTATGCTTCCAGTTACTGGTTGATTTGACTAGTTGAAGATCTCTTTCTTTATCTAAGTCTTCTCGAGTAGCTTGATGCTGATCTTCTAGAGTCTGAGAAGCTTCTTGAGTTGTAATCTTTTGAGGGTCGGAGCGAGGTTCGGACTCTTCATGTTGAGTCGATTGTATTCATTTTGCGTAGAGTCTTGGAATTTGACATTCATTGACTCCTCCACAGATCGGCTCTTCTTATTATAGACTCGTAGGCTTTGCTTGATGTAGAGTATCCAAGGAAGATGCCTTCATCGATCTTTCTTCAAACTTACCAACTTGATCTTTTGCATTTTTCAATATAAAACATTTGCATCCGAATACATGAAAGTATGAAACAATAGGCTTCTTTCCTTTGAATAATTCATAAGGGGTTTTCTCCAGAATAGGTCTTAGAAAAACTCTATTGATTATATAGCATGCTGTTGAAACAGCTTCGGCCCAAAATCGTGAAGAAATTTTACTTTCAATTAACAAAGTTCTAGCCATTTCTTGAAGAGATCGATTCTTCATTTCCACCACTCCATTCTGTTGAGGAGTATATGGAGAGGAGAATACATGTTTAAATCCAGAGTCATCACAAAGCTTTGTAAAATTTTGATTTTCAAATTCACTTCCATGATCAGTTCTTATACTTGATATAACACATCCAATTTCATTTTGAATCTTTTTAGCAAATTTTCCAAAATACGAGGATGTTTCTGACTTATTTGCAAGAAAATATACCCAAGTAAAACGGGAGTAGTCATCTACAATTACTAGGCAATATTTCTTACCTCCAATACTCTGGGTTCTGGTTGGTCCGAAGAGATCCATATGTAGCAGCTGCAGTACATGATTAGTAGAGACATGATTTATTGATTTGAATGAATTCCTTACCTGTTTTCCCAGAATGCATGGAGTGCATGGATTGGTCTTTTGATATGATAATTTTGGTAGACCTCGAACAAGCTGTTTTGATGAGATTTTGGCTAATTGCTTCATGTTGACATGACCGAGCTTTCTATGCCATAAGCTTGCTTCGTCTTGAATTGAGATTAAGCAATGTGATTCATCTGGTTTTACGTCTAGGAGGTAGATATTTCCATGTCTTCGACCTTTGAAGGACTGAGTAGAGTCTTTACCGATTCCGAACATGTTCCGTCTTGGAAGAAAATCTTGAATCCAAAGATCACAAAGTTGACTAATCTTTGAGAAGATTGTAATTGAGTCCTTCTACTAGAGAAACATTGTTTATTGTGAGATTTCCAATTTTGACAGTTCCAAATCCCACAATATTTCCTTTGCTATTTCCTCCAAATGAAACTTTTCCTCGGTTCACTTGAATAAGCTTTATGAAGCTATTTGAGTCTCCTGTCATGTGTCTTGAACATCCGCTGTCAAGATACCATTTTACCTTTTTCTTGACGGAGACCTGCATTCAAACAAAAATCTCAAACTTTCTTTGGTACCCAAATTTTCTTGGGTCCTTTGGTGTTAGCAAAATAAACATTATAAGGCCATGCTTTCTTAACAGGCTTCCAAATCATAGGACACTCTTTTTCAAAGTGATCCTTCTTTGTTACACTTTGAACATCTTAGATCATTTCGACCTACAGATTTTACAAAAACTTTCTTGAAATGATTTTTGTAAGCCTCTTTCGATGGTCTCTTCTTAATTCTTTCTTTTACTTTAGGAAAATCAATCAAGGGAATTGTTTCGGCTGTCATACCTAGACCAGACTTATTGAAGTAAGGTCTTTGAACTGAAAGAACTTTTTCAAGTTTTTCAGATCCTATAGAGAATTTCCTTGAAATATTTGATAAGTCAGTTTTTAGAAAAGTATTTTCTTTTAAGAGATTATCTTCTTTTTCTTTAAGAGTGGAAACATTCAAGTCTAAACTTTTGATTTTTTCTTCTAAAATGTTTTCTTTTTGTTTTAAAGCTAAGTTTTCCCTTTTTAATTCGGAAACTCTTTTGAGAGAAATCTTAAGACTAAAACAAAGTTCATCAATATATTTAGAGACTTTGACAGGAATTTTAAAATCACTTACCTTAAATTCACTTTCGAGTCCGATCCAGAATCCGAGTCAGAACCGATTGTGCCATCGACATTGCATTAGCATATTCATCCTCACTTTCTTCACACTCGGTATCACTCCAAGTTTCGGCTTTGAGTACTTTTGAAACTTTTCAGCTTTTCCTTTCTTCTTCTTGAGAAGAGGACAGGTTGGGTCTTATGTGTCCCTTTTTCTTACATTCGAAACAAACTACATCTTTGTTTGTTTTCTCATCATCAACAGACTTGGATTGCTGTCTTTGAAAATTTTGTTTCTTGGAGTTGAACCTTCTTCCTTTTCTATTCAGTTTTAGAACCTTCTTATCATAAGAGCAAGCTCCTCATCGTCCGAGATCATCTTGAATCTGCATCATCGAATCATCATTTGATTTCAATGCAATAGATTTCTTACCTCTTGGATCTTCGTCTTCATTGATTCGTTCCACTTCATAAGATCGAAGAGTTCCAATCAGCTCATCAACAGATAGTGGCATAATTCTTTGCGTCTCTCTTATTGAAGTCTTTATATGATTCCAATCCTTAGAAAGTCCACGCAGTAGCTTGTTCACTTTCATGGGATCAGAGATCTTTTGTCCTTGGTTCTCAAGACCATTGACAATATCTGTAAAACGACAAAACATGTCAGTTATAGGTTCTCCTGGTTTCATTTTGAAGGATTCATATTGACCAAAGAGAATGTTGATTCTGGTCTCCTTCACTCGATCTATTCCTTCATAGGTGATGTGTAATCTGTACCATACTTCTTTTGCTGTAACACAAGAAGATATTCTGTTATATTCAGTTGGTGACAAAGCACAATATAAAGAGTAAATTGCTTTTGCATCGAGTGCTTGTCTCTTATTAATTTCTTCCTGAGTTATTCCACCGGTCTCAATTGTTTCTTTTCCTCTTTCAGAAACTGATGCAGCAAAAGTAGGAGTGATCCCTTTTTCCACAACGTCCCATTCCGAGAGGATCCTTTGATCGCAGAAAGGCTTTCATCTTGTTCTTCCGGATGTTGTAATCCTTTCCATCAAAGTAGGGAGGTCTGGTATTGCTTTGCCCTTCCATCAGCCCAGTGCGGCCATACTAGCCATGGATCTTTTACTCTGAAGTAAAACACTTCAAATAAAGTAAGAACACGGGCTCTGATACCAATTGATATAGCTAGTGCTAGAACCTAGAGGGGGTGAATAGGTATATAATCAATTTTTCTTTGATAGACGCACAATACTTAGACAGTTAAGTAATTGCAACAAATAAAAATCAATCGTAAGACTCAGTGAATGAAAGAGAGAATTAAACACGCGGTTTATAGTGGTTCGGCTTGATTCAAGCCTACGTCCACTCTTCTGCACCGACAGCCAATCGGCTGGATTCCACTATGAACAAAGAGATGTTACAGCGTTGATCTTCCTTGATTTCTGGGTGTAGATGAACTACCACACTCACTCAAGGTGTCACCAAGTATAGACACTCTCTGTGTATACAATTTCGCTCAGACTGTATCGACTAATAATCAAGGTGCTTCAGACTCTGGAATTTCTCTATCGATCACACTCTATTTTGAACAACTGGAACGTCTTCCTTTTATACTCCTTTATGCCATCATACCCGTTGGCACTTACCAAAGGAATTCCTCCAATCTATCCGTTGGACGGAATCAATCAAGAAGATCATTTGAGCTATTAAAGAAATCTGACGATAGCCCATCAATCATGTTCGCCCATACAATCAGGATCTTGGTTTCCATGAATAGAACCTTCCAATAATACTTCGTCGATTATCGGATCTTCAATTGATCTAGATACGAATCAAAGAATCCGTTGTATTTGTCCAGCCAAAAGATCTTCTCCAGAGATCAAGATGAAATCCTTAATCATAATCCTCAGATTTGGATTTCCTTCGACACTGGATCAGATAGACTGTCAATGAGAATAATTTTGAGTCTTAAGTCTTGAGTCTTGAATCTTGAGTCTTAAGTTCTAAGTCTTGAGTTCTGAGTCTAGTGGTTAGAAAGTTTTCAGACGCAAATAACCAGACTAGACTGATGGAAACGTTTTGTCAGCTTCAAAATCTTCTAGAGCGATTTCTCCAACATAGACTCTTAAGATATAGACTAGGATTGTACAATTATCGGAAATAAAAAATTCTATGAATCAATCTATATCAATCTAGATCTAAATATAATCCTTAATTGATGTACACAAATCATAATCAAATCAGATCATAAACTACCAAAAAGCTGCATATCTTCTAACAATTATGCCAAGAAGAATTTTGCTTTTGCTATTGCGTCATTGAGAATAACTTGAATTCTTCACACTTGCAGTGTAATTGTGACCAAAGTATTATCACTTTTTCTGCATCAAAAACTTCTCTAACAGTCCAGATAAAGTTAGACCAAGATATCTTTTCGGTTCAATGGCAAAGAAACCAAATAACTCTATTCCTTGTGCTTTTCCCCTTCTCCTTTTTCTTTGGAGTCAATAGTAATGAGCAGACCTTCTTTTGTGCGCATAAGATAATATTGCTTCATAGAAGGTTAAAGAATATCATATCTTTCTTTTGTCCCCCCATAGCTACCGTTTTCATGGTTTGCATGGTTTCTCACAGTATAGTCTAGGAAGCAAACGGGACTTCTCCAATGACAACAAGAAGGAAGAAGACATTGATGTTGAATCTCAGGTAAGCCTTCTTTGTTTTTCTCACAACATCTTTCAACTTAGTGCTTCTTGTGCAGACATAGGGTGTGTTTGGTAACTACTTTCTCAAAGCCCTTTGGGCTCTAAAGGTCCTTAGGCATATGTAAGTATCATTTGGCGAATTTTGTGGAGAGTTTTGGCAAGATGCAATTGCATTTCACCAGGCCTCTAAATGCCTTTAAATCAAGAGAAGTTCAAAGGTTCTTTGTGCTTTGAGCACTTTTGGAATGCTAATTTTTTTTCCTTCCAACTTTACCCTCACTAAATTTTCATAATTATGAAAATGCCCAAAAATGCCCTCGGCTTATGCAATGTTCCTAGCAAAGAACTTAGCCATTGATGAACCATCGGGAAGCCTCAACCTCACCTGAGGTTGTGTGACCTAGGCGATGGTTGAGGTCATGTGACCTCAGGTAGACTTGCCTAGCTGGCAACCTAAATTCTACCGACAAAGGTTGTGTGACCTAGGCGATGGTTGAGGTCATGTGACCTCAGGTAGACTTGCCTAGCTGGCAACCTAAATTCTACCGATAAAGGTTAGAGACTTCTTTTAAAAAGAATTAACAAAAGTACTTTATGAAGTGTAGTTTTTTCCAAATGGCATTTTAGTCAAAATTGCTTACAATGTGTTTTTAAATTACACTATACTAGATACTATTTACATTTTGCAAAAAACCTTTTAATCTAAAGTGCTTTGTATATTCCCAAAAGTTTTCCTGAAAAGCATTGCCAAATGTCCCCATAGAGAATTATGTTTAGTGATGGGAAAATTGTTCAAAAAGTCCTAAACATATTTTATGGCAGCCAAATTTGTCATAAACTTTAAATTATGCCAATTTAATCATAAACCTATCAATTGTGCTAATTTAGTCCTCAATCTTATGATGATTTATTAATTTAGTCTTAATTTTTTTTAATGATTTGTCATAAAAAGATCTAATCATTTTTGGTTGAGTTATGAATGTCCCATTTTAGTCCATTGAATTGCAAAGTCCTTCGAAAAATGCTCTTATTTGGTTTTAATCTCACGGTCGGCGCTGCATGTTTAGTCAACGAAAAGTTGCACACCAATTACGAACGATTTTCACTTTAAACAAGAAATAAAAAATTGACAAAAATCGTCTGGATGAGAAATCAGCCGGAAAACAAAAGAACTCCGAACTTACTTATAGAAGTGCAAAGAAAAAGTAGCAACTTCCTTTGTAGTAAAGCTTAGGGATGATTTCACGTGAGTCCTTGAACCTTTTCCGATTTTTGCAAATTTAGAAAATTAAGAAAAATAATGTTGGGGTTTTTGAATGATGAAGATTGAAAATAAAGATAAAGAGAAAACCATATTCAGCTTGCCCCTACGTATAAAGAATGCTTATAGTGTCGCCTGCCACTGGTGATGGTGGCGAGACCCTCCCCATTGTCGAAATGCTCGCTCTCATCTTTTGTAAACATCGGAAGCAATGGAGAGAACCAGTGTGTGACACAAGTAACCGTTGGAGGTTTGTTTGTAAAACCAAAAGTACGTTTTCCTTATCTCACATAGGAAAAGTAGGAAGAAGTGGGCCAATTAATAAGTGTGGGATTTCCTTTGTATATCTAAAGGAATGATCGGGAGGGGCTAGACCCCACCATACCCGCGTGTGAGTGCGCGATTTTGGTGCATTTAGCGCGCCCACGGTTTTATTAGCACTAATCCCTTTGTTATTTATTTATCTTTTCATGTTATTAATTTTTTAATCAATTCAAAGATTGCCTTTTGTTTTTGAGAATTTTTTAAAATAAAAATTATTATTATTCTGAATTTTTGTTTGTGTCTCTTCGAAACAACTTTTGGAATAGATACTTTTTAGTTTGCAACTTTTCTCGAATGATTGCAATTGTTCGTTTTTTCAACTTCTGAATGGACACATTTGTTCAATTGGGCAATTTCCGAAAGAACACGTTTGTTCATTTTTTAGAATTTTCTACGGCCATTCTTTTAATTGTTTCCTAGAGAGACCTTAGAGAAATACTAGAATTGCTATTTAGTATTCTCATCTAAGACTTTGTTATATCGTGGAGGATTTTTACCGGTGACCATTAGCAACGTTGTAGGACAAATAAATCCTTAAAGAGAGTGATATCACGTCTCAAAGTTCGATTTGAGTACTCTAAATATCTTTGTTTTTTGTTTTTTTTAGGAGGAACCAGCTTGCAGCCGACAGCCGCGCCGTAAACCCCCCGGTGATGCTAGCGCATGACCCACCACCACGGCATCACGCTTAAGACTACTAGCGACCACGTTGGGATTTGAACTTATCCCCTTCGTGAGGGGGATGGAAGTTCAAGCCAACGCGGCCACCACATGGGGTGGGTCCTAGTGGTCTAAATATCCGTTTTCATTGTTCTACTTAATTCCAATCCATATTTTTCCCAACAGTAACAGAGTCGGATAGAGCGCGCACGTGAGAAAGAGAGTCTGCGCCAGACAAGGCTGTGGCCCTAGGTAGTGTCTCCGACCCTTGGCAAACACTCATGAGGGCTGCTGCCCTCACCACTGTGTGCTGAGGGGTTCCTTGAGGGCGAGGGCAAGACCCTCTCTCTCTCTCTCTCTCTCTCTCCACATAGGTATGTACCTTGGTTGATGTATGGGGCGACACCACCGCAGCTCGAGCCCAGCAAGGGTTTGGCCACCTCGCCGACGACTCTTAGAATAGCGACCCCTTCTATTTGTTGAAGCAAGCTAAAGATGGTTTAACCTTTATCTTAATTTTTAATTGCCTGCTTCCAGAATCCTTAACTCGATTCTTTTAATTCACGTGAGTGCCACATTGGCGTGTAGCTGCCATGTCAGCACTTAACAGCTATTTAACTGTCACATCAATATCTTTGTCTAAGACAGAAAAATTAATAATTTGCAAATTTGAAAAAAATTAAGGATTAAATTGCAAACATTCTTGAACGAAGACATTGTGCAAATCCAAAAAATTGAAAGCCCCATGCCTTTATTCCTAAAACATATTGCAATCAAAGTTGAGACGTTGCTGGGTACTGACGGTGGCCTCTTCTTGTTCATATAATTGCTGCCGGTGGGTTCAATTTTCTCTTTTTCAACACAATCCAGGTGGTATAATAGTGTGGATTTCACTCTTGGCTGTCAACTACAAATTTATCTATAATAAACAAACTACTTACTTCATATATTTTGCAAAACTATTTACACCAGAAAAATTCCCCAGTGCCATAACTATAGTTACCGGAAGATCTTGACGATGTTATATATATATTTTTGCCAATATTGATGAATGAACAGGGCGTAAAATGAAGCTTTTTTCTAGTGTATAAGGAAGTCAGGAGAGAAAAATACTTCTTTTGTTTGAAATGAGAGAAGTTGAAGGAATCAGAAAGACAACAGATGTGCTGTTCAGTATCCATAATGTTAAGAGGTAGTTCAATCTTTATTTATTTATTTATCTATCTTTTTTCGTTGAATGAGTTCGCTCTTATGAAGTCTTTGTCTCTTCATGCCTTTGCAATAGAAATATAGAAAAATCTTTGGCAACAACTAGATACATTTGACACGTTCAAGAAAAAAGAAGAAAATTATGAGATGTAAATGTCTTTTCAACTTTGGAAAAATTTACTTTTACGAACCTGTCGTAACAATTAATTGAAGTATCAAAAGATTCCAAACTTAGTTATCAGAGATCACTTATTTAATTCTCGCCATGGTGTACAAAGGTTTCGAATCTGGGCCTAAAATCCTTAACATGGCGATATTGTCAGTGCTAGCCATCCTACGAGGCACGGCTAACACTAACATGGACAATTGTTTAAACTTTTTCTATTTTTCTATTTTTTTTGTCTTTTTTCCCCCCTTATCCCAGGCCCTACTCGCTTAGGCAAGGTGTGGGCCCTAGCATAGGCCAAAAGTGGGTGTCACGGCCCTCATCATCCTTGCTTGTGGTTGGTGAGGGTGCAAAGGCTCTTACCCATCTATTTTTCTATTTTTTTATTATTCTTTTATTTTTTTGTCTTTTCTATTCCCCCTTGTCCTAGGCCCTACTCACTTAGGCAAGGTGTGGGCCTAGCACAGGCCAAAAGTGGGTGTCATAGCCCTCATCATCCTCGCTTGTGGTTGGTGAGGGTGCGGAGGCTCTCACCCATGGCTTGTGAGGGCCTAGACCAAGGTCAACAAAAAAAGGAAAGAAAAGAAGAAACAAAGAGAAAAGAAATAAAAATCAATTTAAAAAAAATTAGAATTATCCATATCAATACTTAGTCATGATATGTAGGATAGTTAGTACTAATTAAACTGCCATGTTAGTAATTTTGGTCATGTTGTTAAAATATTTAGAACTATATTGGTATATCGGTTAAAAGTCTTAGTACTAAATCGGCACAATTAAAAGATTTAGAACTAAATTAGCAAATTATCAAAATGTTTATGACTAAATTGATCAAATTGAAAAATTTATGATTAAATTGGCATAAGTATAATAGATTTATGATTTTTTTGATAATTTTTCTCTTGCATTGTGTTTGAAAAAGTAAGCCAAGTCTTTATAACGATTCCCCAAGATTATCGAAATAAATTTGTACAAATTTTTTTCTAGTTCAAACTTTTGGATTTTTTTTTTTTTTTAATATCTTCTTGGTCAAACTACATGTTTCATCCATGCTCTCACTTAAATTCCTATGGGATAAAAGGGTTGGTAGGAAAAGTATTAAAAAAAAATATTAAGTCTATTATAGGGTGTTAATTTAATCACAAACTTTCGATTATGCCAATTTAGTCCTAAATATTTTTACAACTTGTCAATTGAGTCATTTTGGCCAATTTAGAAATTATTGATATGGATACCAACTGTCCTACGTGGCATGGATGACGCTAATGTAAACAATTTTTACAATTTTTTAAAAATAAATTTTTAATTAAATGTTATTATTATTTCTTCTTTTTTCCTTTGATTTTGGCCGATGACATCAACAAAGGCCCTAGGAGAGGCGACCTTCACCCAGATCTGGTGAGGGCTTAGGTGAGGGTTATGATCCTCGCTAGCTATTGATGAGGGTTTGTTGGTCCCTACTGACCAAAATGAAAGAAAAAAATTAATAAAAAAGAAAAAATATATAAAATTAAAATATTATTAAAGTATATAAATGTCAACATCGACCATGCCATGTGGGATGGCCATGGTCAATGTCCATCCTAATGATTTTCTACCAAAATTGGTCAGATGGACTCAATAGGCAAAATATGAAAAAAAAAAAAAAATTAGGATAGAATTGACTCAATTGAAAGGTTCAAGATTAAATTGATATCAATGCAATAGATTTATGACTTGTTGGGTACTTTTGCCAAGTGTTGATTGTCCTTGAACGTTTTAATTTGCTCAATCTAATCTTTGAATTTTTTTTTTGTCCATCTAGGTTCTTGAACGATATACTTTCTTTTTTTTGATTTAATCATTCCATTAAAAAATGGTAATTTTGACTGGAAGGAAAGAGACAAGATGTCTTTGAACAATCTAGTTTACTTAAAGTGGTAGAGTTCCATGCCACAATGAAAAGATTGGTGGAATATGAAAATATCTTGTCAAAGCACCCAAACACCTTTAAGGCCTCGCCCCCACGCGAGGCCTTCCCCAGTTATTCCTCTTGGGCCAGCAGTTAGCCACAAAACTCGTCCAATCATGTTCTCATTCACCCATTTGCGCCTCACCCTCTCCTCATTACCCTCCCTAATAGGGGTGTACAATCGAAACAGGTTTCCTAGGAACTGGACCAAATCACTAGGAAAGCAGGTCCAGGAACGGATTCCTGTTTGAACTGGTTTGGCAATCAACTCCATTTTTTGGGAATCAGTTGAAACTAGTTCAGGAACTGGTTCCAAGTAAAAGCCCTCCTAGAAACTAGTAGGAGTGTGCAAAATATCCGAGAATCGCCCGGACCGCCCGGAACCGAACAGGAACTGCCTAGAACCGATGGTTCTTGAGGGAACCAATTCGGTTCCCGGTTCCAATTGTTGGGAACTGGTGGGAACCGATCCAGTTCCCGGTGGGTGGATCCGCCCACCCGCCCACTCGGACCGGACCGGCACCTTTTTAATATAACAAAAAAAATCCTAAACGAAACCCTAATTTGCGTCTCATCTCTTTTGGTTTCATTGTCTTCGGTTCTCTCTCTGTTTCTTCCTCAGTCTCTTCTCTTTGTCTTTGATTCCTCCCCGAGCATTGACGCCGACGCCGCTGCTCCTCCTCCGCTGCTGTCCGCCCCCTCGCACTGGTCGCCACTTGCCACAGCCGCTGCTCCTCCGCCTCTGTTGTCCGCCCCCTCGCTGCTGTCTACCCCGTCGCTATATCTCTTCGTCTTCGATTCCTCCTCGAGCGTCAACGCCACTGCCGTTGCTGCTGCTCCTCCTCCACCACTGTCCGCCCCCTCGCGCTAGTCGCCACCCGCCACAACCGCTGCTCCTCCACCTCTCGTTGTCCGCCCGTTCGCTCGTCCGCCCCTTGCTCGGTCCCTTCATCTTTGATTCCTCCCGAGCATTGACGCCGCCGTTCTTTGCTCCTTCGCCGCTGTCCGCCCCCTCGCGCCGGTCGCCACCCACCATAGCCGCCGCTGTTGCTCCTCCACCTCGCTATCCGCCCCCTTGCCGCTGTCCGCCCCCTCACCGACGCGCTCCAGTCCCTTTGTCTTTGATTCATCCCCGAGCGTCAACGCCGCCATTGTTGCTCCTCTGCCACTGCTGTTCGCCCCCTCGCGCTGGTCGCCACTCGCCACAGCCGCTACTCCTCCACCTTTGCTGTCCATCTCGACCGAGCCCCTTTTCCATCACTCAACAAGGTACGATTATCGGCTTCTAGTTTGCCTCTCGATTCATCTTCCACTTGCGAACTCGTACTTCGGTTCGATTACCCAATAGGTGAAGTTCGAGTCTTTGTTTTGGGAATCGATCGTTGTTCATCTTGGTGCTTTGTCTTCAACGGTGCTCATGCTTGAATTTGTAGAATCCTGGGTTGTTTTTCCCTTTTGCTATGTTTTTTTATTTTTTGTATGTTTGATCGTGAATAAATTCTATGCTCATGGTCGTGGGAAATATTTTTGGCTGTTGGCAGAGAAATGGGAAGTCACCATTTCACCTCAGAAGGCTATTAAGTATTAACTACATTCAACTATTTTCTAGAAGATGCTTTTTTTTTTTTTTTCATTTCTGATGGCCCTCTTCGAATTTGGATTCACTTGAGTTGTTGTTATAAGTAGTTTTCTGTGTCTGATACTGATGCATGGCTAGCGGGTTGACAATTGATAGTTGTGTGTGTTTTTTATGAGCTATATACTGTTGCATCGAGTAGAAAATGTTATTACACTTGTAGTACAAGTCTAACTTGCCATAACAATCATCTCAACAAATCCTCTTCTGACTATGAGGTAGATTGTGCGAGTCTCTCTTTGATGAATCTGAACTCCACTTCCCTTCCATTTTTAGGCTCTTTGATTGTCCCAATTAGCCACATTTCTTCTTCGTTTGTTATGTTAAGGATCAACTCTTTGAGTTCCTTCCTTTATTTGACATTGGTTCTAATCATTTGGTACTCACAAGATTGCACTTTTGGTTGTTGTTTATTTAACTTGTGTTGGCTTGAACACAGGAACATGGAGCTTGTGATTTCTTTTAATGGACAGATTTTCTAGTAGAAAATGTGGCCCCCAAAGATGTTGCGACTTTTGTTGTTGCACCTCCGGAAGTCATGGAAATTGAGTCGACAATGGCAAATGTTGGTGACGATTATGAGGTAGATCCATGAGTCATCTTGAGGGTTTTTCCCCACCGCACTTAGTTTTTTTTGTCATTCACATGTAGTGATTGTTATTTAATGTTGAGCATTCATCTATTAATTATTATTTTAGTTTTTGGAGATTGGAACTTGGAATTTCAGAGATCAAAACTTGGGAACCGGACCGGACCGGCGATCCGGGAAACCAAAATTGTTTTGCGACTGTTCTATGTTGAAAACCAAAATTTTTCGCGTCAAGATCGGTTCCATGGATCCACCCGAGAATCGGACCGGACCGCGGTCCGTTTCTCAGGTGGATCCATGCAACAAACGGGTGGATCCCGGTTCCAATTTTTCGGAACCGGTCCTTGGCGGGCGGTTCTCGGTTCTAGGTTGGGAACCGCTCACTCGAACCATGCACACCCCTAGAAACTAGACTAATTGGACTGGTTTTGGAGTAATTTTTTACTAATGTTAAAAAAAGAAACCCTAGTTGCCTCCCTCTCTCTCTCTCTCTCTTTGCACGATCTGCCTCCTTCTTAGTCGCCTCTCTCTCTTAGTCTCTCTCTATACGCCCAACCACCATCATTGTCACCATCGTAGGCATTGTAGCCTGCAAGAACGCAACCTAACTCGTTGTTGCCTCTTGTCTCGTTGTCGCGAGATTTGCCATTATTGCCTCTTTGATTTTTAAGCAAGGTGAGTGGGGTTTTTAATGTCTCTTTGATTTTGACGCTGGCATTGGACTTCCTGGTATAGGCGTTCTGGTGCTTGGGTGGGCCACGCCGATTGCTCATCTCTTCTTTGTCTTCAAATTATCTTTTATCTTCTCAATTCAAAGAAATGGAATGGGAGTAGGCATTATGGTGCTTGGGCTTCCACGTGTAGGCGTCTTGGGTTTATGATAATTAGGCTTGTAGGTCATTAGTTCTTTGTTCAGTCAAAAAGTTCATGTACTTACTGATTGATTACATGTGCTTAATGTTTCAATACAAATTAAGAGGATTACGTCGTTGTTTTCTCACATATTTATGTAAAATTTGAAGTCGTATAGGATATTGTGTGGTTGCAAAATAGGTTCCAGTGCAAATAAGGTAGACGTTGGAATTGGACCGAAAAATTAGGATAAGTTCCAAAATAGGTTACAATACAAACATGGTAGGATACAGAGTCCAAAAAAAGGGGAACCGGTTATGACCCTGTAGCATATAGGATCCAGGTCTGGAATCTACCCACCTTAAAATTGATCACCTCTACTTTCCCATGCGCCCTCTCACCCATCCAACTCTTGTTATTGTCTTCACAGTCTCTTAAGGCATCTCTCCATTACCTTTCGTTGTACAGTGAGATCTATTACGGTATCCGCTCAATCATAGAGACGAGTCCATTGCTGATGATTACTTCAGCGTTAAGATATCCGATCCTTATCGTTGGTAATTAATGAATTTGCTAACTGAAATCGAGTCGCTAGAGGCCTTTTTGTCCCCATAGTTTTTGGTTTGGTAATTTTGAATTTGACTAGTTGATTCCGAGATGTGATGAGCTGAAGGCAAGTACTGAAATTTGACGGTTCATAGGCTCAAGATGTTTGATCCTTATCGTTGATGATTGATGGATCTTGACTCGAATCTCGTTGCTTTGAGCTTGTTATGTGGAGTCCAGTATTTTTATTTGACTTGTTGATAATGAGATATGCTAATGGTAGAAACTATTCGATAGACTTTGAGATATACCATAATTGTTGATGAATTCTATTAGTTGTCGAGGCTTTGTGATATGAAATGCTTATTGCTCCCGACTGATGGTCCACCGATTGAATCTCTTATTTTTTATTTGTGGATTCAAATTTTGAAATAGAGCAGAGTGTTGGAGAAATCCTGCCAGAATATTTTGAAGTTGACAAAACGTTTCTATCAGTCTAGTCTGGGTTATTACAGACTTTCGGTTTAGAGTCTCAAGATAGTCGGACATCAAGACTCAAGACTTAAAGATATTCTCATTGACAGTTTTCTAATCCAGTGTCGAAAGGCTATCCAGAACCTAAGTGTTTGGTTAAGGAGTTAGTCCTATTCTCTGGAGAAGGTATCTTGGCCGGGTTAAGCTAACGGATTCTTTTATTTGAATTCAAGATCCGATAGTTGACGAAGTAATCTTGGAAAGTTCTATTCTTGGAAACCAAGATCCTGATTGTATGGGCGAATAGGATTGATGGGCTATCGTCAAGTTCCTTTAATAGCTCGAATGATCTCCTTAATTGATTCCGTCCAACGGGTAGATTGGAGGAATTCCTTTGGTAAGTGCCAACGGGTATGATGGCATGAAGGAGTATAAAAGGAAGTCGTTCAAGTTATTTTAGTGCATGCTCGATAGACAAATTCAGTGAGTCGAAGTTCCTTGATATTCATCGATTCATTTCGAGCAAAATTGTATACACAAAAGAGTGTTTATACTTAGTGATATCTTGAGCAAGTGTGGTAGATCATCTACACCATCTGAATCAAGGAAGAACAACGCCGTAACACTTCTTTGTTCATAGTGGAATCCAGCCAATAGGCTGTCGGTGCGTAAGAGTGGACGTAGGCTTAAACTAAAGTCGAACCACTATAAACATTGTGTTCAATTCTCTTTTCCCTTCTCTCAGTCTTTCGATTGCTGTTTATTTCCATCGATTGTCTAGTATTGTGTGATTTAAGTGAAAAATCGTTTTATACCTATTCACCCCCCCTCTAGGTACTCGTTCTAGCTATATCAATTGGTATCAGAGCCTGTGTACTCACTTTATTTGAAGTGTTTTACTTGAGTAAAAGATCCATGGCTAGTATGTTAGCACCGGGCTGGTGGAAGGGCAAAGCAATACCGAGACCACCCTACTTTGATGGAAAGGATTACATCATCTGGAAGAACAAGATGAAAGCTTTTCTACAATCAAAGGATCCTCTGGAATGGGACATTATAGAAAAGGGAATCATTCCTAAAGTTGCAGCTGTCTCGGAAAGAGGAAAAGAAGCTGTGGAAGCTAGCGGAATGTCTCAGGAAGAAATAATCAAGAGACAAACTCTTGATGTAAAAGCAATATATTCTTTATATTGTGCTTTGTCACCTACTGAATATAATAGAATATCTTCTTGTGATACAGCAAAAGAAGTCTGGGATAGGTTACATATCACCTATGAAGGAACTGATCGAGTGAAAGAGACCAGAATCAATATTCTTCTCGATCAATATGAAGCCTTCAAAATGAGATCTGGAGAATCAATAACTAACATGTTCAGTCGTTTTACAGAAATTGTGAATGGTCTTCAAAATCAAGGTCAACCAATTTCTGATCCCATGAAGGTTAACAAGCTTCTGCGTGGACTCTCCAAGGACTGGAATCACATAAAGACTTCAATAAGAGAGACACAAAGAATTATGCCACTATCTGTCGATGAGCTGGTTGGAACTCTTCAGTCTTATGAAGTGGAACGAATAAACGAAGACGAAGATCCAAAAGGTAAGAAATCCATTACATTAAAATCAAATGATGATTCTGATGTTACAGATTCTGAAGACGATATGAACGATGATGAGCTTGCCCTCATGATAAGAAGATTCAGAAAGTTGAATAGAAAAGGAAGAAGATTCAACTCTAAGAGACAAGGCTTTCAAAGACAATAGACCAAGACTGTTGATGATGATGAAGCAAACAAAGATGTAGTTTGCTTTGAATGTAAGAAAAAGGGACACATCAGACCCAACTGTCCTCTTCTAAAGAAGAAGAAAGGAAAGGCTGAAAAGTCTCGAAAAGGCTTTCAAAGCTGAAACCTGGAGTGATACGAGTGTGAAGAAAGTGATGATGAATATGCCAACTTGTGTCGATGGCGCAATCGACTCGAGACTCAAACTCTGAATCAGACTCAGACAGCGAATTTGAAGTAAGTAATTTCAAAATTCCTATCAAGGTTTCTAAGTATATTGATGAGCTGTGTTTAAGTCTTAAGATTTCTCTTAAAATGATTTATGAACTTAAAAGGGAAAACTCGTTTTAAAACAGCATGAAAATATTTTGAAAGAAAAAGTTAAATGTTTAGACATGAATGTTTCTACTCTTAAAGAAAATGAAGAAAATAGTTTGAAAGAAAATTCTCGTTTAAAAATTGACTCATCGAATATTTCAAAGAAATTTTCAATAGGGTCCGAGAAACTTGAAAAAATTCTTTCAAAGTGCAAAGACCTTATTTCAATAAGTCGGTTTAGGTATGACAGCGAAACTATTCCCTTAATTGATTTTCCTAAAGTAAAAGAAAGAATTAAGCAAAGACCTTCAAAAGAAGCTTATAAAAATCATTTCAAAAAGGTTTTTGTAAAGCCCGTAGGTCGAGATGCTCTCAGTGTTCTAAGTGCAAAAGTCCAGATTATTTTGAAAAAGAATGTCCTATGGTTTGGAAACCGTTAAGAAAACTTGGGCTAATACTTTTTTTATCTTACTAACACAAAAGGACCCAAGAAAATGTGGGTACCAAAGAAAGCTTGAGATTCTTCTTTGAATGCAGGTATCTATCAAGAGAAACGTAAAGTGGTATCTGGACAGTGGATGTTCAAGACATATGACAGGAGACTCAAAATACTTTATAAAGCTTGTTCAAGTAAATGGTGGAAAAGTCTCATTTTGAGGAAATAGCAAAGGAAGAATTGTGGGTTTTGGAACTGTGAAAATTGGAAATCTCACAATAAGTAATGTTTCTCTAGTGGAAGGACTCAATTACAATCTTCTCAGCACCAGTCAACTATGTGATACTAGTTTTAAGATCTTCTTTCAAGAAGGAATATGTTCCAAAACCAGTAAAGACTCTACTCAGTCTTTCTTGGGTAGAAGGCATGGAAATATCTATCTCCTGGATGTGAAACCAGAAGAATCGCAATACTTGATTTCAATTCAAGACGAAGCAAGTCTGTGGCACAGAAAGCTTGGGTATATTAATATGAAGCAATTAGCCAAAATCACATCAAAGCGGCTTGTTCATGGTGTACCCAAATTGCCTTATCAAAAGACTGATCTGTGTACTCCATGTATTCTGGGAAAGTAGGTAAGAAATTCATATAAGTCTATAAATCATGTCTCAACTAATCATGTACTGCAGCTTACTACATATGGATCTCTTCGGACCAACCGAACCCCAGTATTGGAGGTAAGAAATATTGCTTAGTAATTGTGGATGATTACTCTCGCTTTACTTGGGTATTTTTCTAGCAAGTAAATCCGAAACCTTTTCGTATTTTGAAAAATTTGCTAAAAAGGTTCAAAATGAAAAGGGATGTGTTATTTCAAGCATAAGAACAGATCATGGTAGTGAATTTGAAAATCAAGATTTTACAAAATTCTGTGATGAATCTGGCTTTAAGCATATGTTCTCTTCTCCATATACTCCTCAGCAAAATGGAGTTGTGGAAAGGAAGAATAGATCTCTTCAAGAAATGGCAAGAACTCTTTCAATTGAAAGCGAAATTTCTTTTCGATTTTGGGCTGAAGCTGTTTCAACAGCTTGCTATATCATTAATAGAGTCTTTTTAAGACCTATTCTAAAGAAAACCCCATATGAGTTATTCAAAGGTAAGAAGCCTATTGTTTCATACTTTCATGTGTTCGGTTGCAAATGCTTTATATTGAAAAATGCAAAAGATTATGTTGGTAAGTTTGAAGAAAGATCAGATGAAGACATCTTCCTTGGATATTCTTCAAGCAAAGCCTACAGAGTCTATAACAAGAAGAGTCAGACTGTGGAGGAGTCAATGAATGTCAAATTTCAAGACTCAGTATAAGATGAATCCAATCAGACTCATCATGAAGAGTCTTATCTTGCTCCAACCTCTCCAAAGTCTTCATTACAAGAGGCGTCACAGATTCAGGAAGACCAAAGATCAAGCCATTTGTGAAGATTCGGGCAAAGAAAGGGATCATCGGCCCAGATAAATCAACCAGAATCGGAAGCATAAGTCCAGTCATCCCAAAGATCTAATTATTGGCAAACTTAATGAAGGAATTCGCACCAGATCCAAAAGGCGTAAAGAGTCTAGTACCGTAGCTCTCATTTATGAAATTGAACCAAAAAGCGTAGAAGAAACTTTGTCTGATGAAAGCTGGATTGAAGCTATGCAAGATGAGCTCAGACAGTTTAACATTAATGATGTCTGGGAATTGACATCTAAACCAAAAGGTAAAACTGTTATTGGAGCCAAATTGGTGTTCAGAAACAAGATGAATGAGAAAGGAAAAGTCGTACGAAACAAGGCCAAACTCATAGCCAAAGGATATACGCAAGAAGAAGGGATAGACTATGATGAGACTTACGCACCAAAGAGCAAGGTTAGAGGCTATTCGATTATTGCTTGCTTTTGCTTGTTATAAAGATTTCGGAGTTATTCCAAATGGACGTCAAAAGTGCCTTCCTGAATGGATTTATCCATGAGGAAGCCTATGTGGAACAACCACCTGGGTTAGAAGACCCAAAGAAGTCAAACTCAGTCTTCAGACTGAAAAAGGCCTTGTATGGTTTAAAGCAAGCACCTCGAGCGTGGTACGGCAGACTCAGTAAGTTTTTAATACATAATGGATTTGTTAAAGGTAATGTTGATACTACTTTATTTATCAAAAAAGAAAACAAAAACTTTTTACTTGTTCAAATATATGTGGATGATATTATTTTTGGATCATCTAATGAAAGTCTATGCAGGATGAGTTTGAAATGAGTATGATGGGAGAGTTAACATTCTTTCTTGGACTTCAAATAAAACAATTGAAGGAAGGAACTTTCATTTATTAAGAAAAATATGCTAATGATCTTGTCAAAAGATTTGGGCTTGAAAAGTGCAAAAAGACCGACATACCAATGTCTTGTTCCTTGAAGATAGACAAAGATGAAGAAGGGAAGAAAGTTGATCAAAAATTATACATGAGTATCATCGGTTCACTTATTTATCTTACTGCTTCTAGACCTGACATTTTGTTAAGTGTTTGCATCTGTGCTAGGTTTCAATCAGACTCTAGAGAATCTCATCTCAAAGGTCTTTGCGAAACGTATTATTAAATTCATTGCTTCATCTTCAAGCATTGGTCTCTGGTATCCTAAGAAGGGAGACTTTAATCTTCTGGGATATTCAGACGCAGATCTAGCAGGTTGCAGAGTTGATAGAAAGAGTACTTCAGGTACGTGCCAGTTGCTTGGAAACAGGACAGTATCTTGGTTTTCAAGGAAGCAGAGTACTGTGGCTCTTTCAACAACAGAAGCAGAGTATGTAGCTCTTGGCAGCTGCTGTTCGCAAATTCTGTGGATTAAGCAACAGCTACAACACTTCGGAATTGAAGACTCATGCGCAGAAATCAGATGCGACAGCACCAGTGTAATAAATCTCACTAAAAATCCAATTCTTCACTCAAGAGCAAAGCATATAGAGATTCGACATCACTTCATCAGAGATCATGTTCAAAATGGAGAAATCTCAATTCAATTTGTTGATTCAAAGAGTCAACTGGCGGATATATTCACAAAGCCTTTGGAGAAAAATCAATTCGATTTTATCCGCTCCAGACTCAACATTTTGAAGTTTGAGGAAGTTAAAGTCTAGAGACTCTCAGACTTTCAGACTCACACTCAGACTCATGGCTATAAACTGTAAGTTGTTATTTTATTCTGTCTCGAAAAGGTATGATTATTTAACTAATTTATAATTACCGAGAAAAAGGGAATCGTGTCTTTTCAAAAATATAACTTCTATTAAAATTGGCAGTTATTGATTCGTCGGTTCACTTTTTTTCATACCGATTGGTTTTTTCCTTTTTGAAACAGAGTTATATATATGCAGTTTTTCTTCTATCTATTTTCTAAACCCTCGAAAAGCATTCTTCTCTCAATCTCGTTTCCATTTTGTGTTCAAACTCAAGAAAGTTGTCATCTTTTCTTGGGAAAGCGATTAAAGAAGTCTCTCAGTGTCAAAGAAAGATGTCTTCTTCAAGGAAGTCCTCAAGAATCGCAAGCAGGGACCACAAAGAGCAAGAGAGGGTCCTACCCATGTTGATCTCACCGAAGAAGATGAGTTATCGAGTCAGCAATGTGAGCCCGATTCACTCTCCAGCACGTGACTCTTCTCCATCTACCCCACAAAGTGCGGGTCACCATCGAGAGGAAGAGATAATCGAGGATGCGAGCCTATAAGAATACAAAAACCCTTTATCTATAAACTCTATCGTGCTTTGAAAAGCATAGGAACTCCGTTGAACCACATGAATGATTTTCTTAAAAGTAAGAACTATGGGAATGAGTATCTTTTTCTGTGACAAATGGAGGAGTTGGGAATTGCTCCTAGAGGAAGGGCTGAGGAAGCACTTGCAAGTATTCCAAGTGATCCTCGTATGGCTAGACAGAATCCTACTGATGGAAATGACGATGATAGAATGTTCAATGATTTTCAACCGAGGTTGGGTGTTGCTGCAAAGGTGAAAGGGAAGAGGATGGATTTGTTTAAATCCAAAGAACAGGAAAAATTGTTTTTCAGGCTGTTGAAGAGAGGGGTAATAAACCCTAGAAGCGTTGATTTTGATTTTCTGGATGCTATTCATGTGAACTTAAGGGAGAAGTTCGATCTACTGCAACTTGAGCAATTTTGCTCTAACACTACTGAAGGATATGCTCAACTGATTGCATATTTCTATTCGAATCTTAGCTTTTTAGATGCGAATAGAATGTCCTTTAGTGTCCGAGACCAAGATTATATAGTAGATGTGGACATGTTGGCTGATATCATTGAGTAGAGAGAGGATCATATCAACCGATTAAAGTTTCCATTGCTCGCCTTATGCTGGATCTTGTCAAAGGCAACAGATGTAAGGGAAAATTGTCTACACGAGAATGCGTGCCATCAACATTTTGCTGCACAAAATTGTCATCAACTGCCTTAGGCCAAAATCAACATCCAAGACAGATGTGTCAAATTCGGAGGCAAAATTGATGTATGCAATCATCAAAGGGAAAAAATTCTCTCTTCCTCACATCATTCTCTTTCACATGTATAGAGCAATGGTGAAGGACAAGGGACAACGCCTTATGCAAGTCTTGTGACCAAGTTCTTCGACACTTGAACATTGAGTCCCCACAATCTCTCGTGTGTTCGACCATGCGATAAAATGGTGGTGGGTCGTAAATGGTGACAAAAATGCGTCTCGAAAGAGCTTGACAAGGCAATGGAGCAAGTTCAAAGTGAAAACTCCAAGTACCTTCGGCATCTAAAAGGAAAGGAAAGGAGCAAATCAGTCCACCATCCAAAAAGCAAAAGGAGAGTATCTTGGTGGATGAAGAAGAAGAAGAAGAAGAAGAAGAGGAAGATTGCACAATTTCTGCATTGATAAGGAGAAGACGTTTTGTATCTGAATCAACGGAACGTCAGGAGAAGGAAAAAGAAGCAGAGGAAAAACAGAGAGAAGAAGAGAGACAAGAAAAGGCCAGAGAAGAAAAGAAAGAAAGAGCAGAGCAAGAAGAGAAAGAGAGAGAAGAGACAGAGAAAGAAGAAGCAGAGAAAGAAGCTAAAGAAGAAGAAGAGGCAGCCAAAGAAAAGTCCGCAGATGAAGATGAAGATTTTCAAGACGCTCGCGAGATTGACCCTCATTCTTTCCCATCCGAGGCTTTAGAAAAGGGGGAGAAGCATTAGAAACAGGGGGAGGAGTTGAGCACAGGAAGATTACATCTGTTCCTTATGAAGATGTGAGTCGCTCTAAAGCAAATCCAGAAGATTTTTAGGCTTCTCAAATGCCTGGAGAAGGACATGATACATCAACATCGAAATTGCGCGATTACACAGAAGATCCATCGTCTGCGTTTACTCCATCAGATCGAGTAAATGTCAATACACAGACGGATAATTCAGTAGATTTTCGTCGCATACTTGATATCCTTCTGGAAATGCATGGTCAAATCTATTCTTTGGACTGTGAAATTCAAGTCCTGAAGAATGCTGGGAAAGCATCTTCTCGTTTCCCGCAGGATCGATCAAAGAACTCTTTTCAAATTCAAGCCAATGCCAAATGAGAAGATGTAGCTCAACTAAGGGAAGACTTGAAGAGGCTAGAAGGAATCGCTCACCCATGGGAGATTTCCATATAGTTCGCATTCCCAAGTTGCACTGATTACTTTCTCACCTTTTAATGATGACAAAAAGGGGAGAAATTGCCGCCTTTAAACTCTGAACTTTAAATTCTATTTCTTTTATGTGTTTATATTTTTTATTTTGATTTGGGTGTGAACTTGAACTTGAACTTGATCTGATTTAAGTGTGGATTTTGATATCTGAATGCTTGCAGTTACATCAAGTATTGTTATATGGTTTTACTTGTGAAGGACTAACCAATTTTTCGTGGATGCGAGTTTGGTTGTTTTTTATTAATTTTTATGAGATATCCATATTACTTGAGTAATATTTTGCAGGTCAAAGTTGTTCAATCTACAATAAAGTTTTGTCACCATCAAAAATGGGGAGATTGTTGGAGAAATCCTGCCAGAATATTTTGAAGCTGACAAAACGTTTCTATCAGCCTAGTCTGGATTATTACAGACTTTCGGTTTTAGAGTCCGAAGACAGTCGGACATCAAGACTCAAGACTCAAGACTCAAGACTTAAAGATATTCTCATTGCGTTTTCTAATCCAAAGGTCGAAAGGCTATCCGTAACCTAAGTGTTTGGTTAAGGAGTTAGTCCTATTCTCTCGGAGAAGATATCTTGGTCAAGTTAAGCTAACGGATTCTTTTATTTGAATTCAAGATCCGATGGTTGACGAAGTAATCTTGGAAAGTTCTATTCTTGGAAACCAAGATCCCGATTGTATGGGCGAACAGATTGATGGGCTATCGTCAAGTTCCTTTAATAGCTCGAATGATCTCCTTAATTGATTCCGTCCAACGGGTAGATTGGAGGAATTCCTTTGGTAAGTGCCAACGGGTATGATGGCATGAAGGAGTATAAAAGGAAGTTTATTTTAGTGCATGCTCGATAGACGAATTCTAGAGTCTGAAGTTCCTTGATATTCAGTCGATTCATTCTAAGCAAAATTGTATGCACAAAAGAGTGTTTATACTTAGTGATATCTTGAACAAGTGTGGTAGATCATCTACACCACTGAATCAAGGAAGAACAACGCTGTAACACTTTTTTGTTTATAGTGGAATCCAACCAATAGGCTGTCAGTGTAGAAGAGTGGACGTAGGCTTAAACTAAAGCCGAACCACTATAAACATTGTGTTCAATTCTCTTTTCCCTTCTCTAAGTCTTTCGATTGCTATTTATTTCCATCAATTGTCTAGTATTGTGTGATTTAAGTGAAAAATCGTTTTATACCTATTCACCCCCCCTCTAGGTACTCGTTCTAGCTATATCACAGAGCAGTGTTGCTGCTTGTTGAATGGTCAGTATAACCTTCGTGGCTTGTTGATCCTCGACCTTTCTACCTTATTCATCGACGACCTTATTGCCTTGTCGATCATGTTGGAACGACCACGTTGTTACGGGCTCTGATTCCACTTCTTATAGCTTTTATAATTTTTCCTTATCCGTACATTTTTAGGAAGCTCTTTCCAAAGTCAGCATTATTCAAAACAACATAAGCAATTCTAGAGAGAAATCTCAATTTATGTTTACATCTCTTGGTAATCCAAATGAGGGGAAGGGGAGCCCTATTTATATAAATACCCCTATAATTGCAATTGCCAATCTATAATACAATTTAATGGTGAAGATTGATGAAAAGTCTCTAAAATACAAGTGCATATTTCCTATATTGTCCCCAAGATTACCCTAGAATACCATGTGTACATTTCCCTTATTACCCTCAGAACATTCTAGAGTCTTCCTAAAAACTCTAGATACAAGAAGATTCTAGAACACTGGGTGATTTATAGGTTATCACGACCTACTTGCTAGGCCTATTGGGCTTGAAAACCTTTGGACCCTAACACTAAAATCCTTGTTACCATCCTCAGTAGCAGAACCGCTCCTCAAACCCAAAGTCCCCAAAACGCACTTGTGTATGCCAAGTCACTAAAGTCCCCAAAAATGTTGCACGGATAATACCTTGGCATATGATCTATAAACTGAATCACAGCGAAAGCCAACTGATCAATGTCCGCCATAAATAGACTAGCGAGCATGTAAATCAGACTGACTCTCACCCTAGAACTTGCAAGTTCTAAACAAAACTCGCCACTCCAACTACAAGGGCTGCGTCCCCTGCCACAGACTTGCAAGAGGGCAGCCTTCGCTCAATTCTGTGGTGAGTGCAAATGACATGGATATCTATTTATCGAAGTGGTGTTGACGTAGTTCCATGTCAGCATTTCCGTTCATGTATTTGATGGAAGGGCTAACTTAAACAAAGGAATTTACAGTTCAAGGATTTAGTTGGACCCAAAAAAAGAAAAGGAGTTTAAGAATTAGAATGAACAAATTAATGAAGTATATAATTCTAGTCTTAAATCATCTATTACCAAAGAAACTCGTCATAATATTCTTTTTATAAATAAGTTAGAGCATTTATTGGTACGAAATAAGCCCAGGGGAGCTAGTCCCCGTCATAAGCCCTAAATTAGTGATATGGGTAAATGTAACCATAGGAAAAGTCTCAGAAGAAACATTATGCCAGGAAGAATTTTGCTTTTGCTTTTGCCTCATTGGGAATAACTAGAATGCTTCGTAGTTAAGTGTAATTGTGACCAAAGTATACATTCGCTTTTTTTGCGTAACAAACTTCCCTGACACTGCAGAAAAAGTTGGACCAAGAGGAGATCTTTTCGGCTTAGTGGCAAAGAAACCAAATGACTCTTTTTTGTGTTTTTTCCCCTTCTCCTTTTTCATTAGGATTAATAGTAATGGTCAGACCACCTTTTGTGTGCGTAATATTATAATGCTTCATAAAAGGTTAAAGAATATCAGATCTTTCTTTTGTCCCCCAATAGCGACTGTTTCCATGGTTTCTCACTATATATCCAGGGAAGCAAACGGGATTTCTCCCGTGACGGCAAGAAGGATGAACGCATTCTTGATCTAGATTCTCAGGTAAGCCTTCTTTGTTTTTCTCTCAATATCTTTCAACTAGGTGCTTCTTTTGCAGACATAGAGCATTACGATTAGCGACCACATGCTGCACTTAGTTTCGAATCAAGTAGTGCAAAAACTTTGTATGCTTTCGACGTTATTGATTGCCCATAGAATAGCCGAGAAATAGAAGGTTAGATTATGCGTGTTCCAGTAGAATTTATAGGAGCTATGATCTTGTATTATTTGCGACCACGTGATATTAACGGCAAATTGACTTTGTTGCACGTTGTCGGGAGGTCAAGGGAGCTGACGGTCATTTATTATTCGTTTCTCAAGCTTTGCAGTTTCTTTAGATATTTCCTCCACTAGTTGAGGCGCAAGGCCTCCTCAAACTGAACGACTTTTCCGATTCGCCCAATGGCAAAAACACGCCAAAGTGCCCCAGTTAAAATCTTTCGAGAGCAGGGGTTTCTTCATGACAATAAAAATCCGATCACGTTATTCTGTCAATATAGACCTCTATGCTGTTTCTAGAACAGATTGAATGCATCGCGAGCCACGACGTGTTTTCTGTTCCACTAGGAAAACATAATTTTCATGTTATTTTTGGCTTTGTTTTTCTTTTTGACGTCACTCAAGTCCCCTTAATTGGAAAAAAAGAAAAAAAAAAAGAATGGAGGCTTAATTCATTTTCTATTATTAGGCACCAAATCACCGTGACATGTCAAAGAAATTATGCCCAGACGCACCCTTTCACTCTTTTTAGTTTCATGGGCTTGTAATCTTTTTCTTTTACTTGTTTAGAAATGCGTCCGACTGACAAGGAAGTTGTGATTACCATAAGGACGAAGTTGCACAACTTGCCTCCCCTGTCTACCGAAGCTTCCATCTATCGAGTGCCTGAGAAGTTGCGTAGAGCAAACGCAGAGGCCTACACGCCTCAAGTCATCTCCATCGGGCCGTTCCACCATGGTAAGAAAAAGCTTCAGTTGACGGAGGACATCAAACTGAGGTACTTGACAGGCTTCCTCAGACGTTGTAAGGCTGACCTCCTAGCTTGTACCAGAATGGTCAGCGAATCGGAAGACCGCATTCGGCAATCCTACCAAGAAAAGCTCACCCAAGGCAGCTATGAGCTCGTAGAAATTATCTTAGTTGACGCAGTTTTTTTAGTTGAGCTGTTCATAAGGAACCATTACTGGAACCACTACCCTGAGCACCGAGACCTGGACGACGAGATATTCAGCAAGCAGTGGATGAGCAACGCTGTATTCCACGACATTCTGCTGCTGGAAAATCAAGTCCCGTTCTTTGTCCTCGAGAATCTATACAGCCTCACGACATTGAGTACCACTGTCACATTCTTCAAGCTTAGCTACGAGTACTTCAGAGATGTCCTGTACGGGCATGAGCTTGCAAGCACGAGAATTCAGGTGAAGCACCTGGTGGACTACGTGCGAGCCCTGCAACTGCCCAAATTCCCTCGGCACGTGACGCTCATAAAGAGAAAGAAATTCCAGCTGACTCGGAGTGCAAAGGAGATGCAAGAGGCCGGGGTCAAGTTCAGACTGGGCGAGGAAACCTTCTCCCCGCTCGATGTCGAGTTCAAGGATGGTACCCTTGTGATGCGGCATGTGGTTGTGCACGAGTGGACCGAGCCGTACTTCAGGAACATGATTGCTTACGAGCAGTGCTGCCACGGCGACAAGTACATCAGCAGCTACGTCTTCCTCATGGACAGCCTCATCAACACGCCCGAAGACGTCGACATTCTAACGAGCAGTGAAATCTTGGAAAATCGACTCAAAAGCACGGACGACGTGGTTAGTCTCATCAAGGGCATGTTGGGCATGTACAAGGAGACCATGAGGGACTCCAGCGAGTTCGTCTACTCGAGCCAGTGCCAGTGCCTGAACGAGTACAACAGGACCAGGTGGCACCAGTGGAAGGCCATCCTCAACCGGGACTACCTCAGTAAGCCGTGGTTCAGGACCGCTGGGGTACTGCTCGTTCTCACCATAGTGCAAACCGCGTGTTCCTTGATGGATGTTTATACAGGCGACGCAGGGAGATTTTTCCGCTGGCACAAGTAATGCAAGTCAGAAGTACTTCGCCCAACCACTCTTGAATTCGCTAATTCTTTTTTTTTCCCGAAAATTTTTAAAAATATCTTTTAATTAATTTTTTTTTAAAAGTCATTTATGTTCTGGAAGACGGCGGACCCGGGCCTGACCCGGCCACTTGGGCTAGTCCGAATATGGCCTGTAGGCTGGTCTCGTTGACGCGGGCCGAGACATGCTTGGTCTTTTAAGTCAAACCCATTTTCAAAGCAATCCAAGCCCAATTTAAAAGCAAATTAAGCCCAACTCATTGATAACCCAATGCTTCTAACAAAGTTGATCAATGCCCAAAAACATCAATTAAATTAAAATTAGAATTAAGCCTAAACTTCCAAGTCGGTCGACCACCATTGGACTGTCATCGGAGAATCTGACTTGACCGGCGCTGATTCACCATCTCCATCCAAGTCATACTATCATACACTTTAGAGAAACTAACGCCTATGCATAAGGAAGCAAGATGTGACGCGATGAATCATCGCGAATCTTCTCGAATAAACAGTTTCCAGTCATTTTTGTCATCGCCCGCTATTGTCAATCACAACAAAAGATGCAAAAAAGAAAAAAAAAAAGATCAATCTTATGCGTAGTTTTAGTCTTCGTGATCATGAACACACTTGAAATCATGGCTACTGACCAATGAAGCAATCAGCAAGGTATAAACTATATCGACACTCATTGAGTTCAAACACTTTGAGGAGCCATTTTATGAAAATGCCATAGACGCATTTCGTCGAATAGGTCATAGTCAACAAGTTAAGAAGTAGGCTTCAAATATCCAATTTCAAACACCATGGACAATAGCGTTGTTTCGCCATTCATTTAGAAACTCTCCAAAGTCCCCAAAACGTGCATGTGCTGCAAGCCAAGTCGCAGAAATCCCTCAAAAACTTGCGCGCAGAAAACAATCTACAGACTGAATCTCAGCAAATTATTCTCCAAACCAGCAGTGGAGAATACAATGAATGAAAACATCTGACGAACGTCTGCCAGGACTACACAGTGAGCACGTAAATCAGATTGTGACTCGGGCCCTAGAACATGCGAGTTTCTAAACAAAACTTGCCATTCCAACTACGAGGGCTGCATCACACTTGACACATGGATATTTTATGTATTGAAGTGGCATTGATACGGTTCCACATCAGCATTTCCATTCATATATTTGATGGGACTACTAACTTAAAAGAAGTTATAGTTCAAGAATTTAGTTGGATTAAAAAAAAAAAAGAGTTTAAAAATCAAATTGAACAAATTGAGAAAGTATATAATTCAAGCCTTAAACTATCTATTATCAAAGAAACTTGTCATAATGTTATTTTCCGTTTTTTTTTTTAAATAAATAAGAGTACTTATTGATACGAAATAAGCACAGGGGAGCTAATCCCTCACATAAGCCTCATTAAATTAGGGATATGGGTATATGTAACAATGGAGAAAGTCCTAGAACAAACATTATGCCAAGAAGAATTTTGCTTTTGCTTTTGCTATATTGAGAATAACTTGAATTCTTCACAGTTGCAGTGTAATCATTATCACTTTTTTGCATAAAAAACTTCTCTAACAGTCTACATAAAGTTAGACCAAGATATCTTTTCGGTTCAATGGCAAAGAAACCAAATAACTCTGTTCCTTGTGCTTTTCCCCGTCTCCTTTTTCTTTGGAGTTAATAGAAGTGGGCAGACCGTCTTTTGTGCGCATAAAAAAATATTGCTTCATAGAAGGTTAAAGAATATCATATCTTTCTTTTTGTCACCCCCATAGATACAGTTTTCATGGTTTGTGTTGTACTTTAGATAGTACGTCCATAATGGGGTGCGATTGGACCACACCATTTGGACTCGATATGCTACGATGAAGGGGTGTGATAGGGTCATATAAAAGACCCTTGAAGACAACCGTTGGAGGGGTTGGACAAACGTACGTTCAAAAAGTTTTCTTCTTTTCTCTCCCATTTCCATCAAAGCGTTCCATTTTCTTCTTTACGAGAACAGTTTGCATTTACACCGTGAAAATCGCGTGCTTTCCTCGTGATCGCATCCAGACCAACGTGAGATATTTTTGTTTGTGATTCATCCACAATTCAACATTCGCTCCGAGGTTAATTTTTGTTTGCGCAGAGGAATTAGGTTAGTCGTCTTCCGTTGACTTGAATTCCAACATTGATATTAGAGCCCGGTCATGATTTCTGCCTTGATTTCATTGAATTTACTCGCTTACCACATGATATCGAGATCAAGAGATTGTATCATACACTGTTTTGATATTTATTGGTTGGAATTGCAATATGAAAACTCAAAATTGAATCGAAGCGAAGAAGGTGTTTGGGGTCGCGTGCATCCGTGCGGTTTTGGCCATTTTTTTAAATATTTTTTTGGCAAAAATCAATTTTTAAATATACAATGTGAAAGTACTTGTCGAGACTAGTCCGTCAAGGGGTTGAGCGCCACCGGACGACGCCGAATGCGCCCACACGCGTGGCCAGAAGTCGCTGTGCGTGGGCGCCACGCGCCTAAAGTGCTGGGAATGCTAGTGCGTGCGCAACATGTGCCGGTCAGCGAACCGGCAGGTGCGCGTCACGCGTCGGTTGGCGAATCGGCACGTGATGACGCTACCATGACGTCACCCAACAGTCGGTAATCGTTTGGATGATGTCATCGATGATGTCACCGCCGGTGGCAGTTGGCCAGCCAGTCACTAACTGGTGACTTGACCCATGACCCGACCCGACCCGACTCGAGATCCTACCCAAGGTTGACTCGACCCGACCCGAGCGTTGACTAGTCAACGGTCACCGGTCCGGCGGTCAAACCGATCAGGTCGGTCATCAGTTGGACCGGTCGGGTCGGTCACCGGTTGGACCGATTGAACCAGCTAGGAGCCATTTGGCTCACTGGCGTGTGCGCCACACACGTCGCGCACTCAGGCGACGGGTGTGGGCACGTGGGAGGTCTGATTGGAGCGTGATCAGCGACGTTTGGTTCGTATAAATGTTCTCTACACTGTGATATAATTATTTTATACTTTTGAATTTTATAATTGTATGAAAATGCGTAGGAAACTCTAAGTATGTGTACTTCTTGGAATTTAATGTAGTTTATTCATTTGTAGTTTATATTTTCTTGTGGTTTAGGAAATACAGTAGCTAGCTTGTGTGCAAATGATGTCATATATGCTGTGTAGAGCTTGGTTTGATGATATCATGTATATAGTTTAATATACTTGAAATTTTCTAATTGCTAGAAAATTCGAACAATGGTAGGAAATCCATTACATGTTGAATTGTGATTTTGATTATAGTTAAAGCATGATTGTTGTATGTACGTTGGTTCATATCATGCTATGTTTTTGTGTTAATGGAAAAATATAGAAATTATATGAGGTCATGTAATTATTTTTC
Source organism: Eucalyptus decipiens (assembly GCA_014182575.1). NCBI lineage: Eukaryota > Viridiplantae > Streptophyta > Magnoliopsida > Myrtales > Myrtaceae > Eucalyptus > Eucalyptus decipiens. The sequence continues at coordinate 22,647,359 of CM024611.1, read as the reverse complement.
CTAGTGGGAGTTCGTAGGTTGGTAGAATTCAAATGAGTTCTCACCTAGAATTTAAAATTTGTGTAAATTAAACTAATTAATGATAATAGAACAATCGCACATAAAAGTTGATTGGGAACATAGTGAACTTTTGCTTTTGTGTCTTTTGTTGAATTATCATTAATTTAGTTTGTCTTTGCTACAAATTAAATGTGTGTTACTCTATAAAGTGTGCTGGTATTGATTCTACGTTTATTATGTCAATGTGTTATAACAATTGATTATGGCTTCGGCATCCAAAAATATTGTGGCTGACCTCAATAAGGGTGAGAAGTTGAACGGTGATAATTATGATATTTTGCACTGAAAGGTTCAATACATCCTTGAGAAGCAAGAGATTTTGGAAATCCTCAACCATACCATGGATGAACCTGAGCATGGAACTTCAGCTCAACACAAGAGAGATCTAGAAGTTTATTAAGCTTGAAAAAAAAAATAGCATTGCTCATATCACATTACTGAGCTATATACAAGATGATCTTATGTGTGAGTTTGAAAGTTATGATAAAGCTTAAGCTATAGAGGTTGCCTTGAAAGATAAGTTTGGAGGTACATCTGCCATTAAACTGATGAAACTCACTATCAAGTTTGACATATTCCGAAAGCGCCCAAATGCAACGATGTGGCAACATATTCGGGAGATGTCAAACATGATTCGTGAGTTGAAGTCGGCAGGTCACTCCCTTACTGATACATAACAAGTTCAGGCTGTTATAAAGTTTCTTCATGACAATTAGGAGCACATGAAAATCAATATGACGCATAATGAGAATATTGTCACTTTTGATGATATAGCACGTCATTTGGAATTTGAGGATGAGCGCCTAGAGGATGCGAGATCCTCTACTCACGTTTATGTTGCTGAATCGAGTTCGCACAAAGCTTCATGCTTCAAGTGCGAAAAGAGTTCTCAATTCAACAACAAAGGGAAGAAAACTGATCAGGCACCTAAAAGAGCTAAGATCTTCCAACGCAAGGAGCGTGGTGAGAAGAAGGACAAGGACAAGATGAAATACTACAATTGTGGTAAGATGGTTCATCTTGCTCGTAAATGCACTGAGTTGAAAGAGGTACTCTATTACTCCATCACTTTAAGTAGTGCTTTTGTTTCTAGCACTGTGATGCTTGTTGAATCTCATCTAATGTGGATTGTAAATGTGGCATCCTAAAATTTCATGACAACCCCTGGATATACCATGAACCATGAATAGGTGATAGAAGCGCCATTGGATTATGTTATAGCCATTAGACCAATGAATTACAATAGATTAAGGCCGAGCATTTAATGGACAATGATTTGGTTGGAAATATATCCAATGTCCATGAGTGATCAATGATTGTACTAAGGGACAAATTGATAGGAAAATTTTTATTCTCGGTCGTACGTTTTATAAGTTGGATTTTTATTGATTTATGTTACAAAGTTTTATGGTCATATAAATTTATAATTAGGTATTTATATAAGTGGGGATTAAATGGAAAAAAAATAGGAGAAGGAGTGGGCTGATTTTCTTAAGGCCTAACCAGCCCAAAAACCAGCCCACAGCCCCCACCGTTTCCCCTCATTCGGCCGACCAAGGCTGGCCCAAGCCCAGTCAAATGAAGCCCAACCCCTTTGCATGGAAATCTACAAGTGGTGAGAGGAACTTACCAAGTATCCATTGCCATGCAAACCTCATGATTAATTAATCACGAGGGCGAAAGGAAGAAAAAGAGAGAGAGAGGAGCAGATTGCTCGAGGGATTGAAACCGAGAGAGAGAGAGGGTGTTCATGCGAGAGAAAGAGAGAAAGAGAGAAAGAGAGAAAGGAGAGAGAGGGTTGTTTGTGTGGGTGCTTTGGTGAAGGGAGAAGAGGACCGACCCCGCCGTGTGTGCACCAGCAGCCACTGTCAACGCCGCCTAGTACCGTCGTAGATCGAGCCTGCCAAAGCCCCGAGTCGCCGTTGTTTGCTTGTTTTCATTGAACTTGAGGCAAGTAGAGTCCGTTAACCTACATTTTTGCTTGCTGTGGTTGTGTGTGAAGTGTAATAGGTGTTGGAGATGCTTGAGTGGTGATGTTGGATGCTGAAATTCGAGTGAATGGTAGTAGTCTTCCTAGATCAAGCAAGCTGTTGCATGCAGGAATAGTCAGACCCCTTGTGATTCCGTGAATTTTATAAAATTATCCAGTTGAAATTTGACTTTGTGTCCTTGATAACAGTTGTAGATGACATCTTGAGGAGTAACATACTAAAATTTAAGAATAAATTAACAACTATTGATAGTGGAAATGAATTTTCTTTGAAAGGGATTAATCTGGAAAACTGTACCGAGAGTAGGGAGAATTAAATCGACTATAGCTTTTAATCCAGGACGAAATTGATTTCAATTTCTGCACAAAAATTTTACCTCTAGGTCTTAACTATGACATATCAAAATTTCAGAGTTTTCTGGGTGGATTTAGGGTTTATACCGAATTTATGAATAAAACTGTGCAATGGTGATGTTCCGAAACTTTAAGCTGTGATGCATGGACCATAGCCACTCGTACGAAACTATTTTGATATGGTGTTCTTCATGAAACCTTTTTCTCTAGATCTTTTTTATAACATGTTAAAATTTTATAATTTATTGAGATTTTTTACTAATTTTTCCAGAATTTTTATTAAGGAAGTGCATTATGTTTTATCCGAGTAACTGCTTTATTTTAAGAACAAATGAATTGCTCTATGAGATATTATATCTTGGGTTGTTATTTGTGCTGCATATGTGGTGATTGTTTGTGCATTTCATATGACATCAAAATTGATGAGATCTCATAAATTTCATGAAACTTTTGGCATAATTGCATCAAATGGTATCTTCCAAAATGAGATATACATATATATGTTATGATGATGATGATACCGTCGGAGGTGTGAGCCGATGATGCCCCGGGAGTGTCGGGATGCCAGGAGTGTGTGTGCCGGATGCTTGGAGGTGTGTGCCAGATGTCCTTGGGAGTTTCGAGATGCCCGGAGGTGTGTGCCGGAGGTTCCTTGCGATGCCAGGTTGGGTGCGAGTGATATATGAGGGATGCAAACACTGGTCCCTGGAAGAAAAATGAGATCCTTTTGAGAACTAAAATTGAGAATTGAATCATGCGCATGTGTGTGAGCATATGGCATGTGATATAATTGCCTATGAAACTGAGTTTATACTATATGGCATTGAGAATGTGATCATGAAGGCATTGAATGGATCTCATGGGAATATACATGTATATATTTATATATATATGATTGTATGGGTAATATGGATCATGTGCATGTATGTGCATATGGTAGGGAACATAAATTGCCTTAATGAATGAATCTTGTGGATATACAAGCATGATTATACGTATGATATGTGTATTTCACACGAAATTGTGGTTGTCTTGCTTGTTGCATTGTGTAGTTTGATGGATCTTTAATGCTGAGTAGTTGTACTCGCTCCTTTTGGGGACTAACATTTCAGATTGAGAGATGCCTCTATCACCTGTCACACGTGGTATATTTTATGGCTTACCATCCGATGTTGAGGTTAAGTGCTCGGAGCACCCTTGCGTTGATGTTCATCGTCCGGTGTTTATCTGTGTTCGTGTTTTGGTCATGTATGATGTGGGTCTACCTGATGGCCCTGTAGTCCACGAATTCTTCTCCTTCCATGTTTGTTGCAGTGGGAGGATGATGGGGATTCTGCCGCCGCCACCGGCCGATGTACCGGGCTAGGTGTGGTTAGAGCATGTGGCCGGTAGAGGTTGACACTTTTTGGATGGCCGACGTTGGATGATGGGTTGATGTATATGTCTGATGTAGAGTCAGGTTCTTTTGGGTTATAGCCGAGCTTAGTCAAAGCCTTGGCCTTTTGTTGTACCAACTCATGATGTCCATCATAGTTATGTAAATAGAAGTGGTTCAGCATTAGCTTCCATATATATGAAAAGTGTAGTTGGTGTGCATTGCATTGTATTATTTAGTTTGAGTACGGGTTAGGGAGATGTCGAGTATGCTTCCGTTATATTAACCGCATTAGGACCGATTGAGATGATACGAACCCCCATGATTTATGGACCCATTATAATTCAATGGTATCAAAGTAACATGTTATTATGACAAAGGGAAGGTAAGTAATTTGTGGCGACCCTAGCGGATCAGGGGCCGTGTCGGGGGTGCCATAGTAGACTCAGGAGCAACAAATCACGTAGCTAGAGATTGAGAAGCATTTGTGGAGTATCATCGCATACAACCTGGAAGAATATGGGATATATTTTGGGAATAACTCAAGAATTGAAGTGAAGGGTGTCGGTACATGTAAATTGATTTTACGTAGTGGTCAAAATCTATTCCTACATGATATCCTCTATGCTCCAGATATTCGACAAAACTTGATTTCTATAGTTGTTCTTCTAAGCTTAGGTTATGTATTGAATTTCCACGGTAATTGTGTTAACATTTTGTATGAAACAATTTATTATGATTTAGGTCATGTATCGAATGGTTTTATGGTGTTAGACATTGACTATGATCAGTATAATGTTAATGTCAATGGTTGTTTTTCTTTAATTGCATCTTCTAGTAATGTTGAGATTGATGCAAATACTTGGCATGCTAGATTATGTCACATTGGATTGCAAAGAATGCAAAGATTAGCTAAAGAAGGCATTTTAGGGTCACTCACTAATGTTAGTCTATCCATATGTGAATATTGTCTAGCGGAAAAAGCAACTAGAAAACCATTCGGTAAAGGGACAAGAGCTGAATTTCCATTGCATCTCATACTTTCTGACATTTGTGGTCTTTTGAATGTGAAGGCAAGTCCTGGAGCCTTATATTTCATCACTTTCATAGATGACTTCATACGTTTCGGTTATGTCTTTCTGATCTCCCATAAGTTAGAAGCATTAGACTGCTTTAAACGATATATAGTGATGGTAGAAAATCAGTTGAACAAAACAATAAAGGCATTGAAAACCGATCGTGGACATGAGTATCTATTTGAGCAATTCAAGGCTCTTTGTGATGAAAATGGAATTGTATGACAATTAACTATTCCTTGTGATGAAAAGGAAATTGCACAACAATTGACTATTCTTGGTACTTCACAACAAAATGGGGTGGCTAAGAGAAAGAATAGAATCCTATTGAAAATGGTTAGATTTATGATAACGCAAACAAATTTACTTATCTCCTATTGGGGAGATGCGTTATTGACTGCTGCCTATGTACTTAACTAAGTGCCTTCAAAATCGGTCACTTCCACCCCTTATGAATTATGGACTAGTAGGAAACCAAACTTAAGTAGTCTACGTCCATGGGGATGTGTAGCTTATGTACATGATTCTTCCCATAAATATGGCAAATTAGGTCATAGATGGAAGAAAGGTATCTTTATAAGATATTCTGAACACTCCAAAGGGTACGTGTTCATAGGTGAACAAACTAATGGAATTGTGACTAAAAAGGAGTCACGAGATGTCCCGTTCTTAGAGAATGATTTTCCTAGTAGAGGTGAGATTGATAAGGACTTCTAATGATATGAGATGGAAGATCTTAATAACACCCACTAATGTTGTAGAGGGAAATGAAGATTTACCTCAACACACAAGACCTAGTGGGAGTGTTGCATTACCTGACGAATTGAATTCAAGAGAAATTCAATTGCGTAAAAGTAATCGTAAAAGTATTCCCCGTCGTCATTTTGAGATTAAAGGGGAAGCATTTATGATTGCTCAAAAAGGCGATGTCAAGCCTAAGACTGTTCAAGAGGCTCTCTCATCCTTTGACAAGGAAGAATGGAGAAAAGTTTTAGAAGATGAAATGGAGTCAATGAGGAAAAATCATGTCTGAGACTTGGTTGATCTACCATCCAATCGTAAGGCCATTGGAAACAAATGGGTCTTCAAGATTAAGCAAAGGGCGGATATATCCATTGAAAAGTATAAGGCTCGCCTTATGGCAAAAGGTTATATTCAACAAAAGGGTATAGACTATGAGGAAACATTTTCACCAGTTGTAAGGTTTACCTCAATACGCCTTATTCTAGCTATTGTTGCACATTTGGACCTTGAATTACATCATATGGATATAAAGACGGTATTTTTCAATGGAGAACCAAATGAGGAAATCTATATGAAGCAACCAATAGGTTTCATAGTTAAAGGTCAATAGCATAAAGTTTGCAAGCTTCATCGCTCAATATATGGCATTAAACAATCATATAGACAGTGGTATCTTCGTTTTTCATCGAGCCATAACTACTTTTGGTTTCACGATGATCGAGGAAGATCACTGTGTATATGTCAAGCGGTCCGAAGATAAATGTGGCATCCTAAAACTTCATGACAACCCCTAGGTATGCTATGAATTGTGAATAGGTGATGGAAGCACCATCAAATTAATTGTAGCCATTAGACCCATGATTTGCAATAGACTAAGGCCGAGCTTTTTAATGGATAATTAATTGATAGGAAAATTTTATTCTTGGCCATGTATTTTATAAGATGAATTTTCATTAATGTTACAAAGTTTTATGGCCAAGTGAATAAGTGTAATTAGGTATTTATATAAGTGGGAATTAAGGTGGATTATTAGGAATAATTGTGGGCTGGGTATTTAAGGATCAAATCAGCCCAAGATAGCCCACAATTACCCACCATTCGGCCGACCAAGCCCAGCCCAAGGAGCCCATGAAGTAGTCGACCGAAGGAGGGAGAGGCCCAGCCCATTTGGCCCATCAACCTGTATGGGAAAAATGCCAAGTGGCGAGAGGGACTTACCAAGTGGCGCCGGCATGCAAAGCTAATGATTGCTAATCATGAGTGGAAGGAAGAAAGGGGAGAGAGAGGGGCGGATTGCTCGAGGGTTTGAGCCGAGAGAGAGAGAGAGAGAGGAGGTGTCGTGCGTGAGGAAGAGAGAAAGAGAGAAAGCGGGCGTGCGAGAGAGAAAGAGGAGGAGAAGACCGACCGCCGTGCACCCGCCTAGTCCCGCCGTCGAGCCCGCCTTGCCCCGCCGAGTGCTTGTTGTGATTTTGCTTGGATTAGAGGCAAGTAGAGTCCATTGATCTACACTTTGCTTGCTGTGATTGTGTGTAATGAATGGTGAATTTTGGATATGGTAGAGGTGAGAATTTTCGAAGTTATAGGAGTTGTGTCTTAGCCTAGTATTATGTTTTCTGGAAAAATAGTCCGACCTTTGGCGATTTCATGAGTTGTATGCAATGTTCTAGTTGGAATATCACTTTGACTTCTTAATGAAAGTTGTAGAGGACTTCTTGGATAGTAACATATCAAAATTTGAGAGGAAATGAACAATTTTAGGACGGTGAAACCATTTTTCTTTGAAGAAATTAGATCTGGAAACAGTTATGCTGACCTAGTACGATTCTGTGAATTTTTATAAAATTATCCGGTTGAAATTTGATCTTTTGTCCTTGATGAAATTTGTCTATGACACTTTGAGGACTAACATACTAAAATTTGAGGAGAAACGGACATGTGTAGGTCGGTGAAACAATTTTTATCCGAAATGGTTAGATTTGGAAATTTTTGCTGAGGGTTAGGGATGGTTACGGTGACTATATATTTTAATCTATTACATATTTGACTTTGAGTTCTTCATGAAACTTTCACCTCTATGCCTTGGCTATGACGTATCAAAATTTCAGAATTTTCTGAGTTGATTTAGGGTTTATACCGAATTTGTGAATGAAACTGTGCAAAGGCGATGTTATGAAAATTTTAAAGGCTATGATGTGAGGACTGTAACGACTCGTATGAAGCTCTTTCGACATGGTGTTCTTCATGAAATATCTTTCTCTGGTTCTTGTTTACATCATGTTAAATTTTCAGAATTTATTAAGATTTTTTTACTAATTTTTCCGGAATTTTAACTAAAGGAGTGCATTCTGTTTTATCCGAAAATTGCTGTATTTTCAAAAATAAATGAATTGTTCTATGAGATATAATGTCTTGAGTGGTTAATCATGCTGCATATGCGGTGACACTTAGCATGTCATGTAACATCAAAAAGCTGGTTTAGACATTGGACATCGTTGCATCAAATGCCATGTTGAAAATGAGACATATATGTGATTATATATTGTGATAATAATGATACCATCGAAGGGGTGAGCCGACGATGCCCTGGGAGTGTCGGGATGCTCGAAGTGTGTGTGCCGAATGTCCTCGGGAGTTTCAAGATGCCTGGAGGTGTGTGCTAGAAGCCTCTGAGGTGTGTGCCGAGGGGATTCCTCGTGATGCCAGTTGGGGTACAAGATGCCCGGAGGTGTGTGCCAAATGCCCGGAGGTGTGTGTCGGAGGTTCCTTGCAATGCCAGGATTAGGTGCGAGCAATAAATGAGGGATGCAAACATTGGTCCCTAGAAGAAAAACGATGAGATCCTTTTGAAAGATAAAATTGGAAATTGAATCATGCGCATGGGTGTGTGCATATGGCATGATTCATGATCTGCTTATGAAAGTAAATTGATGCTATTTGACATTGAGAATGCGATCATGAAGGTTTGAATGGATCTCATGGGGATGTATACATGATTGTATGGATGATATGAATCATGCGTATGTATGTGCATATGGCATGGGATGAACCTCATGGAAATACAAGCATGACTGCATGGTGGTATATACATGATGGCATGGTGAGATATGGATGATTGCATGGCAATATATGCATGACCGCATGGTGATGTATGCTCGATAGGATGGATATTATATGCATTACTCGTGATATCTTGATTGTCTTGCTTGTTACACTGTGTAGTTTGATGGATCTTTACTACTAAGTGGTTGTACTCACCCCTTTTAAGGACTAACATTTCAGATTGAGAGATGCCTCTGTCACTTGTCACGCGTGGTACATTTTATGAATTATCATCTGATGTTGAGGTTGAGTGCTCAGAGCACCCCTGCGTTGGTGTTCATGGTCTGGTGTTTATCCGCGTCCGTGTTTTGGTCATGTATGATGTGGGCCTACTTGATGGCCCTGTAGTACAGGAGTTTCTGTCCGCTCGTGTTTGTCGAGATGGGAGGATGATGGGGATGCTACCGCCGCCATCGGTCAATGCACTAGATTAGGTGTGATAGGAGCGTGTGACTGGTGGAGGTTGACACTTTTTGGATGGCTGACACTGGGATGATGGATTGATGTACATGTCTGATGTAGAGTCGGGTTCTTTTGGGTTTAGGCAAGCTTAGTTAAAGTCTTGGCCTTTTGTTGTACCGACTTGTGATATTCATCAACGTATGTAAATAAAAGTGGTTCGGTATTAGTTTATATATATATATATATATATATATATATGAAAGGTGTAGTTGGTGTGCATTGCATTGTATCATTTAGTTTGTGTACGGGTTAGGGAGATGTCGAGTATGCTTCCGTTATATGAACTGTGCTAGGATCGATTGAGATGATACGAACCCCCGGGATTTATGGACCCACTACAATTGAAATGGTATCAGAGTGACATATTATTAGGACAAGTGAAAGGTAAGTAATCTATGGTGACCTTAGTAGATCGGGGGCCGTGACGAGGGGTGTCACAATAAATTTTTGGTTTTATCACTTTATGTGGATGATATTCTATTGGTTGGAAATGACAAGGTTTTGGTTATCACCATAAAAGAATGATTGTCTTCTAATTTTGAAATGAAGAACATGAGAGAAGCTTCTTACATATTAGGAATTAAGATCGACAGAGATCGATTAAGGAAACTTCTTACTTTATCACAATAGTCTTATATAATGAAGATTCTTGAACATTTTAATATGCAGCATTATAATCCCATTGATACCCTTGTCATGCAAGGTGAAGGCCTACGTACTAAGATGTGTCCTAAGATTCCAGAAGAAATTAAAGTGATGGAAACTGTTCCTTACGCTAGTGCGGTTGGAAGTTCGATGTATGTTATGATGTGTAATAGACTCGGCATATGTTATGTCATGGGATTGTTGAGCCGATATCAATCAAATCCTAGTCAAACTCACTGGAAAGTAGTGAAAAGAATCCTGAGATACTTAAAAGACACCATGGACTATTGACTTTTGTTACCAAGAGAGTGATTTATGCCTATTATGCTATTTAGATGCTGATTGGGGTGGAGACCCAAATGAGCGTAAATCGACTTCTAGATATGCGTTCTTGCTCAATAGCGGTGCGATTTTTTGAAATAGCAAGAAACAAACATGCATGGCCTTATCTACGATGGAGATAGAATTTATTGAATGTTCCGTCACAGTGCAAGAAGCAGTATGGTTAAAACATTTCTTGGAAAATTTAGCCAATATCACTGAGGTTCCAAGATCAGTGATAATTTATTGCGATAGTCAAGTAGCCATTGTCAATGTGAAGGATCCTAAGTATCATGAAAAGACAAAGCACATGGACATAAAGAACAACTTCAAAAAAGATATAATACTGTAGAAAGAAGTGATCCTACAATACATTTCAACCGATAGAATGGTTGCCGATCCATTTACGAAGGCTATTCCTTGAGACATATTATTGACCCATAGGATGTCACTAGGATTGTGTAGAATGTGATATGTGTTATTGTAAAAAATAATTGGTTTATGTATTTATGAACATATATATTGTACTTGTTTGTTTATTAGTGACTTGATGTTTTAACAATAAGTATGAATACAGTATGAGACTAGCATTACACACATATATTATTGAAAAGTATGTCAGCAGGCAATGATTGGCTCACTCACACGAGCAATCGCCTTAAGTGCTTTAGATAACACGTTGAGATGAGACATTATGTATAAATAAATGCTGAAGAGTAAGTTTAGTACATAAAATATGTCGCCTTGATTGGAGTCAAGATGAGATCTGTGATTTGTTTATAATAAGATCGAACATGATAGTCCCACAATCATGTATGCCTGTAAGATGCCAGATGCGAATACTTAATTGGGCGCTATAAAAAGCGAGTTGATATAGCACTCGGGCTAAACATGAGTACATGAGAAGCACTTGACTATGTTTAGGCTAAGATCTGTATAGTTGATATATTTGATAAATAACATACGCTCTTATAGAAAGAGTAATCTACTATAGCATGTAATTCATACTACATATGCATTGTATGACCAATAAGGAAAGATGAGTAAAATTATCCCTATTTACTCATCGTGTGAGCCTTTGAGGTAATTTATAATTTACCTCTTTTTGTGCCCCATGTTACTTCTTACTATGTTCTCGAAGTGAAAGATCAATATTGCTACTTTATCATGTTATCGACGGTCATGAATAGATATGGCCTTATGGAACATGTCTAGGAAAGCAGTTGTTCTGAAATGGAGAGAGACATGAGTGCGAAGGAAGACTATTGTTATTTTACATCTATCTGATATATTTACTGGCCAACCAATTATATTGCCCTTATGTGGTTGCGGATATAATTGTAAATATATGGTGCTTTGAAAATAGTCAAGTATAGCATTTAAGGGATAGGTATACTTGGACTGATGTAACAAAATATGTCTAGGGCACTGTGAGACATCGATTGTTTATTTATATTCGGGGTTGTAGCTATTATGTCATCCTTAACAAGTGCATAATTTGAGTTCCCAAGTATAGGTGTACTCACTGGTTGCATGGCTTATTTGTCAGTATGAATTGTTTTGTAAAGTTGATGAATGTTAAATACCTTATATTCTTGATAGAGCGATATCAAGCCCATCATGTTCGACTGGGAGATGTTGTACTTTAGCTAATACGTCCATGATGGGGTGCAATTGGACCGCACCATTTGGACTTGATATGCTACGATGAAGGGGTGTGATGAGGTCATATAAAAGACCCCTGAAGACAACCGTTGTAGGGGTTGGACAAACGTACGTTCATAAGTTTTCTTCTTTTCTCTCTCCTTTCCATCAAGGCATTCCATTTTCTTCTTTACGAGAATAGTTTGCATTTACGCCGTGGAAATCGGGTGCTTTCATCGTGATCGCATCCAGACAAATGTGAGATATTTTTGTTCGTGATTCATCCACAATTCATCGTTCGTTCCGAGGTTAAGTTTTGTTTGCGCATAGGAATCAGGTAAGTCGTCTTCCGTCAACTTGAATTCCAACAGTTTGCATGGTTTCTCAATATTGTAAACGAATTCCTAAAAGAAAAATGAACTAATACTCAAATAATCAAATATTGAAAACAAACGCGGAAACGTGCTTAGAAAACATGTAACACCGATCAAAGGCATACCACGAAGACAGACATACCTTGTTTGCCACATATTAAGTACTCGTTGCAGTCTCAGATGAATCGATGAAATCCTAAAGTTTCGTTCTTCAAGAGAGAGTTCACTGTTTTCTCAAAAGGGGGAAAAAGAACGTGCTGTTTCGTTCTGTTCAATTCTTAACATACCCCTTTTCCTTTTTCACACACACACACACACACACACACACACACACACACACACATATATATATATAGTAGTTAATTTTTATTGAAAAAATAACTGCTCTTCCTCTTCCTCTCCCTCTCTCATAAGCTCTCCCTTTATGGGCAGGGTTTGGCCCAACATAGGCGGACAAGCTTGGCTTAGACTATTAAATAAAAAGCTCATCATCTCTCACTCATATATGGTAGGCAAAACATAACTTTTTCTTCACTTCTCTGCAACATTCATACTAGTAAATAATGAGAGCTTGTTGCTATATGGACATCACATTTTTAAATAGATATAGTATGTAGTATCATAGATCGATTGATTGCATTTATATCTCTTTTGATTTATTTATAATAATAATATATTGTATTCACAATTATGTTTATCTCAAAACAATCATAATTGATCAACCAATGAATACAAAACTAGAATGTAATTATCTAAAATCGATTTTCCTCTTTCCTTGAAACTCTCAATTCCAATTTAACTTACTTTTCTAGAAATGTCCCATTAAATCATATCAATTCATGATCATTGACAATATTCTAAGTTACTAAACATTGAATAGAATTTTTTAGAATAAGTAAGAGTCATGAGGACATTTAATTGAGGAACTCTTCTCCCTAAGAGTCTCATACGGCATAAAAGTTGAGATCAAAACTTTTGACATTCTCATTGATTATCTCATGTATACATAAAATGAAATAAGTATTATGGTATTAACTCATTTCTTACTGAGCGTATGTCTTCAATTTCAATACCATACATATAATAGTTTAGACATATTTAATATTTAACTTGAGTTCACATATCTACTCTTTTAAAAATCCATCAAAACTTACATCTGGCATTAAAGATAGATAAAGTAAAACATGTGGGTTATTTTATTTTCGAGCATAGTAAATATTATGTCATTATTTTAATATTTTGTTAAGGCAAAATCTAACATTTTAAGTTTGAGCTCTCAATTAGCACTTGGATAATAAGCTTAAAAATTGTTTGGTCTCTATTTTTCACATAGTAAATAGAGGCAATTATTCATATGAGTGGGCTAATATATTATTTGTCTGACATAATTTCTCAATTTAATATGATACATTAAGCATTAAGATGCATAAACGTAAAATAAAGACTCATAAGCATCAATAATGAAACACAAATTCATTAAATGTGAACACTTAAGGGAAATTATAATATTCAGTATATCAAACCCAGAGATTTTATATGGCCATAGAACACATCTCTAAGTATTGACTTAGATCCTATCGTTCTATGCGTATATATATACTTTGTAAGTTCACATCTTTTCATGTAATTATATATGACAAAATTATTCTTGGTATCTATATATTTGGTCTTACCATAATATTTTGGATTATTGGTATACGCTATTACTGCTTGGCTATCACAATTAACCAATAATGAGGTTGCAGTATTCTTTTTTTTGGTAAAGGTAAGAATATATATATAGATAAGCTTTGGACAAATGCACATAAACAGCACCAAAACTTACACTCTAAATGCGAACAAAAGAGTGGAAGGGAACCACGCAAAAACTACAAGAGGCAAAACAGAAAGAGCACAAAAAAAGATACACAGCCTAGCCACCAGATTCAGCCACCAGACCTCCATGGACGCCTGGGAAACCAAGAGGGGAAAAGGTGCAAAGCTGAAAACAAAGCCCCGAAACATCCGAGCTGGAGACGACCAAGCAACAACAAAGGATAGAAACCCCAAAGGGTTAGGTGAAGATGATTGGGTCAAGATCCCAACCCCTCTGAAGACGCCGATTCCTTGGAGTGTCAAGGACATCCTTGTAGGTGATTGCTTTATCTCTAACCATCTTTATCAAATGGTTCTTCAAAGCGAGAATATCAAGAGATTCCCCTCGAAAGATCATAGCATTTCTCTTCTTTCAAATTAGATAGCAAAGAGGTCCAAAGGAATAGCAGGAGAGACTATGAAATAAGTCCTTACCAGCAAGGAATTTCACAGCCCATGTAAGGTTTTCCGTCCAGGTGCCGTTCCTCCACGGCAAATTGCACCTAGTTGCCCAAAAGTACACAATGGTATTTAAAATATTGCAATCAAAGTACAAATGGTCGGTCGAGTCTTTTGAGTATTACAAAAAGTGCAAACGGAGTAATCAATCCTTCCATATGAGAGAAGAAGTGACTGCGTTGGCAAGCGGTTTTTAGTAATAAGCCACAAAAGGAATTGAAATCGAGGGGCTAAATCCTTGTCCCACACGAAAGAAGTCCAAGGAGCTTTGGCTTTAGAAGCTCTGATGACGTTCCAAGCAGAAGCTACGGAGAAGGCCCCCGAAGAATCTTGACGCCACACAAAACGATCGCTGTCAACCGAAAGAGGAGGAAGTGAGAAACCACAATTCTCCAACCGTAATTTACAAGAACTGCCAGCATAAGAATATAAAGAAGCCATAGTCGCCTTTGCAGGAACATCGGGGTCCAACAAAAAAGATTGAGGAACTTGTAGATGAAGAAGGCCACAAGGCAACCAGCTATCGAACCATAATGAAATAGAACGGCCCTCACCGACCTCCCAACTGAAGGATTGTCTACAACAACCCCGAAGTTGAAGGATCTTCTTCCAACTCCATGCACAAACCGAAGGATGAGGGGCAACCCAGAAGTTATGTTTCTTTAAAAAGTTGGAGTGGATCCAACGGCACCACAGAGATTCCTTATCCGTAAAGAGGATCCAAATAAATTTCAACATTGAGGCTTTGTTACAATCCTTGATAGACCGAATACCCAGCCCCTGTTCCTCCTTAGGCAAACAAACATCCGCCCATGAGACTTTAGCACCTCCCTTGTCCAAGGAAGTGCCTTTCCAAAGAAATATACGAAGAATGCTTTCAATCCCCAGGATAACCGAAGAGGGCAAAGTGAAGACACTATCCCAAAAAGACTGAATAGAGTGAAGCACTGACCTTATGAGCTGAAGTCTCCCAGCAAAAGAGAGGAACCTGTGGGACCAGGAGCGGGCTCGCGTAGTAATGCGGTCAATTAACTGAGTACAATAAGCCTTACTCAACCTCTTTGAGATGATCGGCACTCCAAGATACCGAATCGGGAGTTTACCTTCCTGAAAGCCAAAAGCTAGGAGGATTCTGTTACACAAAGCATGATCGCCTCCCGAAAGAAAAATGTCGCTCTTATTTTTGTTGGGGAGAAGACCACTCCATGAAGAGAAAATGTCGAGGCTTCTTTTAAGGATCACAGCCGATTTCCAATCTGCTTGGCAAAAAAGGAACACATCATTTGCAAAAAACAGATGAGTAAGCTTGGGAGACTTACATCTCCAATAACATTTAAACTCTTTAGCCAAAGACCTTTAATTCAAAATTCCCGAAAAGATTTCCGTGATCAAAGTGAATAGATAAGGTGACATTGGGTTGCCCTGTCTAAGGCCTCTGCCTCCTGGGAAGAAGCCATGAAGCTCCCCATTAATAGAGATAGAGAACCTGGGTGTGCGCACACAAGCCATAATCCGACGAATAATCCACAGAGGAAACCAGAAGGTAGTAAGAGTAAGCTCTAGGAAATCCCAGTCCACAATGTCATAGGCTTTGTGAAAATCCACTTTGACCGCACATCTTGGGAGGTATGGGTCTAGGTGGAAACCTGCAAAAAGCTCTTGAGCTAATAAGATATTATCCCTTACTCTTCTTCCCTTTACGAACGCATTCTGGGAAGGACTAACAATATCCTGAAGTACAAGCGCAATTCTATTGGCCAAGATCTTAGTGATAAGTTTATAGATAGTATTGCAGCAAGCAATCGGTCTAAAGTCATTCACTTCACATGCATTCGGCACCTTGGGAATTAGAGCTAGGATAGTTGCATTCACTTCTTTAAGAAGACAACCTGAGGAGAAGAAATCTTTCACAGCCTCTGTAACTAAAGAGCCCACTATATCCCAGTTACTTTTAAAGAATTCTGCTGTAAAACCATCTGGACCGGGGGTTTTTCCCTTTGCAAGCGAGAACAAGGCCTTCTTAACTTCCAAATCAGAGACTGGCGAAGCTAGGGAACATACCTGGCTATCGGATAGCGGCTTCCGAATAAGAGAAGTAAGCTCTTGAAGATCAAGCTTTACTAAGCCAGCTCGAGGAGCAAGGAGATCCGAAAAGAAAGATAGAAAAACTTGGGGCACCAAATCAGGATCCGAGACCACCGTACCTGTAGTGTCTTTGACAGAGAGGATTTGGTTATTGAGATGTCTAGCTTTAACACAATTGTGGAAGAATCTCATGTTACGATCTCCTTCCTTCAACCATCTAATTCTAGATTTTTGCTTATAGAACGATTCCTCTTGACCACGAAGGTCTATAAAAGTACGATGCTGCCCTTTTTCAAGTTCAGCTAGTGGAATATTTTCAGGATCCAGCTGAAGGAGATGCTGAGTAAAACTCAAGGCTTCCCTCGCTTCAAGAGTTTTCAGGGAAATATCCGAGAAAGCCTCCATATTAAGATCCTTGAGGCCAGATTTCAACAATTTCAGCTTCGAAACTAGTTTAAACATGGGAACTCTCCAAACTTGACTATCCCACACCTGCAAAACCGTAGAATGAAAGTCCGGGTGATCAATCTAGAAATCAAAGTGCTTAAAAGGCTTCCTCCTTGGACGCGGATCCACAACCCTGACAACCATAGGAGTATGATCAGAAATTCCAAGATTGAGAAACGACGCCTCCAAGTATGAAAAGTCCATTCTCCATTTAGAGTTGACAAGAACTCTGTCAATTTTTCGCATCTTCCTAGCCGCACCTGAGATCCTCAAGTTCCATTTGGTCCAGACATAGCTTGAATTCATCAAAACAGGGGATCTAGGCATTAGAGCTACCAAAGCGATCAAAAAGGTCCTTGATTGCATTAAAATCTCCCGCTACTATCCAGGCATAGTCTTGAAAAAGATCGTCACAATGGATTAGATCAGACCAAAGAGGCCTTTGACGCACAAAAGAATGCTCACCATAAATAGTAGAAACACAGCAAGTAAAGTTGGAAGATAACCCCTTCAAACACCCATGGATGGCTTGGTCATTCGAAGAGATCAACTCAAAACTGACAGTAGCTAGATCCCATCCAATCCAGACTCTACCACGCAAAGCAAAATCATAGTTTGCAATCCAATTCCAGCCTCTCAAAATATTGGAAGATATGGAACCAAACAAAGGCTCTGGAACTTTAGTTTCAAAAAGCCCAATAAGGCAAAGCTTATTTGCAACAGCAAACTTCCTAATCTCCGCCCTTCTGACAGGGTTCATAATACCTCTAACGTTCCAAAATCCAAAAAACATAGAAAGCAAAAGGAGAGAATTACCTCCGCTTGGCGCTCCTGCGACTAACTCTAGTCGCTTTCGAGTCTACTGCAGGAGAAGGTCCCGGCGGGTCAGGCAGCAAAAGGAGGAGCTGATCTTGGCTCGAACCAGCCCCAGTAGGTTCCGAAAGATCACTCAAAGGAGCGGGTCTAGGCGTGTGGCCACCATCTTCACTAGATGAAATTGAATTGCTGGTCTCATCTTCCTGTTCTCCAGACGGCATAACAAAATCCGGTGCCAATTCAGAAGCCTGAGAGAAGAGGCTAGAACTGGTTTTCACAAGTGATTTAGCAGGGACTTTAGGAGGCTTTTGGCCAGGCGCAACTTCCTTCAGGTTGCGAGGCTGCCCCTCCTCTGAGTATGGTGTCAATGAAGCATTCAGATTCTACGGCTTTTGTTCCTGCTCTTTGCCTTCTATCTGATTCCCATGGTGAGCAAGGTCAATTTGGTGCGATGGAAAAGGTTCCTCCAGATCCGCAACCTGCTGAACAAGAGGAGAGGAGCCACCAGAAGAACTCCTAGTCTGTCCTGCCTCAATTGCAGATTCCGGAAGCGGGACCAAAGGCGCACTCAAAGATCCCTTTTGATCCTCAGACGCCACCGAAGATGGTCTAGTTTGCTGAGAGTTGTTCCCACTTGCTACCTTGCTATGAGGTTCAAACTCCTCTGAAGAAGGACTAGCATCGATACGTTTTGTTCCAGGTCTACCAGGCCTAATTGCCGTTGCACAATTGTGGCCAAAAATGCCACATCCAGCACAGGCAGTGGGTCGCCACTCAAACTCCACTCCTATTTCACACTTCATACCATTGTGGGTTGTCTCAATCAGTTTACAATTAGGTTGATTAGCAGTAATTTCGATGCAAACCCTAGCAAAGGTAAGGCTGTTTGCCTGCTCTGTTCTCTTATCCACATAAAGGGGTTTGCCAAGCGCACTTGCAACTCTCCCGATGAAGTGGGCTGACCAGCACGAAAAGGGAATATTCAATAGTCTAACCCAAACAGGAACCACACGGTGGGTCTCTCTTCTCAGCTCAAGACCAGGGGTCCATTGCTGCAGAACCAGTGGTATTCTAGCAACCGTCATCCGACCACTTTCTAGCACACTTCGATGGAATTCCCTATCAGGAATGCGAAACATAAAGAGACCTTTGCCATTTGACATGACTTCAACAAGGTTCGGCCCCCACACTTTCTTCATGGCCTCCTCCACGACCTTAAAAGGCATTCGGCGACCAATGAAGTAGCCCATTAAGCATTCAAACATCTTGGGATCTGCAGCTTCCAGATCTTGATCAATGATCTCAATCACAGGTCTATTGTTAACCATAGTCAGTGGAGTATACACCAAATCGTAGCCCTTGGTCACGGTTCTTGCCACCGCAACCCACGATTTCCCTGATGAGTTCTTAGAGATATCCTTGCCCTGAGGCTTAGCTGAACGGGACCTTCCTCACTGGTCAGGTCGCGTCCCACCACTTGTGTGAGGAGCTCGCAATTCGTTCGGACCAGATGGAGCAGCGTCCGAACTCGAGTTTCCTCCCATAACAACCATCAACGAAGGTTCCTTAGTCAGAATGAAAAGCCCACCATGGGAACTTGTCCCCTTCTCCTCATTTCGAGCCCTCACCGACTCCATATCCATCTCAACACGAACCACAGCAACAGACAGGCGGGCGGAACCCTAGCCATATACAGCCATGCGAGTCGAGTAGAGAGGACTTACCTGGAGACGATGTTAGGGGTTTGAAAGAGAGGCAAGAGGCACCTCTTTCCCCCAAAGAATCGGCCCAATGAACGGCCACCGAGTCTGGAATCAGCAGCTCGGATTGCAACAGAAACAGTAACCAGTCGCCCAAGAAGAGAAACCGTGAACAGTAAACCGAGAAAAACCGAGTTTGCAGTATTCTTAATAATACCTAAATGATCCAAAAATCTCTTAGGTCAGACACATTCTTGTATTACTGCTAATAATGCCACGAACTCAACTTCCATCATGGACAAGGCTATACACCTTTGTTTCTTACTACTCAAAGATATGACACCATTATTCATTAAGAAAATAAATTTAGAGGTAGATTTTCTTTAATCTAAATCTCCTCCCAAATTAGCATCTGAGTAACCTTCAAGTCACATATTTTTTCCTTGATAACTTAGTGATAATAAACAGTCCCTTTTAGATACCTCAATATTTTTTTGACAGCTTTCCAATGTGCTTCACCTGAATTGGATTGATATCTACTTACCATTCCAATTGTAAAACATCTATCATGTCTTGTACATATCATAGCATACATTAAGCTTTCAATAGCACTAGTATAAAGAATATGTTGCATTTGTTCATTCTCTTGTGAAGTTTTTGAACACATTCTATGACTCAATCATTCACCTTTTGCAATAGGAGTATCTATGAGTTTATAGTTTTCTGTATGAAATTGTTCAAGAGCCTTATTGTCATGGCCCAAACCCCAAGCGCACACACATCCCACTGCAGTCGATCAAATATGTGACGTTCCTAGGCACTCGTTGCCGACCCATTCATTTTAAATGCGCATGTGGAAGTGTATTATAAAACCATAGACAATAAAATACCGGATAGGAAAGCAGGAAGCAACTTCGCAACCAAGCATACTTTCATATATATTTATCAAAAGTCGGCTAACAAAAAGATCGGTCCACCAAAAAGGAACGGTCCTATGACTATTAGTCAAACTCATTTGCCAATCCCATTTTTGACTCTTCAACCTCCGGGGTCACCATTTATGGACTTGAAAATATTGGCCCACAACAGGGTGAGACATTGTCTTAGCAAATACACCCTTAAACTCCTATTAGAAAGGAAAACACACTCAAGGGCGACCTAGCCATACCATCACAAACAATGAGACTCACATTTGCCTTAATTCATTTCTGCAGGTTAGCACAGTTCATAACATTCAATCACATGATCATATCACTCAATCATATGCAATAATACGAACTTAAACAATCGGAACGCAATCACTTTCACATATCAAACTACTATAGAAGTACTGATTTTCCTCTGGTTTTTGCTAAGCTTCTCTCCTTCAACAACAATGGAGAAAGCCTACAAACAAGGGAGAAGAAGGCCGCTGAAGAGGGGGGGGTCTCTTTGGGCTCTTGAGAGCTCAACACTTGTCCAAATCTCATTGGCTTTGCCCCCACCATGACATCACATGCCATCAGCCACTCTCTCCTCAAGCTTCCTCCACAAGCTTGTTAATCGGTGCAAAATGTCCCTAGGCCCTTGGCATACGAAATTTGAGTATTGGTACATCAAATTCCTTCAATTCCATTCAATTCCCTTCCAATTGAGCCAAATTGAAGTCCATAAAATAATCCAATGTAACCACACTTGATTCCTCATTTTTCCTTGACCATAGAATCATCTTCGATCCCAAAAGTGCGACCAAAAAGCGAGCCTTTCCATTTTCCTGAGCCAAAATGACCATACTTTGATTTTTCGCCGAAAAACTCAGTTTGCAGAAAAATCTTCTGAAGATGAGTTGACGTTCCTAAAATGACTTGTGACATGATAGAACTCTCAATTTTTGAATTCGATTTCGATTTCACGGTTAATTTCAATTCGGCATGAATTTAGCGTGTCCTAATCTACTGGATAGCTTTTAGGAATTTTTGTGCATTTGACCTGTGGTTGATTATTCTCAAGCCACAAAGTGCATCTTTGACACATTGACAACTCTTGGTTGTTATAGTAATCTCAAGGTTTCAAATACGGACATAGGGTACCAAAATGACAGAAAAATTGGTCTAGTGCTGATTGACAAGATTTGTGCGATCTGGCGGAATCACCCACACTGGATCTCATGCCTTTGTCGAGTTAACCTATCTTTGGTCTCTAATCGGTTTGTGCCATAATGGCCCTTGCAAATTAGTACGGTTGAGTAGTCGTTTCTTAGTCAAATTCTTAAGTCTATTGCATTTAGATTTCTTAACGGCCTCACTTAATAGACTAGTTATCCCGTGAGTGATCAGCTTCGGGAAAAGAACTATAAGCGCGTTGATGAAATGCCAGACTCGTTCGATCGAAATCAGAACTTGAAATTCAGAATGTCACCCTTGTTGTGGCGCCCCCTGACAACCCCTAATACATTAGGATCACCACAACTTTTTCCTTATCCTGGATGTCCTTTACTCTGATGTCATTGGATTTCGGCAAATCCGCCGATTTGGGGGTCTATCACATTTTTCATTGGTCCTTACGCAATTTTACTGCGGAAGCGGATCCATCAACCCTTTTCCCAAACTTTGAAATGATGCACATTAGATATATACATATCGACCAAGCCAAAGTCTATTACATATATTTGATAAACGTCATTCGTCGATACATCAAAAGCCAGAGTTTTCTATATTGGCTATATCCAAAAATTGACCGACTTTTATGTTAGCTATTTACAACGTCATCTATCTTCAAGTGCTGGCGTCCAAAAATGCACTACTGTCCCCTCGTCCTCCTCTACTCTACTCCACTCAAGCCTCCATCATCGTTCTCTGGCAGTGGTGGCAGCGGCCCCATGGTGTGTCCATCCCTCCGGACATATAGGACCACAAACTCCTGATACATGGGACTCGAGGGAAGGCCGGTGTCAACCGTCAGTATCACCTGTACCCGGATGAAAATGAGTCCTAGCAAATTAGGGTCCGAATGTTCTGATAATTCCCATCGCAGATCGACGGGAATGCCATAGAAGGTACTGAAAGATGCAGGCAGTAGCGGCATCCTTATCACTTTGTAATATGTTAGCCCCACAAGGGGTGAGTAAAACTACTCAGCAGCTAAGTAACACCGACACTGACACGCGACACACGACACGACACGACACGACATGACATACCGATATGTCATTTCTAAAAAAGCAAAGAATTCCTACACGTTCGAACACGTTGTATATTAAATATATATTTTTATATATACATAATAAATTATCATTTTTATGATTATTTCAATCAAATTAAGTTTAATCAAATTCATACATAAATAAATAATTTAAAAAGCCTAGTATGAATATACACTAAAAATGTTAATCCGCCATTTATCAATATCACTCATTGTTTCAGATTGATAAATTCAACTCTATTTCAATAATTCATAAAACTAGGAGAAAAAACAAATGATTCATATTCAAGACTCACATGTTAGATATGTTGGAAGAGGAAAAAAAAAAAAACTTTAAGGGTCAATTGTGTATCACGAGAAGAGGGAGTTAGAAGAGAAGTAAATACTAGGTTTTTCTTCTTTCTCCATTTATTATTTTTATTATTGTGTTTTATTTTTCACATATTGTGGCATCCCAAAATTCATGGTAATCTCTAGATATATTAAGGCTTATGAATAGGTGATGGAGGTACCATCAAGTTGTATTGTGGCCAATTGATCCATGATTTGCAATAAGATTCATGGCCAAGCTTTTAATGGATAATTATTTAATAGGAAAGAAAATTCTATTATTGGCCATGTGTTTTATAAGTTGGAATTTATTGATTTATGATTTCAAGTTTTATGACCAAGTGAATAAGGGAAATTAAGTATTTATATGAATGGAAATTAGGTGATGATTAAATGGGAAAAAAATTAGAGAAGAGTGGGCCAAAACTCTTAGGCCAAGACCAGCCCACAAGACCCCACAATTCAGCCATTTGGGCCTGGCCCGTGAAGCCTAAAGGAGAGAGGAGCTGCCGTCGACCAAGGCTGGCCCAAGCCCAGCTGGATGAAGCCCATCTTGCATGAAAATTGCCAATTGGCGCCGGCATGCAAGATCAATGATTGTTAATCATTGAAAGGAAGAAAATTAGAGAGGAAGAGGGGGCCGGATTAAGCGAGGAAAGGGAGAGAGAGAGAGGGGTGTTGCACAAAGAGAAAGGGGGAAAGAGAGAGAAAGTTAACGTCTGAGAGAGGGAGAGCAAGCGTGTGAGAGAAGAAGAGGAAGAAGGAGGAGGAGTTCGCCGCCTAGTCGCTGATGTTCGTTCGTTGCCTTGCCCACTGTTTGTCGCTGTGTTTGTACACGGATTTGAGGCAAGTAGAGTCCAAAATCCTACCCTTTGCTTGCTGTGATATGTGTTGTAAGGGATGGTTAACTTTGGTTGTGGTAGAAGTGGAGAAATTCGAAGCTCTATGGAGAAATATGGTAGCCTTGCATTCTGTTTTCTAGGAAGGCAGTCCAACCTTTCATGAAATTGTGAGCTGCATGTGACTTTTAGTTGGCATCTTATCTCGACTCCTTAATGAAACTTGTAGAGAACTTCTTGGAGAGTAATATATCAAAATTTCAGAAGAAATGAACAAGTATAGATTGGTGAAACTATTTTTCTTTGAAGAAGTTAGATCTGGAAATCGTAATGCTGCCTTAGTGTGATTTTGTGAATTTTATAATATTATTCGGTTGAAATTGATCTCATGTGATGAATCAAAGTTGAAGATGACATATTAAGAAGTAACATACTAAAATTTTAGAGGAAATGGATGAGTTTAGGTTGGTGAAATGATTTTATTTGAAATGGTCAGATCTGGGAAATTAAATGCCGAGGGTTAGGGACAGCTACGGTGATTATAGTTTTTAATCTATCACAAATATAATTTTGAGTTCTACATGAAATATTTACTTCTGGACCTTGTCTATAACATATAAAAATTTCAGAATTTTTGAAGCTGATTTATGGTTTTTGCCGAATTTGTGAATGAAACTGTGTATGGCAATATTCCGAAATTTTAAGGACTGTGATGCGTGGATTGTACTGATTTGTGTGGTGTTCTTTTGATATGGTGTTCTGCATGGAATACTTTCCTTTAGATCTTTTATATAACATGCCAATTTTTTAGAATTTAATAAGGTTGTTTACTAAATTTTCATGAATTATGAGCAAAGGAGTGCAATCTGCTTTTCATCCGAAATTTGCTGTATTTTCAAAAATAAATGAAATTGTTCCATGTGATAGAATGTCTTGAGTGGTTGATTATGCTGCATATGTAGTGACATATGGCATGTTATATGACATCAAATTCTGGTTGAGACCTTTGATAATTGTTGCATCAAATACCATGTTGAAATTGAGATAAATGTGAATATAAATTGAGATAATAACAAGACCGTCAGAAGTGTGAGCCAACGATGCCCAGGAGTATTGGGATGCCCGGGGTGTGTGTGTCGGATGTCCTCGGGAGTTTTGGGATGCCCGGAGGTGTGTGCCGGAAGCCTCGGAGGTGTGTGCCGGGGGGATACCTCGTGATGCTATTTAGGGTACGAGATGCCCGAAGGTGTGTGCTGGAGGTTCCTCGTGATGCCAGGCTGGATGCAAGTGATAAATTGAGGGATGCAAACATTGGTCCCTAGAAAGAAAAATAATGTGATCTAATTGAAAGATAAAGATCGGGAAATGAGTCATGTGCATGGGTGTGTGCTTATGGCATGTGATGAACCTCATGGGAATGCAAGCCTAGAGTGCATGATGATATGTGCACGTTGCATGATGATATATGCATGGCTGCTTGATGATATAGGTACAAGTTGCATGATGATATTTGCATGGCTGCAAGGTGAGGTATGCTTGAATGCATGAATGATATGTGTTTTATTCATGATACCTTGATTGTTCAATTTGATGCACTGTGTAGTTTGGCGGATCTTTACTGCTGAGTGGTTGTACTCACCCTTTTTGGAGATTAATATTTCAGATTAGAAAGATGCCTCTTTCACCAGTTGTGCGTGGTACCTTCTATGGCATACCTACTAACGTTGAGGTGGAGTGCACCGAGCATTCCTATATTAGTATACCTGGTCTAGAGTATGTCCGAGTCCAAGTATTGGTGATGTACGACGTGGGTTCAGCTGATGGCCCTATTATCCAAGAGTTTTTGTCCGTTCACATTTGACGCAATGGGGTGATGCTAGGGATGCTATCGCCGCCGCCGCCCGATGCACCAGGTTGGGTGTGATGGCACGTATGACTGGTGGGAGCTGACGTTTTCTTTTTGGGGATAGCCAACGCTTGTCGATGGAGGGATGTACATGTTTCATATAGGGTCGAGTTCTCTTTTGGGTTATAGCCAAGTATAGTTAAAAATCTTGGCCTTTTTGCTGTACCGACCCGAAATGTCCATTGTGAAAATATAAATAAAAGTGAATCGGCTTTATCTTTTCTTCTGGTGTGTAGTTGGTGTGCATTGCATTATGGTTATTGAAGTGAGAAATGGTGAGATATGTTTATGCTTCTGCTGATGAACTGCGTTGGGATTTTTACAAAAAAAAAAAATAGAAAAGTATTCTATTGATCAACCCCTATGAACTATGGTTTCACTTAAATAAAAAAGTTACCTTACTGGTATGTAGTAGGATGAGTGACAAGAACCTGTGGTAACCCTAACGGATTGGGGGCCGTCAAGGGGTGCCCCATATATATATATATATTGACCTCTCATTTATTGAATTTTTAAAATTGATCTCAATATCGGAATCACGTGTTGGAAATTTGTATGTCAGAATTCCAACTCGAGTGTCGGAGATTGTCGAGAAAGTTGACCAGGTGTTAGATTTTCCGACACGTGTTGACCGAGTATCGGAGAGTGTGGGAGAGTGTCGTATAGTGTTGGACACGTGTCGAAGTATCTAACACAACATGAAGGCTTTTGAAGAGTGTCAGTGTTTCATAGCTCAGCAGTCAAAGTTCTACTAAACTATATTGCATAAAACTATCATCACTGAATTCCATGTAGTCCAAGATAGAGCACATGGCCAAACCAATGAGTGTGCATAAGTTCAAAAGAATCTCAAACAGCATAGTATAATAAAACATGTAGATCTTCCGGAGGACAAGAGTTTGCATCCCTCCAGGCATATCGCACGCTACCTAGCATCACAAAGGCCTTCAGTTCCATATTTTAGTCACTGGGCATGTTACGTCACACCTCAAAGCATCTCGCACCTCACCTAGTATCACAAGAAACCTCTAGGGCTCACCATGTCAATAATGTCCCCACGCATCCGGAACGTGTTTCGTCACACTTCTAGGCATCCTGCCTTCCGGGGAATCTCCAGGGCTTACCATGTTAATGATATCCCCAAACTTCCAAAGGCATACCATCACAATCCTTCAGGCAACCTGACACCTAGGGTATCGTCGTCCCATGGGTCCAACGACATCAATAACACATCAACCATGGTGTAGCAGTCAAATCAATTTAATGCCAAAACATTATCGTATTGCCGATGAGAGAACTGCTTTAGTTTTCAAAATCCTAGTTCATGGTATAAAGTAATGAGCAATGAAAACTTTAGAGATATACCAAATCAGTGGCAATAAACATCACATAAAGTCCAGAGTTCGAATACCAGAATAAATCATAAGAATTTTCTATCGTTTCATCCGATCAAAACCGAATTTCGTAGGTATGGGCCTAGATTGCGCTCATGCCTTGAAAACTTGCTAATCTTAAACAAAATAGTGTGTATATTTTGAAACATTGAAAACTCTAGTTTGGCGGGTCAATGATTTTGGTCCCGGCGTAAAGATTTTGAAGTTTAAAATCTTGAATTATCGAAACCAGCATGTTTGCGAGTCCCGAATCCAAATATGATCGTAACAAAACTAAAATCTTTCTCAAAACAGCTCATCGTCACTTCCACAACTTTCAATTCATAACTCAGCGAACAATCTAACATGAAGTACACTTTCGGGATGCGCTTTACCAGGCAACGGCGGAAATACACGATATAGGTTAGTAGATATCGACTTGCCTTTGATTTGGTGAGTCAACAGCAAGGCAAACCGCGAGCTATGGATCACAAGCGTAGTCGAGACGAACTGGACGACGAGCTGTAAGTTGGGATCTCTTTGGGTCAGTGGCGGTTGGGGAACGGTGGTGAGGGAGCCAGTGGCGTCGGGGCTGGCTAGGGTCAGCTGGTGATGAGCTGCAAGATGGCAAGGGGTCGATAACGCGGTGGTACCGTCGCCGGCGGTGATCGGCAGCCGGGCTTGAGCAAAATGGTGCCTGGATTTGGACAAAGGAGATGGTCGATGGTGGTCAAATGCTGAGGGAGAAACTAACTTTTCTTTAGCTAGTTCGCATGTTGACTATTTCAGTCAACAAACACAAATCTGGTGGTAGCGAGAGAAGGGGACGAGTGGAGGAAGCGTGGCCGCTCGGTGGCTCTCCCTTCGCCAGTTTGAAGACGTGGCTAAAACGCTGCATGCAGCACAGCAGCTGTCCCAAGCTCTCTCCTCGCTGGCCACGGAAGATTGAGATTACGTGGCTGTTTAGTCAAATGTTGTTCCTTTGGTTGACCGGCCGA
Organism: Eucalyptus decipiens; assembly: GCA_014182575.1. Taxonomy (NCBI): domain Eukaryota; kingdom Viridiplantae; phylum Streptophyta; class Magnoliopsida; order Myrtales; family Myrtaceae; genus Eucalyptus; species Eucalyptus decipiens. The sequence continues at coordinate 22,619,228 of CM024611.1, read as the reverse complement.
GAGAAGAGGGGAAGAAGTGGAGCTGCCCTTCGGTGGTCGTGGGCTTCCCGCCTGAATGGGCAGGGTCTTCCTTCCTGCATGGCTTCAGCTGTGGAAGTTGCTTTCCTTAATTGACCACTCAGGTCAACTCCACGAAGTGTCGATGATAGCCCACTAAAGAAACAAAGCCATGCGTTTATGTCTCGACGTGCCATATGGAAGGTTCGGTTAAAGGAGTAGAATTATTAGTGAATGTCGGTCTCAATGGTGGCGTTACGTAAGGAAAATTTTCAACTAGACTATAAGTTATATGATGATCGGATTGTTACAAAACATGACGATATGTAATGTCTTGATCCAGTACTGGTAATAATGAAACGGCAGCCAAAAGTGGTGCCGGTGACGCAGTCTGACGACAAATTCATTGACCCGTTACGGACTGTTACGTATTTGAGGTCTGGCGAAATCCGGATATCACACTTGTTTATATAGATCTCTTGCAAAAGAAGCAATAATCTCTTCGAATAATCTCTTGAAATCTTAACTTCAAGAATATATACAGTCTTACCCATGTCTTTCACCTCAAAATTAGAAGATAACCAATTCTGAATAGTATTGACAAACTTCATATTGCTTTCTGTAATCAATATATCATCAATATATAATGATATGATCACAAATTGATTTTTGGATCTTTTGATATACACACAATGATCCTCATCAATCATTGTAAAATCATATGCCATTATGGTATTATGAAAACGTATACACCATTGTTTTAATGACTATTTAAGGTTATATATTAATCTCAAAAGTCAACATATTTTTGTTTTTGATCTTTTAAAATGAAACTAACAAGTTGTTTCATATAAATTTATTCATCTAATTCTTCATTGAGAAAAGCGGTTTTTACATCCGTTTAATGTAGCTTAAGATCCATACTAACTATTATTGTTAGAATAAAGCAAATTAAGATAAATCTTATTACATGAGAAAATGTTTCCTCATAATCAATTCATTCATGTTGATTATACTCCTTCACCACAAGACAAATCTTATGTCTTTTTATTGAGCCATCAGTTTTACACTTTATTTTGAGAACTCATTTGTTTCCAATGGCTTTGCGTCCTTTTGAAAGATCAACCAATTTCCAAACATGATTTGACGTCATTGACTCTATTTCCTCTTTTATTGCATGCATTCATTTTTCTTTATTAGGACAATTTAGAGTCTCATATACATTCCTTGACCCATTTTCATATTATGGAGCAACCATAAAAATTTTTCATTCAATGTCAAAATTTCGATGAGGAATATTTTTACAACTTGTTTGTTGTACGAGATATTATACACTTTGTACATTATTCTCCATTATATTCCTACTCGAATTAGATAATGATGATATTATCTCATCAAGTGGTTGTAATTGAAAATGAGATGAATTTAATTCCTCACTCCTCATATTACTTCCACTTGGACAAGCTCTATTAAATTCATTATCTTGATCAAATGTTTCAAATATAGAGTAGTCCTTACATATTTCGTCTTTTTTAGGAAGTTCATCATTTAAGAATATAATATCCAGTGATTTAAGTTCAGTTATACTCTCATTTTCCTACTCAACTATAAACACACTCTTTCAAATGTTCTGAGTTTCTTATGAAAATACTTTTCTTGTCTTTAGGACCAAATTTTTCATACTTGTAAGAGGGCTCATGAATATAGGCAGCATAATCCCAAAGTTTAAGAAAATTTAAGTTGGGTTTTTTATTTATTCATAACTCATATAGAGTGAAAGTAATTAATTCGAAATGTACATGGTTAAGTGAATAGGCAGCATTTAATAAAGCATTACCTCAAAAGGTAATAAGTAAGTTAGAATGCGCCATCATAGATCTAACCATTTCCAGTAGAATTCTGTTTCTCTTTTCTACAACACCATTTTATTGAGAAGTATAGGGAATAGACAATTTTTTTTTTCAATTCCATTTTCATCACATAAATCTATGAACTCATCAAATATATATTCTCAACCTCGATAATATCTCAATACTTTTTATTTTCTTATATAATTGATTTTTACCAAGCTTATAAACTTCTTAAAACAACTCAATGCTTCAAATTTAAGAGAAATTAAATAAACATGTCCAAATTGAGTATAATCATCTATAAACGTGATAAAATAAACAGCCACATGCTTTTTTCTCACATTCATTGGACCACAGATGTCATAATAGATTAACTGCAAAGGAACTTCAGCTCTTTTACATTTTTCAAATGGTTTCCTTGTTGTTTTCCCTACTAGACAATACTTACATACAAGCAAATCAACAATGTTGCCCAACAAGCCCTCTTTGATTAGTCTATTTATACGTTATTAGCCAATATAACAAAGTCTAGCATGCCACACATTCACATAATTATCATATGAATTAGAAGACGTGAATATGGAATAACAAATATTGACATTATCATAGTCAACATCCAATATAATAAAACCATGTAGAAAATAATCATAACCATAGTAGTTTAAACTGGAAGTTTAAACTGGAACCAAGTTTAACCAACACTAATACAGACACTAAATTCTGACGAATCTTCAAAGTATATAATACATTATGTGGGAACAAAGTGCGTCTATTACGCATATTTATTTACCAGGTGCCAATCCATTTTACTTTAGTTTTAGAGTTGTTTCCTACATAAATCTAATTCGTTCCAATCGATACTTTTCGGAATTCTATGAAAGATTCTCTATCCTTTATTTCATGGTCTATTGCTCCTAAATCTACAGTCCACATAAGAATAGATTTAGTTAAGAATACAAAACTTGATATATAAGCAAAGTTCTCAAGAATACAATGGGTGTTTACATTCTTTAGCTTGCGACAATTGCAAACATAGTGACCTTTCTTTCTACAGTTATAACAGTTCACCCTTGACGATTTCTTTACTCGAGGACACTTTCCTTTCTCATATTGGTTAACTCTTGGTTTCTTTTCCGAAGAGCTCACTCATTTGCCTTTCCACATTTTAAACAAATCAAGATGTTTGTGCTTAGAGTTCAAAACTCCTTGTGAGCTGGAACCAACATAATAAATGTCAGTTTCTAGCTTAGTTATTAGGAGGTGGTTCTCTTCTAGCTTAAGATGACGCACTGTATTCTCAAAAATTTTAATATCCTCATTATGGGTCAGGTGCATCTTCATATACTCCCAACTATGAGGCAATGAATTGATACTGCCAGCACTTGCTGCTCGTCAATTAGAACGTGGCCAGCATCCTTCAGTTCATTAATGATGTTTGGCATATTTCTTAGGTGTTGTTTCATGGTCTAACCATGATGCTTTTTGTAAGAGTCCAACCTTATAGTGAACTATTTCAATTTGGTCACTAATGTATGATCAAATCTTACCGCTAATGCTTTTCACATTTCTTTGGCATTGTCAAAACGCCTAAAATCTTGCATGACATCATTCTCCATATTGCTCAATAACGTGATGAAAGCATATGAGTTCTTTCTCTTCTATGTAGCAAATGCTCCTTATCTCATTTATGTTGTGTAGTATTCCCATATTCAGGTTCTTCCATAACCAAGATAAGAGCTTTTAGTGCCTTTTACCACTTCCAGCACATATTATATTTTTATATGTCATATTTCATAATTAATGCCATTTACTTTCTCTCCTTTATTCAACTCAGCGACTATACTTTTAGTTATTGAAGCCACTAGATCTGAACATATCTGACACACATGCACAAATTATTAATGCCTATAATTTATGCATCCATTTTGCATAAACTAATCATATTAAAGAATAATTTCAACTAAGGTTTTAGAATCAAAAAGTCACCATCGTTTCCAGTTATCATCTAAAATCCAAATTGAAATTGTCATTAATATAATCTTCTAAGCAAAATAAGTTCTAAGGTATAAAAACTTCAATGAACTACCCACAACAATTAATAATAATGCAAGCAATCAACACTGAATATACATTAACGAAATATATTGTAACCAATACATCAATAGCTACAACAACATCAATATGGAAGAAATTATTTACATAAAATATCCATAAAACATACCAAGTAAATACATACATACATATATATATATGCTAACGCCAAGTTAACCTATGAACAAGGAAAGATTTATTTAATTTCTTAATAATTTTCTTTGAAAATTCTAGAAGCACATTAGGCAACCATGGATAAACATATGGAAATCTCTTAGGATTTTTCCCTCGCACATTCATCCTTAGCTAGGTTGAACTCATTCCTTGGGTCGAAGTCTTTGTGGCTTTAGTCCCATAATATTCCTTCAAAAAAGCCACTATAAGCTTCTTATAATCAAGAACCACGTTGACCTCTCATAGGCAAATTAACACTCATTGCCATTTAGATGGAAGAGTATTAATCATGAATAGCACCATCTCAAAAGCTGGCATTGGATAACCCTTCCAAATGACCTGTGAAATCTTCTTATTGACCTTGAGAATATGTTCAATTATATTACCACTTTCCAATCGATAATTAGCCAACTTAGCTATTATCCTTGCAAGTCTCGTCTTTTGTCTTTCTGACTGTGTGTGAATAAGAGCATGCATAGGAAGGGGAGGCATTGTTCCCATAAGAAATGAAGAACAATTACTTATAATCAGTAGGAACATAATTGAAAAAGAAACACACACACACTCTCTCTCTCTCTCTCTCTCTCTCTCTCTCTCTCTCTCTCTCTCTCTCTCTCTCTCTCTCTCTCTCTCTCTCTCTCTCTCTCTCTCTCTCTCTCTCTCTCTTCAACATCGGTCAACGGATTAAAAGGTTGGGTTAGGCGGGTTGGATCAAACTAAGTTAGGTCAAACCGATCAACCTGAGCAAATGACGTCATCGTGACGTCATTAGCACATGTCCCACACGTGCGTGGGCAATAGCCGGCCGATGTCACGATGACGTCAACAGGCACATGTGGCACACGCACGGGGTAGTTACCACACGCTCGTGCCGTGCACGTGCCTGGGAAACCGCCTCCCACGCGTTGTGTCAATGACACTGCTTCATCCGACCGCGTGTGGAGGTGCATCCAGTAGTCCCCAACGGCATGCCACCCATCATTTTTCTCGTCTCAACAAGAGCTACGAACTTGCATTATTAAAAGTAAAATTTTGACTCATGTAAAATCAAAAAGGAGAGGTGAACAGTAGACGGGTGTTGGAATTTCCATCCCTGAGCATCCGATGGCGACCTTTCTCAAAATTTCGGTCAAAAACAAATTATAAATGTCAACAATGACCGAGAAACATGAACAACATTGCTTTAATATCAATGTTGTAAATGGATTCCTAAAAAAAATGAATCGATACTCGAACGATCAAATACTGAAAACAAATGTGGAAACATGCCCAGAAAACATATGACACCAATCAAGGGCATATCACGGAGATAGACATACATTGTTTGCCATAGATTAGGTACTCGTTGAAGTCTCAAAGGGATTGATTGAAGCCCTAGAGTTCCATTCTTCAAGAGAGAGTTCATTGTTTTCTCAAAAAGGGGAAGAAGAACATATTGTTTTGTTTTGTTCAATTCTTAACATACCCCTTTTCCTTTTTCTTATCTATATAGCAGGTAATTTTCACTGAAAAAATAACCACTCTTCTTCTCTCATGAGCTGTTCCTTTATGGACCGGGTTTGGCCTAATATGGGTGGATGAGCTTGGCATGGCCCATCAAATAAAAAACCCATCACTCACTATATTGTTTGAGAAGCAAACGGGACTTCTCCAACGACAATAAGAAAGAAGAACACATTGATCTTGAATCTCAAGCAAGCCTTCTTTGTTTTTCTCTCGACATCTTTCAACTCAATGCGTCTTGTGTAGACATATAGGGTGTGTTTGGGAACCACTTTCTTAGAGCCCTTTGGACTCTAAAAGTCCATAGGCATATGTAAATATCATTTGGCAAATTTTGTGGAGAGTTTCGGCAAGATGCAATTGCATTTCCCAAGAGCTCTAAATGGCTTTAAACCAAGGCAAGTTCAGAGGTTCTTTGGGCTTTGAGCACTTTTGAAATGCTAATATTTTTTTCCTTCCTACATTACCCTCGCTAAAATTTCATAATTATGAAAATGCCCTCGATCTCCCTCGACTTATGCAATGTTGTTGGCAAAGGACTTAGCCACTGACGAGCCACTAGCAAGCCTCAACCCCGCTTGAGGTTGCGAAACCTAGGCGATGGCTAAGGTCATGCGACCTCAGGCAGACTTGTCTAGCTGGCAACCTAAGTTCTACCAGTAAAGGTCAGAGATTTAAAAAAATAATAATAACAAAGCACTTTATAAGGTGCAGTTTTTGCCAAACAACATTGCTTACAATGTGTTTTTAAATTACAAAACTAAATACTATCTATGTTTTGGAAAAAAAAAAAACCATTTAATCTAAAGTCCTTTGTATATTCCCAAGAGTTTTCCTTAAAAGCATTGCCAAATGCATCCATAGAGAATTATGTTTAGTGACAAGAGAATTGTCTAAAAAATCCTAAACATATTTTATGATAGCCAAATTCATCATAAACTTTAAATTATGCAAATTTAATCATAAACATGTCAATTGTGCTAATTTAGTCTTCAATCTTATGATGATTTACCAATTTAGTCTTAAACCTTTTAATGATTTATCATAAAAAGATCTAATCATTTTCTGTTGAGTTATGAATGTTCCATTTTAGTCCGTTGAATTGCAAAGTCTTTTGAAAAGTGGTCTTATTTTGTTTTAATCTCACGGTCGGCGCTGCATGTTTAGTCACCAGAAAGTTGCACGGTAATTAAAAACGATTTCGACTTTTAACAAGAAATAAAAAAATTGACAAAAATCGTTTGCGTGAGAAATCAACCGGGACACAGAAGAACTCCGAACTTACTTATAGAAGTGTAAAGAAAAAAAGTAGTAATTTTCCTTTGTAGTAAAGCTTAGGGATGATTTCACGTGAGTCCTTGAACCTTTTCCCAATTTTGCAAATTTAGAAAATTAAGAAAAATAATGTTCAGGCTTTTGAATGATGGAAATTGGAAAAAAAAAAAAAAAAAAAAAAAAAAGGAAGAAGAGAAAACCATATTTAGCTTGCCCCTACAAATAAAGAATGCTCATAGGGTTGCCAGCCCCTGGTGATGGAGGCCAGACCCATCGTTTGTATGCTCGCTCTCGTCTTTTGAAAGCATCAGAAGCAACGGAGAGAACCGGAGTGCGACACACGCAACGAAGACGGATGTGTGAACGCGAGAAAGAGAGTCTGCGCCAGAAAAGGCTGTGGCCCTAGTTGGTGTCTTTGCTGGCTGTCAAGGGTCATAAGCCCTTGGCAGACACGAGGGCTGCTAACCTCACCACTGTGTGCCGACGGGTCGTTGAGGGCAAGACCCCCCTCCAGATACGTAGGTACGTACCTTGGTCGATGTATGGGGACGACACCACCGTAGCTCGAGCCCAGCAAGGCTTTGGCCACCTCGCTGATGACTGTTAGAACAGTCACCCCTTCTATTTGTTGAAGCAAGCTAAAGATGGTTTTTCCTTTATCTTAATTTTCAATTGCCTTCATCCAGAATCCTTAACTTAATCACTCTTTAAATTTGTAAAGTTACATGAGCGCCACATTAGCATGTAGCTGCCATGTAAGCACTTAACAGCCATTTAACTGTCACATCAATATTTTCGTCTAAGACAGAAAAATTAATAATTCGGAAATTTGAAAAATTTTAAGAATTAAATCGCAAAAAAAAAAAAAGAATAAAAAACGTTCAAGGACGACGATGTTGAGCAAATCCAAAAAGTTGAAGGCCCCATGCCTTTATCCCTAAAACATATTGCAATCAAAATTGAGGCGTTGCCGGGTACTGGCGGTAGTCTCTTCTTGTCTGTATAATTGCTGTGACTGGGCTGCGAAGGGGTTAACTCCAAGCAAAGTAACTGGGCTGTTTTTCCCCTCCCCTCTATTAGATCTTATTTACGTTGATGCGATAGCTGCTGCTTGTAATCGGTTTGGTTCATATATATAATAATTTCTGTTTGACAAAAAAAAAAATAGTGTGGATTTCACTCTTGGTTGTCAACTATAAATTTATTTATAATAAACAAACTAGTTACTTCATATATTTTGCAAAAATGTTAACACCCAGAAAATTTCCCCAATGCCATAACTAGAGTTACTGGAAAATCTTGACGATGTTATTTTTTTTTCTTTTGCCAATAGTGATGAATGAACAACGTAGTTCGATCTTATGAAGTCTTTGTCTCTTCATGCCTTTCAAATAGAGAAATAGAACAACCTCTGGCAACAACTAGATAAATTTGACACGTTCAAGAAAAAAGAAGAAAGTTTTGAGGTGTCAATGTCTTTTTAACTTTGGAAAAATTTACTTTTACAAATTCGTTGTAACAATTTGTTGAGGTATAATAAGATTCCAAACCTAATTATCAGAGATCACTTATTTAATTCTTGCCATGGTGTACAAAGGTTTCAAATTTGGGCCTAAAATCAGTCACATGGTAGTTTTGTCATCGTTGACCATGGCCATCCTAGGAGGCACGGCCGACACTAACATGGACAATTGTTTAAAAATTTTCTAATTTTTTTTGTTATTCTTTTCATCTTCTTTTTTTCCTTCTTTTTCCTCACCCAAGGCCCTACTCACTTAGGCGAGGTGTGGGCCCTTGCATAGACCAAAAGTGGGTGTCATAGCCCTTGACATCCTTACTTGTGGTTGGTGAGGGCATGGAGGCCCTTGCTCATGGCCGATGGCTGATGAAGGCTAAGACCACGGTCAACAAAAAAAGGAAAGAAAAAAGAAAAGAAGAACAAAAAAAGAATTTTTTTTTTTTTAATTCCTAGGCTAAGTGAGCCTATTTGACCTACCTACCTCATAGAAAAGGGGTTTGCCCCACTAGGATAAGACCAATGAAAAAAAATCTATTTTTTTTAAAATTAAAAATTATCCATGTCAACATCAGTCATACCATGTAGGATGATCGATGCTAGGGATAAGTACATAAAAGTGCCAAAAGTTGTGTATGGCGCTCACTTTAGTGCCAAAAGTTTTCACTGACTCACTTAAGTGCTAAATTGGAGGAAAAACAAACACTTTAGTATTAACTGCGAGAAATTCTGGCCAAACTGATTACGTGTCATTTATAATTAAAATTATTATATTACTTGGCAAAATTTTAAAAAAAATCCAGTGCACGTGGCATTTCCATGTGGCATGCTTGGCACATAAGTGATTGTTTTTTTAACAACGACTGGCATTGAAGTGATCACTTTTAATAAAATTTGGCACTTAAATGATCACTATTTATATCTTTGGACGATATCGTTTAGGGGTTATATGCTGACTAAGTACGCTAGTAAGCCATGTAGAATAGAGAAATTAATAAATATAGCCACGTCGGATTTCCAACAATTCGGATTGGAGTTGACACTTAAATGATCGTTTTTCTTTTAAAAGCAGCACTTAAGTGATCCGGAAAAAAAATTTGGCATTAAAGTGAGTGATATATATAACGTTTGGCACTTCTAGTGTACTTAACTCGTTGATGCTAGCTAAATTGCCATGCTAGTGATTTGAGCCCAAATTGACCATAAAGATTAAATTGGCATATTGTTAAAATATTTAGAATTAAATTGGCATATCGATTAAAAGTTTTAGCACTAAATCGGCACAATTACAAAGTCCATAAAAAAATTGGCAAATTATCAGAAGGTTTAGAATTAAATTGGCCAAATTGAAAAGTTTATGATTGAATTGGCACAAGTACAATAGGTTTATGATTTTTTTTATTTTTTTGGTAATTTTTCTCTTGCATTGTGCTTGAAAGCAATTCGTACAAATTTTTTTTCTAGTTCTAACTTTTATATCTTTCATTATTTACCAAGAGATGTATAATAGCAAGGTTTAGAATGAAAAGAGAAAAACAACTTTTTTTACTGTCTCAGTCAAACTACATATTTTGATCCATGTTCTCACTTGAACTCCTGTGGGATAAAAGGGTTGGTAGGAAAAATACAAAAAAAAAAAAAAAGTCTTTAATTCTATCTCATTGGTGTTAATTTAATCATAAAATTTTAATTATGCTAATTTAGTTCTAAATATTTTCACAAGTTGCTAATTGAGTCATTCTATCCAATTTTGATTGGAAATTATTAATGCCGGCCGTGCTACATGGCGGGGATGGTGCTAATGTGGACAATTTTTGTAATTTTTTTAAATATAAATTTTAATTACATGTTATTATTAATATTAATTTTCCTTTAATTTTGGCTAGTGACAATAGCAAAGGCCCTACGCGAGGCAATTTTCACCTAGGTCTAATGAGGGCTTGGGTGAGGGTTGCTACCTTCACTAACTGTTGATGAGGGCTTGTTGGTCGTTGTTGACCAAAATGAAAAAAAGAAAGGTATAATAAAAGAAAAGAAAAGAAAATTTTAAAAAATTAAAATATTATTAAAATATATACATGTCAACACCGACCATGCTATGTGGGATGTCCATGATTGGTGTCCACATCAATGATTTCTTACAAAAATTGATTGGATGGATTCAATTGGCAAAATATAAAAATATTTATCATAAAATTAACCCAATTGGAAGGTTTATGATTGAATTGATATCAATGTAATAGATTTAACACTTTTTGGGTATTTTTACCAAGTGTGGGTTGTCCTTGAACTTTTTAATTTGTTCAATGTATTCTTTATTATTATTTTTTTCCATTTAGGTTCTTGAACCTAAGTAGCATCGACATGTGACATATGACACATGACACGACATAACACATCAACATGACATTTCTGAAAAAACAAATAATTGCGACACATTGTATGTTAAATATATATTTTTATATATACATAATAAATTATCATTTTAGTTTGATTCAAATTCATAAATAAATAAATAAATAATAAAAAAATTTCAAAATGAATTTACACATAAAACATTAATCCATCATTTATTAATATCATTTATTTTTTCAATTTGAAAAATTCAACTCTATTCTAATATCCATAAAATTTGGATGAAAAAACAAGCAATTCACATATTGAACTGGAGTGTCAAACATATTGGAAGAGAAGAAAAAGAAAAAAATTGGGGATGAATTGTGTATCACAAGAAGTAAAAGTCAGAAGAGAAGAAAAGATTATGTTTTTCTTCTTTCCCCATCTATTTTTTTTTTTTTTCACATATGCATTTTCACCTTTCATTTATTGAAAATTTTAAAATTGACATCGCATGTCAGAATCATGTGTTGAAAACTTGCATGTCGAAAATCTAACTTGAGTGTCGAGAAAGTTAACCAGATGTTAGATTTTTCGAAAAGTGTTGATCGAATGTTGGACATGTGTTAGAGTGATCGACATAACACAAAGGCTTATGAAGAGTATCGGTGCTTCATAGTCTTGAACTATATACTTCTTATTTGATTTAATCCTTCCATTAAAAAATTCTAATTTTGACCGGAAGAAAGGAGACAAGATGTCTTTGAACAGTCTAGTTTACCTGAAGTGGTAGAGTTCAGTGCCATGATGAAGAGATTGGTGGCATATGAAAATATCTTGCCGATGCACCCATACGCCTTCTCGGCCTTGCCCCGCACGTGAGGCTTGCCCCACTTGCTCCTCTTCGGCCAGCAGTCAGCCACAAAACCCTCCAATCAGATTCTTATTCGCCCATCGTGCGCCTCACCCTCTCCTCATTGCCCTTTCCCACGCGCCCTTTCACCCGTCCAACTCTTGTTATTGTCTCCACCGTCTCTTAAGGGACCAGTCCGTTACCTTTCGTCGCAAAGTGGGATCTGTTGCGGTGTCCGGTCACTCGCATAGACGAGTCCATTGTCGATGATTACTTCGGCGCTAAGATATCCGATCTTTATCATTGAAACTTAATGATATTGCTAACTGAAATTGAGTCGCTAATGGTAATTTTATCCCCCTAGGTTTTGGTTTGGTCATTTTGAATTTGACTAGTTGATTCTGAGACATGTTGAGCTGAAGGCAAGTACTGAAATTTGACGATTCATAGGCTCAAGATGTCTGATCCTTATTGCTGATGATTGATGGATCTTGACTCGAATCTCGTTGCTTGGAGCTTGTTATACGGAGCCCAGTTTTTTTATTTGACTTGTTGATAATGAGATATGCTAATGGTAGAAACTGTTCGGCAGACTTTGAGATATAGTAATTGTTGATGAATTCTATTTGTTCTCGAGGCTTCGAGATATGAAATGCTTATTGCTGCCAGTTGATGGTCCACCGATTGAATCTCATATGTTTTATTCGTGGACTCAAGTTTTGAAATAGAACAGAGCAGTGTTACTGCTTTTTGAGTGGTCAGTATAGCCATGGTGGCTCGTTGTTCCTCGACCTGTCCACCTTGTTCATTGACGACCTTACCGCCTTGTTGAACATGTTGGAACGATCGCGGTGTTACAAGCTTTGATTCCCCTTGTTATTGGCTATTATAATTTGTCCTTATCCGTACAGCTTAGGAAGCTGTTTCCAAAGTCAGCCTCACTCAAAACAACACAAGCAATTCCGGAGAGAAGCTCTCAACTTGTGTTTACATGTCTTGGTAATCCAAATGGGGGGAAGGGGAGCCCTATTTATATAAGTACCCCTATAATTCCAATTGTTGATCTACAATACAAATTAATGGTGAAGATTGATGAAAAGTCTCTAAAATACAAGTGCATATTTCCTATATTGTCCCCAAGATTCCCATAGAATACCATATGTACATTTCCCTTATTACCCTCAGAACATTCTAGAGTCTCCCTAAAAACTCTATATACAAAAAGATTCTAGAACACCGAGTGATTTACAGGTTATCCCGACGTACTTGCTAGATCTATTAGGCTTGAAAACCTTCGGACCCTAACACCAGGATCCTTGTATGCCAAGTTGCTAAAGTCCCCCAAAATGTTACACGGATCATACCTTGGCATATGATCTATGGATTGAATCTCAGTAAAAGCCAACTGATCAATGTCCACCATAACTACACTAGCAAACACATAAATTAGATCAACTCAAGCCTCGGAATTTGCAAGTTTTAAACAAAACTCACCACTCCAATTACAAAGGCTGCGTCTATTGAGAAAACATTCCCTAAGTAATTTTGATGATTGAAATAACTTAGAGACTTGTTTTTGATAAAAAGTATTTTCAAGTGGAAAGTCTGATGTGATATGATCAAATGATATCAATTAGAATCAAAGTCGTGGCTTATTTTCCTTCCTTACATATTCTGTCAAATGGCTAGGAAGGAGTCAAATACTCATGCAATGGCTAATAGCAATTGGTTGGATTTCCTGCCATATTTTAAAGGAGTTTCAGAAGGAAAGTCTTCCTAATATCCATTGAAGATTCAACTTTCCTGGAATATCTTATTAGAGGCGAAACATTATTTCCAATTTGAAACACTCAACTTTTGAAAACCTGAACTGCTATATGGGCAGCGGAAGATATGGAAGCTTCACCCTCAGTGATCCAAAAGCAAATAAATGTTCTCAACCATATTTAGGTCAATGAGTAGATTGGTTAGATAATCCTCTTAGAGATATGTTCAACAGTTAGCTTGGAGTAAGAGGAGTATAAGATGAGGTTTTGAAGCTGAGGGGGTTAATTCGCATTCACAAGAATTTAAACTTTTAATTACAAAATTTGAAAAGTGTTTTGTGATCTTATACATTTGTCTTTGTGAGCAAAATTGTGTAACCTTTTAAAGCTTGAGAGTGTGAGTAGTTGTTCATACAAACTTTAGTGTTCTTAGTTCAGGTCTCGTAACCTCTTATTGGTTCTTATTAGTAGATTCCAACCAATAGACTATAGTATGGGAGAGTAGATGTAGGCTTACAAAAGCCAAACTACTATAATATTTAGTGTGCAATTCTCTATCCCTTACTCATTTTTATTTTTTTTAATAGAATTGCATACTGATAAGATCTGATCACTTCATTAGAAGTTGTTGCGCTACATTATTTGTTTACATTCTTTCATTTTTGCATAATCATCTATTCACCACCCCTTTAGGTGATAGTTTTAGTCATAACAATTGGTGTTAGAGCTTGGTTACTCTTTATTGAAGTGTTATAGTACTTATGAGTTAATGATCTATCTATGGCTAGCAATATTGCTAGAGGACTTATTATGACATCTTGATTTTCAGGTTCTATTTTTGATTGAATAAGTTGAGCTTTTTATCGACGCGCCTATAGTTATTTTCTCTGAGTTGGCCACTCACAAGATAACTAGCCTATCAGGTGAAGCCATTAAGAGATTTTAATGTGATAGACTTGAGAATTCGACCGTTTGACTGTGCTAGGCGACAAGAGTCATTGTGACACAGTTAAAAATCGATTAGAGACCGGAGATAGGTCAATTCGACAGAGATGTGTGATTAAGTGTGAGTAATTCCACCTAATTGCAAAATTCTTGTCGATTGGCACTAGATCGATTTTTCTGTCGTTTTGGTACCTTGTGTTCATATTTGAAACCTCAAGATTTTCACAACAACTGAGAGTCACAATGTATTGAAGATATGTAATGTGGCTCAAAAATAATCGACCATGGGCCTATTATGCTAAAAATTCATAAAAGCTACTCGGTAGGTTAGGTCACGCTAAAATTGTGTCAGATTGAAATTAATCACGAACTTGAACCTGATTTCAAAGATTGAAAGTTTTGTCATGTCACGATTCATTTTAGGAGCATCGACTCATTTTTCGAAGAATTTTCGGTGAGTTTGGGATTTTTACATAAAATCAATTTGGACGATTCGAAAAAGAACGGAAATTCGGAAGGGCCAAATTGAGGAGATTTTTAGTCTCCAAAGTGAGCTACTTAGTGATGGGAAATTTTGAAAATTGTGTAGGCTTCCTCCATAGCAAATTTGGTCATCAAATTGGAGAAATCGGAGAAGAAATTGAAGTCCAAAGTGAACAAATTCGTGGGCTGGTATGGGGGCTGCAACAACTGGACCTCAACTTGGTTAGTTGTGGAATTATTATGTAAGAAAGTAATGGGGGACAATAGAGATGTGTATGAAAGCTTATGGGACCAAGCATTAATAATTGTAGATAAGTTAGTTTGACTTTGGCCCCCCATCTGCAGCTTCTCACTCACGTCTCTCTCTCCTTCATTCTTCCCTATCTTCCTTCGCATGTCTTTGCCGGTTCCCTCACTCCTTCGCTACCTCTTCTTTCTTTTCAATTTCCCTTCTACTCGAGCGCCCCTCCCTTGGACAAGCTACTTATGCTTTCTTTCATTGACTCCTTTGAAGAAGCCAGCCCTCTATTTCTCTTCCTTACGCTGTCACGTCTGAAGCATATCCCCACTGACTCAACCACCCCATCTCAGCTTCGTTTTCCCTGCTCCACTAGCACCTATAGAGACCGCCATAAACCCCACCGAATTTCCATGCAAGCTGCCACACGTCCGTCCCCCTTTGCAGCTACCGAGTCAACCTCCAGCATCGGCACCCCACTAAAACTCCTTGGCGTTGACTCCAACGCCTCCACCAATCCTCCATTTCGCTACCAGCAGACCACTATGAGCCCAGCAGCTTCTTCAACACCAACGAAGCCCCCAACGTTGACGCTGAAGCCCCGCAACAGCCCATCTCCAGCTTCTACTCCAGCGTTCCAATGTGACCAGCAGCCGCAACTCAACCTTGTCTTCCTAGCCGTTCCAGTCACGGTCGACACCACCACCCACGGCCGCCAAGACCAACCTGAGCCGCGTCCATTCATCCACCATTTTCATCTCCGTAGAATTGAAGTAGCATGACCAATTCAACAGTGAGCTTCCTTGGCCATTTTCGGCCCAGTACAAGTGTTCGTTGGCACCGCCGTAAGCTCGAGTTTCGGCCGCCGTCGTGCCGCCATTGCCATGGACTCAACGGCCTACAAAATTGGTGAGTTTACTCACTAAACTTTGCTTAAGGAGTTAATGATACTTAAGGATTGATTAGCATAGGCTAAGTATGGTTTAGGTGGTTAGTTAGAACTGATTAGTAATTTAATTACTCGTTATTGCATGTTAGGTGGTTAAATCAGCTTAATTATCGACTAGATAGGTTGTATTATTTATCTAGATATATTCAGAATTTTTCTAGGCCCGTTTTGGTATTTTATTAGGCTTTTCCGACCTAAGTATGCATTTATGACATTTAATTGTATTTATTTAATTAATTTCGGTATTTATTTAATTATTTATTATTTTTCGAAAATTAGACCGGGATAGTCGGCGACCGAAATTTCGTGCTGATTGTAATGGTGTGCTTGGTTTATTTAATTGAATGCTAATTTGTGTTATTTGGGTGATAATTGTAATTTTGAGAATTTATCCCAAAATTGAGTAATTTCAATATTTAATCGAGAAACACCGGCCGTTGGTTTATAATGCCAAAAATATCTTTGTGAACTATATTTAGTGGTGGGACTTTTGAAAGGAAAAATATTATATTTTGATTAAAGCCGATCGTGTATATACACACGATTATTTTTATCGGGTATGATAAAAATAGTGAATTGTCAATTAGTGAGGACAATATACTATATCAGCTTGCCGGCCTTGATATGTCAGCTTCGGTGAGCAATATACTCTAGCAGCTTCGGTGAGCAATTATAGATATTTATCAACTTTGGGGAGTTGTACTATTTAGCAGCTTCGGTGAGCAATTATAGATTTCTATTAGCTTCAATGAGCATTTATTACATATTAGCTTTGGTGAGCAATATAGATATATAGCAGCTTCAGTGAGCATTATTATATATCTATTATTAGCTTTGGTGAGCTATACCATCTGTTATCAGCTTAGGTGAGCATTGTTGGTACCGATTGAATTTTATGGATGGTATTGATGGTATAGAATCGAATGGATCAATGATTTCATTTGAATTGAAGTGATGGGTTGAGTATATTAATTGTACTAACTTGCAGGAAGGAACTAAGACGAAGGTAAGTCATCTATCTTGTGTGTGCATGGGTAGCCTTTAAGCGTATTTTCTTTCTAGTTTATAGTTTAAGGGGTGAAATTGCTGAGACATTGTCTCATCCCATCGTGAGCTCAACTTTTTAGGTCCCTAGGTTGAAGAATCCTGAGCTTCAGGTGGAAGAGTTAGGAGCATGTGTGGCTCAGAAGTTCTTTTTGAAGATAGACTTCCTATACTTAAACCCTAAAGTTGGCCTCTAATTGTAAACTAGATTGTTTATAAAAGCTAAGTTAATTGATTTGAAATTTGTTGTCCTAATTTTTTATCCTATGTATGTTTCTTTCAGAGGATTAGTTTATACACTTCCGCATGTGCATTAAAATGAAAGGGTCGGCAATGCGTTCTTAGACGTCGCAATTTATCAACCACCAAGGGATGGCCACGCATTCGAGGATTGAGGCGTGACATCCTCGCTCGGAGTGGTATCAAAGCTGGTCGATAGTTGGAGTGGTAAGGTGCGATAAGTTTATGGGATAGTTAGTAGGATTGGCATTTATTTCATGATAGTGCATGTTAATGATAGCTGTTTGGTAGATTGTTTGTTGGGATCACTCAGTTTCTAATTCGGTGTGGAATCAGAAAGCAGGTTCTGTAAGAATCTTGCATAATGAGTGATCAGGAGTAGAGGACTCCGAGTAAGAGGACAGTAGCCTCTGTGACTCGGGGTAAAACACCGACAAGGGTTAGTACCCGAGGTAGAGCGCAAGCTCAAGCTAGTGCGAGTGAGAGAGTATCGCCACACGCCAATACTAGTGTAGTAGCACCGAGCGATCCTAAGTTCGATGGGATCGTTCATGTGCTAATGACCCTTGGAAACTTGATGGGTTAATAAGCACAAGACCGAGCTGCCATTGTTGCCGCCGTCACAACTGCTGCCAGTGTCATAACCATTATTGTTGCCGCAGCTACCGAGGCCTAGCCTGGAATTGTAATCAGGGAGCGAGCCATTGCATCTAAGTCAAGGTTAGAAACTAGCAAAAATGACAATTGATTGGGGAAAAGGCCGATGTCAAAAGAAAGGTATCCCATTCCACCCAACCAGAAGAGTAGGATTGAAAAGTCAACGCACAACTCGATTGATGTGTGTCGTGTTTGTAGGAAAATACATGGATTTACCATGTACTGTAAAAGGGAAAGGACTTGTTACAAGTGTCGTCAGTACGGATACTTGATCAAAAATTTTCGCACAAGCAAATGGGACCACAACTGCTACTGCCACCACCGCCGATAGAACAGAATAGAGGGAATGCTCTGCAAGATATTCAGTGGGGTACTTGGAACAGGTCTCCCGTGCAAGGAATGGTGTATGTTATCACCCGACAGGAGGCAGAGTGCTCACCAGACAGGTGCCGAGTTTGTAGAATGAACCATGGACCAACCCTATGTCCTGGTATAACTAGAGCATGCTTTGAATGTGACCAGCACGGCCATCAGGCGAGGAACTATCCGCGTAGGTCCAAGGGGACTCAAGCACTACTGCCGTAGTTAGGGCGCCACTAGGATGGCAAAAGGAACATGAATGAGCCAATCCATGCACCGATTAGGGGAATAATGTTTTTGAGGTAACTTTATTAGAGGAGCGCGGCAAAATTTTGAGTGAAGGTTGTAGAAATTTAATGGCAAAAGTAACGCTTCAAGTGCCATAACTTTGGCCAAAGGGACACTTAAGTGCCATAACTTATGAAAGGTACACTTAAGTGCCACATTCGAAGAAAAACAGATCACTTGACCCCCAGCGGGCGACGGCCCTTGGCCCGACTGGGTGAGGGCCGCCAACCCTCGCCGGATTGGGCGAGGGCTGCGACCCTTGCCTCGATTTAGGGCGAGGGCTCGCGAGCCCTTGCCAACGGTTGGTCGGGGTCGCCGGCCCTTGGCTAAGACCCGACGACCCTGGCCGACCCTCCCCCCACCGTCACCGGCCCTTCCCGGCGGCGGCGGGGCAACGACAGCGACGGTTGAGGGCTAATCCCTCAGACGCCTCCCCCTTTCCTTTTTTTAAAATTTTTTTTTAAAATTTTTAATTATTAAATTTTTAATATTTCAACTAAATTTAATTTTAAAATTATTATCTTTAAATATTTTAACTAAATTTAATTTTAAATTTAATTTAATTAACTTTTTTTATCACGTCAGCCCAAAATGACGCCGTTTTGGCCACGCATCGGTGTGCAAAACGGTGTCATTTTGAGCTCGGTTCGCAAAAAAAAATGCCACGCGACGTTTTGGCCGGATTGGCACTCAAGTGATCTATTTTACTCCGATTTTGGTACTTAATTGTACCATTCGTAAGTTATGACACTTAAGTGTCCCTTTGGCCAAAAGTTAAGGCACTCCAGGGTCCACACGTCAAATTTTAATTGTTGTAATAAAGCTGTAGAAAGAAGGATCATTGGCTAGAGTTGTGCTTGACTAGTTTGCTTATGTATAACTTTGTTGTTATATATATGAAAAGAGTTGGCTCATGGAGCCTCTTGTTATGATGAATTGTTGTCGTGAAAACGAATTAGCATCTGGGACAGAGACAATCTCTAAAACTTCTTACTAGATGGCGTTGTCTGAATTGAAAGAACTGAAGGTGCAGATGCAAGAGTTGTTGGATAAGGGATTCATACATCCTAGTGCATCACCTTAGGTAGTACCAGTTTGTGAAAAAGAAAGATGGTTCGTTACGTTTGTGCATCAATTATCGTTAACTTAATCAGGTGACGATCAAGAACAACTATCCACTGTCGAGGATTGACGACTTGTTTGACCAGCTCCAAGGAGCGTCAATATTTTCAAAGATCGACTTGAGGACAGGGTATCATCAGATGAAGATCAAAAAGAGGACATACCGAAGTTAGTGTTTCGTACTCGATACGGTCATTATGAGTTTACTATAATGCCATTTGGTCTGATAAACGCTCCAGCTACTTTTGTGGATTTGATGAACCAAGTGTTCAAAGAAAATCTAGATCACTTTGTGATCGTGTTCATCACTATATTCTAGTGTACTTGAGAAGTGCTGATGAGCATGAGAGTCATTTGAGGATGGTACTCCAGACCTTGAGGATTCATGGATTGTACGCTAAGTTCAACAAGTGCGAGTTTTGGTTAACTCGTGTTGCATTTCTAGGTCACGTGATTTCAGGCGAAGGAATCTTTGTGGACCCGTCCAAGATCGAAGTGGTTATTAGTTGGCCAAGACCAACGATGGTGTCGAAGATTAGAAGTTTTCTAGGTTTGGTAGGTTACTACATAAGGTTTGTGGAAGGGTTCGTTGTTGACTCGTCTACTGAAGAAGGAAGAGAAATTTGTGTGGATAGACAAGCACAAGCGTAGTTTTCAAGAGTTTAAGCAAAAGCTGACTACCGCACCTATGCTGACCATACCCTCTGGTCTTGAAGGATACAAGATCTATAGTGATGCGTTATTTAGAGGACTTGGTCGCGTGTTGATGCAACATGGTAGGGTTGTTGCATACACATTCCGTTAGTTGAGACCTCACGAGCTGAATTATCTGACACATGACTTAGAACTTGTAGCAATCATTTTTACTTTGAAGATTTGGACACATTATTTATGTAGAAAAAAATTCCAGATCTTCACTGACCATCGAAGTCTCAAGTATCTATTCCTTCAAAAGGATTTGAATATAAGATAGTGTCGCTGAATAGAACTTCTGAAGGATTAGGAGTATGATATTCTGTATCACCTTGGGAAGGCGAATAAGGTTGCAGATGCCTTGAGTCGGAATCTTCGGTCATACAAATGCTAGTTAAGGAATGGATTTTACTCGAGAGAGCTTGAGATTCGGTTTTCAAATTTGAGGTAGGCCACCTTTCGAATCTTATGGCCACCCTCAAAATTGAGCCAGATGTGCAGATCAAAATCAAGACGCTTCAATCAACAGACCTGGATGTTCAGAAAATCCTGCAAGAAGATATCGATAAGAGAAAGGCTAATTTTCAGATTTTTGAGGATTGAATACTAAGGTTCCAAGGACGATTGTGTGTACCTAACGATGTAGAGCTTAAAGATGAGATCTTATCAAAAGTTCATCATAACAATTACAGCATTCGTCTTGGCAGTACGAAGATGTATTAGAATCTGCGTCAATATTATTGGTGGTCCAGTATGAAGGCGGACATCGCTAAGCATGTTGCCAAGTGTCTAACGTGTCAACAAGTGAAGGCACAACATTGTAAGCCGAGGAGACTTTTGCAACCTCTTGAGATTTCTGAGTGGAAATGGGAGCATATCACGATGGACTTTGTGACAGGCTTACCAAGGAGTCAGAGGAGTAATGATTCCATTTGAGTAGTGGTCGACAGACTGACGAAGTTGGCTCACTTCATTGCTGTACAAAAGGAATTGGATAGGCATGCAGAGTTGTATGTGTGTCAGATAGTTCATCTACATGAAGTGCCGGTGACGATTACATCAGATCGAGACCTGAGGTTTATAGCTACCGAAAGAGCATTCAAATGGCTCCTTTCGAAGCGTTGTATGGCAGAGCGTGCAAAACGCTAATGTGTTGAGATGAGGTTGGAGAACAAAAAATCACAAGCCCGAAGTTAGCCTAGTAGTTAGTGGATGTAGTTGCAATTATCAGAGACAGATTAAAGACCACTCAAACCGCCAAAAAAGTTACGCTGGTAAGCGTCGAAGGCTATTGGAATTCCAAGTTGGTGATCATGTCTTTTGAAGGTGTTACCAATGAGGGATACTTCACGCTTCGATGGGAAGGAAAAGCTGAGTCCGAGATATGTAGGTCCCTTGGAGATTTAGGAAAGAATCGGGATCCTAGCGTATCGTCTTGCTTTGTTGCCAAGGTTGGCGCAAGTGCATGACGTTTTTCACATGTCGATGTTGAGGATGTAAGAACCTGACCCGACCCACGTGCTAAATCTTGAAGAATTAGACATGAACGATAGAGTGTCGTACGTGGAAAGCCCAGTTTAAGTTGTGGATCGGAAAGAACAAATTATGCGCACCAATACGAACCCATTGGTTAAAATAGTTTGGCAACACCATGAGACAGAAGAAGCAACATGGGAAAGTGAAGACTAGATGAGACGATGATACCCCCCACCTTCTGTTTAGAGATTTGTAAATGTTTAAATTTCGAGGATGAAATCTTTATAAGAGGGGAAAAGTTGTGACATCCTCATTTTCAGGTTTTGTTTTCAATTGAATAGGTTGGGCTTTTCATCGACGCGCCTATAGTTCTTTTCTCTGAGTTGGCCACTCATGAGATAACTAGCCTATCAGGTGGAGCCGTTAAGGGATTTTAACACAATAGACTTGAGAATTTGACTAATAATTGACTGCTCGACCGTGCTAATCTACAAGGGTCATTACGACACAGTTAAAAATCAATTAGAGACCAAAGATAGGTCAATTCAATAGAGATGTGTGATTAAGTGTGAGTGATTCCATCTAATCGCAAAATTATTGTCGATCGGCACTATACCGATTTTTCTATCATTTTGGTACACTGTGTCCATATTTGAAACCTTGAGATTTTCACAACAACCAAAAGTTACCAATGAGTCGAAGATGTACAATATAGCTCAAAAATAATCGACCACGGGTTAATTGCGCTAAAAATTCCTTAAAGCAATCCAGTAGCTTATGTCACACTAAAATCGCTTTAGATTGAAATTAACTACGAATTTGAACCTGATTTAATATATTGAAAGTTCAGTCATGTCACAATTCATTTTAGGAATATCGACTCAACCTTCGAAGAATTTTCGGTGAGCTCGGGATTTTTACGGAAAATCAATTCAAACGATTCGGAAAAGAATGGAAATTCAGAGGGGCCAAATTGAGGGGATTTTTGGCCTACAAAGTGAGCTACTTAGTAATGGGAACTCGTGAAAATTGTGTAGGCTTCCTCCACAGCAAATTTGGACATCAAATTGGAGAAATTGGAAAAGAAATCGAAGTCCAAAGTGAGGAAATTCGTGGGCTGGTACGGGGGCTACAACAATTGGACCTCAACTTGGTTATTTGTAGAATTATTGTGCAAGAAAGTAATAGGGGACAATAGGGATGTGTATGAAAGCTTGTGGGACCAAGCATTGATAATTGGAGATAAGTTTGTTTAACTTTGGCCCCCCATTTGCAGCTTCTCACGCACGTCTCTCTCTCCCTCATCCTTCCCTCTCTTCCTTCGCATGTCTCTGTTGATTCCCTCACTCCTTCATTGCCTCTTCTTTCTTTTCAATTTCCCTTTTGCTCAAGCGCCCCCTTCGAAGAAGGCAGTCCTCCGTTTCTCTTCCTCATGCTACCACCTCTTTCTGTGGATGAACTCATGAGAACACTCCAACTCTATGAAAAAGAACGTCTAAATGCGGAAGACATTAGAAGTAAGAAAGCAATTACTTTAAAATCTAACTTTGACTCTGATGATTTAGATTTAAATGAAGATGATGAGGATGACAAGGAGATTGCACTCATGATGAAAAAGCTTTTGAGAATGTCCAGAAAAGGGAGGAAGTTTAAGGGAGAGATTCTTCAAATCATCAGAGCAAAAAAGAAGCTTCAATGATAAAGAGGAAAATAAAGATGTTATCTACTTCGAGTGCCAGAAGCAAGGACACATCAAATCGATTTGCCCTCTTTTGAAGAAAGAAAGAACAAGTATGAGAAGACAAAGAAAGCACTAAAGACCAAAACATGGCGCTACATGGAGTGTGAAGAAAGCAATAAAGAATACGCTAATATTTGTCGTATGGAAAAATCTGATTCGGAAGAAGAATTTGAGATAAGTAATTTTGATATTTCAGTTGAAGTATATAATTTTATAGAAGAATTACTTATTGATTACAAAGCCACGCTTATAAAATTCTTAGAATTGAACAAGAAAAATTCACGATTAAGACAACAAGATTCTTTTCAAAAAGAAAAGATTGATTATCTTGAAAAGGATCTTCTTCAAACAAAGAAAATCATAATTCTATTCTAAAAGAAAATGATTCTTTAAAAAAGAAAATTTCGGATGTTATAAATTGTTTTTCGGTTGGTTTAAAGACTTTGGAACATATTTTGTCCATCCAAATCCAATATTACAACAAATCAGGACGTGGATGTAAAAACAAAAAGGTTTTACAAAATGATTTTTTGACACATAAAGAGAGGAAGAGGTAAAAGCATCCGAGATTTTTTTTGTGAAAATCACTTTAGAAAATAGTTTGTGAAACCTGTTGATCAAAACCTTCTTCAATTCTCAATCTGCGGCTGCCGTGATTATGATAATGACCGTTCCAAAGGTTGGAAGCCGATTTGGAGAAACTTTCTAAGCATGGTCGATCCTTTTAACCAAAGAGGACCCAAACAAATATAGGTACCAAAGAAAACTTGAACTTATTTTAATCTTTATAGGAATCAAAGAAAAAGAGAAACAAGTGGTACCTCGATAGTGGTTGCTCAAGACACATGACCAGTGATCCGAGCAAGTTCATTGAACTCACAAGATTCAACGGTAGAAGCATTTCCTTTGGAGGGAACAATACGGGAAAGATCATTGACAAAGGAACAATTGAGATTGGTAACCTAACTATAAAAGATGTATATCTTGTCAAAGGTTTGAACTACAATTTCATTAGATCAACCAATTATGTGATGCTAGGTACAAGATCTACTTTCAAGAAGACAAATGCTTACAAGCAAAGATCTGAAGTAGTTGTTTACTGGAAGAAGACACAAAAATATCTACCTATTGGATATAACAGCTGATGACGTTCAATATCTAATCTCTATTAAGAACGAATAAGACCTCTAGCATAGGAAGCTTGGACAAATAATCACCAAGCAAAGTTTGAAAGATCACAAAGAAATTAGTATGAAGATTTCTAGATATAAAGTTTGAAAGATCTAAAGTCTGCTCAATCTATGCCATAGGTAAATAGGTAAGAAGTTCTTTCAAACCTATAAATTATGTCAATACTAACATAGCTACAAAGCTTATTCACATAGACATCTTCGAACCTACAAGAACATAAAGTCTAAGAGGTAAAATGTATTGCCTGGTAATAGTTGATGATCATACAAGGTACACATGGGTTTTCTTCCTTGAGCACGAGCATGAAGCATTTTCTCATTTTTCAAAATTTGCGAAAGAGATTCAAAATGAAAAAGATTATTCCATTTCTTCTATTAAAACTGATCATAACGATGAGTTTGAAAATGAAAGTTTCCAAAACTTTTGTGAAGAAAGCGATTTTGAGCATTAGTTTATGACTCTTTATATACCTAAACAGAATAGTGTAGTAGAGAGAAAAAATAGGTCATTGCAAGAAATGACAAGAACTATTCTTATAGAAAGTAAAATTGCATCACATTTTTGGGCTGAAGACATTTCAACATGTTACATCAGAAGTTGAGTTTTCCTCATAACATCTTTTAAAAAGACCCCCTATGAGCTTTTCAAAGATAGGAAATCAATCATTTCATATTTCAAGTTTTTTGCTGTAAATGCTTTATCTTAAGAAATGCTAACGATGGGCCTAGTAAGTTTGATAAAATATAAGATGAAGGCATATTTCTGGGATACTCAACTAAGAGAAAGCCTTTCAGAGTCTCACACAGTAGATGAGTCCATTGACATGAAGTTTGATGAAAATCCTCAAATTCATGGAGACTCTAATCAAGCAGAGTAGCCATTTGACACAATTCAAGCAGAAGAAGAAATTAAGGAATCAAAATCAAATGAACAACCATAGCAACAAGAAAGTTCTGATGAGCATGACAATGAGAAGCATACAACATTTGATGATAGATTCAAAAGAAAACTAGAAGCACAAGTTAAGCCATCCAAATCTGATTATAAAAAACATTGATGACACGATTAGAACGAGATCAACACTAACAAATGTCATTACTACTTTGGAATTCATTTTAGAGATTGAACCAAGACATTGAGGAAGCCCTATCAGATGAAAACTAGATTCAAGCAATATAAGAGGAACTCCAACAATTCTAGATAATGGAAGTATTGGAATTGGTTCCTAGACCAATTTCTGTGATAGGAACAAAATATGTGTACAGAAAAAGCTCAATGATCAAGGAAAAGTCACGAGAAACAAAGCAAGATTGGTCGCCGAAGGCTATTCACAAGAAGAAGGAATTTACTACAACAAAACTCATGCACTAGTAGCAAGGTTAGAAGCAATTAGACATTTACTCACTTACATGTGTTTTCATGGTTTCCGGCTTTTCTAAATGGACATGAAGAGTGCCTTCTTGAATGGATACATAAAAAAGAAAGTGTTTGTGGAACAACCTCCAAGTTTTGAGGAACTAAGAAAACCTTATCACGTCTACAAGCTAAAGAGTGCCTTGTGTGGACTAAAGCAAGCCCCTTGTGTTTAGTATGAAAGGTTAACAACTTTCCTCATTCAAAATGGTTTTGAGAAAGGTAATGTTGATACTACTTTATTTATTAGGAAAGAAGGTAAGGAAATTTTATTAATGCAAATTTATGTTGATGATATTATATTTGGAACTCTTACTGAAAATTTTCACAAGAATTTTACTAAGTCAATGCAGGATGAGTTTGAGATGAGCATGATGGGAGAATTAATTATTTTCCTTGGATTGCAAATCAAGCAAATAGAAGAAGGAACATTTGTTTTCCAAGGAAAATATGCCAAAGAGCTCGTGAAGAAATTTCACATGAAAAATTAGAAGAAAATGGAAACTCCCATATTTTCCTCTTCAAAGGTAAACGCAAATGAAAATGGTAAGAAAGTTGATCATAAGTAGTATAGGAGCATGATTGGCTCCCTCTTTTATCTCATCGCATCAAGACTCGATATCCTTTTTAGTGTATACATATGCGCTATATTTCAATAAAACCTTAGGAGTCTCATCTTTCTGCAGTAAAAAAGGATTATGAAGTATATTAACATTTATCCTTCTCTAAGACTTTGGTATCCTAAGATAGCAAAGTTTGTGTGATCTAAGTATTCCAGTGTTAATTTTGCAGGATATAAGATTGATAGAAAAAGCATATTTGGAACTTGTTAGTTGTTGGGCAACATGCTTGTGTCTTGGTTCTCTAAAAAGCAATTAACGATTGCTTTATCAACTGTTGAAGCTGAGTATGTCTCATTGGGCAGTTGCTACATCCAAATCTTCTAGATGAAGCAACAATTGAAGGATTATGGAGTAAATGACTCGACTACGAGCATTAAATGTGACAATACTAGTGCCATCAACCTAACAAAGAATCCAATCTTACATTCTAGGGCTAAGAACATAGAAATCATGCACCATGTCATAAACAATCATGTCAATAACGGTGAAGTAAACATTTAGTTTGTTGATTCTCAAAATCAGTTGGTTGACGTTTTTATAAAACCTCTTGACAAGAGGCTCTTTGATTTTATTCAAGATAAACTTGGCATTATTAATCCATTTGCTCCAAGTGTTTAAAGACAAGGTACATTAGATGATGATAAGCAAATCAACTATTGCATTAAAAAAAAAAAAAAAATTGGCGGTAAGAATTTTTTGGGAAGCACATTAGGTATAATTTATCTTTTCATTATTTAATTTATTGCATAATATATAATTTTGTCTTGGAAATTATTTAATTTATTTTTTCTAAAACTGTTTAACAATTTTTCTTTATTTTCCCTCAAAAATCATATCTTCTTTAAACCTTTTCAGTCACGATGGTTCATATCCCTTAGAAAAGAAAAGACATTTCTTTCTTCTTCTTCGTTCTTGTTTAAACATCCAAGAACCATATCTGCGAAAAACCCTTCCTGTAGTTCTCTTTTGCCAAAAGTTCAAAAGTTTTCTTCTTTTTTTGAACTATAGCCCTAAAAACTGCTATGAAGTTTAAGGCTAGACTTTCTGATTCATAGCAATCGAATCGCATTGTGGGATTGCAGTCCAGAGTTAGAGGAAGCCCCGAATTCTTTGACTTGTCTAATTCTTCTGACAACGTTGAAGGTACATTTTATGAGAAAAATTTAGACTAATCTCAATTAAGATCAACAAGTGCTACTTTTAAGGCCTTAGGAGACAATGAAGATGTAATTTCTTAGTTGTTGGCTATGTATGATCTTGATAGTGAAGAGGCATTAGAGTTAATGTTCGTTAATCCCATCATAAACATGCCTCCCATCATAAGCATGCCTCCCACAAGTGCTAGTGATTCGAATGTTGCTAGATCTAGAAAAGGGAAGGAGAAAGTGGCTGAAACATCTACTAGTAAGAAAAACATTGAGGATGATGTCCGAAAAGGTGATTGTCGTGACCTATCCCTCGGAAGGAGGAAATAAGTTTAGGGGTATTGTCTAAAAGACAAACCTAAGGCTCATGATTAGGCACGGGCTCTCCCAAGCCCATACCTCGCGTGATGTAGGGGTGTTCATAAGAATTTTGCAATAAGGAGCCACCACTAGCCTATTGGGTCGGCTAAAAACAAAATGAGGCATGAGAGTGTACCTCACTTTCTACGGAACCATAGAATCTAAGGTTGGAGACTTGATTACACTAATTAACTAATTAGTGCCCTTTCGGTACCTAATCTTGTTCATTTTAGAAATAAATTTTGTTAATCAATTTGGATTACTTTTAGATCAATTCACTAACACGCGAGGTGATCATGTAGGTATGCAATCATTAAAATAACGATTAGCAACCAAGATCCTAATTGCAGCAAAATTAGTAATGCAACTAAACATTCACAAACCTAATTAAATGTGAAAATTAAACCTACA
This sequence comes from Eucalyptus decipiens, assembly GCA_014182575.1. NCBI lineage: Eukaryota > Viridiplantae > Streptophyta > Magnoliopsida > Myrtales > Myrtaceae > Eucalyptus > Eucalyptus decipiens. Next base: position 22,590,487 of record CM024611.1, on the reverse strand, counting down.
ACATAATCAATGTGCGAGCAAACAAAGGCCCAATTATACTAAGAAGGCAAGACATGACAATTCCCAATCAAATTCTTGCATTTTTTAATTTTCAAAATTTTTTATTTTTATTTTTATTTTTATTTTTATTTTTATTTGGTGAGCCGGTCGGATTCGGTCTAACCTAAGCTCGGGTCTAACCCGGTTGGGGCGGGCCGGTCAAACCCACCCAAGAAGGACAGGCCCAATCATAGTCGATCGAGCCTTGTTCAATTTGGACCTAGCTAAGCCGACAAGCCCTACTCCAGCTCCAACTCGACCCAAGGCTCAATTATCAAGCCCAAGCTTTCTAAAACTAAATAGAGCCCATAGAGGAAACCTAAGTTAATCCTAAAGCCCAATCCCAAATTTAGCCCAAAACAAAATCAAGGCCATAAGCTTTGAGCTCATCCTTTGGGCTCATTCCATCCCCCCGGAACTGCAGCTCCTCCCTCATGCTCGTGGCAGCCTCACCGCAACAGAGATGGTCGTGATGAGCAACATTGTTCGTCACCGTCCAGCTAAGGATGCATTTGGGCATCACCTCAACTACCCTTGGGCCATGCACTAGGCTTTCGTCTAGCTGGTGACACTTCAATGGCAACCATGACAAGGTCGCTTGGACGCCGATCCGCAAGAAGTTGCGAAGCCTTCACGGGCGACCACCATGGCGGCCGTGACAGGAATATGGCAAAATGACCGACACCCAGAATGGCAAACACAGCAACACCCGTCTCAACAAAACGAATCAACTCATGGATGGGTGATTTTAGCTAAAAATGGGAGGACAAAAACTAGATCTCACTGAAACATTTTGTGGAATGGGTGATGTGTGCTATTGAAACTCAAGGCTTTTGGTTTAGCTGAGGCCCAAGCACGAGTCCAGACATCAAACGAGACATGCCAAAATGTAGAGAAAAACAATGGAGGATAGGTGGTGACCAGAGCTTGCTCGAACTGGTTGAGGGATCTCCGGCCGGCTTGGTATCATAATACACGCACCAGGTGTTTGACAGAAGACATACTTGAGTTCTGGAGGAGATGGCGGTGGTCGGCGTCAGTTGAAAGGCTCATCGACAGTGGTAGGGCATCCCGAGAGGGTCTCCTTCTCCTCAGCTTCCTTCTCTAGGCCTGTCTTCCGCCTCTTCTTCTCATTTCTCTTTCTCTCACTACTGTCTTGTTCCCCTCTCCGTTTTTCCCCCACAAACTAGCCCCTTCTCCATTTTATCCCCTTTCAGCCGGTGCATGTGGCTTAATCCAACCCCCAACTGTCTCTGCCAGCCTGTTTACCGACCACTAGCTCTAATCGAACGTTCCCCTTGCCTCCTCTGCCTTTGTCCTTGCTGCTGTCTTGCCATTGCTATCATCCTTTTTCCTTTTATGTAGGTCACGTGCGAAGCCATCTCCAAGGAAGAAGACAATCCAGGGGAAAGCGGACCGGGCTAAAGAGAATGAAGGACTAGGCTACGCAAGAAGGAGAGGAAGAGAGTAGGGGCGGGTTGGGCCAAGGTCAGATTTGGCCCGACCCGACCCCTCTTGCATTTTTTCTTTTTCTTTTTTCCTTTTTTTTGGTTTTTGCTTTTCCTTGTTTTTTTTTTTGGTTGTTTGAGAGAAAAAAGATAGGTTTCAATAGCTGCCTCTCTTTGAATGTAGCCTCGAAGAGGTTGCATTCAAAGACAGAAGACACCTAAATTATTTCGATGGGAGAGAGATGTATAAGCATATGCCAGATTAACCAAAGGGACTCCGGGTTATGAAAACGCGTCATGGATAAGAGGAAGAAAGAAAGACCTTAGGCTACAAAAGCACACTGTGTCATAGGAAAGAGAGACTCCGGGCTATAGAAGCATCCCGTGTCATAGGAAGAAATAGTGACCCCAGGCTACAGAAGCACACTGTGTCATAGGAAAAAAGAGAGACCCTAGGCTATGGAAGCACACCGTGTCATAGGAAGAAAGAGAGTTACGGAAGCACACCATGTCAAAGGAAGAAAGAGAGACCCTGGGTTATGGAAGCACTCTATATTATAAGAAGAAGGTAGGATCCCGAGCTACAAAAGCATGTCATGTCATAAGAAGAAGAAAGAAATGAGGTTTCACCTTGTAACAACGGGTTTCAACTGGGTCGGAAACACATGATTTAAGAAAAACCCATGAACCTTCGTAGATGACATAGTTTAAGGTTGACCATTAACGTTTGGAGATGACATAGTTTAAGACTAACCATGAACCTTGTAGTTTTTAAGGAAGCACCCACTAACCCCTTGGAAACTGCATGACTTCACTAGGGATACTTGTCAAACTCAACTTGAGCAAATGTCATTAGGGATGGCATCAAGAAATGTATCAACAATATTGCAACATTAATTGAATAAGCTAATCAAACTAAGTCTGACTGCTTTGAAAAACATTTGATGCCAATCAGCATCATGTGGCGCTGAATTGTCATCTTGCTCGAGGACGTATCATTAATTATCAAATTCTCTAGGAAACAAGTTCTTATCAAAACGATTTTTACTCGTGAAAAAAGGCTTATTAAGCATACCAAGCTAGAGCTCTTTACGCAAAAAGGGTTTCTCACATACTTTCGAGAAAATGGCTGCTTGACCCCATCCATTCGTATGGAAAGTAACTGGTTGCTGAGGGTATCTCACATAACCTATGTCGAAGGCTTTCAGAAACATTTGTGATGAGCACAATCTAATCGATCAAAAAGGTCTTTTGAAAGGACCACAATATAGGCTTGGTCATGGGCTTACGCAAGAAATTATTGTTTTGGGGCTAATAAATGAACATTCATTGTTATCTTCATTAGGTTTATAAGTCGAGAACCTGGAAGATAAGACAAGATATAATTGTTTCCACTCCTTCAAGCAGTAGCTTCTTTGTGGCATTTCCGCATTTACTTAAACAATTCCAATCATAAGAGACTTCAGAAGATGGTTGTAATGTTGGATTGATAGAGGCTCGAAAGGCCTAAAATTTTCAAGAGGTTTTTTAAGAGTTGGTGATCATTACGGCATCGTGACCATGTCACTCAATCTTTCAAAATCACCTGGCTTTTGAAATACAACATGTCTCAAAAGTCCCTTGGCTAATCATCTCCGCATGGGAGCTTTTCTCCTTTCTCTAATTTTTTTTGCACTTGCGATGACTTTTTTGTTATGCAAGCATTTGGACTTTGAAAACTTTTCTTTCACATAAGACGCAGCCTTTTTGTCTCTTTCTCTTGACGAGCATTGGCCTTGCTTTTACCGGGCACACTACTTTTTCATGCTTCCTAATTTTTATCGAACTTTTTGCTCTTTGAACTTTTGGAGCTCTTATGACTTTCGAGATGTTTTTCATGTTTTCTCGTAAATGTCAATTGTATGTGGTCAATCCTTATGCCTTGCCCTAGTGAAGGGAGATGATCACTGCTCGGGCTTCAAAAATGGACAATCAAGCCCGCATTGGTTTAAGCAACGGGTGTCGGTGTTTGAGTAGAGAAGGAAATGCTCTTCTTCACCTTATGATGAGTCAAGCTCCGATGAGAATTCCTCTGAAGCTATCACAAGAAAATTGATGCAAGTGAAAGTAATAGAATCGCTCTACATTTCAGCCATAACCTCTTATGTTGCCCCTATGTAGGGTTGTCCTTGACAGGGGTACTTTGAAGAATCATCCTTATTCGGCCTAAGGGTTCGCAAGAAATTAGCTCAGTGCTTGGAATTGACAAAGGAAATGCCTATATTATTTCGACATTTGTGTTCAATGTGAATGTTTGTCCTAAGAGAAGGTTGTTCCACTCAACTCTCAAAAGTATTTTGAAAGATATATTTGGAAATGGCTTGCCTTTCTTCATTCTAATTATCCTCTACCTGGCATCATGAACATCTTCATTTCACTCTACTGAGATCATTTAAGTAGATTAATCTCCATAGGAAATTTTGATTCAAAATGAATAACCCACAAAATGAGAAAACAATTTTGAGATAAAAAGGACGTTATTTTTTTTAATCTTTTCTCAATTATTCACTTTTGTGTTTGTTTCTAGGAAAGTGCTAAAGGTTCTTTTTTGTCATGGAAATTCTCCATTTTTTTTCATTTAATTTTGAGAAGAATGGTACTTACCTGCGGCATGGTGACTCGGTAACCCTATAAAGAATGTATAAGAATATGTTAGTGCAAAAATCTTTAGAGATTGAAATGTTGGAAATGACACATTAGCCTTCATTCGCTTTTATTCTTTAGGTGCTAACATTTATTGGATTCACTCTTGTGGATATTTTGTAACTCGACAATGCCCTTCACTTGTATTTGCCTTTAAGTGTTTGATGTTTTCTTTTTCAAATACTTTCTTCAAAGAGACGTTTAATTGACAAGGAGCTTGAAAAATTTAAATATGGATCATTAGATGTGTTTTTCAAGATCTCTTTTTGAAAGGAGATGGATTGCTCATTGTTTCCACATTTGGGGATATTGTTCTTTAGATGCTTTGCCCATTTATTGCTTTGGTGGAAGGCGCTGCTTCTACGGTCAATGTGCAACTTTTTCTCCCATTTATCACCCTTTGTTTTGTTGCTTCAACTAGTTGGTCATTATTCTTTGTGTTGTTGGATGAGCTCTGCAATTTGGAGGTCTCTCCTCCCTGGCGTGTCATCCGACGCTTGAGTTTCAAAGACTTACACTTCTGTCCTTTAGAAGATGTGATTGGCAATCTTAGATGATCCATTTATTTTACCCATTTAACAAAAATGGATGAACAAATCAGTTGTTATACCAAAAGTCCCTACTAGAACGATTACAACCTTACCATCTCAAAGTATCATTTAGGGACCAATTCGAGAAGGTGACTAAGTGAAAAGATGAAATTTTACGTAGGTTCTTCTTGAAACTCTTTTTTCCAAAACATTTCGAAGTTAAGGTACAAAAACTCAGCTCCAAGGGTCCATTTGAAATACTTAAAGAATGATGTTTTGTATGAAATCGAATTTAATTACTCAAAAATGTGAGCTTCATGATTTGCAAAAGTGCCGATTGGGCTCGCATGCAAAACTCAAAACTGAAAATATGATTACTACCAAAAATAAAGACAATGATATCATACAAAACATGCTAGCATATATGAACATATAAATCCATTCTCAGCTTAATTCTAAAATCGACTTCAAGGCATGATCGAGCGAGCGAGGTTCAAGGAGTGTCATCACGCATCGAAAAAAAGACAATGTTAGGTTACGTTCGTTTCGAGAAAAATAATTTCCAAGAAAACGTTTTTTGGATTTTTCGGCGTTCATTTCATAGAAAATAAATTCCTTGGGGAAAATGTTTTCCATCAAAGGAAAAAAGTCTTCTAAAGTAGGGGAAAATGTTTTCCACTTTTGAAAAGTGGAAAACATTTTCCTCGCTTGATCTCTCTTATCTCACACCTCTACAAATCATCACTTCCTCATCTCCTTTCTTCTTCTTCTTTTCTTTTTTATTCGAATTATTTTTTAATTTTCTTTTTATCTTTTAATTGAATTATTTTTAATTTCCTTTTTCCTTTTTTTCTTTTTTTCTTTTTCTTTTCTTTGTTTCTCATCTTCTTCTTTCTTGGTTAGTCGTCGAACTAGGTGAACATCAAGCTCGTCAATCTCAAGCTCACGTTTGCCAATCTAGGAGCGGAAAATATTTTCCTTACCGAACATTGAAAAATATTTTCCGAAATATTTTCAAGTTTTAGCCGAACATCAGAAAATATTGTCATTTTCCTGAAAAATGATTTCTAGAAAAATATTTTCCGGAAATGACCCATTTTCCGCGAAACGAATGGACCCTCAATGTGTGAATGAAAAATTGATATTTCAATAAGGTCGCCTCTTACAGCAAAATCGAGATGACGGTACATGCTCCATAGTCCCTATTATGGGAAAAAGGAAAAGCAAAAAGCCAAAAAAAAAATATATATTTATTGCAAGAGGGATTGGGTCGGGCCGAATCTGACCTTGGCCCAATCCCCCCCTCCTCTCTTCCTCTCCTTCTCAAGCAGCCTGGCCCAGCCTCCCTTTCTCTTCGGCCCGGCCTGCTCCCCCTGGCTTGTCTTCTTCCTCCAAGTTGGCCTTTGCGCGCAAGACCTACAAAAATAAGAAAAATAATGCAGCAACAAAAGGACAGAGGCAGAGCGTCGACCAGGAGTTGGTGATCAGGGCCAATCCGGCCTGGCAACTAGTGTCGCAGGAGGCCATGCGTGCCGAATGGCTTAAAAGGGAGAGAGGAGAGAGAATGGAGGGGGGGGAAACCGAGAGAGAAAAGGAGAGCGGGAGAAACGGAGAGAGGAGATGGTTTTTTGGAGAAGGGGTGATTGAGGGAGAGTGAGGGCTACTGACACCTCAACCATGCATGGACCCGTCCGATGACTTCTCCCGGCGACGCCCTCAAGCTGCACAAGTAAGCCTCGGCTCTACTATTGCCCTGTTTTGGGCACGCCAAGTCAGAGTTCGTAGCCGCTCGCTCACGCGAACTCCGGCTCACGTCGTCCTTGTGTCTTGTCCGTGTTATTGTATGTCGATTTTCATGAGTTTGAGCCTTGGCCAGTTCGTTTTTCTGTCCTTTTAAACAATGCACCCCAATTGCTCAATGAAATGTTTAAGTTAAATCTACTTCCGTGTTCTTTGTTCGGGGCTGAGTGGATGCTCCCACGTGTTGCTAATCTTACCATTTTTCTGCGATCTCGAGCTTGACGTTTTTTTAGGGCTGCCTGTGGCTATGCTTGCCTTGGTCCCACTGGTTTTCTTATCGTGCCGGTGCTAGCTGAGTGGTATGGGTCTTGGCCGGCGGCGGGAAAGTCAGCAAATGAGTGGCGGTTGGAGCGGACGATCGACAAACGCAAAACGTTGATGGTACGCATCGTCATTTGGGGTACGGGTGGTTCCACGAATCACTGAGAAGGGAAGTTCTCGGCGTGGTCTTGGTGATGCACAGGGAAGAAGACGACGTGAAGAAGAAGGGGGTGAAAAAAAAAAAGGAAAAACAAATTAAAAAAAAAAAATAGAGAGAAAAAGAGAGTAAAAATGGCTTCGGGAAGAGGTGTCGCTGAAAAGGGAGAAAATATTGCATACGTCTTATGCAACAGGCTGTCAAACAAGAAGGCGGTCGCAGCGCGACACGTGTCTCCGTGGGACCCACGTTCTGAAGAGAAAAATAGGCGCCAATTTAAAAAAATTTCGGTCGTGGCTTTCTTTCTTCACGCCTCTCTCTCTACCCATCGCTCTCTGTGTCCGACGAACTCCCTCTCTCTCTCTCTCCACCCTCTCTCTTTCCGACCGGCGAACCACCGCGAGCGACCGGCGAACCAGGAGGATACCGGCGAGACGACCGCGAGCAACCGACCGGCGTGCGACCTCCCTCTTTCTCTGCCGTCCCTCTTTCCGACCGACTGGCGTGCGGCCTTCCTCTCTCTCTCTCTGCCCTCCCTCTTTCCGACCGGCGAACCACCGCGAGCAATCGACGAACCAGGAGGATACCGGCGAGACGACCGCGAGCAACCGACCGGCGTGCGACCTCCCCCTCTCTCTCTGCCCTCTCGAGTTTGAGTTCGCGGATAAACTGTCCACTGATTTGTTGTTTTCTCTGCAACATTCTTTCGAGCGAACGCTCCCAAAATCCAGGCACTTTCTCAGTTTTTGTTAAGCTCTACAAGCAACATTCTTTCAGCGAGTGAACACTCCCAAAATTCCGACACTTTCTCAGTTCTTGTCAAACTCTACAAAAGAAAAGAAAAATTATGTCCACGCCAAAAGAGAGCTTCGGATTCCGCTTTTTTGGGTGAACCAAGTGGATCCAAGAGGCCATGCTTGGATCAAAACATGTAGGCTCACTCTTTCCGTCTAAATGTTTCAATGCTTAATTAATTGTTTGATGATCGTGCTAGTTTCAGCTTTGCTCGAGCTCTTGAGTTGAAGATGCGAAGCCTGAAGTTCTTTTTTTTTTGGGTCAGATCGAAGCCTGCGTTGAAGTATAGCATTTTGTTAGCATTTGTTTGTGGGGTTGTGCTGCAGCTTTAATGTGAAAACTTACATATATCAAATGTTGTCGTCTTAAATCTGCCATGCTATTTCGCATTACGCCAATTGCAGGGCTTTCTCCTTATTGGAATTGAACCCTGTTAGATTTTTTTACCTAGCAAGTGATCTGTTATCATTCCCTATGCTCTCCTGCTTGCTAAATTATCCTATCTTGCCTTTTTTTTGTTCTTTCTTCCGCTGATCTCCACACAGTCAAGAATGGAAAGGGTCTGAGAGGGGTTTCGTGCCAAGTAGTTGTTTTATGTTGGAGGATGGCCAGAGAGAGGTAAGACAAGTAAAGTAGCCTACTTGGACATACAAATACTGTTGTCATTGTATATCGATTGCCGATCTCTTCAATTAGAAGTCCATTCAGTTTCTGGATAGAAATCCGCATGAGTAACTTGCTGCAAGATATATAGAGAACTATCGTTTGAGTGGTAAAAATGACCTGCTGACAATTCTGGGGTTTTCCTCTGAAAAGTTTTTGCTGAGAACATGATTTAGGCTTTTCATGTTGTTATGGAGAGTATGGATCAAAAGAAGATACAAAATTTCAAAGAAGTGCCCTGGACATAATTATCTGCTTGAATCCTGGAATATGTGGTCAATGACAGTCTGCACGTAGTAGGACAAAAAGATATCTGTGAGGTGAAACTAGAATGTGATGGATACATGACAGATGATTTTTGCTTATGTTCTTCTATTGCTCTTTGCTGGACAGATCAGAAAAGTGGTGGAGCTTCTTATATCTCGCTGGGCTAACAATCTTCAAAGGTGAATATAGTTCAATTGGTTTGTTGGCAGTATCTTATATGCATCAAGTGATTCCTCTAGTAGAATTGTGATCCATATTGTCTCTCCAACTAAAAAAATCATCAAGTATCACGTGCCATCAATCCATGATTCTCTTTGGCAAAGTGTCATACCTGCGCATAGCTTTTTTTTTTCCTCTTTTTATCGCTGAAAGTGGTGCATTTAGAGATAGCTGCTGATTGACTTTACTTGCTTCTGCTATCTATGAACTGGATTAATATGTATTCCAGCTTTACGTTGACTTTTCTATGTCGCGTTAGATCAAGGGAATGCATCTGATTAGTCTGGTAATTGATTCTGACATTCATATGCACTAGTACCTAAAGTGTTACGAATGGATATTTGTCTAAAGTGGTGAATGCTAGCGTTGGGAAGGATTCATCATATTCTCTTGATAGGCTCCAAAAGGAAAATGATGCTATTGTTTTAGCTGTTGGCGCCACAAAACCAAGGAAAGTTCATTGTGACTTAACTTTGGGGACATGTTGTAGGAGTTTTTGCACCATGTTCTGGTTGATGAGAAAAGCGATATTTATGCTTGTGGATTGAATTTTCCCTCTTGCAGGGACCTTCTTGTACCTGGACGCGAATTGTCAGGTGTTCATTTTGCCATGGAGTTCCTTCATGCAAACACAAAGAGCTTGCTTGGCAGCAATCTCAAGGATGGTAACGACATATCTGCAAAGGGAAAGAAGGTAGTGGTCATTGGTGGAGGTGACACTGGCATGGATTGCATAGGAACATCTATCAGGCATGGCTGCTGTAGAATTGTAAACTTGGAGTTGCTTTCTAAGCCCTTTGGAGAAGAGGGCTCCAGGCAACCCTTGGCCACAGGTACAAATATTACATAAGTTACCTTTTCTCTTGACAACCACAGGAGTACTCTTGCTTATTCCATTATCGTTTATTTTATAGCATGCGCAGTGTAATATTTGCTCACCGTTCTTTTCCTCTGTTCAATGCTGTTTATAGTGGCCTCGCGTCTACCATGTTGATTATGGCCACCATGTGCTGCATGCCAAGTCACTAAAATCCCCCAAAAAGTTGCCCTTAGAATACAATATATAGACTGAATCTCACTAAATTATTCTCCAAACCACCAGGGGAGAATACAGTGAATGCAAACATCTGATCAACGTCTGCCAGGACTACACGAGGAGCACGTAAATCAGACTGTGATTCGGGCCATAGAACTTGCAAGTTCTAAACAAAACTTGTCATTCCAACTACAAGGGCCGCTTCACACTTGTCGCATGGATATCCATGTAACGAAGTGGTATTGACACGATTCTATGTCAGCATTTCTCTTCACATATTTGATGGAAGGACTAACTTAAACAAAGAAGTTTTAGTTTGAGGATTTAGTTGGCCTTAAAAAAAAAAAAAAAAAAAAAAAAAGAGTTCAAGAATCAAATTGAACAAATTAAAAATGTATATAATTCAAGCCTTAAATTGTTTATTATCGAAGAAACTTGTCATAATATTCTTTTTTTTTTTTAATTATAAATAAGAGTATTTATTGATACAGAGTAAGCACGGGGAGCTAATCCCTTTCATAAGCCTTATTAAATTAGGAATATGGGTATATGGAACCATAGAGAAAGTCTTGGGGCAAACAATATGCCAAGAAGAATTTTGCTTTTGCTGTTGCGATATTGAGAATAACTTGAATATTTCACGGTTGCGGTGTAACCGTGACCAGAGTATTATCACTTTTTCTACATCAAAAACTTCTCTAACAATCTAGATAAAGTTAGATCAAGAGATCTTTTCGGCTCAATGGCAAAGTAACCAATTAACTCTTTTTTGTGTTCTTTTCCCCTTCCCCTTTTTCTTAGGGGTTAACAGTAATGGGCAGACATTCTTTTGTGCGCACAAGTTAATATTGCTTCATAGAAGGTTAAAGAATATAATATCTTTCTTTTCTCCCTCCATAGCTGCTGTTTTCATGGTTTGCATGGTTTCTCACTATATAATCTGGGAAGCAAACGGGATTTCTCCAGTGACGACAAGAAAGAAGAGCACTCAATCTCGAATATCAGGTAAGCCTTCTTTGTTGTTCTCTCAACATTTTTTAACTCATTGCTTCTTGTAGACATGAGAAAATTATGTTTAGTGGTAGGAAAATTGTCTAAAAAGTACTAAATCTATTTTATTGTGGCCAAATTCGTCATAAACTCTTAAATTATGCCTTGTCATGAACCTATGTGTTGTGTTCATTTAATTAATTTGAAATAAGTCGTATCTTGGTCAGACCAATAAAGAGAGTGGAGGTTATAGTTAAAGCTACTAGTAGAAAACCGAAATAACTAGTTATAGAAGCATGAAGATGGAGGAGCTAAATGAAATGTGTTCTTTTTATACATATGTTTAGAAAGCACTTCCCTAAGTTTCAATATACGAAGATAACCAATTCCAATTAGTCCTTAATCTTATGATAATTTATTAAATTAGTTTTAAACCTTTTAATGATTTGTCAATTTAGTCATTTCAATCAAGTTTGGATGCAAAATTGCTAACGCGAAACTCTAGTCAATGTTGATCGTTCTATGTGGCATATTCGTAGTTAAGGTGAACAACTTTTTCAATTTTTTTTTTCTTTTTTTTTTCCTTTTTCTTTTCTTTTCATATTCTTTTATTTTCCTTCCATTGGCCTTGGGCGAGGAACGTCCGAGTTTTTGGATTGATGAGGGCCACCCTTGCTAGGGCCGCCATGCTGCAATTATTTTAAAATCAAATAGTATCAAATTTTCATATGCATTCGACTTTACTGATTGCTCGTAGTATAACCGAGAGATAAAAGATTAGATTGTTCGTGTTCCAGGGGAATTTACGGTATTTATGATTTTGTATTATTTGTGGCCACGTGATTTTAACGGCAAATTGACTTTGCTGCACGGCCTTGGGAGATCTAGGGAGCTGACGGGCTTCCATTATTCGTTTCTCAAGGTTTTGCAGATTCTTTAGATATTTTCTCAACTAGCTGAGGTGCAAGGCCTCCCGAAACTGAACTTCTTTTCTGATTCATCCAATGGCAAAAACACAGGCACGTGCCACAGGTATAATCTTTCGAGAGCAGGTGTTTCTTCATAATAATCAAAATCAGATCACGTTATTCTGTCAATGTAGACCTTTGTGCCATTTCTAGAACAGATTGAATGCATCACGTGCCGCGGCGTGTTTTCTGTTCCACTAGAAAAAAACATCATTTTCATGTTGCTTTTGGCTTTGTTTTTATTTTTTACGGGACTTGAGTCCTGCTAAATGGAAAAAAGAACATATGCTTAATTCATTCTCGTTGTGAGGCACCAAATCACCTTGAAAACGAACGAGATTGTCGACAGAATTATGCCCAAATGTACCTTTTCACTCTTTCTGGTTTCATGGGCTTGTAATCTTTTTCTTTCACTTGTTTAGAAATGAGTCAGATAGTCAAGGAAGTTGCGGTTACCCTACAGACGAACATGGACACCTTACCTGCCGTGTCCACCGAGTGTTGCATCTATCGAGTGCCTGAGAAGTTGCGCAGAGCAAATGCAGAGGCCTACACACCTCAAGTCATCTCCATCGGGCCGTTCCACTGTGATAAGACAGCGATTCAGATGACGGCGATCAAACTGAGGTACTTGATAGGCTTCCTCCGCCACTGCAAGGCCGACCTCCCAGCTTGTATCAGAATGATCAGCGAAACGGAAGACTGCATTCGGCAATGCTACCAAGAAAATCTCACCCAAGCCAGCAAGGAGCTCGTGGAAATGATCTTAGTGGACGCAGTTTTTGTAGTTGAGCTATTCATAAGAAGCCAATACCTCGAGTACCGAGACGAGGACGACGAAATATTCAGCAAGGAGTGGATGAGCAGCGCTGTATTCCACGACCTCCTGCTCCTGGAGAATCAAGTCCCATTCTTTGTCCTCGAGATTCTCTATGATCTCACCGCATTGAGTACCACTGTCACGTTCTTCAAGCTTAGCTACGAGTACTTCAAAGACGTCCTGCACGGGCATGAGCTTGCAAGCACGAACTTTCAGATGAAGCACCTGGTGGACTACGTGCGAGCCACGCAACTGCCCTCGTTCCCACGGGGTAGGTGGTCCAAACATGGCCAGAAATTCGAGCTGACTCGGAATGCAAAGGAGCTGCAAGAGGCCGGTGTTGAGTTCCAACCAGGCAAGGGAAACTTCGCCCTGCTCGATGTCTACTTCAAGGCTGGGACCCTCAGGATGCGGCACGTGGTTGTGCACGAGTGGACCGAGACGTGGTTCAGGAACATGATTGCGTACGAGCAGTGCCACCACGCGGAAAAGTACATCACCAGCTACGCCATTCTCATGGACAGCCTCATCGACACGCCCGAAGACATCGACATTCTAGTCAGCTGCGGAATTTTGGAAAATCGACTTGGTAGCAAGGAAGACGTGGTCAGTCTCTTCAACAGCTTGTACAAGGAGATTATGAGGGACTCCAGCGAGTTCCTCTACTCATGGGTGTGTGAGGAACTGAATGAGTACAGCAGGCACCCGTGGAACCAGTGGAAGGCCATCCTCAACCGGGACTACCTCAGTAAGCCGTGGTTCAGGACCGCTGGGGTGCTGCTCGTTCTCACCATAGTGCAAACCGCGTGCTCCTTGATGGATGTTTATGCAGGCGACGCAGGGAGATTTTTCCGTTGGCACAAGTAATGCAAGTCAGAAGTACTTCGCCCAACTACCCTTGAATTCGCTATTTTTTTTTCAATTTTTTTAAAATTTCTTTTAATTACTTTTTTTTAAAGATGTCATTTTATGTTCTGGAAGACGGGGGACCCGAGCCGGGCCGGGCCCCTCTGGCTCGTACTAATATGGCCCGTACGCTGGTCTCAGTGACCCAGGCCGAGGACACGCTTGGGCTTTCAAGTCAAATCCATTTCAAAGGTGTTCAAGCCCAATTTAAGAGCAAATTGAGCCCAACTCATCAATAACCCAATGCTTCCATCATTTCAATTTTAACTAGAATTAAACCCAAACTTCCTTAAAAAAACAACTAATATCTATGTCTCCACTCTCCCCTCTGTCCTCCTTCTTTGCCTTCTTCCTTGTTCATTTTTATCGCCTTTCTTCACATTGCAGACCAAGAACTGTCAAAACTGAACATTAAACTGAGAATATTCAAAGCTTTAATCAATGGATACCACTTTCCACTCTCAAGCAGAGCACAACCAAGACATCACCTCGAGTTACGTCAACCACCACCATTGGACCGTCACCTGAGAATCTGACTCACAGTTGGTGAAATCACCATCTTTATACTATCATGAATTTCGGAAAATTCCATGGCTTATGAATAAGGATGCGAGATGTGACCCAATGACTCATCACAAATCATCATTGATAAATAATTATGGTGACCCACATGATATGATTTATTATATGGTTTAATAATTATTGAAATGCTATAAAATAAATAATTATTGTTTACGAGAAGTTACGATTCTAATAAAATGAAAGGATATATCGCTTTGATGGAAAGCACATTTTCAACGAACGTATAAATAGAGTACGATCCTCTCTCCACCCACAATGAACAACAATAACATAAAGGAATTGGGTATTCTCTCTTCCATCAATTGAATACATTAAGGAATAGTGGGTTAAGGGAGAGAAATCAGATTTCTTCATTTGGTTCGAGTTCTACTGCAACGCTATGAATAAATGCATGTCTTCATCTAATTGTGAAAATCATTAAGATCAAAAGATCATTGTTTACTTTGAATTTCCGCATCAATAATTATATGAATATCTAACAACCCAATGACTCATCACAAATCATCATTGACAAATAGCTCCCAGTCATTTTTCTCATCACCCGCCACCATCAATTACACTTGAAATCATGGTTAATAATTAATGAAGAAATCAGCAAGGTATAAACTATATCATCATTCATTCAGTTTGAACGCTTTGAGGAGCTATTTTATGAAAATGCCATAGATGCATTTCGTCGAACAGGTCATAGTCAACAAGTTAAGGAGCAGGCTTCAAATACCCAAATCTCAAACACCATGGACGATAGCTATGTTTCACCGTTCATTTAGAAGCATCCCAAAGTACCAAAATCGCACATGTGATGCATGCCAAGTCGCTAAAATGCCCTAGAAAGTGCCCTTAGTATAAAATCTATAGACTGAATCTCAGTAAATTTTTCTCCAAGCCACCAGTGGAGAATAAAATGAAAGAAGACATCGGTGTTGGACGCAAATTGTGCAACCCCAAGATCTCCATAACCAAAACAAGAACATGCATAATTGAGTAGAAAGATTAACGCACCTGTTTTGGGATCCATCGAAATTAAAGCGGAAGCAGAATAAGGATTACCCACATATATCAAGGGGATCCACGCATCAAGTCCTTCTCCTCTATTGCCCTCCGTATCACTAGCTCAATGAGGCGGGCCCCCTCACATGCAGCGTTAGGTAAACGCCCCTTAGGTGAGGATACATGTGAGAATTAAGGTTAGAGGAGAGACTTGAGCAATATTTATAGAGTTTCCAGCCAGCCCCCCTCATTACGGGCCAAGCTCAACTCGACCCACACTAGCCAGCCCATATTAGACTAATTAAGAAACCTTCTATCTCACCTTAGACCAATCCCCGTAAAACGGTAAACGTTAAACGGTAAATTACAATATCAATTAATGTAGTCCATAATTAGAAAAAAAAAAAACTCTTACATTCTCCCACTTGGACTATATTAATTGAAATCGTACTGTATGTGCGCACATTTGGTCTAGAGATAATTCTTAATAGTCAATCATATCCCATAAAGTCTTAAACACCGAATCATAGCGGTAACTGCATGTATACACATAGAGCCTTCTATGGTCACGAATGCTCTCAAATTTATTGATATAGGGATTCAATATGGTAGTGTGTCAAATGGATAACATCTCTCATAGAGAGATCTCATTTGTCAGTCACCATTCTCTTAACTTTAGGCATCACAAAAACTTGTGCCACTAGAGAATGCTAATTGATTCCATTGAACCCACATATGTCTTGTCCTTATGGTTAACCTTTCTTTATGTATCACAAGACATATGCACAAGGCTAATAACCGGATGCCCGGATGCCCCTAGCCTTCACTCAAGATTTATACAATCCCTTGAGACTTTATCAATATGTATTCAACATAATAACAACACATTCAAAATATTTTATTGAATGCAAAAGTTGATACATATCAAACCGTTACAAAGTGTAACGAACTACAGATGTGAACTTTATCAAAGTAAAGCCAAAATAGCTCCCACTAAACAACAGTATCCGAAGATACTCCTAACCTCATGCTAATGACATGTCACTCAAATACACATGGGCGTAGGCCTTTAGTTAGTGGATCTGCAACCACATCATCTGTGAAAATATGTTATATTATAAGTCACCTTTCTGTACCATTTCTTTATGGTCAAAAATTTTGACCACCATATATTTAGACCCATTGAGACCTTTGTAGTAAATAAATAATACTTCAAATTTGTTATCTCAATACAACCATATGGATCTATCCATAAAGTTAAAACGATCAACTCCTTCATGAGGTTCTGAAGCCTAAAAGCCCAAGTAACAACCTAAAAGAATGTTACTAACACTGCTTACATAGTAGAAGATGACATAGAACTTTATTTACTGCACTTACTGCTAACATAAATATGTATTCTGTTATTGATTGCATGTAATCAGAACAGCCAGCAAAGTTTACATCTAAATACCTTACTAACTGCAATAATTGAACATGTCTATAAATTAGCATATAATCTCTTGTCTTCTTTAAGTACCTTTAGATCTTCTTGGCAGCAACCCAGTAATCGCATCCTGGATTTGATTAATATCTGCCTAGAAGTCCCGTCACAAAGACAACATTTAGTCTACTGCAAATTCGAGCATACATTATACTTTTAAGTGCACTGACACAAGGTACATCATTTAATTAGATTTTCTCAATATCTAAATAAGGACAATGTGATAGATTTAGTCCATCACCCTTAACAACATGAGCAATTCTGGCTTGCAATGATGTATATTGAATATTTCCAATATACAATCAGCAAATGTCCTCCGAGAAAATCTAATATAATATGGCAAAAACAATCCTTACAGATCTCAGTACAAAAGATATAAGATGTCTCAAGGTCACAACTTTTAAGCAAAATATCATGTACATAGAGTATGAGAAAAAATAAATTTCCTCCCACTGACCTTGCAGTATATTGAATTACTTTGTTTTCAATTGAACAAAATAATAACACTATGAAACTTTAATAATAATTAGAACTTTTCAGTCTACATACAAGTTTACTTGAATTTGCTGCAAAATCAACCAGTTGCACTATATAGATTTTGTATCTATTTGGCGTAACTCCATATCAAAATAAATTATTAATGCCACATTCACTCGAAAGAATCTTTAAAAATACTAGAAAGAAATATTTATTTCTTTACTATTAACTATCCACCCCTCTTTCAGAGTAAAAACTTTAGCTACTAATTTGGCTTTAAACTTCAGAATTTTTCTTTGAAATCCTTTTTAATTTTGTACGCCAATTTGCAACTAATGAACTTGTAATCTTTAGACAAGTCAGTAAGTTTCCAAACATGTTTCATAGATTGTATATCGCCTTTTATGGCATCTAATCACATACTTAATTGAGGATAAGAAACGACATTTATAAATATGTCATTACATCAACCATATAGTGGATATTGTAATCATGTTCTCACAAATAGACTATATACTCTGATGGTATAATTGATCGTCTTTCCTTAACAAATCTCCTTAATAAAACTGCAACCACTTCATTTTGCACTTGAGAGGTTTAAGAAATTTAATTATAAACTATATTAAGAATAGTACCTTGAACCTCAACAAGTTTAGTCTATGGTACAGGAGATTCCACAATTGTCTATATCACAATTGTTTATATAGGTAAAGACAAAGATACAGTAACATCCATCATACTATTATCTTTAATAGTCTGAAAGCAGCTATCCTCTACAATTACGTCAATATTTAGAAACTTTAGAGTATGTGATACCATAATTCTTGTATCTTCTTTAGGGTGTTAAAATCAATACCCTTTTGAACAATCTAGGTAAGATACAAAATAATTCCGAGTGGATCTGAATTGCAACATACTTAAAATTGGATTAGATAATCTCACTTTTGCATATGATTCAAATAATTTATGTCCAATTTATAACTCAAAAGAAGTTTATGAAACAACTTTGATAAGAGACACATTTTGTATGTGAAAAAATTGCTTTCATAATATCAGCCTACAAAAAACCAGATAAATTAGTCTTACTAATCATACTCATCACCATGTTCAATATGGTGCATTTATGCATTTCGGCCAAATCTTTTTTTTGTCAGGATCTTCAGGTATAGTAATTAAATTACCACCCCAAAATCTACCAAGTATTTGACAAATGATCCTTTAAGCTATTTCGCATTGTTATACTTGCCAAAATACTCATGGCCACTATTAACCCTGACAACCTTTTAACCATATACGAAATGTATATGTCATTAGGATTTAAACACAATTTTTGTAAATATATCATAATTTCAATATTAGACAAGACATAATTTCAAGCAATTAAGGCTTCCATCATCTTATAGCAGTGCAGTCCGCAGGCAAACCTCTTTTCAAGTGTTCCGAATAGAACGCTTCATGGACGATAAACAAATTCAATTGCTCTTTTCTCAAGCAACAAATCATATGTCCACAACTTAAAATTTGAAGCAGTAAAAACCTCAATAATAGTGAAGTTATTAATTACAAAAAATGTGACTGAAAACCAAGCAATGTATATAATTAGCATCATGTGAGTACTGTGTAACTTGACGTACAAGTACACATCCAGAGAGTTACATGCATAATCATATAATCACCTTTGGGCAGAATACATGACATGCAGTTGTATACTCCCCACATGATAAGGGTTATGAGAATATATTCAAATCTTCGTGAATTCATCACCTTTGGGCATATGAACCATTAGAATCGGTCACTCCTCCACCACACTATCATGTATCCCTCCATGAACTAATACACAATCACCTCCTTTGGGAGTATGACCGCGCATTAGATCAGGAGACATCCCAATCATCATACGAAACCGAAATTTCTCAAACTCAATCAAACGTGCCACTTTAGCGGTCACTACTCAATTAAATCATTGAAATTCTCTCATACTAGGGATATAAACTTTACTCCTCACATACACCATATACATGTGATTTTGACTTTAGTGATAGGGGCATCATATCACCAAAATCACATATCATGCTAATTACATTGCTTTATTCATTAATAAAAATTAATCGTACATATATATATAAATATATATACATCGAACCTGAAAAACAGATTCCAATAAGATCAACGATCACAGCAACACGAGAAACTTCTCATAACATAGAAGCAATCATCTTTTGTGCACTCCAATTACTGATTATTATAACAACATCAAAAGAATGCCGATCCAAAGGATCCCTCACAAGTTAATATCAATAGCAATACAGGGTACTCCAGATTGACAAGCTTGTTGCTCATGAGTTTCATATGGCAAAACATGACTCCAAGGCTAACAACTGATTTATTAGCCAATTTTTAAATAACAAATTATCATTGTAATCAACCAGTGGCCTATTAATTGAGTCAAATCAGAGAACCAAATATCTAAAAATTCAACAGTAGATACTATTGCTCTGCATAAATATTGCCATACTCCCTTACCATAAAAAACTATTTAACTCGATAGACATTAACAAGTGACCAGATGAGTTCATGTATAATATGCAGTAACTTAATTGACATGCATTACCCACATTCAGCAGATGTGTTAATCAGTACAATCAGTTTGGTCACGAGTCCTTATGTTGTCCATTATTCAAAGATTACAAGCGTGTCAAGGAGTATGCTTGAGCAACAAAAGTTCATAACTTTTACTGTTCTAATTATCTTAAGATAATGATTGTATCTCATTAAGTCAGCTTCAGTTCACAATAAAGTTTATTTTTATTGATGAATCACACATTTATAATGATTATGTGATAATATACATATAACCCAACACTTATATTTCCAAAATCACAGAAAATATAAGAAAAATACGCAAAAATGCACTAAAAATACACGTATTTAGGGTTCCGTATGTATTTTCACATCCATAAAATATCAAAAATGTAAAATAAATATACCACGTGATAGGAAATCACCATACGAATCCAACGCCGCCTACACACGCCGCCTGAGTGCGCAGCGCGTGGAGCTCACACGCGGCACGCGTTCGACGCCCAGTCGGCACGTGGACGCGCGTGGGGGCACGTGCAGCATCCCCCGGCAACGCGCCGCTGACCCTCTTGCTCGTCTCGTCGAGCCCAGTCCGAATTTGTGATTTAATTTTATTTTTATTGAATAAAAAATCTCGAAAATCACAAATTATGGCAAAAACTTTATGCATTCAAGTTCTAGGGTTACGGTTGCTTTGATACCACATGTTGGACGCAAATTGTGCAACCCCAAGATCTCCATAACTAGAACAAGAACATGCATAATTGAGTAGAAAGATTAACGCACCTGTTTTGGGATCCATCGAATATAAAGCGGAAGCAGAATAAGGATTACCCACATATATCAAGGGGATCCACGCATCAAGTCCTTCTCCTCTATTGCCCTCCTTCTCCTCTATTGCCCTCCGTATCACTGGCTCAATGAGGCGGGCCCCCTCACATGCAGCGTTAGGTAAACGCCCCTTAGGTGAGGATACATGTGAGAATTAGGGTTAGAGGAGAGACTTGAGCACTATTTATAGAGTTTCCAGCCAGTCCCCCTCATTATGGGCCAGGCTCAACTCGGCCTACACTAGCCAGCCCATATTAGACTAATTAAGAAACCTTCTATCTCACCTTAGACCAATCCCCGTAAAACGGTAAACGTTAAACGGTAAATTACAATATCAATTAATGTAGTCCATAATTAGAAAAAAAAAAAACTCTTACAATCGGATCAACGTCTGCCAGGACTACACGGTGAGCATGCAAATCAGGTTGTGGCTCAGGCTCTATAACTTGCAATTGCTAAACAAAACTTGCCATTGTTGAGAGAACTTCTATCAAGTTTTGAAGTTGACAAAACTTTACAGTTCTTATTCTTATTTTGAATAATAGTATACTTATGAAGTTATATCGCAGACTCTTACCAAAGACTATTCATTCTAGAAGTCTTTCTCATTCTGACGCAATCCAAACTGAAACTGAGTTCAAAATGAAAATAAAATCAAATTCAGATTTATTGATCTTGCGACAAGGATTCAGAATGAACGTAATAGGAATTTATTCTTCAATATCTGGCTCTCTAGCAAAAATTCTCACTTACATTTAATAAATACATTGATGGAATCAATTGCAAATTGATGAAATCAATCTTGAAGACAAATTTCTTTTTGTGAATTATTTACTTATGGAAACGTAAATTCTAATTGGATGAGAAATCAACCAGAAAATAGAAAAACGCCGAAACGTACTTATAGAAGTGCAAAGAAAAAAGTAGTAACTTCCTTTGTAGTAAAGCTTAGGGATGATTTCACGTGAGTCCTTGAACCTTTTCCGATTTTTGCAAATTTAGAAAAGTAAGAAAAAAAATGTTGAGGTTTTTGAATGATGAAGAAAGAAAAAAAACAAAAAGAAGAGAAAAACCATATTCAGCTTGCCCCTACAAATAAGAATGCTTATAGTGTCGCCAGCCACTAGTGATGGTGGGCAGACCCTCCCCATTGTCTATATGCTCGCTTGTCTTTTGTAAACATCGGAAGCAACGGAGAGAACCGAAGTGTGACACATGTAACGGAGTCGGATAGAGCGCGCACGTGAGAAACGTACTGTCTCCAACCCTTGGCAAACACTCACGAGGGCTGCTGCCCTCACCACTGTGTACTGAGGGGTTCCTTGAGGGCAAGACCCTGTCGTGACCAATTTTTCAGGTGTGAACCACCTAGGGTTTGGTTAATGGATTGTTAAGTCTAGACTTAACTTGAGCTCTCCCAAGCCCATATCAATTCGCGACTTAGGTTCAAGTTCTTAACATGCAATTGATTTTCAATTAGAAGTCGCCACTAATCTATTTTTGGTGGGCTGATTAGAAACCCAAGTAAAATAATGGGAGAATTATTTTACCTTTATGAATTAGAGACTATGGGTACGATGACTTGGTTACGCTACAATTCTCTAACGCCCTTTCGGTACCTTTCTTTTTATTTTGAAAAATGTTTGGCAAGCAGTTTATATTGATTTTAAATCTATTTCCCTAACATGTGAGGTGATCATACGGGTGCACAATCCACCAATTTAACACCCAAATAAATAATAAATAAATTGCAAAAACTTACCTCAAAGCAACGAAAGCATCTGCAATGTTAAATTAAAATCCACATCAATAATCCTAGATATGGTTTCTAATTAACATGCAATTTTTTTTTTTTTGTTTTCACTTATTTAAATGAAAATCATGCAATATGCAATGCAATATTAAATAAATGACTTAATTCTAATGACATGTAATTTCTAATTAAATGGGCCTAGCAAAAATACTAAATGACATGAATCTCAATGAATCTAACCCTCATGACGTGCATATGAAATTTTTTTTCTTTTTCCTTAAAGAATGCATTTCATCCTAAATAATAAAACTAATTTAACCTATGACACTTTTTTTGTATTTTTCATGAAATTCGAAATTAAATAAAATGTGAAAATTACCTAATTAGATTAAGATCCTATTTAGTTTATATTAGGAATTAGGTTGAGCCAAATCCTAATTTAAACTAAAATATTATCTTAACCTAAATCATCCTAAAATGCAGTCTATTTAATAAAATACCTAAACCTATAATAAATTAAGAAAAAACATCATCTAAAATTAAACTAAATGCAATTTTACTCTAATATGCAATAACGTGCAAAAGATTCCCTTATTTTTACATGACATATGCATAATGACTTTTTTTGTGTTTTTTCTTTTTTTTTTTTTTTTTTATTTCGAAATTAATAATTGCCAAATAATTAAACATGCAATCCAAGTTAAAAAAAATAAACCTAAATTAATTGATTTGATTTTTTTTTATTTTTGAAAATTCGAAATAAAATTCCTATTATGAGCATGCAAACCCTAAAACTACATTCTTTTTATTTTTTTTAAGAAAACTAACCTAAGTGATACCACAACAAATCAAGCAATATTGATACCCAAATTGACGAACCATATCTCGCGCATGAGATCGGGTTGGCCAATTTCACGTAAATCACGAATCGGATCTCGGGCGGGAGATTGGATTAGCGACTTTTTAAGTAATTGCGAGTCGGATTTCGGGTATGAAAATCGGACTGACAATCACTAATTTTAAGACAATTTCATGTCGGACAATTCATCATTGCATCAAGGAATAATTGTACAAAAAAATCATAATAAAGAATAAAATAAGGCAAATAAAAAAAATACCTAAAGTGATTTTGCTGTTTTTTTCTTTTTCCTCCCCCTTTTCACGATATGGCGGCTTCATGGAGGTCCACCGGGAGTTAATCGTCGGAGCTCCGACGATGAGGACCAGCAACGAGCGGGTCGGCGGCGAGCGGCGGCATCGCGAGGAGCAGTGGCGGCGTCGCGAGGAGCAGCGGCAGGCGAGATCTCGGCCATCGTCGCGGGCGCAGTGCTCGGCTCCGACGGCGGGCGGCGAATGGGACTGCAACTTGGGGAATCTGGTCGCGGTGTTGCGGTGGGCTCGGATTTGCAGGCGAAGAGGCATCATGGGCGTCTGGGTCACAGATCTGCAGGCGGAGCGGCTTCGCAGGCAGATCAGGGACAGGCGACGCAAGGTGGGGCTCAGCATCGGGGCCGCGTGGGTCGATTGGCGATGGTGTTGCAGGCAAGGCCGGCAGGGCATTGAGGCGCGGCGCGGAGATCCGAGCGCGATGGTGCGACGCGGTGCAGGGGCACGGTGGTGCGACGACCAGCGGTGCTTGGGCAGCAGTGGTCCGGCTCACATCTGCCGGAGTCGAGCGTTCAAGTGGGCAGATCAGGACAGCGGCAGTGGTGTCGTCTATCGGGCGCGGATCAATAGCACTAGGAGCAGGGGACTGGGCGCGGGCTATGCAGGGCGCAGGAGTAGCAGCAACGGTGTGGAGGCGGTGATCGGCAGGCGGTGGAGGCGCAGTTGTCGACATCGGCAACAGCGGAAGGGGAGTGCAGAAGGTCGGCGGGGCACTTTGCACGAAGAAGGAAAAGAAGACTTTTTTTTTCTTTTCCTTGTTTTGTCTTTTCTCTCTCTTCTCTTACTGCTGTCTCTTCCCTCTGCCCCTTTTGACTTTTCTTTCCCTCGGCAGCTTTTCCTCACCGGTCTCTCTTTCTCACTTTTTAACTTTTGATTTCTTTTTTTTTAACCGAGAGAACCCCCCATTTTCCCCACCGTACGCAACTCTTTTATACACCAAAAAAAAAATATATATATATATATATATATATATATCTTCGTGGTATATTTAATTGCCAATTTTGCTCGTGTAAAATTCCATTGAATATATCATTTCACCATGTGCAATATTTTTTGCATATTTGATCAAAAAAATTCCTTTTTTGTGCAAAAAATGCATCTCTAAATCTATAAAAAAAATTAACCCCAAAAATTTAGGTGTCAACGGACCCTCTCTCTCTCTCCACATAGGTATGTACCTTGGTTGATGTATTGGGCGACACCACTGTGGCTTGAGCCCAGCAAGGGTTTGGCCACCTCACTGATGACTGTTAGAACAGTGACCTCTTCTATTTGTTGAAGCAAGCTAAAGATGGTTTTCCCTTCTTAATTTTCAATTGCCTTCTTCCATAATCCCTAACTCGATCTTTTAATTCTTTAAATTTGTAAAGTCACGTGAGCGCCACATTGGCGTGTAGCTACCATGTAAGTACTTAACAGCTATTTAACCGTCACATCAATATTTTCGTCTAAGACTTCGGAAATTTGAAAAAAAATTAAGGATTAAATTGCGGAAAAAAAGAAGAAGAATAGAAAACGTTCAAGCATGATGACGTTGTGCAAATCCAAAAAATTGAAGGCCCCATTCCTTTATCCCCGAAACATATTGCAATCAAAATTGAGACGTTGCTTAGTACTGACGGTAGCCCCTTCTTGTTCATATAATTGCTACCGGTGGGCTCAATTTTCGCTTTTTCAACAAAATCCGGATGGAATAATAGGTGGGTTTCACTATTGGCTGTCAACTATAAATTTATTTATAATAAACAAACTAGTTACTTCATATAATTTACAAAAATATTAACACCAAGAAAATTTACCTAGTGCCATAACTAGAATTACCTGAAAATCTTGATGATGTTATTTATTTTTTTTGGCCGATAGTGATGAATGAGCAACGTAGTTCGATCTTATGAAGTCTTTGTCTCTTCATGCCTTTCAAATAGGGAAATAGAATGACCTTTGCCAACAACTAGATAAATTTGACATGTTCAAGAAAAAATAAGTGAAAGGGCTAGTGCAACCACCTAGAGGGGGTGAATAGGTGTGAAAAGAAATTTTTGCAAGAATGTTTGTAAAATACTTTTATGTTAAAACTGAGTTTGAAAAACCAACGAACTTGAGTGAGTCTTGAATCTCTAACGAATAAACAAAATTACGAATAAGTAAAGGAGTTTAGGGAAGAGAATAAAAACATAAGGTTTATAGGGTTCGGTTTAGATTAAGCCTACGTTCACTCTTTAGCACTGACAGCCTACTGGCTAAATTCCACTATGAATCAAAAGAGACTTTATAGTCACGTAATCTCAACTTCACAGTGCAGAGACTTTACTACACTTTTTTGAAGTCTCACAAGTGTTTGCTCTCTCTTTTGAGTACAATTTGAGCTTCAGCAATTGAAAACGCGAAGAACTAGGAAGTTTCAGACTTTTGAAATTTCTCTTTTACGCACACTCATTGAACAATTAGAGAATCTGCCTTAAATAGTCCTTCATGCCTTCACGACCGTTGGCACTTTTCAAAGGAGTTCTTCCAATCTACTCGTTGGACAGAATCAATCAAGGTGATCTCGAGTCATTTTAAGATTATGGTAAAAGCCCATCAATCATGTTTGTCCATACAATTAGAATCTTGATTTTGATAAGTAAAACCTTCCAAGTTTGTTTGCCTTCCAAAAGATTTGATTATTGAAATTGATTCTAATAAGGATAATCAATCATATAAGTGCTATATCCAGCCATAGGGTCTTCCATAAACCGTACGAATTGAATTCTTGAAGATAATCTTGCATCTAAATAAGTCTTCATTTTTTAGTATCGTTCAGTCTGGAATCTGTCAGCGTGAGTAGACTTTAATCCTAAAGTCTATCGTTCTTTAGACTTTGACCTTAAAGTCTTGGAGTCTTCATACTAGACTATGGAAATGTTTTGTTAACTTCAGAACAATAAAGGAGTTTTTCTCCAACAATCTCCCCTTTTTTGATGGTGACAAAACTTTCCTGTAGATTTATGAACTTTTGATCTGCGAAACAACTTTTAAGTAGTACGTGATATCTTATAAAAATAAGTTGATTACAACTTGGATAACATTGATTCTACAACCACAGAAAACACGTTAATCTTGAAAAGATAAAACAAATAACTATCCAATGGCAATCACTATCACAGAATAAGTTACAGCAAATGTTACATCAAACAGTTCAACAATCAACCAAACAAATCCAAAAGTTAGACTTTAAACAGTCAAATAAAAATCCAAAATCCAAACCAAAGTTAAAAAGTTAAATCTGCACCATTCTCCCCCTTTTTGTCAACAGCAAAAGTGGAGAACCTCAAAATGAAAGTGAAATGAAATTAGGGCTGTTTGGGGATACGAATGAGTTTGAAATCCCCCATAGACTGAACAATCTCCTCCAACTTTCTTAGAGTCTTTTTCAGCCGCTCAATATCCTTACCCTTTGCATTATCTTGAACTTGAAGTTTAAGGGCTTGTACCTGCTCGTGTAGAGAATCTAAAGTAGACGCTAAAGCTATTTTGATGGTCCTGATCTCAAACTCCATCCCATATTGCTGAGCCTTCAAATCCCAAAGGATTTCTAATAACCTTTGAAAGTCTGCTACTGGTACTGTTGGAGCACCAGGTCCAGCCAAATCAATTGCAAGAGTATTGAGATGTGAAGGAATATCAGCAGTTCGATCACCAAGACTTGGAGAAGATGCTTCAACACCACATTCAGGATATTGAGAGGCATATACATCCTCTGAATCGACAGGAGAACGACTAACATCATCACTAGTAAAAACAGGTGAAGAAGTACATCTTTTTTCAGCAGCTCCCCCTGTTTCCATGCCTATAGGTGGAGAAAATAATTCTCCTTCTTGCTCTTTCTCAGCATCAACACCCAAATGATGTTCTTTTCTCTTTGCCATCTCCTGTAGTTCCACTCCTAGTCTTTTCAGAATCATCTGACAAAGATACTACTAAAGTCAACTCAAAAGAGTCATCTTGACCCTCTTCTTCTCTTGATTTTCTTCATTCTTACTCTTATGTCTCTTCTCGTTCTCGTGTCTCTCTATCTTTTGGCTGCTCAAAACTAACAAAACTCTGAAAATTTTTCAAGGTAAGAGCAGAAAGAGTAAGCTCATCTTCATCCTCTTCATCCTGAAGGATAATAACTCTTTTCTTCTTGGTTGATTCAATCATGGGCTCTTTGCCTTTTCTTTTCTTCGTAGCAGAGTCTTGCTTCGTTTTGCTCGGGGACTTCTCCTTAAAGTGCTCTAGGGTCTTGTTCAGTTCCTTCAATCTCATTTTCGACACCATCTTCAAACCTATCACCAAGGGAGCAATGGTTCGAGCACAGAGAGATGCAGGAAGCTGAATTTGAAAGTGTCGAAACAATTTGGTGACCAGTGCAGAGTAAGGAAGCTGTCCCTTATCTTTCGTAACAGTCCTACACATGTGTATCAAGATTGTGTGCGGCAACGAGAACTTCATCCCATTACTGATGGCAAACATCAGTTTAGCTTCTGAATGAGAAACATCAATCTTGGAGGTAGACTTGGGTCGAATGTAGTTTATCACGACCTTGTGCAGCAAGATGTTGGAGGCAGTTATTCTTTGATAAATAATGCCACCCTTAAAAAGTTTATCCTTCACAAGGAAACTTGTAGCATGACCAACATTCACGTTTATTGGTCGGAAACTCTCTCTTTCCACACCAGTAATGTCTACCAGAGTGTCTACGTCCACCACAAACTCTCTGTCCCTTACAGTAAAATAGAATCTATTCGCATTTAGGAAAGACAGATTTGAATAGAAATAAGCAGTTAATTCGGCGTAAGCGATAGCGGTCTCCGAACAAAATCTTTCAAGTTGAAGAAGAGCAAATCTCTCTCTCAGGTTCATCACCCCTCTCTTCAGTAGTTTGGAGTAACTTCTTTGATGATCTTTGGACTGAAATAAATTCGTTCCCTCACCACGCAATTCTGCAGCAACGCCCATCCTAGGCTGAAAGTTCGCATACAACCTCTTATTGTCATCCTTAATCTTAAGCTAATTAAAAGAGCCAAATTGATGATCTCTTGGAAAGTTTGCAAAAATCCTATCTGCCAAACCTTCAGGTGCAATGCCTAGCCTTTCTATTGATATAAAAACTGAGTCTCAAATCTGTAACCTCCCTCGTTCAAAAAATCATCAATGAAAGTCATAGCAGTACCACCCTACTTTAACTGGTTGTAGAGTTTAAAGAGGAACTTGGGTTTTAGCGTTCTTACTGGTTCAACGTTTTCCACAATCTCTTCTTCTACTGGTTGGCGCAGAGAATTTTGAGTAGGACGGTATTGTTGATGTTGTTGCAGTTGTTGAGGAGAATCTTCTTCATCATTCAAGTCAAAGTGGGTAGGACCCTAAGGCGTGCCTCGTGGTCCCATGCTTGCGATCCGAGAAGACATTCTTTGGAATGACATTATTGCAGTCGAGGAGAATTTCTTTAACTTATTCGTTTAAGAAATGTGAAAACTTGGAGAACGATCTTGAGAGTAAAGGAGTGAAAGTAGAGATTCTGTATTCTAGGGTTTGTGAGAGTGTAAATGAAGAAGAAAGACTCGACGGTATAAAAAGTAAATGAGATGTGTTATCCGAACTATCGTATAGAAATGAACTGTCACACCAAAATTTCCTTTTTCGAAAATGAAAATTGTCAAAAATTCGAAATTTTGAAAAACATAACTTCCAAAAATAAAATAGGTAAGCAACGATTGAAAATCAACATACTTTTTCGAGAGCTTCATACTAAAATTAAATTGCTTCTATTTAAGAAGTAATAACTTATAGATGTAGATTTTGGATATTCTGAGTTGACCACCTTCAGACTTCAATCAATAGAAAATATAATATTAAATGCGGTGTGAATATACTCAAATAAGCTTTTCTCCAGTGGTTTTGTAAATATATCCGCCAATTGATTCTTTGAGTCAATGAATTGAATCATGATTTCTCCATTCTACACATAATCTTTTATAAAATGACGTCGAATCTCTATATGCTTAACGACACTGGTTTTGTCGCATTTGATCTTGGTACAAGATTCTTCAATTCCAAAGTCCTTTAGCTGTTGTCTTATCCATAAAATTTCAGAACAACAACTTCCAAGAGCCACATACTCTGCTTCTGCTGTTGAAAAAGTTATAGTATTATGCTTCCTTGAGAATCAAGACACCAGCTTGTTGCCTAGTAGTTGACAAGTGCTAGAAGTACTCTTTCTATCAACTCTATAACCTGCTAAATCTGCGTTTGAATATCCAAGGAGAGTAAAGTCTCATTTTTTGGGATATCACATACCTAACTTTGGAGTAGTTGCAAAGTATTTGATGATGCGTTTTGCAGCATATAGATGGGATTCTATGGGTTCTAATTGAAATCTAGCACAAATACAAACACTAAACAAAAAGTCAGGTCTAGAAGCAGTAAGATAAAGAAGTGAACTAATAATACTCATGTAAAGCTTTTGGTCAACTCTCTTTCTTCCTTCATCTTTATCCAGTTTGAAGAACTTGACATTGGTATCTCATTTTTTTTTTTTTTTTACAATTCTCCAATTTGAACTTCTTGATGAGATATTTTGCATTTTTTTTTGGTGAATAAAAATTCATTTCTTTAATTGTTTGACTTGTAATCCGAGAAAGAAAGTCAATTCACCCCTCATGCTCAACTCGAATTCATCCTACATAAATTTAGAAAACTTCTTGCATAGATTTTCATTAGGAAATCCAAAAATAATATCATCGACATAAATTTGAACTAATAAAAAGTCTTTCCCTTCTTTTTTTATAAATAAAGTTGTATCTACCTTTCTCTTTTCAAAATTATTTTGGATTAGAAATTTACTTAACCTTTCATACTAGGCTTGAGGTGCTTGCTTTAATCCATACAGAGCCTTGTTCAATCTATAGACTGAGTTTGGCTTTCTCAAGTCTTCAAAACCAGGTGGTTGTTCCACATAGACTTCTTGGATAAATCTATTGAGAAATGCACTTTTGACGTCCATTTGAAATAACTTGAAATTTTTATAACAAGTAAAAGCAAGTAATAGTTTAATTGCTTCTAATCTCACCACTGGTGCATATGTCTCATCATAGTCTATCCCTTCTTCTTGCGTATATCTTTTGGCCACAAGTCTTACTTTGTTTCTTACCACTTTTTTTTTTCCTCGTCCACGTTGTTCTTGAAAATTCATTTAGTTCCAATAATAGATTTACCTTTTGGTTTTAGAATTAGCTCCCAAACATCGTTGATGTGGAACTATCTGAGCTCTTCTTGCATGGCTTCAATCCAGCTTTCATCAAACAGGGCTTCTTATACAATTTTGGGTTCTATTTCAGAAATAAGTGCTAATGCGACTCTTCTCACCTTTTGGATCTGGTGCGAATTCCTTCATCAATGTTGCTAATGATGAGTTCCTTAGGATGACTGAATTTATGCTTCCGATTCTTGGTTGGTTTGAAAGTTTGTCGATCCTCTACTTCCGTAAAAATTTTTTAATTCTGCTCGTTGTTGATCTTCAGAAGTCTGAACCATTTCGAGGAAAGTAGACTTTGTAAAGTCTGGAGGAGGTTCAGATTATTCAAGTTGAGTTTGATCTAGCTGATTCTGCATAGATTCTTGAAACTTGACGTTCATTGATTCTTCCACAGATTGAGTCTTCTTGTCGAAAACTCTATATGCTTTACTTAAGGTAGAGTATCCAAGGAAAATTCCTTCGTCTGATTTCTCTTCAAACTTCTCGGTTCGATCATTTGCATTTTTCAAAACAAAACACGTACAACCAAACACATGAAAGTAAGAAACATTTGGCTTTTTCCCTTTATACACTTCATAAGGAGTTTTCTCTAATATAAGTCTCAAGAACACTCTATTGATAATATAGCAGGCTATTGAAACTGCTTCAGGCTAAAATGGAGAGGAAATTTTTCTCTCAATTAAGAGAGTTTTTGCAATTTCTTGCAAAGATCTGTTCTTTCTTTCCACGACCTCATTCTGGTTTGGAGTGTATGGAGAAAAGAAAACATGCTGGAAACCAAAATCATCATAGAATTTTACAAAGTCTTGATTTTCAAACTCACCTCCATAGTCTGTACATATATTTGAAATAGCATATCCTTTTTCATTCTGAACTTTCTTTGCAAACTTTAAGAAGTGAGAAAATGCTTCAAACATATTTGCTAGAAAATAAATCCAAGTAAATCGAGAGTAATCATCCACGATTATTAGGCAGTATCTCTTTCCACCAATATTTTGAGTCCTAGTTGGTCCAAAGAGGTCCATATGCAGAAGTTGCAAAGCTTGATTAGTAGAAATTTGATTTATAGGTTTAAAGGAACTTCTAACTTGTTTTCCCAAAATACAAGGAGTGCATAATTTAGAATTTTGATAAGTTAGGTTGGGAAGACCACGAACAAGTTTCTTGGATGAAATCTTGGCAATCTGCTTCAAGTTGACATGACCAAGCTTTTGATGCCAAAGATTTGCTTCATCTTGAATGGATATAAGATACTGAGAACTTTCTAGTTTTATATCCATGAGGTATATGTTCCCATGCATTTGTCCAGTAAAAGATTGAGATAAATCTTTACTTATTCCCGAACGGATGCATTTTTAGAAGTTAATTTTGAATCCATTGTCACAAAGCTGACTAATGCTAAGTAGATTGTAATTCAATCATTCCACCAAGAAAACATTGTTGATGGTCAAGCTTCCAATCTTCATATTTCCACAACCAACAATTCTTCCCTTGCTGTTCCCATCAAATGAAACTTTTCTACCATTTATTTGAACAAACTTTATAGAGCAATTGGAGTCTCCTGTTATGTGTCTCGAACAATCACTATCCAAATACCATTTGATCTTTCTTTTGATAGTGACCTGTGATCAAGAAAAGAACTTAAGCTTTCTTTGGTACCCACATTTTCTTGGATCTAGGAAAGTTAGTATTAAACACGGTATTTGCCAAATCCCTCCTAACAGGTTTCCAAACCTTGGGACATTCCTTCTCGAAATGTTCTGAGCTGTTACATTTTGAACATTTGAGAGCACTTCGGCCAACAGGTTTTACAAAAAAATTTTGAAAGTGATTTTCGTAAAATGTCTTTATAGGTCTTTGTTTCATCCTTTCTTTAAATTTAGGAAAATCAATTAAAGAAACAATTTCTAAAGCCATTTCCAAACAAGATTTGTTAAAATAAGGTCTTTGTATAGAAAGAATTTTCTCTAATTTCTCGAGATCCTTTTGAAATTCTTTCGTGATATTTGAAATATCTTCCTTTAAGGAGAGATTTTCTTTAGAAAGAGAATCAGAGTTTTCTTTGAAATCAACAAAATTTTTGTTCAAACTTTCAAACTTCTCTTTCTTTCCAAGAAGATTCCTGTTGCCTCAGTTTGGAATTCTTCCTCTTTAGTTCGAAAATCTTTTTAAGAGATGTTTTGAGACTAAAACAAAGTTCATCTCTATATTTTGAGACTTTAACAGGGATTTTTAAATTATTAACCTCAACTTCTTTGTCTGAGTGTGAATCAGAGTTTGTTTCAAGATCCGAGTCTGATTCAAATTTGGCCATTAAACATATGTTGACATATTCTTCATCACTTTCCTCGCATTCAGTATCGCTCCATGTTTCTACTCTGAGAGCCTTCTCGTATTTCTCAATTCTTCCTTTCTTTTTCTTCAACAGAGGGCAGTTGGGTCTGATGTGCTCATTTTTCCTACATTCAAAGCAAATCACGTCTTTGTTGACTTCTTCATCCTTAGTTGATTTGTTCTAGAATTTTTGAGTGTCTTGCTTCTTCCAATTGAATCTTCTTCCCTTTCTATTCAACTTTCTGAATTTCCTAATCATGAGTGCTAGTTCTTCATCGTCCATGTCTTCTTCGAATCACGTATCATCAGAATTCTTCGTTAGATTTTAAAGTAATTGACTTCTTACCTTTGGGATCTTCTTCCTCATTGATTTGCTCCATTTCATATAATTGAAGTGTGCCTACTAGTTCATCTATTGAAAGAGGCATGATCCTCTAGGTTTCTCCGATTGATGTTTTCACATGATTCCAGTCTTTGGAGAGTCCACCAGCAGTTTATTGACCTTCATTGGTCCTTATATTGGTTGTCCTTAATAAGCTAATCCATTTACAATCTCAATGATATGAATGAACATATTAGTGATGGATTCTCCAGGCTTCATCTTGAAGGCTTCATACCGTCCGAGAAGAATATTGATCTTCGTTTCCTTTACTCGATCAATTCTTTCATAAGTGACATGCAATCTGTCCCAAACTTCTTTCGTTGTTTCATAGGAAGAAATTCGATTATACTCAGTAGGAGATAAAGCATAGTATAAAGAGTAGATAGCTTTAGCATCAAGAGCTTGTCATTTGATTAATTCTTTTTGTATCATTTTGCTAGCGTATGCAACTTCTTTTCCTCTTCCTGATGTTGATGTAGCTTTGGGATTGATCCATTTTTCTACCACTCCCCATTCCAGGGGATCTTTCGATCTTAGGAATGCCTTCATCTTGTTCTTCCATACGTTGTATACCTTCCCATCACAGTAGGGAGGTTTGGTGTTGCTTTGCCTTCAACCAAACTTCGAGCCAAAATACTAGTCATAGATTTTTAACTCAGAAGTAAAAACACTTCAAAAAAATGAGCACACAGGCTCTGATATCAATTGAAATGGCTATTACAAATACCTAGAGAGGGGTGAATAGGTGTTAAAAGAAATTTTTGCGAAAACGTTTGTAAAATGCTTTTATGTTGAAACAAAGTTTGAAAACCAACGATCTTGAGCGAGTCGTGAATCTCTAACGAATAAACAAAATTACAAATAAGTAAATGAGTTTAGGGAGGAGAATAAAAACACAATATGTATAGTAGTTTGGCTTAGATCAAGCCTACGTCTACTCTTCAGTACTGATAGCCTACTAGCTGAATTCTACTATAAATCAAAAGAGATTTTACACTCACGTAATCTCGACTTCATAATGCAGAGACTTTACTACACTCTTCCGAAGTCTCACAAGTGTTTGCTCTCTCTTTTGAGTACAATTTGAGCTTCAGCAAATGAAAATGTAAAGAACTAGGAAGTTTCAGACTTTGAAAATTTTCTTTTATGCACTCATTGAACAACTAGAGAATCCGCCTTAAATACTCCTTCATGCCTTCACGACCGTTGGCACTTTCCAAATTAGTTATTCCAATCTACCCGTTGGACAGAATCAATCAAGAAGATCTCGAGTCATTTTAAGATTATGGTAAAAGCTCGTCAATCATGTTCGCTCATATAATCGGGATCTTGATTTCCATAAGTAGAACATTCCAAGTTTGTTTGCCTTCCAAAATATTTGATTATTGGAATTGATTCTAATAAGGATAAATAATCGTATAAGTGTTATATCTAGCCATATGGTCATCCATAAATTGTACGAATCGAATCCTTAAAGATAATCTTGCATCTGAATAAGTCTTCATTCTTCAGTATCATTCAGTTTGGATCTGTCAGCGTGAGTAGACTTTAATCCTAAAGTTTGTCGTTCTTCAGACTTTGACCTTAAAGTCTTGGGGTCTTCAGACTAGACTGTGGAAAGGTTTTGTCAATTTCAAAATAATAAAGAAGTTTTTCTCTAACAAGAAGAAAGTTATGAGGTGTCAATGTCTTTTTAACTTTTGAAAAATTTACTTTTACAAACCCATAGTAACAATTAACTGAGGTATCATAAGATTCCAAACCTAGTTATCAGAGATCACTTATTTAATTCTCGCCATAGTGTACACAGATTTTGAATCTAGGCCAAAAATCATTGACATGGCTGTTTTGTCAGCACCGGCCATGCCATTTTAAGAGGCATGGTCGACGCTAACATGGACAATTGTTTAAATTTTTTCTGATTTTTTTTTTTTGTTATTCTTTTCATCTTTTCTTTTTTATTTTCTTCTTTTTCCTCACCCAAGGCCCTACTTGCTTAGGCAAGTTGTGGGCCCTTGCATAGACCAAAAGTGGGTGTCACAGCCCTCGACATCCTCGCTTGTGGTCGATGAGGGCATGGAGGCCCTTGCCCATTGTCGGTGAAGGCTGAGACTATGGTCAACAAAAAAAAAGGAAAGAAAAAAAGGAAAATATCTGTTTTTTCAAAAATTAGAAATTATTCACGTTAACATCACGCATGCCACGTAGGATGGTCGATGCTGGATAAATTGTCATCTTAGTGATTTTGAGCCCAAATTGACCATAAAGATTAAATTGGCATATCGGTTAAAAGTTTTAGAACTAAATCGACACAATTAAAAAAATTAGAACAAAATTGGCAAATTGTCAAAAGATCTAAAATTAAATTAGTTAAATTGAAAAGTTTACGATTGACTTGGCACAAGTATAATAGATTTATGTTTTTTTTTTTTTTTTTTTTTGGGTAATTTTTCTCTTGCATTGTGCTTAAAAAAGTAGCCAAGTCTTTATACCGATTCCCCAAGATTATCGAAAGAAATTCGTACAAATTTTTTTTCTAGTTCTAACTTTTGGATTTTTCATTATTTACTAAGAGATGTATAATAGCAAGGTTTAGAATGAGAAGAGAAAAGCAAGTTTTTTTTATTGTCTCAGTCAAACTACATATTTCATCCATGTTCTCACTTGAATTCCCATGGGAAAAAAGGGTTGGCAGGAAAAGTACAAAAAAAAAGTCTTAAGTCTATTATATTTGTGTTAATTTAATCATAAACTTTTAATTATGTTAGTATAGTTCTAAACATTTTCATAAGTTGCTAATTGAGTCATTTTGTCCAATTTTGATCCGAAATTACTGATATGAGTGCAGGCCATCCTACATGGCACGAATGGTGCTAATGTGGACAATTTTTGTAATTTTTTTAAATTGAAATTTTAATTAAATGTTATTATTAATATTAATTTTCCTTTGATTTTGGCTAGTGACAACAGCGAAGGCCCAAGCGAGGCGACTTTCACCTAGATCTAATGAGGGCTTAGGTGAGGGTGGCGACCTTTGCTAGCTATTGATGATGTGACATCCTGATTTTTCCAATTCTGTTTTCAATTGAATGAGTTGGACTTTTTATCGATACGCCTATAGTTCTATTCTCTTAGCTGATCATTCACAAGATAACTAGTCTATCTTGTGAAGCAGTTAAGGGATTTTAACGCAATAGATTTGAGAATTCGACCAGAAATCGATTGCTCGACCGTATTAGTCTGCAAAGGTCATCACAGCACAGTTAAAAATTGATTCGAGACTGGAGAGATATGTTGATTCGACTGAGCCATGTGATTTAGTGTGGGTGATTCCACCTAATTGCAAAATTCTTGTCGATCGGTACTAGACTGATTTTTCTGTCGTTTTGGTACCTTGTATCCATATTTGAAATCTCGAGATTTTCAAGACAACCAATAGTCGTTAATGTGTCGAAGATGTACAATGTGGGTCGAAAACAATTTTTAAGCTTATTATCTAGGTGATAATCGAAAGCTCAAGTGTAAAATATAAACGTTGTCATAACTGAATTTTAAGATGATGACATAATATTTACTATGTCCGAAAGTAAAATAACCCATGTATTTTACTTTATTTGTTTTCATACCAGATGTGAGTTTTAATGGATTCTTTGAAAGACTATATATGTGAACTCAAGTTAGACATTATATATGTCTGAGTATCTGTACGGTATTGAAAGTGAAGACATATGCTCAATGGGAAATAAGTTAATACTGTAATATGCATTTTATATTACGTATGCATGAGATGACCAATAAGAGTGACAAAAGTTTTGATCTCAACTTTTATATCGTGTGAGACTAATGAGGAAAAGAGTTCATCAATTAAGTGCTTTCATGATTCTTAGTTGTTTTTCAAGATTTCTATTTAATATTTGTTACTTTAGAATGTTGCTAATGATCATAAATTGATTCAATCTAATGGAACATTTCTAGAAAAGCAAGTTGAATTAAAATTGAGAGTTTCAAAGAATGAAGAAGATCGAATTTGTTATATCACATTCTACTTTTGTGTTCACTAGTTGATTAATTATAACTAGTTTGAGATAATCATAATTGTGAATACAATATTTTATAATTAAAAAGAGATCAATAGAGATATAAATGTGTTGATCGATCTAAGGTATTGCATATTATATTTACTCAAAAATGCTATGCCTATTTTGAGTTGCTGTATATTTATAATAGATGTATGGCAATGAGCTCTCGAAATATGTTAGTTGCACAGATTATTTGCTTGTATGAACGTTGCAGAGAGGAGAAGAGAGGATTATGTTTAGCCCACCATGTGTTAGTGGGAGATGATTGGTTTTTTATAAAACTTGTTGGGCCAAAACCTGACTCGTCCGTCCATGTTAGGCCACACCTAGCTCATAAGTGAAGGGCCTATAAGAGAGAGGATAGTTATTTTTATGTAAAATAAACGACTATATAAAAAAGAACGTTGAAAGCAACAAATTAGTATGTATGTTCTTCCGATTTTTAAGGTCAATGAGTTCTCTCTTAAGAAATGAACTCAAAGGCTTAAATTGATCCATGTTGAGACTGCAACAATATTTAATCAGTGGCAAATAAGATACGTCCCTTTTGGTGATGTGCCTTTGGATTGGTGTTATATATATACTTGGGCCCATTTCCATGTTTTTTTTTTAGTATTCGATAGTTCGAGTATCTGTTTGTTTTTAGGAATCCATTTCCATCACTTTCGAAAGTCCCCAAACAGACAAGTGCCGCATGCCAAGTCGCAAAAATCCCCCAAAAAGTTGCACGAATGTCTTGGCTCACGATATGTATAGACTGAATCTCAGTAAAAACCAATTGATCAACGTCCTCCACGACTACGAGGTGAGCACGTAAATTAATTTATGACTCAGGCCCTAGAACTTGTAAGTCCTAAACGAAGCTTGCCACTCCAACTACAAGGATTGCGTCCTTCCCCACAGACCTACGAGAGGGCGGCCTTCAAATCTGAGGCTAGTGCAACTCTAGTGGCATGACATGGGTATTTATGTACTGAAGTGATGTTGACGCAGTTCCAAGGCAGCAATTCCATCCATATATTTGACGGAAGGACTCACCTAAGCAAAAAAAATATAGTTCAAGGATTCAATTGGACAAAAAAAGAGTTTAAAATTGCAAAAGTATATAGTTAAAGCCTTAAACCATTTATTACCAAGTACATTGTTAATATGGGTATATGTAACCGTGGAAAAAGTCCTGGAACAAACATTTTCCAAGAAGAACTTTGCTTTTGCTATTGTGTCATTGAGAATAACTAGTATATAGGGAAAAGTATAAAAAAAAGTCATAAACCTATTGTTTTTGTGTTAATTCAATCATAATCCTTTTACTTGTAGTCCATTTGGCCGATTTTGGGCAGACAATATTTGACATGAATATTAGCTGTTTCACATGGCACAATTGATGCTGACAAGAACAAATTTTAAATATTATTTATGAATTTTTTATTTTTATTTT
This sequence comes from Eucalyptus decipiens, assembly GCA_014182575.1. Lineage (NCBI taxonomy): Eukaryota > Viridiplantae > Streptophyta > Magnoliopsida > Myrtales > Myrtaceae > Eucalyptus > Eucalyptus decipiens. The sequence goes on along the minus strand of CM024611.1, from coordinate 22,551,534 downwards.
TTTGTTTTGTTTTCTTTTTTCCTTTCTTACTTTGTTTCTTTTTACGAGTTCGGCCAGTAGGATTGCAACCAACTATCATTGGGCATAGGTGAGGACACCCTTGTCCAAATCCAAGAGAGGGCCGACACCTTCGCTTGTTGATCGACGAGGGCAACACCCTCGCTGACCAACATGTGAGGGTTGCAACTATGGCTTGGATTTGGGGGAGAAGGTGGAGGTCCTCACCTAGACCTTGTTGGTTAGGGGTGTCAAAAAAACAAGACCCGACCCGACCCGACCCGACCCGAACACAACCTGAACACGAAACAAGTATTATATATGTTTCAGGTCTTGATACGGTTTAAGAGACAGATATAAAACAAGCAAAGAATATATGTTTAGGGTCGGGTAGGGTTGGAACATTGTTTGACCCGAAACACGTTAACTCCAAATCCAAACAAGCCAACAAACATAAACACGTTCTCATCTTTCTCAGCTCCGCCTTCTCCTTTGACGACACAATTGTGCCTTCGCTCACGATTGCCAGTTCGGCCTCTCCTCCGATCGACGTGCCTCCTCCTCGCCGTCGCCGTCGCCACCCGTTGTCTCAATGCCCGAACCCTAGCCGTCGCCGAATCAATGGATCGTTGCCGTCTGTCGCCGAAACCCCTCCCCTTCCCCTTCCCAAATCCCTTCCACTCCGGTCCCTCAAGCCCTACCTCCTCTCCTAGTCCGGGCCCGTCCTCCTCGGCTGGCTCTGCAGCGCGGTCTTCGCGCTCTCTCTCTCCAAGCTCGTCCCCCGGATCGGCAAACTCTCCTCCGACTCTCGTCCCAGGACACCGTCTCCTCCGCTCTCGTTTCTTTCTTGAGGTATGCAAGATCCTCGTCAGTTCTTCTTCATCTCGATTTTCTTTGGAGCGGATGAAATCATTGTGCGATTGTCGAGGCGCGATGGATTACTTCTCGTTTGGGATTATTTTTTACCCTGTTTTGTGTGTTCGTACGAAGGTTATGCTCTCTTTTGATGATTTGTCCACGTGAATTCTCAATATAAGCTAGCTAGGCTAAGCAAAAACGTGAGAAATCTCATGGTTTGTCATGAGCAATTCGCATGCTTAGGTTCTTGTGGATAAGTCTTGATACTACCCATCTGCATTGGCTTCCTTATGTCAAAGTTCGGCATTCCTGCTTTACTTGTCTTTTGTTATTGTATCTGCAATGTACTTTGAGACCTGGACATGCAACATCGGTTCAATTATCTTTCGTTTAGTCTCGAGGAAGTTGGTAATAGACACAGACTGTGGAGATTTTTCCTCCTTAGTGGTTTCGTTCTTCCTGACACTGGTCAGGAAGTTAGAAAAAGAGAGAACCATCACTTGTTCTGAACTTCTCCTTTCTCATAAGTATATAATGTTGGTTAAGGTGGAGCCTTGCTTCCTACCTCTTCAGCCTGGCCTAATGCCTATAGTTATAACTAATTTCTAGACAATGATGAGTTATTTGGTTTGCAGTCTTTTTATTCAGTTTTGTAGTTTCAGTTAGCAAAATCCCATATAACTCTGAAGTGAGAATTAAACATAATTTGGCCATAAGATCCTCTTATGATCCATAAATGATTTCAGCCTAGGAAAAGGAGAGGACATATGGTCTCTATTCTCCTGAAGCTGAAGTTGTTTACATAAGTTGAATGTGGTTAGCTTTGTAAATGGCTTGCCATCCCCTCTGGTGCCTCTTTATTGAATTATCTATCTAAGAAAAAGAAGTTAAATGTGGTTGGGTTTACAGTCTATTCTTGGCACTAGCTTAACTACTTTACGCTGCTTGCGTAAGTGTGTTAACACGCTGTCGGTTATGGACAGTTGATTGCAAGAATGTCTTTCCACTCATCGCTTCAATTGAACTTTTGTGTTCCCACTGAAATGGGTTTCCTTGTGAACTATGAGAATTAACAGAAATTCTTATTATTGGAGCAATTATCTTGTTTTTTGTTCCATTATGTATCTTTCTCCTTCAAATATGGCAGTCGGCATCTATAAATGTAAGTTGATATGGACTGTGTTTCTATATCAGACTTGGAAAGAGAAACCTTAACCTCCATAACGATGATCATTCTGTCTTCCAATGTGGTGGTGGGCAACTTGTTAAGTGGAGGTTATTAGCAATTAGAACCTAAGTAGTCATGTTATTTTTGAAAGTATATTGGGTGGTAACTTTGATGCTTCAAAAATAAAAAATAAAAACAGCAGAAAGCTATCTCTGAGAATTTCACTTTTATACTTACATGCTTCTATCAGCTATGATGGATTGTGACAAGAACTCCAATTGATGCAGGGTATTCCATCAGCTTTTATACGTCATCTCTCTTCTGTCTTACTTGTGGCTATAGGCACTACTTGATAGTTTCAGCTGTTACCAAATCTTATTGGCATTCAGTTTTCCAGAAACTTTGCTCATATTAATATAGGTGAGTCTGCTTAGTCATCATACTGGTTTTTTTCCTTTTTACTTTTCAGAAATTTTATGTGGTTTTTCTTGAAAAGTTATGCATTAAGAAGCCTGACATATTAAATAAATGATCAAATCATGTCATAGGCATACTCATTTGATGCTAATTTTTCAATATAAGCATGATTGGAATATACCTCAAGTGCATATGACTTTGCTAACAGAGCCTGTTCTTTTTAGGATCTATCAGAACCCAGTACTTCTCAGGGCTGCCTCAAATGCCTTTTGGACTTCTTGTCATGTTATATCAAAGCTTCTCTAATCTTCACGATCTACCTGAAGAGGAGCTTATTTAGTTCATTCCATGCCCGTGCTGCCAATGCAGCCTGATGTTGTCCACCTTGTTTGACATTAGTGCATTAATTAGGCTTTCCAGTTTGATTTATTATCCTTTGGTGTCACCAAAATTGTGTAAATGAGTAACTGTTCTGTATTTCTAAGTTTGGACACAAATGCGATGTAAAAATTGTCTGCTATTGAATGCAGAACTGGTCTTACACCTTCTCTCTGTACTTCGCAATATTAAGAACACATGCACTTAGCATGCATCAGGCCTTACGACTCCATTTACATACGGTGCCTATTGGTGTTGTAGAGCCCATAAAAAACATACAACTGCCAAGCCATCCTCCTTGCTTGATTCGGCTACGTACTCTCGGTCATTATGTGATTCAAGATCTTCCATCTTTAATTCAGACTCTTTTTACTCTTGAAAAAAGTAAAAAAATAGGAGTTATCCTAATCATTAAAAACCAACAATTCGTGAAAAGTTATAACAAAACGAGGGAAAAACAAAGCTATTGCATTGACATGCACATGACATAAAAACTATAAATATGAGCATAGCTTTCTGTCACTTTGAAGACCGATATGGTAACATACCCTAATGGTACTAACCCTACTAACAATGTGACATCCCAGATTTTCGACTCTGTTTTCTACTAAATAAATCGGACATTTCGTTGATGCGCCTATAGGGTTGTTTTAAGAGCTGATCACTTTCGAGATAACTAGGCTATCTAGGGAAAATAAGGATTTTAAGGCAAATAGACTTAAGAATTCGACTAGGAATCGGCTTCTCGACCGTGTTTATCTTTAGAGGCCATTGCGGCACAGTATAAAATCGATTTGGAATCAGAGATTGACTGGTTCGACAGAGATGTGTGGCTAATCGTGGCTAATCGACACTAGATTGATTTTCTTATTATTTTGATACTTTGTGTTCGTATTTGAATCCTCGAGATTTTCATGACAATCGAGAGTCGCCAATGAGTCTAGTAGGTTCATCGTGGCTTGAAGAAAATTGACCACGGGTCATTTTGTACTAAAAATGCCTGAAAATTACCTGGTAGCTTAGGTCACGCTAAAAACGAGTTGAATGGAAATTAACCGTGAATTCGAGCCCGATTTCAGAAATTGAAATTTCTGTCATGTCACAATAAATTCTAGGAACGTTGACTCAGTCTCAGAAGATTTTTCAGAGATTCCGAGATTTTTACGAAAAATCAGTTCGGACGTTACGAAAAATTAGTAAAAATTCAGATGGGCTAAATCGATGGAAATTGAGACTTTTAAACTAAGCCTGTGAGTATCGGAGATTTATAGAAAATTATTCTGGATTTTCTGGATCGAAATCGGACCTCATTGGGGAAATTGAGTAATGAAATTGATCCTAAGATTGGGAAATTCGGAATAAGGTGTGGGGCAGCATTTTAGGTAGCAAAATTTATTAAATGGTGGAATTATCTTATTGGAAAGTGTTAAGGGGGACAAGAAGTTAATGGAGGGAATAAGGGTTGACTAATAGTCCCTCTTTGTTGGCGTCTACCTCACGGTTCAGCCCCCCTCCTTCGGACGTCTTCTCTTCCCTCATCCGCACGCTTTAGTCTTCTGGGGCAAGCTTCATTGCCGACCTCAACTTCTCCATTTCTCTGCCCCGTAAATGCTGCAGCTCCACACCAACGTCTCCCACCGAACGAAGCCCCAAGCTGAGTCAATCTTCACTTGTCGAACCCCCCAGCGAAGACGCCATGTTCATCCACCGAAGCTCTCTCTCTCTCTCTCTCTCTCTCTCTCTCTCTCAACCTTGATCGACGCCAGCACCAGCAGAAACCCTCTTCATTTACCCCGCAGCGAAGACGAAGAAACCTGTTGCTTCTTCCTTGCTGACTCTCCACCGAACCTCAGCTCGTGTGTCTTCATCGATCCAACGCCGCAGTAGCTTCTGCCCACGTGTCTTCAGTTCACGAAGCTTCAGTCCGTATGTCCTTCTTCCACTTCGCTGCTCCAGTCATCACCGAAGACGCTGCTTTCCACTGAATCCCCACCGAGACTCCTTGGTTGACCGAACAGCTTGGCTTTGCTGCCACTTGGCAGCATCTGCTCTTGGTTCGGTCAACAGCAGCATCAACCGAAGCAGCTGACCGACAGAAGCTGCAGCAACCTTCACGCCCACGAGCCACCAGCAAGCCCACGCCTCTGCCAGGCGTCCCCTCTTCCTGCGTGCAGCGCCGAACGAAGTAGCTCTGTTCTTCATCGCGTCTTCTTCAGTTCGTGCGAGCAGCCCAGTCGCAAGTCCACCGAAGAAACAAATTCTTGGCCCAGACTTCAGAAGCAGCCCAGTTTGGTTTCAACCTACAGCCCATCTTTGGCCCAGCAGAATTCCAGCTCAATTTAGTTTTCTTCAATCAGCCCATCCAGCCCATCTTCGGATATTCCAGTGCAGCCCATACCGATTTTCGTGGCCCATTAGCTGGGCCTGTCTTCAGCCTAAGAGAGAACAGTCTTTCTTCAAGCAGGTTCAGCCCATTAAGCCAGCGTCTTGGGCCTGGTTCAGCAGCCCACGAAATTTCAGGTTCAGCCCGCCCGTTTAAGCCCAGCTCAACAATTTGGAACCCAAGTGAGTTTTGCTCACTAATGCTTTTTTAGTTTGCTAATTATGCTTAAAGGTTGGTTAGATTTAATTAAGTACAATTAGGTGGTTATATTAGAGTAGATTAGTGATTATTAGATAATTGTGATGCATGTTGGCAATTGAATTGCGCAATTAGTAAGTAGAGACGTACTATTATTTATTGAATGCATCTCAGGATTTTTCCCGACCCTTATTGGGCTTTAGTCAGGCATTACATGCCTAAATTGGATTTTTTTTAGTATTTATTTATTAATTTTCGAAATTAATTAATTATTTATTTATTTTCCAGAAATTAGACAGGGATAGTCGACGATCGAATTTTATGCTGATTATCGTGGCGTAGTCTATTTATTTAATTGAGCTTTATTTTGTGCTGAATTGAATTATTTGTGAAAGTGAGAATTATTCTTTAATTGGATAATCTTTGGTTATTAATTGAAAAATAATCGGGCATCAGTTGATAATGTTAAAAAATTTTTAGTAGACTACAGAAAATGTAGGAGTTATATAAAGGAAAATATTATATTTTTACTAAGGCCAGCCGTGTGCCCTCGCACAATATTTTGTTGAGTATGATAAAAAGATGTAATTGGTTGTATGATTGGGATTGTATACTATATCGATCTACGGGCGATATGTCAGCTTAGCAGAGAGTAGTATACTTTATTAGTTTTGATGGAATATGTCGGTATATTATATCAACCTACGGGCTCTGATATGGTAGCTTAGCAGAGAATAGTATACATTATCAGCTTAGATTGAGCATTGTCGGTATACTATATCGGCCTAAGGGCAATATGTCAGCTTAGCAGAGAGCTGTATATCTGATCATCTCAGAAGCGAGCTATACTTTATATTTATCAGCTTAGTAGTGAGCAGTCCTGATATGAATTGACTTATAGATAGTATGAGATGAGCCGACCAAGAAATGATTAATATGACATGTAATCGACTAGGTCGATTAATCATTGATTTGATCTGGCGTGGTGAATTGATTGATTAAATGAAAATGACCGATAAATGGTCCGATTGACATGAAATCGACTAAGTCGATTGATCGAATATCGATATGTGATGTGATTGCTTGGGTACCTATTGAACTGTGCTAATATGCAGGTGGAATCTGAGGCCAAGGTAAGTCCTCTGACCCATGCATGTATAGGCAACCCAGTTAGCGTATTGGTTTACTAATCGAGTCTTAGAGGGTAGAACTTGCTGAGACGTGATCTCAATGGTTATTGAATAACCATTTCAGGACCCTGATGAAAAGCCTGAAGAGGAGGAATCTGAAAAGGAGAACCCTAATGTGGAACTAGATGAGGAGGAAGATTTTAGAGAAGAAGATGACAATGAGGATGATCTTGAGTACGATCCAGATGAGGACTGAGATCCCATCCTGTTTTGTCAAACCTTGATTATATGTAGATAAGTGTTAGATCAGATCCCTGTGAACAGTATTGTATTATATACTATGAGGTGTTTGTATAAAAGTGTGGTTGTGAATTTCAGTATGAAAATTATGGTATTGTTTTTCTATCCCATTGTTTTATTGTTTGGGGATTTATAACTGCTTCCGCATATGCTATTGAAAATGAAAGGGTCGGCGATACGTAGTCCTGGGATATTGCATTTTAAAATCGACCAAAGATAAAGGATGGGCATGTGACCGAGGATCGGAGCATGACAAAAACAATACCATCCCAACTCAAACCCCAGAGAAAAGAAAGGTGAAAAAGAAAAGAAAAACCGGGAAACCCAACAACGTGACCCGACCTGACCCGAATCGATCTAAAACACATTAGATGGTCTAATGTGTTTCGGGTCGAGTAACAACAAAATCCGACCCGACCCGACCCGACCCATTGACACCCGTATTGTTGGCCCATAGTTGGGGAAAAATATTAAATAAAAAAAGAAAATAAAAAACATCTAAAAAATCAGAAAAATTTAAAAAATTTAAAAATTGTCCACATCAGTATTGACCATGTCATGTAAGATGATCGATCTCCATATTAGCAATTTTATGCCAAAATTGATTAAATGAAATAAATTGGGAAATCATAAAAAAAAATTAGTTATCTATTGGTATGATTGTATAAAAAAAGAGAAATTGATACATTTAAAAGTTTACGATTTGTACTTTTCCCTTGGAGTACTTCATAGGTGTAGTGCAATTGTGACTAAAGTATCATCGCTTTTTCTGCATCAGAAAGCTTGTCTAAGAGTCTAGATAAAGTTGGACCAAAAGGAGATCTTTCCGTCTTAATGGCAAGGAAACGAATTAACTCTGTTCCGTGTCCTTTTCCTTCTCCCCCCTTTTTTTTTTTTTTTTTTTTTTTTTGGGGGTGGGGGGGGTGGAAGGGGAGGGGTTACTAGTAACGGTCGGACCTTTTGCGTGCAAAGATACTAATGCTTCATGGGAGGTTAAAGAATATCAGATCTTTCTTTTCATGGTTTGCTTGTTTCCTCACTGTATAGTCTGGGACGCAAACCGGACTTCTCCAACAACGGCAAGGAGGAGGAACGAATTCTCGATCTAAAATCTTAGGTCAGCCTTCATAATTTTTTATCTCTTTACATCTTTCAACTCGGTGCTTCTTGTGCAGACATAAAGCATCATGCTGCAATTATCTTCAAATCAAACAGTACAAGAACTATGTCTGATTGCCAGTATAATAGCTGAGAAATAGAAGGTTCGATTATGCATGTTCCAGTAAGATTTTTGGGAGTTACGATCTCCTATTATTTGTGGTGACATAATTTTAACCATAGATGACTTTGTTGCACGGCGGTGAGAGCTCTAGGTACTAGACAATTTTTCATTATTCCCTTCTCAAGCTTTGCAGATTCTTCAAATAATTTCTCAGCTAGCTGAGGCACAAGGCTTCCTGAAACTGAACGACTTTTCTGATTCGCCCAAAGTTGCGTGGCAGAAGCATAGCGGAGCGCCACAAGTTGAATCTTTCAAGAGCAAGGGTTTCTTCACGACAATCAAAATCAGATCATGTTATTCTGTCAATGTAGCCCTTTGTGCCATTTCCAATACATATTGATGCATTGCGAGCCGCAACATGTTTTCTTCTCTATCAGAAAAAAAAAACATCATTATCATGTTATTTTAGGATAATTGTTCAAAAAGTCCGAAACATATTATATGCCAGTTAATTCAGTCATAAACATTTTCATTATGTCAATTTAATTCTAAACATTTTTTTGTGTGAATTTGGTTCTAAATCTTTTGAAAAATCGCCAATTTAATTCCATACTTCATATTTGGATATTTGGCTAGAAAAATTATGTTAACAATTAGTCAAAAGGTTTAGAACTAAATTTACAAATCATCAAAAGGTTTATAATTAAATTGATAAATTATCAAAATGCTAAGATTAAATTAGCACAATTAAAAAGATTTAGGATTGAATTGCCTTATTGCAATAAGTTCAGAACTTTTTGAACAATTTTATCTTAATTTTGGCTTTGTTATCCTTTTTCATGTGTCACGAGTCCCATTAAATGGAAGAAAAGAATATATGCTTAATTCATTCTTAAATCACTGACATGTCATTCATGTCGATGGAATTATGCCCAAACGTACCTGTTCACTCTTTCTAGTTTCATGGGCTGTAATCTTTTTCTCTCGGCTTGTTTAGATATGAGTCAGACTGTCAAGGAAGTTGCGATTACCATAAAGAGGAAGATGAACAACTTGCCTGGCGTGTCCACCGAGTGTTGCATCTAGCGAGTGCCTGACAAGTTGCGCAGAGCAAACGCAGAGGCCTACACCCCTCAAGTCATCTCCATTGGGCCGTTCCACCATGATAAAAAAGAGCTTCAGTTGACGGAGGAGATCAAACTGAGGTACCTGACAGGCTTCCTCCACCGTAGCAAGGCCGACCTCCCAGCTTGCACCAGAATGATCAGCGAATTGGAAGACCGCATTCGGCAATGCTACCAAGAAAAGCTCACCCAAGGCAGCTATGAGCTCGTAGAAATGATCTTAGTGGATGCAGTTTTTTTAGTTGAGCTGTTCATAAGGAACTATAACTGGAACCATGGCCCCGACGGCCGAGACCTGAACGATGAGATATTCAGCAAGCAGTGGATGAGCGACGCCGTATTCCACGATCTCCTGCTGCTGGAGAATCAAGTACCGTTATTTGTCCTTGAGAATCTCTATAATCTCACCGCATTGAGTACCACTGTCACATTCTTCAAGCTTAGCTACGAGTACTTCAGAGACGTCCTGCACGGGCACGAGCTTGCAAGCACGGGAGTTCACGTGAATCACCTGGTGGACTACGTGCGAGCCCTGCAACTGCCCATGTTCCTGCGGCGCGCGCCGTCCAAACAGGGCAAGAAAACTCGGAGGGTAAAGGAGCTGCAAGAGGCCGGCATCACGTTCAAACGGGGCAAGGAAACCTCCATGCTTGATGTCATCTTCAAGGACGGAACCCTCAAGATGCCGCACGTGGTTGTGCACGAGTGGACCGAGGTGTACCTCAGGAACATGATTGCGTACGAGCAGTGCCATCACGAACACAAGTACATCAGCAGCTACGCCATCCTCATGGATAGCCTCATTGGCACGCCCGATGACGTCGACATTCTAATCAGCTCCGGAATTTTGGAAAATCAGCTCTGCAGCGCGGACGGCGTGGCTAGGATCGCTAGTATCATCAAAGGCATTCACAAGGAGACCCTAAGGGACTCCAGCGAGTTCTACTACTCAAGCCTGTGCGAGAGCCTGAATGCGTACAGCCGGACCAGGTGGCACCAGTGGAAGGCCAACTGGTACCGGTGGAGGGTCATCCTCAACCGGGACTACTTCAGCAACCCGTGGTCTGGGATCTCCGTGGTCGCTGCCATGGTGCTGCTTATTCTCGCCACGGTGCAAACTGCGTATTCCATTTTGCAATTTTACGCGGGCGATGGCCAAAGATTGTTCCCAGGGCGCAAGTGAGGAGATAAAAGGCATTACTAGAACCAAGGAAGTAGGAAGTCCCGAACTAGACTTCCGTATCCTAAACACACTTGTCAATCGCCCCATCATTTATGAAATGACGTAAAGATGAAGCCCAATATAACGGTTGAGAAATAATAAAGCGGAAGAGAGAATTGAGGAGTTTTTGTATATTTCGATAGATATAGAAAATAATATATGGTGCCTATTTATAGCCTTTATTAAAAAAAATTTTATGGTAATAAGATGAATATAACATCAAATTTAATTCATTAAGTATATGTACTATCAAAAGAGATATATGCATAATTCTGAGAAATATGCAATATCATAATATCACTAACATCCCCTTAAACTCAAGTTGCATAGAAAATGTTAAGTTGAGTTTGAATACAAGTCTAAACAACTGAGATGGGGTGGATTACGCAGCGTTCGGCAGTTGTTCGTGGTAAAACTTCCAGCTAAGATGCGGTGGATTACGAAGCGTTCAATGGTTGTTCATGGTGAAACTTCCAGATCTAGTTGGTTTGAGCGTAACGAGTTTGGTTGTGGTGTTGGCTTCTCGAAATGACTCGCGAAAGGTCAAGGATTGGAGGGGAAATAACAAGTGGTTGATGTGGCTGACTATAGTAATGGCGATGTAGCCTATACAACTGGCTTTGTAGTATCAAGTAACTTGTACGGCTAACTTGGGAAAATAGTTACTGAGCAATGCGACCTATGAAGTTGGCATCAATAAGTTTGATTGTGATGTTGGCTTCTCGAAATGACTCGGGAAACATCCAACATCGGAGGGAAATAGTAAGTAGCCGATGTGGCTGGCTTGCAAAGTTGTAATTGAGCAATACAGCCTATATGACTATCATTGTAGTATCAAGCGGCCTATATAGCTAGTTTGGAAAATAGTTATTGAGTGATGCAGCCTATGCGGTTGACATCAAAAGAAAGCCACTCCCGTGAAAATGACTTGTTTGGGCGATCCGACTAGTGCGGTTAGCGTCGAAACATGACTATTGTGGAGTGAATTCAATTAAGTGCTTCCTTATATAAGACTTGTGCATATAAAGTGCACTCTGTTGAGCGATGAGAATGGATTTATTTGGATATGCACCGAGGTGCTCCAGGTGTATGGGTATAGAGTACTACACTCGGGTTGGCTTAGGAAAAGAGGCTCTGATACCAAGTTAAGAATAAATATGCGGGAAAAAAGGATTGGGGAATTTATGTATAATTCGATATCTATAGAAAAGAGTACATGAGACTTATTTATATATTTTATTAGTTAACTTTCTAAGGCAATAAGATAAATATAAAATCAAATATAATCAATCAAAGTTATGCACTATCAAAGAAAATATATGCATAATTTTGAGAGAAGTGCAAAATAAAGTAAATGTTCTGACATCGCTAACAATAACTATTGACTTGAGTTTCTCCACTGCCAGAAAGGTTTACTATACACTAGAACTTGTTAACGCTACCAAAAGTAACAGGCTGAAAGGGACGAGCGATCACCAGAGACATAAGAATCAGAAGCAAACCTAAGAAAATGTCAGGTCATTGACCAGAGAAGTAGGATCACTGACGATCTAATGCAAGGAACAGATAATGCAGATTCTGACCCAGAACAGTAAATACAAGAAATACCCGATCTTTCCAATAATGCTCGCAAGGAGCGATCGATCATCCGAAAGGAGGCTCCACCTCTAGAGTTCCCAACAATTTCACGGCGCCTTGGAACTAAATTCCAACAGCAATGTCGGGATCTAGACCGCTTAACTTCGAATTCCAAAGCAGGCGAACCTCCCGACGCGAGCAAAAGACACCCACCAGAAATGAAGACAGAGGGGAACAGTGGACTGAAAGAGACGAACCACGCTGTCGGAGTCGTGGCGTATCCGGACCAGCTCGTTCCTCTTGTAAGATCCGGCCACCATCCCCGCATTCGTTTCCATGTCCTCCCCTCGCTCGGGGACGATTTCGATCCTCGACTCGTGGTTCAAGATTCTGGGTCTCGGAGAAAGGAGATCAGCAGCGAGTGGTGAATGGCGAGTGCGATGCAATACGGGTGCAGCAGCGAGAGGTGTCACAGAGAGAAAGAGAGAGAGCGAATACTTGTTGAAGAAGGGAAGAGAGGCTTCTACGTCACTCCATCTCTCCCAAACTCTAGCATCAGTCAGTCGTTTCGGTACCAGCTACTGTTCATCAGTGCTTGTCTCTTCGTCATCTTAAGTTTTTGTTTTTGTTTCGCTTTGCTTTGCTTTTCTCATTTTCTTAAGAAAATTTAGGCGTCGGTGTTTTTCTTTTTTGACTTGGGGAGCAGGTAGCCGATAGTGGCGCTGGGGGTAAATGTTTCTCTCTACATTTGAACTCAATAAACGTAAATCTAACGAGATATTTTGAATTTAAGCAAGTCTCTAAAAAGTTTCATCTCATATTTTATCCAAATTTCGGGATCCTTGAGATGTAAAATAACAAGAGAGCATTCTCTCTCTTTAAGGAAGACATAAAATAACAAGAGAGCATTCTCCCTCTTTAAGGAAGACAGAGATATGAAGATAATAAGGGTTGTGACATGTGCGGGAACCCACTCATTAAAATGAGGAAGGCATTCTGACAGCTCGCTATCTTGTATATCCAACAGATAGGCGCAGGAAGCCATGGTAGGGATTAAACCTCCTAGTCTTGGCAAGAAGAACCTTTAACTAGACACCAAAGATCTAAGGCTAGCCCCTAGTTAACGGTTAAAAGAGGAAAGCCATGAAGTAGTCTAATGAAAGCTCTCTATTTTTCTCTTTCATGATTATTTGGCTCCCAACTAATTTTTTCGAATATGACGATTTGCGCGTCTTTATACATGTTGAATATTTTCGAGACACACAAATCTTTACTTATGGTATTCACTGGGAAGAAAACATAGATATGGTGATTTGAATATATACTCTCTGAATGATGTTGTACTAAGCTAAATTTAAAAGTGCTGCTTTTTGCCAGGCACGATGTAGCAAAACCTAGTAATTCATCGTACTTTTTCGAAAGTTCAATTTGATCCATTATAAGCATGGATACTCATCTCTTAATTGTTTGAGTAAGACATGAAACTACTTGTCAATTTTTGATAGATCCAAGATGGTATATATGTCAAAGGCTTGACGGTCGACAAGATTCCGTTGTTCTACTAGCATTTGTATAGAGAAGAGTGGAAAGTCATTAAATATATTCTGCGTCTTACTCTAACAGTACGAGCCCGGAAAGATTCGATAGGAGCCCTAAAAGATTTCTTTTAGCAAATAGAGGATTCTTAAAAGCTCTAATCATTGTCCGTTGAGTTATGAATTTTCCATTTTAGTCCAGTGAATTGCGAGTCTCTTGAAAAATGCTCTTAGGTTATAATCGCACCGTGGCGGTGCATGTTTAGTCACCGGAAAGTTGCACCCTAATCAAGAACGATTTTGACTTTAATCAAGAAATAAAACATTGACAAAAATCCATTGGATAAGATATCAACCGGAAAACAGAAGAACTCCCTTATAAAAGTGTAAAAAAAAAAAGTAGTAACCACCTTTGTAATAAAGCTTAGGAATGATGTCAAGCGAGTCCCAGAGCTTTTTTTGATTTTTGCAAGATTGAATACTTGGTCTTTTTTCGATTTGGGCAATGTTAATCCCTCTGTAAGCTGGGTGGAGAGAATACTGACATAATAGCCAAATGGCCGTTAAGTGCTGATGTGGCAGTCATATGTCGCCAACGTGGTGCCTACATGGCTTTTACAAATCTAGAAAATTAAGAATTATAACGTTGAGGTTTTTGAATGAAGAAAAATGATAATAAAAATAAAGAGAAGAGAAAATCATATTGGGCTTGCCCCTACAAATAAAGAAGGGAAATTCCAAATAAAGGCTTGAAGTGCTCTCGTTTTCTCAAATAAGAGCTCTAAGCGGACATAATTGTTTCAAATAAGGGCATAAAATGGCCATGGTTGTTTCAGCCAAGGGCTTGACCTCGCCGATCGCCGATTGGCTAAATATTCCGACCGATCAAGGGCGTTTTCATCTCATTATAATTATAATTATAAATTATTTTTATTCTTTTCTTCTCTTTTTTTTTTTTTTTTTTTTTTTCTTTTTGGCGAGGTTCACCAACCCCTCGCCGGCCCTGGTTGCTAGTAAGAGTCGACGAGGGCTCGGCCACCTTTATCGGCCGTGGGCAAGGCCACCCTCGCCAAATCTGGCTAGGGTTGGCCTCACCTAAGGTTGACGAGGGCTCGGCAAGGGCAGCTTCACCCAAGGTGAGGGTTGCCTCTCCCAGGTGAGGCCGTCCCTCGCCAGTGGTCGTGAGGGCAGTCTCCCCAAGGCCAGGGTTACCTCGTCGGCACTAGTTAGGGTGGCCCTCGCCCAACCCTTTCAACATTGCTAGTGGCCGGCCGGCCACCGATGAAGAAGAAAGAAAAACCTGAAAAAGGTTAAAAGGAAAGATAAAAAGAAAAAGTTAACAAAAAGGTAAATGACTAAAATGCCCTTGATCAGCCGAAAAGTCAGACTTTTATTTGAAATAGACATAATCACTTCAGGCCCTTCTTTAAAAATAAGATCCATTTTAAGTCCTTATTTGAAGAAATGATGGTAATTCAGATCCTTATTTGAAACAAAATCCACTTCAGACTCTTATTTGAAAAAAATAAAGGCACTTCAGGTCATTATTTGGAATTTTTCCAATAAAAAATGCTCAAAATGTCCCTCACCACCGGTGATGGTGGCTAGCCCCTTGCTAGCGTCTAGATGCTCCTTTTCGTCGCTTGTAAACAACATAAGTAACGAAGAGAGATGGAGTGCGACGCATGCAATAGAGATAGATAGAGTGTGAATGTGAGAAAGAGAGGCTTCGCCATGCAAGGCTGGGGCCCTAGTTGGCGTCTCTGCTAAGCTAGTAAGGGTGGCAAGCCCTTTGCAAACACTCATGAGGGTTGCCGCCTTCACCATCGTGTCCCGAGCGATCGTCGAGGTCAAGACCTCTGTCTCTCTCCATAGGTATGTACCTTTGTGTGATGTGTAGGGGCGACGCCACTATGGCCTGAGCTTGGCAAGGGTTTGGCCACCCTCGCCGATGACTGGTAGAAGAGTGACCACCCTCTCTTTGTTGAGACAAGCTGAAGAAGATTTTTTTCTCTATCTAAATTTTCAATTCTTTCCTTTCGGACTGCTTGACTTTATTTTTTTAATTCTTTAAATTTGTAAAGCTACGTAAACACCGTATTAGCAACATGTGGCTGTGATGTAAGCGCTTAACATCTAATTAATTGTCACATTGGCATTTCGTCCGAGCACCTAACAGAAGGATTAATAATATGCAAATTCAAAAATAAATAAATAAAGACCTTAAAAAGTTGAAGGTTCCATGCCTTTGGCCTCATTTGGTTCAGCTTTTCGAAGGGGCTTTGAAATCCTAAAGCCCATTGGGAAAAATATTAGACGTTTGGCAAGTATTTTCGGAAGCCCATTGGCCAAATGTTGACATTGGGAAAGCTAAAAGCTCAAAACAGGTGAGCTTTTGGTTTTTTTTTGGTAAAAAGTGAGCTTTTGGTATTTTTTTTTTTTTTTGGTAAAAAGTGAGCTTTTGGTATTTGGGAAATGTAAGTCCACTTATACTGTTCACCCATTGACTTTTTTTCTTTGGGTTGACCATTCATCTTCCTCTTCCCCAGTAGCTGCCAGAGGCCGGCCATCGCCACTTGATGGGTGGCGTGTCCCCGGCCATCGCTAGGGGTGATCGGGTCCAATGTGGGTAGGGTTTAAACCTGGACCCTATACCCGACTCTATTATAACCGGTTCCCATTTTTTGGACTATGTACCCGACTCTATTTGTATTGGACCCTATACCGACCCACCCTGTTTTTCCGGTCCGGTTCCAAGGTCAACTCTATTTCCATTGGAACTTATTTTGCAATCTCCAGATATCCTATACGACTTTGAATTTTATATTAATATACGAAAAATAACGTAACTCTGCTAATTTGTATGAAAATATTAAGCACTTGTAATAAATAAATACATGAACCTTTTGACTAAACGAAAAATTAAGGATCCATAGGGCTAATTATAATAAATAGGGAAAAAGCCACGAAAAATCCTGAACTTTACCCAAAGTGACACATTTACTCCAAACTTTTTTTTTGTGATACAAAAAACCCTGAACTTTTGTTATGTGACACATCTACCCCAAAATTATATGGCATTTTGATCTTTTCATTTTTTCATTTTTTTTTCATTTTTTTCATTTTATTTTTCTTCTCTCTTACTTGGCCGATGGAGGGAAGCCGGTGTCCGGCGAGGGTAGCCCTCGCCGGTGGAGGGAAGCCGGCGTCCGGCGAGGGCAGCCCTAGCCGGTGGAGGGAAGCCGGCGTCCGGCAAGGGCAGCCCTCGCCAGTGTTGGGCTAGGGCCACCCTCACCTGCATCGGGTGAGGGGTGCCCTCGCCTGGCGCAGGCGAGGGTGTCCTTGCCGTCCTTGCCTGTTGCCGGCGAGGGCCGCCCTCGCCCGACGCTAGCGAGGGCGTCCCTACCCTCGCCAGATCTGGCGAGGGTGTCCTTGCCCTCGCTAGACGTCGACTTCCCTTCGCCAGCTCCGCCATGGCCGGCGGAGGGAAGAAGAAGAAAAAAGAAGAAGGAAAAAACATAATAAAAAGACAAAAATGCCCTTGATGGGGGTAAATGTGTCACAGTTTGGAAAGTTTGGGGTTTTTCATGTCACAAAAAAAAAGTTTGGGGTAAATATGTCACTTTGGGCAAAGTTGAGAGTTTTTCGTGGCTTTTTCCCTAATAAATAAAATCATAAAGCAAAGAATTAGCAACAAACATGGGTCTAATATTAGTTTTATTACTACAACTACTACATGAAGCTACTAATTTATGCAAGCATAACTCCTCTATAAAAGAGAAATTTGGCGAGCCAATCTACATGGTACACAAGAATTTGAGGGCGACAAACACTGTCCATTTGTCGGACGGTGTGAGAGGGAGTCGATGAGGGAGGGAAGCAAGTGAGGAAGAGGGATGATGAAGGAGGAATGCCGTGTGTGTTTGAGAGAGCTAAGAGGAAAAACCCCGTGTGATTGTGAGAATAAGAATAGAAATAAGGGGGAAAATAGGGTTTTGGACCTATACTTACAAAACCAGTTCCCAAACCGGTTCCAAAACCAATTCGAGAACCGATTCCTGGGTGCGTAATCAATCAAACCCGGTTCCCGGACCGGTTTGAACCAATTCTAAATTTTGGGAACCAGTTCCCGGATTGGTTTCAATGAAAACCAGTTCCTAATCCTATTTTATGGGTGGGCCAGTTCAGTTCCCAAGTATACCTGGTCCGGTTGCACAACCCTAGCCATCGCTGCCTAGGTTCGCGAGACCCAAGCGGCGTCACTTGGGTCGCATGACCTTAGGAGATGGCACCTGGGTTCGCGAGACCCAAGCGGCATCGCTTGGGTCGCATGACCGTAGGAGATGGCGCCTGGGTTCACGCTAGATTTGGCCGTCAGTAGTTGGTTGGTGGTGGAGCTTTATCGAATTTGATTTTAATTTTTTAAAAAAAAATTAATAAAAGCCCTTTGCAAATGTAGGGTTTACCAAACGGTATTTATGTCAAAGTCACTTTCAAATACACTTTAAAGTTACAATTTGCCAAACACTAAAACATTTTGAAAAACCCCTTTACCCCAAAGGTATTTATATTTTCCCAAAGTCACTTTCCCAAAATTGAACCAAACGGGCCTTTTGTCCTTGAAACTTGTTGCAATCAAAGTCGACACGTTGCCGGTGGGTTATATTTTTCGCTTTTTTAACAAATTTCCAGGTGAAATAATGAGGTGGATTTCGCTCTTGGCTGTCAACTATACATTTAATTATAATAAGCAAACTAGTTACTTTAAGAAATTTTGCAAAAATATTTACACCCCAAAAAAAGGATGAATGAACGGGGTGTAAAATAAAGCTTTTACCCATGCCTAAGGAAGTCAGGAGAGAAAGATATTGCTTTTGTCTGAAGAGAGAGAAGTAGAAGGAATTCAAAAGACAATAGACGTGCTATTCATAATGTTAAGAGCTAGTTCAATCTTATTTAGTTTTATTTATTTATCGTTTTTTGCTGAACGAGGTAGTTTAATCTTACGAGGTCTTTGTTTCTTCCTGCCTTTAAAATAGAAATATAAAAATACCTTTGGCAGTAAATACATACATTTGACATGTTTAGGAAAAAAAAGAAGAAAGTCGCGAGATATGAATGTCATTTCAACTTTGAAAAAATTTACTAGTGCAAATCTGTCATAACAATTAATTGAGGTATTAGAAGATTCCTAACTTAGTTACTAGAGATCACTAATTTAATTCTCGCCATTATGTACAAAGGTTCTAGATTTGGGCCTAGGTCAATGGCCTTGACTTTTCTAGAACATATAAATATTAAATTTCATAATTAGCTAATACTTAAAAGGGTTAATATCCCGAAAATCTCTAAACGTGTACATTTATGATTAATTCATCCCAAACTAATTTTTTGACCACAAAAAACCTCAAATTGATACACCTGTGAAAATTAATCTCAAACTAATTTTTTGACCGTCAAAAACCCCAAATTGGTATATCATTGATAAATTTACCTCAAACTACCCAAACTAGTATACCTGTAATAAATTTATCATCTATAAACTTCGGTCAAATTTTACTGTTAACTTTGCCGATGTGAATGACACATGGTGACATGTTATGGCCAACGTGAAAATTTATAGGGTCAATGCCACAAAAAATCCCAAATTTGTCACAGGTGTACCTTAAATTTATCACATAAGTATATTTAAAATTGTCACAAGTGTACTAGCTTGTGATTTTTCGTAATATTCACCCTATGAATTTTCACATGGACTTGCCATGTCACTATGTGTCATCTAGATCAACAAATTTAATTTTTAAATTTGATGGAAGCTTCTGAAGGGTAAATTTATCACAAGTGTACCACTTTGAGATTTTTGGTGGTCAAAAAATTAGTTTTGAGTAAATTTATTATATATGCGTTAGTGTAGGGTGTTTGATGATCAAATAATTAGTTTTTGGTAAATTTATCATAGGTGTGCTAGTTTGGGGTTTTTTGTGGTAAAAAAATTAATTTAGGATAATTAGTCACACGTGTATCAACTTTGAGTTTTTCAGGGTATTAATACTAGTTAAAAATGTGAAAATTGTTGGTAGCAATCCCACAAAGGGCTTGAAAATAATAACAAAAATACCTAAATCTAGCATTTATGCCGATTCAATCATAAATATTTTAATTGTGCAAATTTAGTCCTAAAAATTTTAATGGTTTGTAATTTCTATCTTCAATCTTATGATGATTTGCAAATTTAGTTCTTCTAGCCAATTCTAGCCCAAAGTCGCTAACATGATGGTCTTGTCAATACCAGCCATCCTACAAGGCACAACCGACTCGACGTGAATAATTTTTTAATTTTTTAAATTTTATTTATTTATTACTATTTTTCTTTTTCCTTTTCTTGTTTTTCCTCATCCTAGGCCTTCCCTCTTTTCTCACTTGGTCAAGGCGTAGGCCCTCGCCCAGACCAGGAGTGGGTGTCATGACCTTCAACTAGACCAGGTGAGGGTTAGTCGGCAACCTCACCAACCCTTAGTTAGAAAAAAAAAAATCATAATTTTTTTTTAGAGAACAACAATGCCACTAGGACAGTCGGTATTGATTAGATTGTCACGTCAACGATTTTGGGCCCATATTGATCGGAAAGGCTTAATTGGCATATTGTCAAACCGACAATTCTCAAAAGGTTTAAGACTAAATTGGCAAAATTGGCCAAATTAAAAGATTTAGAACTGAATTAGCATAAGTATAATAAGTTTGTGACTTCTTTTGGGAATATTCCCCATATATTGTTTTTGAAAAGGTAGCCAAGTCTTTATATAAGTGCCCTAAGATTATCGAAAGAAATTAGTACGCATTTTCTACTTGGGTTAATACCCTGAAAAACCCCAAACTGGTACACTTGTGACAAATTTACCTCGACTGACTATAAAAAACCATAAACTGGTACATTTATGACAAATTTACCCCAAACTAATTTATTCGACTGCAAAAAACCATAAACTGGTAAATTTGTGATAAATATACCCTCTACTAAATTGGATTAATACCACAAAAAAATCATAAAAATTGTAAACTGTGACAAACGGAGCGTAAAATCCTAAATTGGTATACCGGTTAACTGTTACGTGTCATTTAACTTAATAATTTGAGAATAAAATTTAACGAAAATTAACATAGGGTAAATTTATCATAAGTGTACCAATTTGGGGTAAATTTGTCAAAGGTATACCGGTTTTGGGTTTTTGGTGGTCAAAAAAATAGTTTGGGGTAAATTTATCACAAGTGTACCGGTTTGGTGTTTTTCAGGGTATTAACCCTTTCTACTTCTAGCTTTTGGGATTTTCATTCTTAACCAAGAGATGTAGCTAAAAGCAGGGTTAAAAACGAGAAGAGAAGATAACAAGTTTTTTATCGTCTAAGTCAAACTACATGGTTCATCCATGTTCTATTGCTTAAACTCGTATGGGATAAAAGCATCATCAAGGAAAGTACCAAAAAAATCTTAAACATATTTTATCGATATCAATTCAGTCATAAATCTTTAAATTGTGCTAATTTAGTCTTAAGCTTTTTCACCATTTGCCAATCGAGTTGGCCAAAAATTGTTAATATGGACGCCAGCCGTTTACGTGACACGAGTTGACGTAGACAATTTTTATTAATTTTTTTAAAATATTGAATGTTTAATTTTATTTTATTAATTGTTTCTTTTTTGTCTTTTTCCCTTTCATTTTGGCTATCAAAGGTTATGAAGGCCTTGGGCGAGGTAGCCCTGCCCAAATCTAGTGAAGGTTGCAACCCTTGCCAACAGCCAATGAGGGCTTGCTAGCTCGTTAGCCAAAATAAAAGGAAAAAAAAAAAAAAGTAAAAAAAAAAAAAGATATAAAATTTATTAAAATATTTCCATGTGCTAATCATGTCACGTAAGATGGCTGGTGTCCACGCTGACGATATCTGGCCAAAATTGATTGGATAGAGTTAATTGGTAAAATATGAAAATGTTTATGTCAAAATTGGCTCAATTGAAAAGTTTAAGATTGAATTGGTATAAGTACAATGAGTTTAGGATTTTTTTGATGCTTTTTCCAATCGTCAGCAGTCCTTTAATTTTTTTAATCTTTGAACTTTGCTTATTTAGGTTCTTGAATTATATACTTATTTGTTCGATTTAATCATTCCGTTAAAAATCGGTAATTTTGATCCGAAGGAAAGAGACAAGATGTCTTTGAACAGTGTGGTTTGCTCGAAGTGGCAGAGTTCGATGCCACAATGAAAAAATTAGTGGCATATTTGGAAGGAAAAATATCTAGCCAAAACACCCGAATGCCCTCACAGCCGTGCCCCCCCGCACGACGCCCGCCCTAAGTGTTCCTCTGAGGCGACCACTAAACCTGTCCAATCATGTCCTCAATCGCCCATCAGGCACGCCTCACCTCTCCTCATTACCATTTGCCACGTGTCCTCTCATGCGCCGCCTCCATTGCCCCGTTATAATTATCCCTATGTTCCCTCTTAGAAATCAAATTCACGATCTCGACCTGTCCAGCTCTTGCTATAGCCTTCATCGTCTCTTAAGGCACCTCTCCGTCGCCTCGCGCCGCAGGATGGGATCGCTCTCCGCACTAGACGAGCCATTGCAGTATCTGCTCGCTCGCAGAGATGAGTTCGTTGTTGATGATTACTTTGGCGTTAATATATCTAAATCGAGTCGCTAGACGTTTCCTTTTTGTCCCCGCAGTGTTTAGTTTGGTAATCGGATGGGCCCCTCGTTGTTGCTCGTCGAATGTTCAATGTGGACACTGAATTTTGAGTTTAACTAGTTGATTCTGAGATATGTTGACTTAACTAATTGATTCTGAGATATGTTGACTTGAAGGCTGGTGCTGGAATTTAATGATTCATAGGCTCAAGATGTCTAATCCTTATCACTGATGATTGATGGATCCTATACTCAAATCTTGTTGCTTGGAGCAATGTTGTTATTCGAAGTCCAAATGTTCTGTTTGACTTATTAAGTGTGAGGTATGCCAATGGTAGAATTTGTATGGTAGACTTTGAGATATATGGTCCATATCGATAGTTGTTGATGAATTCTATCACGTCTCGAGGCTTCGACATGGGTGATGCTTATCGCTGCCAAATGATGGTGCTCTGATTGAATCTCATATGTTTTGTTGGTGGTTTCAAGTTTTGAAATAGAACAGAGCAGTGTTACTGCTTGTTGAATGATCAGTATAGCCTTGGCAGCTTAGGATTTGTATGTTCCAGAGACTTATTTCTTTTCAGAAATAATCTTTTTCTATTTTTATTCTCTAAAATAATTTTTGAGTAAAAAAATGCGTTTGGTAACTACACAAAATTTCTATTCTTAGACTAAAAAAAGAATAGGAATATATATTTGGTACGATCCACAAATTTTTTTGTAACATAAAATTTCTTTTAATTTTTTAATAAATTTTTTAGAATTTTCTTTTTTCCCTTTCTTCTTCTTCTTGCTCCTCCTCTAGCCAGTGGTGGCGGCAGCATCCAGCGACCGATGGTGGCAATGGCGGCGACCAGCGACTTGTAGCAACCGGCGACAAGCGGCGGGCAGCCGACAGTGGTGGGCAATTGATGACAGGGGGCGGTGGACGGCGGGCGGGGAGGAAGAAGAAGAAAATAAAGAAAATGACTTATTTTTAGAAATTATTTCTGGAAACAAGAATTTTTTTTTCTACTTCTTGTTTCTATTCCAAATCTATTTCCTCACTACTTTTCTATTCGGGGAATAGAAAAATTAATTAACATTAACAAACGAATTTCTGTTCTTTTTTTTTTTTTTTTGGTTCTGGAGAATAGAAGAATAGAAATTGGGAAAAATAAGAATATTACTAAATGGAGCCTTGTTGGTCCTCGACCTTTTCACCGCCTTGCTGATCCTTATTGATGGACTTCATGTTTGAATGAACTACCATTGCGCCTTGTATTGACTTGGCTTTGATTCCGGGCTAGCTATTCTAATGTTCACTTATATGTGCAGTCTTAGGAATCCCTATCAGCCTTACTCACAATAACACAAGCAATTCTAGAGAGAAGCTCTCGTTTGTGTTTATATCGCTTTTGTAATCCAAATAAGAGGATGAGAGTGCCAAACACCCCAACTGCTGAGTGGATACATAAACGTCAAAACTTTCAAAAATATACTTGACTATTAAAATCGGAGAAAAAAGGAGCACTTAAATGCCAACGGCGAGAATTTTTGACAAAATCATTGACGTGGCATTTTCTAACGAGATTTTAACTGATGCGGCAATTCTTTTAAAAAAATTATCCACATGGTGATGATATCGTTAGATAAGTTTAAAACGACTTCGTTTTTGTCCAAATTAATTTTAATATAAATATTAATTAAATTAAATTTAGAAAACAAAAATAAAAAAAGGATCAGATTTGTGGCCGTAGAGGCCCTCACCACCGCCAAGGGCCTCCACGGCTCCAAATCCGATCCTTTTTTTAAAAAAAAAAAATAATTCAATTAATATTTATATAAAAAATAAAATTTAGGGGCACAAGGACATCGTTTTGGGATAAGGATGTTAGGTGGACATTATGGCAAGCCACATAGACCTGTTTTATTAACGCAATGTCATATTTTCGGCAATTCTCGTTGAAGTTGGCACTAAGTGTCCAATTTCAGGAAAAAAGAAAAGTGGCAATTAAGTGTATCTTTTGGAAGTTTTGACACTTATGTGTTCACCTGTACGAAGTTTTGACATTTGTGATGTATTTCTTTCAAGAGGAGGAGAGCCCTATTTATATGACCCCTATAATTGCAACCACAGATCTACAATCCGATCAATGGTTAATAAAAAGTCTCTAAAATACAAGTGGATATATTCCTATATTGTCCCCGAGATTACTCTAGAAGCGTTTCTTTGATTACCACCCTTGGAACAAGAGTCTCCGAAAAGACTCTAGAAACAAGAAGATTCCAAAACATTAGGCCAATTTATAGGTTATCTTGACCTAGGGGCAAGAAAATCCTAGATACTGTTAGAATATAGAACATTGGACCAATTTATGGGTTATCTTTCTTAGATTTAGTTAAATAGGTCGGGTATGGGTTGGGAATAGATCGGGTTGGGTTGGGTTAGGTTGGATATAGGTCAAGAATTTTGCATTACGATAAATGGGTCATAAATTGGTCAAATGGGTCGATTTGTGTTAAAACATTTATGACTTGACCCAAACTCAACTTGACTCACTTGTTTGATAGGTCTACCCAAATGCACAAGTGCCTCATGCCAAGTCCCAAAAATCTCCCAAAAAGTTGCACGAGTGCCTTGGCTTACGATATATAGACTGAATCTTGGTAAAAGCCAATTGATCAATGTCTGCCATCTCTACTTGACGAGCATGTAAATCAAATTGCGAATCGAGCCCTAAAACTTGTTAGTTCTAAACAAAACTCGCCACACCAATTACAGACTGCGTCCTCGCCACGACACTGTGAGAGGGCGTCCTTCAAATCTAAGGTGAGTGCAAATGAAGTGGCATGATATGGGTATCCATGGGGTGAAGGACGTTGATGTGGTTCCACGTCGACATTTCTATCCACATATTTGATGGAAGGATTAATTTAGGGGTAATAATAGTATAAGTGCTAGTACTTTCGTACGACACTTACTTGAGTATCAATTTTTTTTTTTTTTTGCTCACTTGAGTGTCACAAATTGGAAATATTGATCACTTAAGTGTCACTTCCAATTTCCTGCAGTGGTAGTCTAACGCAATCGCTGGAAAATATTATTTTAATATTTATAATAATAATTATTTTAATATTTTATTTTTATTTTTTTGCTTTTCTCTTTGCTTTTTTTTTTTTTCTTTAGGGGTCATTAGTGATAACGTTTCTAGTTAGCAATATTATCTTTTGCGTCTAATTTAAGATATTGTTGATATTGTTCCCGTATTTTCTCTACTTGCCTTAAGCATCCTCAATCATCCCTAATTTAGGGCTCTTGTAATATCTTTATATATAGCTTTGTACAAGAGAGATCATAATACAATATACAAAATTTACGATTCCTTCATGGTATCAGAGCTGCATCTGGCGTAATTCGCCTTATGATCCTCAAATCTCCTTCTCCTCTCATTCTTTATCGACTTTCTTCTTCCCAAAGAAAATGTCGACAGGCTCTAATCTATCATCTCAGTCATCTTCATCTATGGCATCTCCCTCACTTGTTATCTCAAACATATCGAATTTGATACCCATCAAACTGAACAACTCGAACTATCTTCTTTGGCGTTCTCTTTTCGAACCAATTCTCAAAAGTCACAACCTCATGTCTTACATTGATGGAACCTTCCAAGAGCCTGCTTCAACTGATGAAAATTACAAGACATGGATTGAAAAAGATCAGATGCTACTCTCCTGGATCAACGCTACTCTGTCTGAATCTGCACTTCCATATGTAGTTGGCGCTACATCTACAAAAGCTGCGTGGGATGTCCTCGCTCGTCGCTATGCCTCTCTCGCTCCTGCTCATGTAATGTCTCTGAAAAGACAATTACATCACCTCAAGAAGAGCAACCTCACCATGTAGGAATATCTCCAACAATTCAAAACTTTAGCTGATAAACTCGCAATTTGCGGATCTCCAGTAAGTGATGATGATCTCCTAATTTGCATTCTCGATGGATTACCTGCTACTTACCGCTCCTTTGCATCCTCTATTCGTGTTCGTGCTCATCAAACTTCCATCACTATTGAAGATTTACACAATCTCCTACTCTCTGAAGAATTGAGCATCACTGATGATTCATTATCCAAAACTACTACTGCTTTTGTTGCAAACCGGCAACCTCGAACTCTTTCTCTTGGATAGCACTCATTCACACCTCGTCTCAATAGGGGTGGCATTGGTTATAGAGGACGCAGTAGGGGTCATTCCAATCAAGTTGGACTTCTCCCTACTCCATAATTTCGACCTCAAGGTCGTCAATTGAACACTAGTCGGCTGATTTGTCAGATCTGCAACAAACATGGCCATAGTGCCATTAAATGCTATCATCGCATGAACTATGCATATCATGGTCGCAATCCTCCTGAAAAACTTGCTGCCATGGCTATTGCACCACCTACTGACGATGGCACTTGGTATACCGATACTGGCGCCAGCCATCATATTACAAAGACAGACTGGGTAATCTCTCCATCTCCACTCCCTATAGTGGTTCTGATGAAGTTTAGGTTGGAAATGGCCAAGGTTTGTCTATTACTCATGTTGGTTCCACTTCTCTCTCACATCCCGCTTCTTCCATTAATTTAACTAATATACTTCGTTGTCCTCTAGCATCTGCCAATTTAATTTCAGTTAGTTGTTTTGCTAAAGACAATAATTGTTATTTTCTATTTGATGATTCTCAATTTTTTGTGAAGGACAAGTTAACGAAGCAAATTATGCACCACAGTTGGATTGAGAATGGGCTTTATCCTATGCAGTTCCCCAAACCTTGCTTCAAACCTCAAGTTTCATTTTCTTCTCGCATCAACTCCTCCACCTGGCATCATCGTCTTGGCCACCCTTCTGTAGCTATTCAACATCTTCTTTTTAAACAGCTTCAAATATCAAATAAGCGTGACAACTCTCTATGTTCTGTATGTCAGTTAGGCAAAATTTGCAAGTTACCCTTTTCGTTGTCTCACACGCGCACTCAATTTCCACTTGAACTGATTCATTGTGATGTATGGGGACCTGCCCCAGTGTCTTCTATATCAAAATTCTCTTATTATGTATTGTTTGTTGATGACTTCTCTCGTTACAGCTGGATATTTCCTATGCACCATAAATCTGATTTTTACGAAATTTTTATGGCTTTCAAACCGCAAGTTGAAAATCAATTTAACCATCGAATTAAATTCTTCTGCTTCGATGCTGGTGGCGAATTCACTAGTGACGCACTTGAATCTTATTTTTATACACATGGTATTCGTCATCAATTTTCTTGCCCACATACACTTGAACAAAATGGTGTCGTCGAGCGAAAACATTGTCACGTGGTTGAAACTGGTCTCACCCTTCTAGCTCAAGCTGGTATGCCTTCTCGCTTTAGGTTTGAAGCCTTCAATACAGTTGTACATCTCATCGACCGCATGCCTATTATTTCTCAAATTTCCCCATATCAACGATTGTTTCAACAAGTTCATGATTATTCTCATTTACGAGCCTTTGGATGCCTTCGTTATCCCTGGCTCCGTCCCTATTGTTCTAACAAATTGGAGTTCCGCTCTTCTTCGTGTTGTTTTCTAGGCTATAGTACCTCTCATAAAGGGTATCGCTGCTATGACATGCAAAGTCACCGAGTTTACATATCTCGTCATGTTAAATTTGATGAATCTGTTTACCCGTTTATCACAAACTCTAACTCTCCAAAATCTCCTACCACTTTACCCTCACTTGGTCCTATCTCCATCTGGCTACCATCAACCTCCACCCCCACGGATACCACATGGGTTGAGCCCACCATTAGCCCCGCCAACGGTTCGCCTCGCTTCGTTAACTATAGATGCACCACAATCTCCTCCTTCATCTTCCCCTATACCACCCCCTCCCCCACCACCTCCCACCCACACTCATCCCATGATCACACGTTCTCAACATGGTATTTTCAAACCAAAAACCTTTACTTCTCGTTATCCTATTGCTTTATCTTCTTCTCTTCCCTAGGAGCCAACGTGCTACACTCAAGCTTCCAAATCACCTGAATGGCGAAAAGCTATGGATGAGGAATTTAATTCCTTACAAGAACAACACACTTGGTCCCTTGTGCCATTTAATCCAACCATGAACGTCGTCGGCTGCAAATGGGTTTATCGGATAAAACAAAACCCAGACGGCACCATTAGTCGCTACAAAGCTCGCCTCGTAGCGAAAGGATTTCACCAACAACCCGACATTGACTTTGTGGACATTTTTAGTCCTGTTGTAAAGCATACTACTATTCAGGTCATTCTCATGTTGGCGGTCACTTATGGATGGACGATTCAACAACTTGATGTTGAATGTGCATTTTTACATGGCAATCTCCAGGAAACTGTATATATGGCTCAACCACCAGGCTATGTTGATCCTGCTGCTCCTCATTCTGTTTGCTTAATGCACAAATCTATCTATGGTCTACGGCAAGCACCTCGCGCTTGGTTTGAAAAATTTACAGCTCGGCTAGAAGACATTAATTTTTCAACCACTATCTCGGATCCGTCCCTCTTCATTTACAGTCATGGCTCTACTATTATTTATCTCTTATCTTATGTTGATGACATTATTCTAACAGGAAATGATTCCAAGGCTATTTCTGCTATCATTGAGGAACTTCGTCACTCATTCAAGATGAAGGACTTAGGCCCCTTGACTTATTTCTTGGGCATTCAGCTTGTTCGATGAAACCCCCATCATATCTTCCTTCATCAGGCAAAGTATATTCGTGACCTCTTATCTCGCACCAATATGCTGGACTGCAAGCCTATTTCCAGCCCTACTACCTCGAATAAACTCGGTCATTCAAGTAGTGACCTTGTCTCAGATCCTACACTATATAGGAGTGTTGTTGGAGCACTTCAATATGTTACTCTTAGTCGTCCTGATGTTAGCTATGCTGTTAATCAGGCTTGTCAATTTCTCAAAGCACCCGAAGAACACCATTGGCGTGCTGTAAAGCGTATCCTTCGCTATTTAAAAGGCACAATCTCTTATGGCATGCCGATTCAGCCTGGTCCTATTTCTTTACATGCCTATTGTGATGTTGACTGGGCTGGCAGTCCTGATGATCGTCGCTCTACCAGTGGGTATTGTTTATTTCTCGGGGTCAACCCTGTTTCTTGGAGTGCAAAGAAGCAACCTACTGTTGCACGTTCTTCTACAGAGGCCAAATATCGTTGTTCCTCTCAAACAGCTGCTGAAATTCAATGGCTCCTATCTCTTCTCCGAGAATTACGAATCTCACTCCCACGCGCTCCCGTATTGTGGTGCGACAATATCTCTACCATTGCTTTAACTCGGAATCCAGTTTTTCATAGTCGCACTAAACACATTGAAATAGATTATCATTATGTTCATGAATTGGTGGGTCGCCAGTTACTTGACATCCGTTACATCAACACTAGTGATCAAATCGTGGGCATCTTCACCAAAGGACTGTCATCAGCACGGGTTCGTCTTTTATGGTCCAAGCTTCACATTGTTGATAATGCTTTGCTTGTGGGAGGGTGATAATGTTTCTAGTTAGCAATATTATCTTTTGTGCCTAATTTAAGAGATTGTTGATATTGTTCCCGTATTTTCTCTACTTGCCTTAAGCATCCTCAATCATCCCTAATTTAGGGCTCTTGTAATATCTTTATATATAGCTTTGTACAAGAGAGATCATAATACAATATACAAAAATTACGATTCCTTCAATTAGCAACCCTTGCTAGCCGCGAAATCCTCAACCAATCTAGGTGAGGGTCGCCTTGCCCTCGACTGCAAAGGCCTTGGGTGAGGCCGTTGAGACCTCGCCAGTGGTTGACAAGGGTCCTCACTGCCTCACTCTTGCCTCGAAGGCCTTGGGTAATGGCGTCGGGGCCTTGCCGGTAGTGGGTGAGGCCGCGAGGACCCTCGACCATGGCCGCCCAAAGCCGGCAAGGCCCCTCGCGGCCTCACCAGCAGTCGGTGAGGCCCCAACCTTGGCCGAGGATCGCCGGTGACCTTGGCCGGCCTAAAGAAAAAAGGAAATTTTTTTTTAAAAATCCACGTAGGACATTTGGTAGAAAGTCGCACTTAAGTGAGCGATTTTACTTCGATATGGCACTTAAATGAGCGAAAGAAAAGTTTTGGCTCTTAATTAAGCGTCATATAAAAGTTTTGACACTCCTACTAGTCTTATCCCGACTAACTTAAGGAAAAAAAATAGTTCAAGGATTCAATTGGAAAAAAAAAAAAAAAGAGAGAGATTAAGGATTAGATTAAATGAATTGCAATAGTATATAGTTATAGTCTTAAAACATTTATTGTCGAAACAATTGTCATAATGTTCTTCTTTATAAATAATTTAGAGTATTTATTGATACGAAATGAAGACAGGGCAGCTAATCGCTGTCATAAGCCTTACATTATTAATATGGGTATATGTAACCGTGAAAAAGTCTCAGAACAAGCATTATCAAAGAAGAACTTTGCTTTTGCTGTTGCGTCATTGAGAATAACTATAATACAGGAAAAAAATACAAAAAAAGTCATAAATCTATTGTTCTTATGCCAATTCAGTTCTAAATCTTTTAATTGTAGTATGTTGGTCGTCCTACGTGGTATGATTGACGCTAATGAGAACAAAATTTACAATTTCTAAATATTTTTGTATGAATTTTTTCTTTTCTTTTCTCTTTTCTTATCTTTTTTCATTTCTTTTACAACTTTGGGCTAGTGAAGTTGCAGCCAACTATCGCTAGGCACAGGTGAGGACACCCTTGCCCAGATCTAGCCAATGGCCGACACCCTTGCCTAGATCTAGCCAACGGCTGACACCCTTGCCCAGATCTAGCCAACAGCCGACACCCTCGCTTGTTGGTCGGCAAGGGCATTGTAGCCCTCTCTTGGATGGTCGAGAGGCGAGTCCCTTGCCCAAACCTTGTCAGCCCACAATTGGAAAAAAAAAAAAAAAATGTAAATAAGAAAAATAAAAGAAAAAAATTAAAAATTAAAAATCATAAAAATAAAATTAAACCTAAAAATTATCAATATTAGTGTTGACCTTGTCGCGTAGGATGACCAGTATTTATGTTAGCGATTTCCTACCAAAATTGACTGGGTGAACTACATTGACAAATTGTAAAAAGATTTAGTTATCAATTAGTATGATTGTATGAATAAAAAAGAAATTAGTACAGTTGAAAGGCTGAATTGGCACAAATACCATACTTTTCGTTTAGAATACTTCATAGGTGCAGTGCAATTGTTACTAAAGTATTATCGTCTTTTTTGCATCAAAAGCTTCTCCAAGAGTCTAGATAAAGTTGGACCAAAAGGAGATCTTTCCGTCTTAATGGCAAGGAAACGACTTAACTCTGTTCTGTGTTGTTTTCCCCTTCTCCTATTTCTTTGTGTCTGATAGTAATGGTCATACCTTTTGTATGCACAAGATAGTAATGCTTCATGGAAGGTTAAAGAATATCAGATCTTTCTTTTCACGGTTTGCATGGTTCCTCAGTATATAGTCTGGGACTCAAACCGAACTTCTCCAACAACGGCAAGAAGGAAGAACGAATTCTCGATCTTGAATCTCAAGTAAGCCTTCATAATTTTTCTTTCTAACATCTTTCAACTCGGTGTGTCTGGTGCAGACATAGAGCATTATGTTTAGTGACCACATGCTGCTATTATTTTCAAATCAAATGGTGCAAGAACTATGTTTGATTGCTCGTAGAATAGCTTAGAAATAGATTATGCGTACTCCAGCAAGATTTTTGGGAGTTACGATCACCTATTATATGTGGCCACGTAATTTTAACAGCAAATTGACTTTGTTGCACGGCGGAGAGAGCTCTAGGAACTCGACGGATTTTCATTATTCCCTTCTCAAGCTTCGGGCGCGCATGACAAAATTTTTGGAACAGAAATCAATTTCTATTCCATTGATGAGTTTCTAAGCAAAGAAACACGTTTGATAATGATTTAAAATTTCTATTTCTAGAATAAAAATTCGTTTGGTAAAAGAATAAAATTTCTATTTCTAGGAGCGGCGATGACCGGCATCCGGTGGCCGGAGTCCAACGTCCGGCAAGCGGCCGGAGTCCAGAGTCCTATGTCCAGCATTCAAAGTTCGGAGTCTAACGTTCGACGTTCGGCATCCAACATCTAGAGTTTGGCAGTCGACGGCTAGCATCCGGGGTCCGACTAGCCAGCGACTAGCATTCAACGTCTGGATTCCGGTGTCCGATGTCCGGAGTTCGGCGGCTGGTGGCCGGTGGCTAGCAGCTAATGGCCATTGGTCGAAGTCTGGCGGGCTGCCGAAATCCAACGGTCGGTGGCAAGTGGCGGGCAATTGGCGGCGAACGTCTGGTGGTTGGCAATGGGCCTCCAGCGTCTAGCGATTGGCAATGAGCGGCCAACAACCGATGGGCATCCGGCATTTGATGGTTGATGGTCGACAACGGGCGACTGGAGTATGGTGGTTGGCGGTCGGTGACAGGTGGCCGGTGGCGAGCGATTGGCGAGTGGCGGGTGTCCAGCATCCCACGAGTGGCTAATGGGCGATGGGCGATGACAAGAGTGAATGATGAGAAATTTTTTGATTTTTCACTTCTGTTTCAGAAATAGAAAAGCTAAAAATTTTAACTTCTAATTTCTATTCCAAATCTATTTTAGGAAAAGAAATCTGTTTCAGAAATAAAAAAATTAAATCACATTACCAAACGGATTTCTGTTCCAGGGAATAGAAAAACAGAGAAATCGAGAAATAGAAATGTTGTCATGCGCCCTTCAGATACTTTCTATATACTTTCTCAACTAGCCAAGGGACATGGCTTCTTGAAACTGAATGACTTTTCCAATTCGCCCATAGTCACGGGCAGAAGCACAATGGAGCACCACAGGTTGAAATTTTCGAGAGCAGGGGTTTTCTTCATGACAATCAATATCAAATCATGCTACTCTGTCAATGTAGCCCTTTGTGCCATTTCTAGAATAGAAAAATGCATTGAGAGCTGCGGCATCTTTTTTGTTTACTAGAAAATACATCATTGTCATGTTGTTTTCAAGATAATTGTCCAAAAAGTCTTAAACCTATTGTATGACAGCCACCGTCAGTATCAATTTAGTCATAAATCTTTTGACAGTTTGGTAATTTAAACATAAACCTTTCTTTGTGTCAATTTGGTTCTAAACCTTTTGCGGATTTACTAATTTAGTTCTAAATCTACTATTTGGATATTTGGTCAGAAGGATTACATTAGCAAATCGTCAAAATATTTAGGATTAAATTAGCAAATCGTCACAAGGCTTATAATTAAATTGACACAATCGAAATGTTAATGATTGAATTGACCTGTGTACAAGAAATTTAGGACTTTTTGCACAAATTTTCCTTTATTTTGGCTATGTTATTCTTTTTGACGTGTCTCTCGAGTCCTGTTAAATGGGAAAAAAGCATATATGCTTTATTCATTCTTGTCATCAGGCATCAAATCACCGTATGTCATTAATGTCAATGGAATTAATTTTCTTGGGCTTGTAATCTTTTTCTTTCACTTGTTTAGAAATGAGTCAGGTTGTCAAGGAAGTTGCGGTTACCATAATGAAGAAGGTGAAGAGCTTGCCTATCGAGTCCACCGAGTGTTGCATCTATCGAGTGCCCGAGAAGTTGCGCAAAGCAAACGCAGAGGCCTACACACCTCAAGTCATCTCCATCGGGCCGCTCCACCGTGGTAAGGAAGAGCTTCAGTCGTCGGAGGTGATCAAACTGAAGTACTTGAAAGGGTTCCTTGGTCGCCGGTAAGGCCGACCTCCCAGCTTGTAGCAGAATGATCAAGGAATTTGAAGACCGCATTCGGCAATTCTACCAAGAAAATCTCACCCAAGGCAGCAAGGAACTCGTGGAAATTGTCTTAGTGGACGCGGTTTTTTTAGTTGAGCTGTTCATAAGGAACCATAACCGGAACCTTGACCCTGGGCACGGAAACCAGAACGACGAGATATTCAGCAAGCAGTGGATGAGCAACGCCGTATTCCACGACCTCCTGCTGCTGGAAAATCAAGTCCCGTTCTTTGTCCTCGAGAATCTCTATGAGCTCACCACATTGAGTGGCACTGTGAAATTCTTCAAGCTTAGCGGCGAGTACTTCAAAGACGTCCAGCACGGGCATGAGCTTGCAAGCACGACAGTTCAGGTGACGCACCTGGTGGACTACGTGCGAGCCTTGCAAATGGCCTCGGTCCCGTGGCCCGGGACGATCGTACAGGGCAAGAAATTCAAACTGACTCGGAGTGCAACGGAGCTGCAAGAGGCTGGCGTCAAGTTCAGAGGGGGCGAGGGAACCTCCTCCCCGCTCGATGTCCACTTCAAGCACGGGACCCTCGTTATGCAACCCGTGGTTGTGCATGAGTGGACCGAGGTGTACTTCAGGAACATGATTGCGTACGAGCAGTGCCACCACGACAAGAAGTACATCAGCAGCTACGCCATCTTCATGGACAGCCTCATCGACACGCCCGAAGACATCAACATTCTAACCAGCTGCGGAATTGTGGAAAATCAACTCGGCAGCCCGGACGACGTGGCTCGTCTCTTCAACAGCATGTACAAGGAGACCCTGAGGGACTCCATCGAGTTCCTCTACACAAAACAGTGCCAAAGCCTGAATGCGTACAGCAGGAACCAGTGGAACCAGTGGAAGGCTGCCTGGTACCGGTGGAGGGTCATCCTCTACCGAGACTACTTCAGCAACCCGTGGTCCGGGATCTCTGTGGTCGCTGCCGTGGTGCTGCTCGTTCTCACCTTGGTGCAAACTGCGTGTTCCCTTTTGGATATTTACACGGGCGACGCTCAGAGACTGTTCCGTAGGCGCTGGTGGTGATATAAAAGGCATTACTGGAACAGGGGAATAGAAAGTCTCAAACTAGATTCCATACTCGTCCATGGCTGCATCATTTATGAAATAAAATTGTAAAGACCACAAAGGAAATCTGACCGAGCAAAATTTAAAAGTGTTGCTTTTTGCGAGGTACAATGTTGCAAAACTTAATAACTTATTGTATTTTTCGAAAGTTTGATTCGATTCATTAGGAGCATGGATGCTCATCTTAAATTTTCAAATGTTCAAAAGATAAAGACATTTTGTTGGTTTATCTATTAAGTCATGAAACTACTCGTCACTTTTTTTTTTTTTTGACCAAGGAACCGCCAAAGACTCCCTTTCGCTTACACTAGTCGGGGTCACACCGCCCTCCGATGCCGGGTGGCACCGTCGGATATCGTCACAAGCCACTATTTAGATGTAAACCTCGGGGGAGACTAGCTCAAGACCCCACCATCAGGGCCCCCAATTTAAGATGTTTAGCAACGCAGAGATTCGAACCCGTTCCCTCAATGAGGTAGTAAAGCCCAAACCAACTGCGTTGCCCACCGGTGGGTACTACTTGTCACTTTTTGATAAATCAAACTTTTAAAGAAATTGGTTGCCCCATAACTCCATGATTGTATAAATGTAAAAGGCTTAAAATTGGATGAGATTCTGTCATTTTACTAGCATTTGTATAGAGAAGAGTATTAAGACATTAAATCTATTCTGTGTTATCCTCTAAAAGTTCTTATGGCAAATAGAGGATTCTTAAAAGTTCTAATAATTGTTGGTTGAGTTATGAATGTTTCATTTAAGTCCATTGGATTGCAAGTCTTTTGAAATAGGCTCTTAGGTTATAATCTCACCGTCGGCGGTGCATGTTTAGTCCCCGGAAAGTTGCAATCTAATGAAGAACGATTTTTACTTTAATCAACAAATAAAACATTGACAAATGGATTGGATAAGAAATAAACTGAAAAGAACTCCGTACTTACAGGAAGCGCGATGAAAAAATTAGTAACCACCTTTGTAATAAAGCGAAGGGATGATGTCGCGTTGGTCCTCGAGCATCCTCGATTCTTGCAAAATTGAATACTTAAAGCTTTTTTTGATTTGTGCAATGATGGTCCCTCCGTAAGAGGGTTGGATAGAATCCTAACGTGATAGCCAAATGGCCATTAAGTGCCTATGTGGCAATCCCATGTCGCTAGCGCGGTGCCCACATGGCTTTTTATAAATTTAGAAAATTAAGAAAATAACGTTGAGTTGAGTGAAGAAGATTGAAGATAAAAATAAAGAGAAAACCGTATTCAGCTTGCCCCCATGAATAAAGAATGCTCATGGTGTTGCCAGGCACCAGCGACAGTGGCCAGACCCTCGCCGGCGTCTAGATGCTCGCTCTCGTGGCTTGTAAACACCACAAGCAACAAACAGAAATGGAGTGCAACAATAACAATAGAGACGGAGAAAGTGTGCGCGTGAGAAAGAGAGGCTGCGCCAGGTGAGGCTGTGGCCCTAGTCGGTGTCCACTGGCCGATGGCCGCCCTCTTTGATGACTGGTAGAACAGTGATCACCCTCTCTTTGTTAAAGCAAGCTGAAAATGACTTTTCTTTATCTTAATTTTCAATTCTCTTCTATCAAAATCCTTTGACTTTATTTTTTAAATTCTTTAAGTTCGTAACGCCATGTAAGCATCGTGTTAGCAACATGAAGCCACCACGTAAGTGCTTAACAGTCATTTAATTGTCACATCAGCATTTTCATCCTAGCACCTAACAGGAGGATTAACAATGGGCAAATTCGAAAAAGTTCTTGAATTGTCAAAAAAGAAGAAGGAGTAATTCAAAGGTGACATTGCACAAACCCAAAAAGTTTAAGGTCCCATGTCTTTATTCCTAAAACTTTTGCAATCAAAGTTCAGATGTTGCAGGGTACTGCCAGTAGCCCCTACTTGTTCCTACAATTGCTGTCGGCGGGCTCAATGTTCACTATTTAACAAATTCAAGGTGGAATAACAGTGTGGATTTCGAATTTAATTATAATAAACAAACAAATTACTTATAGATTTTGCAAAAATGTTTACATCCAGAATGCCAGAACTAAAGTTACTGAAAAATCTCGACGATATTATTATTTTTTGCCAAAATTAATGAATGTACAGAGTGTAAAACGAAGCTTTTTCCAGTCTACAAGGGAATTAGGAGAGAAAAATTATATTGCTTTAGTTCGAAAAAGAGAAGTAACAGGGATGGAAAAACAATAGAAGTGCTCTTCATAACGTTAGAAAGTAGCTTAATCTTACTTTATTTATTTATTTATCATTTTTTGCTGAACGAGGTAGTTTGATTTTATGAAGTCTGGGTGTCTTCATGCTTTCGAAATAGAAAATAGAAAATCCTTTGGCAACAGCTGCATACATTTTACACGTTCATGAAAAAAGAAGAAAGTTATGAGGCGTCAATGTCTTTTCAACTTTGGAAAAATTACTTGTAAGAAACCGTTGGAACAATTATTGGAGGTCTGAGAAGATTTCTACCTTAGTTACTGGACATCAGTTATTTGATTCTCACCACTGCATACAAAGCGTAAGTGTCACGAGGGCTTGCTTTGGGTTTGAAGAAGTAGCCAAGTATTTGCATAGGTGCCCCAAGATTATCGAAAGAATATATCCTTACACACTTTTTGCTAGTTCTAACTTTTGGGATTTTCTTTCTTTACCAAGAGATGGAGCTAATGGCAGGGCTAAGAACGAGAAGCGAGAATATATATTTTTTTTTTACTGTCTCAGTCAAATTTCATGTTCCATCCCTGTTCTATCTGACTCAAAATCCAAGGGATTAAAGCGGCAATAGTCCTGAACTTTTTCAATTTATTCAATCTAATCTCTAATTTATTTTTCTGTCCATTTAGGTTCTTATACTATAAGCTCTTTTGTTTGATTTAATCATTCCGTTGAAAAAATAACGAATATGATAATTTGACCGTTGAGTTGCCGTTAAGTGTCATTGTGGCATCATGTAGCAATTAAACGCTAAAAAATAAAACTGGACAAATATTTGTTAAATCTTCAATACACAAACATATCTGGAAAAACACAAATGAAAGACAAAATGGACAAGAAGGGATGGAAAGCTATTGCGGTGGCAGCACCACTCCCCAAGGGCGAGGAGTTTGAATGCCACCGTTACCTCTGCCATTGCCATTGCCACTTTTTGGCGAAGACGATTTAACCTGATATGCAGCTTTCTTGGTGGAAAAGAAATGGCAGTGAAAGACAATAGCAAAGATGTCTCGCAAAACGGAGCCCCTACAACATTGTCATACATCTCCTCGTTAAGTTCATCAGTAAAGCAAAGCCTAAGAACTCCAAATGCCGAAGTGGGCGTGACACAGTTAACCCAATCAATTACCAAGTAAGGAATAAGAAGAAGAATACGAAGTATGTACATTATCAGGGCAAGCTGAGGGAGTCACATGCTAGTGTCATGGGCTGGCCAACTCTTTCCCAACTTAGCCTCACTCACAACAACACAAACAATTCTAGATAGAGAAACTTGGATAGAGAAGCTTTGAACTTGTGTTTATATTTCTTGATGATCCAAATGAGGGGACACCCCTTATTTATATAAGAAGTCTTCTAATTGCAATTGTAGATTTACAATCCAATCTAACCATGGAGATTAATAGAAAGTCTCTAGAATATAAGTGGATATTTTCTATATTGTCCCTAGGAATACTCTAGATTATCCTTGTGTACATTTCCCATATTACCATCATAACATTCTAGAGTCTCTTAGAATACTTTAAATACAAGAAGATTCTAGAACAGTTGTCACGCCCTGAACCTCGAGCATGCGCACATCCCACCATGATTGATAGAAATGCGACTTCCCAGGATATGTCGCCGACCCATTCATTTTATTACACATGCGGAAGTGGATAAATAATCCCCAGACAAAACTCAAATGGGATAGAAAAACAGGATCAAGTTTTTTTAAAACCAAACCACACACCTTTAAACACATCATACCAGATCATTTACAGTACTAGTCTATATTCACAAAACCACAAAAGTAGAAGGACTATAGTCCACTAAACAATCGGACCCTCAACTGAAGACCTCGGAGTTTCCTGGGGACTTGGACTTGGGTTCACCACTGCGCCATTAGGAGAGTAAGCTATACCCTCACCATAAGCAACCTCTGACACCAACACAGGGACCTCAACATCTTGAAGAGGACCCTCCTTGGGTCCATTGTACCTGCTACTAGGGGTGAGCGGTTCCAGGTTCCTTACAGGTTCCGCCTGGAACCTGGAACCTACCCTTGGGTATAGGTTCCTCATTCTGTGGAACCTAGAACCTACCCGTCGGAATCGGAAACTGGAACCTACCCCATCACGGGTTCCGTGGTCGGTTCCGTGGTCCAACAGGTTCCTTTTTTTTTTTTCTTTTTCATTTTTAATTAAGCAAAACGAAAATGAACGCAACAATAATAAACAAGCTTGTCATTTATGAGAGAGAATACAAAACAAATAAAACTGAATAGCGACACGTGGGACTTTTTTCCATGGCAGCTCGTCGACACAAGAGCTGCTCGTCATCGAAGTCCGAACAGCAGCAACATTGTCGACGGCAAAACAACAATGGCAAAACAACAAGGTCCAGAAAAAACACTAACAAAAATTTGACATTCAAAAACACTAATCTCAAGTTCAAAGCATTTATGTGGAATAATATCAAGGCATCCTCTAAAATCAGCCAACTCATCATCGGCCTACTTTGGAAATGTGACAAAACTTATTAAAAAGCTTCCACAAAGAGACACCAATCTATGGAGAGACTAAATATAGACATGGCATTCACGTTTTTGTATTCCAGATCCACACTATATAGTAGAAATCCTAAGAATTCAGCTCTACAGAAGCAATGGCAAAAAAAATAAAAGAGGTCTCTAACTCGCAATGCTAAGTCCCGAATAGGTAAAACCACCAATGCACGTAGACATCGGGAGTGTCATTCTCTAGGTTTCTATCTACCTGAAAGAATGCCTCGAGAAGATTGTGTCCTGTCCCAGATGTAGCTACAAAAGCAGCAGCAATAGTCCCAGCAGAAGACTTTATTCTAGCAACACCAAAAAGTGCTCTACCAAAAAATCTTGATAACATTGATCTTGACCAGATGGCTGCATAAGGGAGCACATAAAAAAGTAGTTATGCAATTATAATAAACCAAATGGCTACAAAAAACAGAACTAAATACCAATTCAAGAAAGAGAAACAAAGTGAAACATTTTCAAATAATTTCATAATCAAAGAACTCAGAGAGACAACTAAAAGACTACAATTTTTCCAAATCGATCAAAGTGTTCTTTTTTTCCTTTAAACTTTACCTCTTCAAGGGAAGGTACTTCATGAGAACATTGCAAGATCTTGCCCCTCCATTAGAGAAATCAAGTTAACAATTGTTAAGTTGTTTCTAATTTTCCACATTGAAAATTAATTCAGAAGCACAACCAGGTCAAGATCAAAGAGATTTCATAAACTTCCACCATAACGTAATAACGTAAAGCATGTTTTACTTCGTTGGTAAACATACTCGACCAAACTCAAAGAATTAGTCAGCTCCAAGTCACCGGTCCTTAAAGCAGTCATCTTTAATGAGAAATGAGTAGATTAAGAATCATTAGTCTAATTTCTCTCAGCCCCATACCTATTACAAGCACGAAAACAGCAAGACGCCAAGTAACTGAGGGGGCAGTGACTCAAATTATTATAATATTTCAGAATAAACACTAGCAAATCTAATTAAGGTCTCAAAGGACAGGAGTAGAATACCATATGTAAGAGGTGGAGGTGGAGGCGGAGGCGAAGGGGTGTGGAGTTAAGGCTGATTGGGGGGCTGGGCGAGCGGCGAGCTGCGTCAGAGCAACTGGGCGAGCAAGTAGCCTCCACCGGCGGGACGAGCGGCGTCCAACGGCGGCGTCGACGGCAAGTAGCTGAGCGGCGAGGCGAGCGAGGGGTGACGGCATCTAGCGGTGGTGTCGAGGGAGGTCCGGTGACGGCGAGCATGTGGCGACGGCGGCACGACGGCGACGAAGACACGAGTCTCACGGCACCAATGGTGGCACGGACGGCGCAGCGAAGACAGCGGCGTCGACGACAAGTAGCTGAGCGGCGAGGCGAGCGAGGGGTGACGGCGTCCAGTGGCGGTGTCGAGGGAGGTCCCGCGACGGCGAGCACGCGGCGACGGTGGCGCGACGGCGACGAAGACACGAGTCTCACGGCACCAACGGCGGCACGGACGGCGCAGCGAAGACGGTGGTGGTCACGGCTCAACCCACAGCCAAGGGGAAGAGCTCAGTTCTGGCGGAGGCGGTGGTAGTTTGGAGCAATGACGGCTCGGACGACCGAGCGAGGGCGGCAAGAGGTGGTGATGGTGGCTTGGGGATGGCGGCGGTGGCTCACGGTGGCGAGGGGCGGCGCGGACGGCGCGATAGCTCGTCGGGCTCAACGGCGAGACGGCTCGTCGGACGATCGGTGGGTGGTGGTGGTTCGGTGGCTAAGAGGTGGTGGTAAGTAGGGCGTGGGGCAGCGGTGTGGTGGTGGGTGAAGCAACAGCCAGCAAGAGGAAGGAAGGAAGGAAGGAAGGAAGAAGAAGAAGACGAAGAAGAAGAAGAAGAAGAAGAATGGGGGTTTCGGCCGAGAGAGGGGGAAAGAGGAGAGAGAGAGAAAGAAAAGAAAAAAAGTAAGGGTAGGGGGCAGGAAGTGACGTGTGAGAAGGAAAAAGAAGAGAAAATAAAGAGAGAGAGAAAAAAAAAAGGAAAGGGGAAGGAGGGAAAATCGAGGGGGAAATCACGTGGGGGAAGGGGAGAAGGGGAGGGTTAGGGTTTTTTTTTTTTTTTTTTAATTTGACCGGTTCCGATTCCGGTTCCGGTTCTTGTTCTAGGAACCGGAACCGGCCACTTCAGAACCGTGAACCGAACCGGACCCTCCTCCAGTTGGGTTCCGATTCCCGGTTCTACCCGGAACCACGCTCACCCCTACCTGCTACAATACCACGCCCTGAATCAATGGGGTACCCTTTGAGGTAGACCTGCATCAACCCGAATGGTGGTCCTCACAAGTTCATAGATCCAGGCTCCTTGGCCCTCGAGAGTAGGGATATCGATGACCTGCTCTTTAATACTCTTTGGCGACCAAATTGTTCTGGAGGAACCACCATCTAAGGACCTAAAAATGATGAGC
Source organism: Eucalyptus decipiens (assembly GCA_014182575.1). Taxonomy (NCBI): domain Eukaryota; kingdom Viridiplantae; phylum Streptophyta; class Magnoliopsida; order Myrtales; family Myrtaceae; genus Eucalyptus; species Eucalyptus decipiens. The sequence continues at coordinate 22,509,216 of CM024611.1, read as the reverse complement.
CCACGACGGGGTGAGACAATATCTTAGCGAGTTATACCCCTAAGACTCGATTAGAAAGAAAATACACTCAGGAGTGGCCTAGCCATGCAATTTAGAGGGCTTACCTTGTCTTAGTTTCTTCTTGCACGTCAGTACATTTTATAATTCAACCAGTTGATTCCTCAATTCAATCAATCTATCGATTCATTCGGATAATCAATTCAATCGATGCTATCTACCATTCAATCCCATCCATACTATTTATCATTTCATTACTGTCTAACAATTCATTCATCAACAACAACTACTCACCAAAGCTGCAATATAAATAAACGATAGCTCGCCAAAGCTATAATAAATAGATAGTAGCTCGCCAAAGCTGATATATATCTATATAATAATTGCTCACCAAAGCTGATACATATATACATATATATACATATATATATATATATATATGTATGTACATATACTTGCTCGCCAAAGCTGTCGATTCAATACTAAACCAAAGAACTAGATATTCAATCCATTAAAATCCAATGATTCAAACTGGTCCTACAAACCACTGACGGTGCCAAAAGCCAATACTGGGTATTTTCAAGTTAAATATCAAAACTTTATCAATCTCACTCAATTTCTTAATTTAACAAACAATTAGCACAAACTAACCACACTGCTGTGATCAGTGCAAAATTCTAACAACCGGCCATCCCAGCATAATTTTCGAAAATATTAAATAATAAATTTTAATTCCATGCTCGATGTCGACTTCAAGGATGGGGCCCTCGTGATGCCGCACATGGTTGTGTACAAGTGGAGCAAGGCATACTTCAGGAACATGATGGCGTGCGAGCAGTGCCACCACGACAACAAGTACATCAGCAGCTACGCCATCCTCGTGGATAGCCTCATCAACACGCTTGAAGACATAGACATTCTAATCAGCTGCGGAATTGTGGAAAATCAACTCGGGAGCACAAACGATGCGGCTTGTCTCTTCATCAGCATGTACAAGGAGACTATGAGGGACTCTAGCAAGTTCGTCTACTCGAGCCAGTGCCAGAGCCTGAACGCGTACAATAGGATTAGGTGGCACCAATGGAAGGCCATCCTCTACCGAGACTACTGTTACAAAATCACACGTCGATTCCAGAAAAATAATGCTCGCAAATAATTTACCAAGCATAATATAATAATAAAATAACGGAATCAGAAGAACACGCTAGAAAATTTGTTATCGAAGTTCACTCAAACCTGGGCTATGTCTCTGCACAGAGGCACTCTGCGAATCCACTAGACTCCCAAAAAAGTTGAAATACAACGATGATCTTCTCTCAAGATCAAGGCACAAAGAGATTGAGAACTTTCGTAAAGAAAAAAACTCACTTTTTTCTTCTCTCTTTTTCTTGCCTCTGTATTTCCTTTTTTAGTGTCTTCACAGCTAGGGTCTTGCCATCGCTAATATAAAAGTATCACTTTTAAACTAAAAGCAAATCTGATTAAAAAAGACCAAAAAAAAAAAAAAAACCCTAAAAACAAATATTTAGCTTCATCTATAACAATCTTTCACTTGAAGACAAATATACCCAAGCACCAAGCAACTTTGCATCCATCTTCTTCAAAAATAGTAGTTGAAAAACATTGTGCCTCTGCGATATTCCTCATCAATCAACATGGAGTAATACCAATGGTAGTAGTACAGAAAATATGCTTCTCTTTGTCTACTACATTGGTCAACATGTCAACTGGATTCTTTGAGCCATCAATCTTCTGTAGCTTTAACTCATTATCTTTCAATGATGACTTGATAAAGTGATAACGCTTCTTGATATGTCTAGTCTTTGAGTGATAAGCTACATTCTTTGCTAAGTGCATTGCATTTTGACTATCACTCCTAGTGTACTGACTAGCTATTTTTGATGTAGCTCCTCCATGTAATATGGTAATCATATGATTTCCTTGGAGGCTTCTATAATCGCCATGTATTTTGCCTCTGTCGTCGATAAAGCCACTACTTTTTGTACTTGAGATACCCAACTCACTATTGTACCTACAACTGTAAAGACATATCTAGTGGTACTCTTACCACAATCTTGATCACCCAAATGATCTACATCTATATAACCCCGCAACTCTAAAGATATGTCACCATAACAAAATGAGTAATTAGAAGTACCTGATAGATATCTCAATATTCATTTCACTGCATTCTAATGCTTTCTGTTTGGGTTTTGCATAGATCGATTCACAACTCCCACTGCATGTGCAATGTTTGGTCTCATGCTCACCATGGCATACATCAAACTCCTAACTACTAATGCATATGCAACTACCGCCATCTCATCTTTCAAAACCTGAGTGCTTAGACACATATCTTTTGAAAGTTTGAAGTGATTCGCTAAAGGAGTTACAATCCGTTTTACAATGTCCATGTTAAATCTCTTTAACACCTTGTTCACATAGTTTCCTGCGACAACCATAATTTATTATTTTTCTTGTCCCTGATGATTTTCATGCCTAAAATATTCTTGGTCTCTCCCAAGTCTTTCATAGCAAACTGTGATGATAACATCTTCTTCACTTCTACGATTCTCTTCATATTAGAACTAGCCACAGCATGTCATCCACATATAAAGAGAGATACATGATGTCATCATTATCATACTTGCGAAAATAAACACAATGATCAGACTCACAGTGTGCAAATCCTTTCTCTTTCATGAAACCATCAAATTTTAGGTACCATTGCCGCAGAGCTTGTTTCAAACCATACAAGATTTTCTTCAAGTGACATACCGTTTGCTCATTACTTTTGATTTCAAAACCTTTGGGTTGTGCCATGTATAGTTTTTCATCTAAGTCACCATGTAAAAACGCTATTTTTACGTCTAATTGCTCAAGATGAAGATCCCCCACTGCAACTATACTCAGTAGAACTCTAATTGATGTCATTTTCACTATAGGTGAAAATATTTCGAAGTAGTCAATCCCTTCTTTTTGAGAAAAGCCCTTGACTACAAGCCTCGCCTTATATCTAATACTACCATCTGCTTCATTCTTAATCATATACACCAATTTGTTTAATAAAGCTTTTTTACCTGTGGGCAACTTGGTCAACTTCCAAGTTTTGTTTTGAAGTAATGAGCTCATCTCGTCTTTCATAGCACACTCCCACTGCAAGTGAGATGTGTCTGCCTTTGCCTCATCGTAAGTCTCCAATTCCCCCAATTCTATATATAAGACATGGCTCAAAATAGTATCAGCTAATGGATCAAAAATTACCTTTGGCTTTCTCACACGTGTAGACCTTCTCAAGACAAGTACTTCAGGGTCATTAGTTTGCTTCAAATCACTGTGTTCCTCTTGAACTACCTCTTCACTGATAATAGGTTCATCTTGAACCTCTCTTTCAAGTGTACTTTGAACTACTGGAAACATCTTCATGGGCATTGTGCTCAATTCAACATATTCTAGTCTTCTACCTTCTCATGCTCTGTCTTACGATCCTTGTACATCTTTTCTTCATGGAATACCACATTGTGACTGCAGATGACTTTATTATTCTCATAATCCTAAAGCCTATAGCCATACTCATCGCCACCATATTTGATAAAGACGCACTTTTGGAACTTAGCATCAAGCTTTTTTCTATCCTCCCTGTCAATTAAAGCATATGCAATACAACCAAACACCTTTAGATATGAATAATTAATCTTTTTATTTAACTACCGTTCTTGTGGTATTTCTCCATCCAACGCACTAGATGGACTTCTGTTGATAAGATAAACAGCTGCATCAATTGTGGCAGCCCATAAGTGTCGCGGCAAACCGGCGTGTAGCCTCATGCATCTCATACGTTCTAGAATAGTCATGTTCATTATTTCAGCTACACCGTTCTCTTGAGGAGTTCTAAGAACAGTCTTTAACCCATGTATGCCTTCTCGACTCAAATAATCTACAAATTCTTTACTCGTGTATTCACCACCATTATCAGACTTTAGAACTTTAATATGACAACCTATCTCTTTTTCTACCATGGTCTTTCACATTCTGAATATCCGAATACTTTTGACTTTTCTTTAAGAGCATAGACCCAAGTCTTCCTTGTTGCATCATCAATAAATGTGACAAAATATCTCTTACCACCATAAAGGAGTTCCTGAGCATGTCCCCATACATCAGTATGAACCAACTATAGCTTATGGCATTTATTTTGTCACCTATTCAATTGAAAACTAACAACCTTCTATTTTCCATAAATGCAACTCTCACAAAAATCTAACTCAAGTTTTTGCAAACCTGGAAGTAATTTCCTCAAGTGTAACTGCTTTATACCTTTTTCACCAAGATGTCCCAAACGATAATGCCAAAGAGTAAACAAATTACCTGTAGCCATTGTAGTTGCAACCATATCACTGATATTGTCTCCTTGGAGAAGCTAAAGTGTACATGTACGCTTTCCATTTGCTACTACTCTTGCCCCTGAGGTTATCTTCCACTCTCCGTATCCAAAGGTCATTACCAAACTTTCTTGGTTAAGTTTACTAGTTGAAATCAGATTTTTCTTTAATTCCGAAATATGCCTAGTTTCACGCAAAACTACACGTCCTCCACCTGAGATGTTCACAATCACAGTTCCTTTCCTAACAATGGGACATATGTGGCCGTTTCCCACAATCACTTGTCCGAAATCTCCACTGGCATAATCATCAAATATATCTCTTTGCGAGGTGCAATGAAAAGAAGCACCGCAATCAATAAACCATTTATCTGTTGTCAAGTCAAACTCTGCAGACAAACACAAGTTATCTAGCAAAGATTCATCGCTAACCACATTAGCTCCTTGATTCTCATCTTGCTACTTCTTTTTGTAGGCTTCACATTGAAACCTTCGGTGTCCGGTTTTGTGACAAAACCAACACTCATCTTTTACAACTTGTCTTTTACCCATTGATTGTGATATGCCACGCCCGTTGAATTTTTCTCTACTTTTACTTCTTCCACGGTTCTCCACTGCGAGTGCCATTGAAGATGTAGATGTTGAAAAATTATTTCCACTTGAGACTTTCCTTCGCATCTCTTCATCCATGATACTACTCACAGCATCATCAAGAGTTAAATCATTCTTCATGGTGCTCAAAATTCCCTGCACTGCGGTATTGTAGCTTTCTGGAAGAGAACATAAAAATAATAAAGCTTGAAGCTTCTTATCTAAATTTATGCCTACGGATTCCAATTGACCCGTGACCTGTGTGAAACTATTAATATGCTCTGCCACATAAACTCTATCAGATAACTTCATATTAACCAGTTTCTTCAGCAAAAATACCTAATTTAATGTGGATAGCTTCTCATAAATATTCGTTAGAATATCCATGGCTTCTTTTGCAGTTTTTGCTTTTGCGATATAGTATCCTGTCTTTTTTGTCAACCCTAGACGAATTGCACCTAATGCCTTTTGATCAAGAATTTTCCATCCGGCTTCTGCTGTCGGATCCACTTCTGCCATCTCGGGTTTCCAATCCTCAAGTGGTGTGTAGAGATTTTTTTGATAAAGATAATCCTCAATTTGTAGTTCCCACCATCCGATATCTTGCTCATCGAACTTATAGATTCTGATTTTGTCTTCTACCATACTATTTGATTTTAATCGAACATCATTGAAAAACCCTTGATGTTCTCGATTAGCCAACCCAGGCTCTGATACTAGTTGTTACGAAATCGCACGTCGATTTCAGAAAAATAACGCTCGCAAACAATTCATCAAACAAAATATAATAATAAAATAACATAATCAAAAGAACACGCTAGAAAATTTGTCATCGAAGTTCACCCAAACTTGGGCTACGTCTCCACGCAGAGACACTCTGTGAATCTACTAGACTTCGAAAAAAGTTGGAATACAACGATAATCTTCTCTCAAGATCATGGCACAAAGAGATTGAGAACCTTCGTAAAGAAAAAAAAAACTCACTTTTTATTCTCTCTTTTTCTTGCCTCTCTATTTCCTTTTTTAGTGTCTTGACGGTTGGGTCTTGACATCGCTAATATAAATGTATCACTTTTAACCTAAAAGCAAATCTGATAGGAAAAAAAAAAAAAACCCTAAAAACAAATATTTGGCTTCATCTATAACAACTACCTTAGTAACCGCTGGGGTGCTGCTCGTTCTCACCACAGTGCAAACCGCGTGTTCCTTAATGGAGGTGACGTGGGGAGATTTTTCCGTCGTCACAAATGATGCACGTTAGGAGTACTTCGCCCATCCACTCTTGAATTCGCTAATTCTTTTTTTTTCCCCCAAAATTTTTTAAAAATATCTTTTAATTAATTTTTTAAAAAGAAGTCATTTATGTTCTGGAAGACGGCAGACCTGGGTTGGGCCGGGCCCCTCGGGCTCGTCCGATGGCCTGTACGCTGGTCTCATTGACCCAGGCCGAGACACACTTGGGCATTTAACTCAAACCCATTTTCAAAGCAATTCAAGCCCAATTTAAAAGCAAATTAAGCCCAACTTATCAATAATCCAATGCTTATAACAAAGCAGATCAAAGCCCAAAAACATCAATCCAATTAAAACTAGAATTAAGCCTAAACTTCCAAGTCAGTCCACCACCATTGGACCGTCACCGGAGAATCCGACTCACAGCTAGTGACTGGCGCTGATTCACCATCTCCACCCAAGTCATACTATCATAAACTTTGAAGAAACTGACGCCTATGAATAAGGAAGCGAGATATGATGCAACGAATCGTCACCAATAAACAGCTCTCAGTCATTTTTCTCATTGCCCCCCACCATCAATCGCAACATGACATGCAAAAAAAGAAAAAGAACAATCGGATGCGTAGTTTTAGTCTTAATGATCATGAACACACTCGAAATCAGGGCAAATGACCAATGAAGCAATCAGCAAGGTATAAACTATATCGTCATGCATTGAGTTCGAACGCTTTGAGGAGCTATTTTATGAAAATATCATAGACGCATTTTGTCGAACAGGTTATAGTCAACAAGTTAAGGAGTAGGCTTCAAATACCCAAATCTCAAACACCATGGACAATATAGCTCTGTTTCGCCATTCATTCAGAAGATCTCCAAAGTCCCCAAACGCACATGTGCTGCAAGCCAAGTCGCAAAAATCCCTCAAAAAGTTGCGCGCAAAATACAATCTATAGACTGAATCTCTGTAAATTATTCTCCAAACCAGCAGTGGAGAATATAATGAATGAAAACATCTGATCAACGTCCGCCAGGACTACACAGTGAGCACGTAAATCAGATTGTAACTTGGCCCTAGAACTTGCAAGTTCTAAACAAAACTTGCCATTCCAACTACGAGGGCTGCGTCACAATTGACACATGGATATCCATGTGTCAAAGTGGCATTGACATGGTTTCATGTCAGCATTTCCGTTCATTTATTTGATGGGAGGACTAACTTAAAAGAAGTTATAGTTCGAGGATTTAGTTGGACAAAAAAAAAAGAAAAAAAAAGAAGTAGTTCAAAAATCAAATTGAACAAATTGAAAAAGTATATAATTCAAGCCATAAATCATTTATTACCAACTTTCTCTTCTTTTTTTTTTTTATAAATAAGAGTATTTATCGATACGAAATAAGCATAGGGGAGCTAATCCCTCAGATAAGCCTTATTAAATCAAGGATATGGGTATATGTAACCATGGAGAAAGTCCTAGAACAAACTTTTATGCCAAGAAGAATTTTGCTTTTGCTGTTGCGTCATTGAAAATAACTTGAATTCTTCACACTTGCAGTGTAATTATGACCAAAGTACTATCACTTTTTCTGCATCAAAAACTTCTCTAACAGTCCAGATAAAGTTAGACCAAGATATCTTTTCGGTTCAGTGGCAAAGAAACCAAATAACTCTATTCCGTGTGCTTTTCCTCTTCTCCTTTTTCTTTGGAGTCAATAGTAATGGGCAGACCTTCTTTTGTGAGCATAAGATAATATTGCTTCATAGAAGGTTAAAGAACATCATATCTTTCTTTTGTCCCCCCATAGCTACCGTTTTCATGGTTTGCATGGTTTCTCACAGTATAGTCTAGGAAGCAAACGGGACTTCTCCAATGACAACAAGAAGGAAGAACACATTGATCTTGAATCTCAGGTAAGCCTTCTTTGTTTTTCTCACATCATCTTTCAACTTAGTGCTTCTTGTGCAGATATGTGGATGTGTTTGGTAACTACTTTCTCAAAGTCCTTTGGGCTCTAAAGGTCCTTAGGCATATGTAAGTATCATTTGGCAAATTTTGTGGAGAGTTTTGACAAGATGCAATTGCATTTCACAAGACCTCTAAATGCCTTTAAATCAAGGGAAGTTCAAAGGTTCTTTGGGCTTTGAGCACTTTTGAAATGCTAATTTTTTTCCTTCCAACTTTACCCTCACTAAATTTTCATAATTATGAAAATGCCCTCAAATGCCCTCGGCTTACGCAATGTTGCTAGCAAAGAACTTAGCCATTGATGAACCATCGGAAAGCCTCAACCTCACCTGGGGTTGTGTGACCTAGGCAATGGTTGAGGTCACGCGACCTCAAGTAGACTTGCCTAGCTGGCAACCTAAATTCTACCGACAAAGGTAGAGACTTCTTTTTTAAAAAAATTAACAAAAGTACCTTATAAAGTGTAGTTTTTTTCCAAACGGCATTTTAGTCAAAATTGCTTACAAATGTGTTTTTAAATTACACTATACTAGATAATATTTATATTTTGGAAAAAACCTTTTTAATCTAAAGTGCTTTGTATATTCCCAAAAGTTTTCCTAAAAAGCATTGCCAAATGTCCCCATAGAGAATTATGTTTAGTGATGGGAAAATTGTTCAAAAAGTCCTAAACATATTTTATGGCAGCCAAATTTGTCATAAACTTTAAATTATGCCAATTTAATCATAAACCTATCAATTGTGCTAATTTAGTCCTCAATCTTATGATGATTTACTAATTTAGTCTTAAAATTTTTAATGATTTGTCATAAAAAGATCTAATCATTTTTGGTGTAGTTATGAATGTCCCATTTTAGTCCATTGAATTGCAAAGTCCTTCGAAAAATGCTCTTATTTGGTTTTAATCTCACGGTCGGCGCTGCATGTTTAGTCAACGAAAAGTTGCACACCAATTACGAACGATTTTCACTTTAAACAAGAAATAAAAAATTGCCAAAAATCGTCTGGATGAGAAATCAGCCGGAAAACAGAAGAACTCCGAACTTACTTATAGAAGTGCAAAGAAAAAGTAGCAACTTCCTTTGTAGTAAAGCTTAGGGATGATTTCACGTGAGTCCTTGAACCTTTTTCCGATTTTTTCAAATTTAGAAAATTAAGAAAAATAATGTTGAGGTTTTTGAACGATGAAGATTGAAAGTAAAAATAAAGAGAAAACCATATTCAGCTTGCCCCTACGTATAAAGAATGCTTACAGTGTCGCCAGTAGCCACTGGTGATGGTGGCCAGACCCTCCCCCATTGTCTATATGCTCGCTCTCGTCTTTTGTAAACATCGGAAGCAACGGAGAGAACCAGATGTGACACGTGTAACGGAGTCGGATGGAGCACGCACGTGAGAAAGAGAGTCTGCGCCAGACAAGGCTGTGGCCCTAGTTAGTGTCTTTGACCCTTGGCAAACACTCACGAGGGCTACTGCCCTCACCACTGTGTGCTGAGGTTGACGTATGGGGCGACACCACCGCGGCTCGAGCCCAGCAAGGGTTTGGCCACCTCGCTGATGACTGTTAGAACAGTGACCTCTTTTATTTGTTGAAGCAAGCTAAAGATGGTTTCCCCTTTATCTTAATTTTCAATTGCCTTCTTCCAGAATCCTTAACTCAATTCTTTTAATTCTTTAAATTTGTAAAGTCACGTGAGTGCCACATTGGCGTATAGCTGCCATGAAAGTACTTAATAGCTATTTAACTGTCACATCAATATTTTTGTCTAAGACAGAAAAATTAATAATTTGCAAATTTGAAAATAACTTAAGGATTAAATTGCAAACGTTCTCGAACGACGACGTTGTGCAAATCCAAAAAGTTGAGGGCCCCATGCCTTTATTCCTAAAACATATTGCAATCAAAGTTGAGACGTTGCTGGATACTGACGGAAGCCTTTTCTTGTTCATATAATTGCTGCCGGTGGGTTCAATTTTCTCTTTTTCAACAAAATCCAGGTGGTATAATAGTGTAAATTTCACTCTTGGCTGTCAACTATAAATTTATTTATAATAAACAAACTAGTTACTTCATATATTTTGCAAAAATATTTACACCCAGAAAAATTCTCCAGTGCCATAACTTGAGTTACTAGAAGATCTTGACGATGTTATTTTTCATTTATTTATTTTTTTCCAATATTGATGAATGAACAAGGTGTAAAATGAAGCTTTTTTCTAGTGTATAAGGAAGTCAGGAGAGAAAAATACTGCTTTTGTTTGAAAAGAGAGAAGTAGAAGGAATTAGAAAGACAACAGATATGCTATTCAGTATGCATAATGTTAAGAGGTAGTTCAATCTTAATTTATTTATTTATCTATATTTTTTTCGTTGAATGAGTTTGCTCTTATGAAGTCTTTTTCTCTTCATGCCTTTGAAATAGAAATATAGAAAAATCTTTGGCAACAACTAGATATATTTGACACGTTCAAGAAAAAAAGAAGAAAGTTATTAGATGTAAATGTCTTTTCAACTTTGGAAAAATTTACTTTTACGAGCCGTTGCAACAATTAATTGAAGTATCAAACGATTCCAAACTTAGTTATAAGAGATCACTTATTTAATTTTTGCCATGGTGTATAAAGGTTTCGAATCTGGGCCTAAAATCATTGACATGGCAATATTGTTAGTTCTAGCCATCCTACAAGGCATGGCTAACACTAATATGGACAATTGTTTAAATTTTTTTTTTTATTTTTTATTATACTTTTTTTTGTCTTTTTTTTTTTCTCTTATCCTAGGCCCTACTTGCTTAGGTGAGGTGTGGACCCTTGCATAGGCCAAAAGTGGGTGTCACGGCCCTCGTTGTCCTCGCTTATGGTTGGTGAGGTCGTGGAGGCCCTCACCCATGGCTGGTGAGGGTTGAGACCAAGGTCGACAAAAAACAAGAAAGAAAAAAGAAAAGAAGAAACAAAGGGAAAAGAAAAAAAGAATTAAAAAAAAAGAATTATCCATATCAATATCAATCATGCTATGTAGGATAGTCAGTGCTAATTAAACTACCATGTTAATGATTTTGGGCCCAAATTGACCATAAAGATTAAATTGTCATATCGTTAAAATATGTAGAACTATATTGGCATATCATTTAAAAGTCTTAGCACTAAATCGGCACAATTAAAAGATTTAGAACTAAATTGGCAAATTATCAAGATGTTTATGACTAAATTGGCCAAATTGAAAAATTTATGATTAAATGGGCACAAGTACAATAGGTTTATAATTTTTTTTTTTTTGATAATTTTTCTCTTGCATTGAGTTTGAAAAAGTAAGCCAAGTCTTTATAACGATTCCCCAAGATTATCAAAATAAATTCATACAAAATTTTTTCTAGTTCTAACTTTTGGATTTTTTATTTTATTATTTGCCATGAGATGTAGCTAATAGCAAGGTTTAGAATGAGGAGAAAAACCTTTTTTTTTTTTTTTTTTTTTTTTTTATCGTCTTGGTCAAACTACATGTTTCATCCATGTTCTCACTTAAATGCCTATGGGATAAACGGGTCGGTAGGAAAAGTATAAAAAAAAAAAAAAAAAAAAAAAAAAAAAATCTTAAGTCTATTATAGGGTGTTAATTTAATCACAAACTTTAGTTATGCCAATTTAATCATAAATATTTTTATAACTTGCCAATTGAGTCATTTTGGCCAATTTAGATTACTAATATGGATGCCGACCATCCTACGTGATATGGATGATGCTAATGTGGACAATTTTACAATTTTTTAAAAAATTAAAATTTTAATTAAATGTTATTATTATTTTTTTCTTTTTTTCCTTTGATTTTGGCCGATGATATCAACAAAGGCCCTAGACAAGGAGACCTTCACCTAGATTTGGTGAGGGCTTAGGTGAGGGGTTGCGACCCTCGCTAGCTGTTGATGAGGGTTTGTTGGTCCTTGCTCACCAAAATGAAAGAAAAAAATTTAATTAAAAATAAAAGAAATATAAAAAATTAAAATATTATTTAAATATATACATGTCAACGTTGACCATGTCATGTGGGATGGCCATGGTCGGTGTCCACGCTAATGATTTCCTGCCAAAATTGGTTAGATAGACTTAATTGGAAAAAATATGAAAAAATTTAGGATAAAATTGACTCAATTGAAAGGTTTGAGATTAAATTGACATCAATGCAATATATTTAAGACTTGCTGGGTACTTTTGCCAAGCGTTGGTTGACCTTGAAATTTTTTAATTTGCTCAATCTCCATCTACGTTCTTGAACTATGTACTTATTTATTCGATTTAATCATTCCATTAAAAATTGTTAATTTTGACTGGAAGGAAAGAGACAAGATGTCTTTGAATAGTCTAGTTTACCTAAAGTGGTAGAGTTCAATGCCACAATGAAAAGATTGGTGGAATATGAAAATATCTTGTCAAAGCACCCAAACACCTTCAAGCCGCCCCCCCCCTCCCCCTCCCGCACCCCCTCCCCCACACACATGAGGCCTTCCCCAATTGTTCCTCTTGGGCTAGCAATCAGCCACAAAACTCGTCCAATCATGTTCTCATTCACCCATTTGCGCCTCACCCTCTCCTCATTACCCTTTTCCCATAGGGGTGCACAATCGAACCGGGTTTACCTAGGAACCAGACCAAACCGTTAGGAAAATAGGTCTAGGAACGGGTTCCTTATTGAATTGGTCTAGCCATCGGTTCCATTTTTTGGGAATAAGTTGAAACCAGTTTGAGAACTAGTTCCAAGTAAAAGCCCTCCTAGAAACTAGATTAATTGGATTGGTTTTGGAACCGGTTTTTACTAATGTTAAAAAAAAAAAGAAACCCTAGTTGAGTCCCTTTCTTTCCCATTCTCTCGTGTCTCTCTGTCTCTCTTCACACGATCTGCCTCCTTCTCAGTTGCCTCTCTCTTAGTCTCTCTCTATATGCCCAGCCACCATCATTGTCACCACCATCGGCATTGCAGCCTAAAGGAACGCAACCTAACTCGTTGTTGCCTCTTGTCTCATTGTCGTGAGATTTGCCGTTATTGCCCAAACCGCACAAACTTAAGTAAGGTGAGTTTGAAATTGTTTTTTTTTTTTTTTTTTTTTTTGGTAGGGTTTTCGATTTTTTGGGGATGGGGTTTTTATAATCTCTTTGGGTTCGTTTGGTAACGTTTCTGTTAAAAAATTATTCAAGGGAGCAGAAAAAAAAAAAAAAAAATTATTTCTGTTTCGGAGAATAATTTTTTAATAGAAGAATGCGTTTGGTAAACTTATTCTTGGAATAGAAAAAGAATAAGAACACGTTTGGTAAACTTGTATAATTTTTTTTTTTTTTTTTTATTTTTTAATATTTTTATTTTATTTTTTCCTTTCCCTTTTTTTTTTTTTTCTTTTTCCCTCCTTTTGGCTTGTGGCCTCACCGGGGCCGGCGACGCTCCAGCAAAGGTCGCAGGCCCTCGACGGCCGGTCATCGGCCACCGGCCAAAGAAAAAAGAAGAAGAAAAACAGAAGAAAAGAAAGATAAGAAAAAAACAAAGAGAGAGAAAAATTGTTTCTTGAAAGTGTTCCAGAAATAAGAAACAAGTTTTTTTTTTTTGTGTTTCTTGTTTCTGTTCCAAATTTATTCCTGGGAACAAAAAATAAATTTTGAACAAAAACCCAAACAAACGCGTTTATGTTCTTTTTTTGTTCCCGGGAACAAAAAAACAGGAATTGTTTTCATAAACACGGGCCAAGAACACAAACAAACAGGCCTTTGATTTTGACGCCGGCATTGGGCATCCAAGTATAGGCGTTTTGGTGCTTGGGTGGGCCATGCCGATTGCTCATCTGTTCTTTGTCTTCAACTCCTCTTTTATCTTCTCAATTCAAAGAAATGGAATGGGAGTAGGCATTATGGTGCTTGGGCTTCCACATGTAGGCGTCTTGAGTTTATGATAATTAGGCTTATAGGTCCTTAGTTCTTTGTTTAGTTAAAAAGTTCATGTACTTACTAATTGATTACATGTAATTAATATTTCAATACAAACTATGAGGATTGTGTTGTTGTTTTCTCACCTATTTATGTAAAATTTGAAGTCGTATAGGATATTGTGTGGTTGCAAAACAGTTTCCAGTACAAACAATGTAGACCCTGGAACTAGACCAGAAAAAGTAGGGTAAGTTCCAAAACAGGTTTCAGTACAAATATGGTAGGGTACATGATCGAAAAAATGGGGAACCGGTTATAACGCGGTAGCATATAGGGTCCAAGTCTAGAATCTACCCACCTTAGAACCGATTACCTCTACTTTTCCATGCGCCCTCTCACCCATCCAACTCTTGTTATTGTCTTCACCGTCTCTTAAGGCACCTCGCCATTACCTTTCGTCCTAGAGTGAGATCTATTACGGTATCCGCTCAATCATAGAGACGAGTCCATTGTTGATGATTACTTCAGCGTTAAGATATCCGATCCTTATCATTGGTAATTAATGAATTAGCTAACTGAAATCGAGTCGCTAGAGATTTTTTTTGTCCCCATAGTTTTTGGTTTGGTAATTTTGAATTTGACTAGTTGATTCTGAGATGTGATGAGCTGAAGGCGAGTACTGAAATTTGACGGTTCATAGGCTCAAGATTTCTGATCCTTATCGCTGATGATTGATGGACCTTGACTCGAATCTCGTTGCTTTGAGCTTGTTATGTGGAGTCCAGTATTTTAATTTGACTTGTTGATAATGAGATATGCTAATGGTAGAAACTGTTCGATAGACTTTGAGATATACCATAATTGTTGATGAATTCTATTAGTTGTCGAGGCTTTGAGATATGAAATGCTTATTGCTGCCAATTGATGGTCCACCGATTGAATCTCATATGTTTTATTTGTGGATTCAAGTTTTGAAATAGAGCAGAGCAGTGTTACTGCTTGTTGAATGGTCAGTATAACCTTGGTGGCTTGTTGATCCTCGACCTTTCTACCTTGTTCATCGACGGCCTTACCGCCTTGTTGATCATATTGGAACGACACGTTGTTATGGGTTTTGATTCCACTTGTTATGGGCTATTATAATTTTTCCTTGTCCGGACAGCCTTAGGAAGCTCTTTCCAAAGTCAGCCTTACTCAAAACAACATAAGCAATTCTAGAGAGATCTCAATTTGTGTTTACATCTCTTGGTAATCCAAATGAGGGGAAGGGGAGCCCTATTTATATAAATACCCTTATAATTGCAATTGCCAATCTACAATACAATTTAACAGTGAAGATTGATGAAAAGTCTTTAAAATACAAGTGCATATTTCCTATATTATCCCCAAGATTACCCTAGAATACCATGTGTACATTTCCCTTATTGCCCTTGGAACATTCTAGAGTCTTCCTAAAAACTCTAGATACAAAAAGATTCTAGAACACTGGGTGATTTATAGGTTATCACGGCCCACTTGCTAGGTCTTTGGGCTTGAAAACCTTTGGACCCTAACACTAGGATCCTAGTTACCATCCTCATCAGCAGAACCGCTCCTCAAACCCAAAGTCCCCAAAACGCTTTTGTGCATGCCAAGTCGCTGAAGTCCCCCAAAATGTTACACGGATAATACCTTGGCTTATGATCTATAAGCTGAATCACGGCGAAAGCCAACTGATCAATGTCCGCCATAACTACACTGGCGAGCACGTAAATGAGACTGACTCGCACCCTAGAACTTGCAAGTTCTAAACAAAACTTGCCACTCCAACTACAAGGGCTGCGTCCCCTGCCACAGACTTGCAAGAGGGCAGCCTTCGCTCAATTCTGTGGTGAGTGCAAATGACATGGATATCTATGTATCGAAGTGGCGTTGATGCAATTCCATGTCAGCATTTCCGTTCATGTATTTCACAGAAGGACTAACTTAAACAAAGGAATTTACAGTTTATGGATTTAGCTGGACCAAAAAAAAAAAAAAAAAAAAGAGTTCAAGAATTAGAATGAACAAATTAATGAAGTATATAATTCTAGCCTTAAATAATTTATTACCAAAGAAACTTGTCATAATGTTCTTTTTTATAAATAAGTTAGAGCATTTATTGGTACAAAATAAGCCCAGGGGAGCTAATCCCCGTCATAAGCCCTAAATTAGTGATATGTTTAATGTAACCATGGAAAGAATCTTAGAAGAAACATTACGCCAAGAAGAATTTTTCTTTTGCTGTTGTCTCATTGGGAATAACAAGGATGCTTCGTAGTTGCAGTTTAATTGTGACCAAAGTATATATTCGCTTTTTCTGCATCACGAACTTCTCTGACACTGTAGAAAAAGTTGGACCAAGAGGAGATCTTTTCGACTTATTGGCAAAGAAAACAAATGACTTTTTTGTGTTTTTTTCCCCTTATACTTTTTCACTGGGGTTAATAGTAATGGCCAGACAACCTTTTGTGTGCATAATATTAAAATGCTTCATAAAAGGTTAAAGAATATCAGATCTTTCTTTTGCCCCCAGTAGCGACAGTTTGCATGGTTTCTCACTATATATTCTGGGAAGCAAACGGGATTTCTCCCGTGACGGCAAGAAGGGAGAACGAATTCTTGATCTTGAATCTCAGGTAAGCCTTCTTTGTTTTTCTCTCAATATCTTTCAACTCGGTGCTTCTTTTGCAGACATAGAGCATTATCATTAGCGACCACATGCTGCACTTAGTTTCGAATCAAGTAGTGCAAAAACTATGTATGCTTTCGACGTTATTGATTGCCCATAGAATAGCCGAGAAATAGAAGGTTAGATTATGCGTGTTCCAGTAGAATTTATAGGAGCTATGATCTTGTATTATTTGCGACCAAGTGATATTAACGGCAAATTGACTTTGTTGCACGTTGTCGGGAGGTCAAGGGAGCTGACGGTCTTTTATTATTCGTTTCTCAAGCTTTGCAGTTTCTTTAGATATTTCCTCCACTAGTTGAGGCGCAAGGCCTCCTCAAACTGAACGACTTCTCCGATTCGCCCAATGGCAAAAACACGCCAAAGTGCCCCAGGTAAAATCTTTCGAGAGCAGGGGTTTCTTCATGACAATAAAAATCCGATCACGTTATTCTGTCAATATAGACCTCTATGCTGTTTCTAGAACAGATTGAATGCATCGCGAGCCATGACGTGTTTTCGTTCCACTAGGAAAACATCATTTTCATGTTATTTTTGGCTTCTTCTTTTTTTGACGTCACTCAAGTCCCCTTAGTTGGAAAAAAAGAAAAAAAAAAGAATGGTGGCTTAATTCATTCTCTATCATTAGGCACCAAATCATCGTGACATGTCAAAGAAATTATGCCCAAATGCACCCTTTCACTCTTTTTAGTTTCATGAGCTTGTAATCTTTTTCTTTTACTTGTTTAGAAAGGCGTCCGACTGACAAGGAAGTTGTAATTACCATAAAGACGAAGTTGGACAACTTGCCTCCCGTGTCTACCGAACGTTCCATCTATCGAGTGCCTAAGAATTTGCGCAGAGCAAACGCGCAGGCCTACACGCCTCTAAAGTCATCTCCATCGGGCCGTTCCACCATGGTAAGAAAAAGCTTCAGTTGACGGAGGACATCAAACTGAGATACTTGACAGGCTTCCTCCGCCATTCCAAGGCCGACCTCCCAGCTTGTACCAGAATCATCAGCGAATTGGAAGACCGCATTCGGCAATGCTACCAAGAAAATCTCACCCAAGCCAGCAAGGAGCTCGTGGAAATGATCTTAGTGGACGCAGTTTTTGTAGTTGAGCTATTCATAAGAAGCGACTACCTCGAGCACCGAGACGAGGACGACGAAATATTCAGCAAGCAGTGGATGAGCAACGCCGTATTCCACGACCTCCTGCTCCTGGAAAATCAAGTCCCATTCTTTGTCCTCGAGATTCTCTATAATCTCACCGCATTGAGTACCGCTGTCACGTTCTTCAAGCTTAGCTACGAGTACTTCAAAGACGTCCTGGAGGGGCAAGAGCTTGCAAGCACGAGCTTTCAGATGATGCACCTGGTGGACTACGTGCGAGCCCTGCAGCTGCCCTCAATCCCACAGGGTGGGAGGTACAAACATGGCCAGAAATTCGAGCTGACTCGGAGTGCAAAGGAGCTGCATGAGGCCGGTGTTGAGTTCAAACCAGACAAGGGGAACCTCTCCCTGCCCGATGTCCACTTCAAGGCTGAGACCCTCAGGATGCGGCACGTGGTTGTGCACGAGTGGACCGAGGCGTGGTTCAGGAACATGATTGCGTACGAGCAGTGCCACCACGGGAAAAGTACATCACCAGCTACGCCATTCTCATGGACAGCCTCATCGACACGCCCGAAGACATCGACATTCTAGTCAGCTGCGGAATTTTGGAAAATCGGCTCGGTAGCAAGGAAGACGTGGCCAGTCTCTTCAACAGCTTGTACAAGGAGATCATGAGGGACTCCAGCGAGTTCCTCTACTCAAGCCTGTGTCAGAGCCTGAATGAGTACAGCAGGAACCCGTGGAACCAGTGGAAGGCCGCCTGGTACCGGTGGAGGGTCATCCTCTACCGAGAGTACTTCAGCAACCCGTGGTCCGCGTTCTTTGTGGTTGCTGCTGCGGTGCTGCTCGTGCTCACCTTGTTGCAAACTGCGTGTTCCTTGATGGATGTTTACGCGGGCGACCCAGGACGATTGTTCCGCTGGCACAAGTAATGCCCGTCGGAATGAACCTCGCCCAACTTCTCTCCATTTCGCTAATTCTTTTCTATTTTTTTCGTTTCCTCATTGTTGTTGTTGTTGTTTTTTTTATTATTTCCTTCTTTTTTCTTTTAAATTTTTTGAATTTTTTAAAATTAATTTTTTAAAAATCATTTTATATTCTGGAAGAAGGAGACTTGGGGCGGGCCCTTAAGCTCGGTCCGAATACGGCCCATGCGCTATTCAAGCTCGATTTAAATGCAAATTAAGCCCAACTCATCAACAACCTAATGCCTCCATCAAAGCAGATCAAAGCCCAAAAAACATCAATACAATTATAACTAGAATTAAGCCCAAACTTCCTAAAATTAACAACTAAGGTCTGTGCCTCCACTCTCCCCTCTTTCTCCACATACTTTTCTTCTTCCTTACTCAGTTTTATCGCCTTTCTTAAACTGAACATTAAATTCAGAATATTTAAAGCTTTTAATCAACAGATAATGCTTTCCACGTTCAAGCAAAGCACTATCAAGACATCACCGCGAGTTATGTCAATCCACCATCACTAGACCGTCATTTGAGAATCTAACTCACAGCTAGTGAAATCACTATCTTCATACTATCACAAACTTTGAAAAAATTCACGGCTTAAAATAAGGAAGCGAGATGTGACCCAACAAATCATCATGAATCAACATTGATAAATAGCTCCGCATCATTTTTTCTCATCACCCGCCACCATCAATTACACTCAAAATCATGGTTAACAATTAATGAACAAATAAGAGGTATAAACTATATCAACACTCATTCAGTTCGAACGCTTTGAGGACCTATTTTATGAAAATGCCATGGACGCATTTCGTCAAACAGGTCATTGTCAACGAGTTAAGGAGTAGGCTTCAAATACCCAAATCTCAAACACCATGGACGATAGCTTCATTTCACCATTCATTCAGAAGCTTCCCGAAGTCCCAAAAGCGCACATGTGCTGCATGCCAAGTCGCTAAAATCCCCCAAAAAGTTGCCCTTAGAATAAAATAGATAGACTGAATCTCACTAAATTATTCTCCAAACCACCGGGGGAGAATACAATGAATGAAAACATCTTATGAATGTCCGCCAGGACTACACGATGAGCCCGTAAATCAGACTGTGATTCGGGCCATAGAACTTGCAGGTTCTAAACAAAACTTGCCATTGCTACCACAAGGGCCGTGTCACACTTGTCACATGGATATTCATGTAACGAGGTGGCATTGACACGATTCTATGTCAGCATTTATGTTCACATATTTGACGGAAAGACTAACTAAAACAAAAGAAGTTATAGTTCAAGGATTTAGTTGGACAAAAAAAAGAAGAAAAAAAGAAGAGTTCAAGAATCAAATTGAACAAATTGAAAATGTATATAATTCAAGCCTTAAACCGTTTATCATCGAAGAAACTTGTCATAATGTTATTTTTTTTAAATTATAAATAAGAGTATTTATTGATACGGAATAAGCACGGGAGCTAATCCCTTTCATAAGCCTTATTAAATTAGGGATATGGGTATATCGAACCATAGAGAAAGTCTTAGGACAAACATTATGCCAAGAAGAATTTTGCTTTTGCTGTTGCGATATTGTGAATAACTTGAATACTTCACAGTTGCAGTGTAATTGTGACCAAAGTATTATCACTTTTTCTGCATCAAAAACTTCTCTAACAGTCTAGATAAAGTTAGATCAAGAGATCTTTTCAGCTCAATGGCAAAGTAACCAATTAACTCTGTTCTGTGTTCTTTTCCCCTTCCCCTTTTTCTTTGGGGTTAATAGTAATGGGCAGACATTCTTTTGTGCGCACAAGATAATATTGCTTCATAGAAGGTTAAAGAATATCATATCTTTCTTCTTTCCCTCCATAGCTGTTGTTTTCATGGTTTGCATGGTTTCTCGGTATATAGTCTGGGAAGCAAACGGGATTTCTCCAGTGACAACAAGAAAGAAGAACATACTGATCTCCAATCTCAGGTAAGCCTTCTTTGTTTTTCTCTCAACATCTTTCAACTCAGTGCTCCTTTAGCAGACATAAGAGAATTATGTTTAGTGATGGCAAAATTATCCAAAAAATCTTAAATTTATTTTACGGTGGCAAATTCATTTCTTGGTCCCAAAAGTCTACATGCTTATCTACTTGGTCCCTTAATACTTTCTTGCATTTTATTTCCCACAAATGACTAATCTTGGATAGCAAAAAGGGAATTTCTCCTCCCATCCGAATTCACTTTCATTTTCCAATTTATCTGAAATCCGATTTTTCCAAAATATCCCGGACTCAACAAATTTTTTCCAAAAGACGAGACAACATCCTATAAATGAATTGTGACATGCTCAAATATCCGATTCCCGAAACCGAATTCAATTTCGTGTTTAATTTTAGTTGGATGCAATTTTAGTGTGATTTAACCTACTGGGTAGCTTTTAGGAATTTTTAGTGCATTTGACCCGTGGTTGATTATTTTCGAGCTACATTGTGCATCTTCGACACATTGGTGACTCTAAGTTATCGTGAAATCTCGAGATTTCAAATAAGGACACAGGGTACAGAAATAATAGAAAAAATTGGTCTAGTGCCGTTCGACAGAAATTTTGCAATCAAGTAAAATCACCCACACACTAATCACATATCTCTATTGAATTGACCTATCTCCGATCTCTAATCAATTTTTCATGGTGCCATAATGACCCTTGTAAATTAGCAAAGTCAAACAGTCGATTTCTAGTCGAATTTTCAAGTCTACTACGTTAAAATCCCTTAACGGTTTCACCTGATAGACTAGTTATCCCGTGAGTGGCCAACTCAGGGAAGATAACTATAGACGCGTCGATGAAAAGCCCAATTTATTCAATCGAAAATAGAACCTGAAATTTAGGATGTTACACTCCCATGGCTCCAAAATCTGCTATTGCTAATGCCCCCGTTACTGACTTTCCTTCCATCCCTATTACAACTGCTAGCAAAACCAGTGAGCAAATTGCTAATCCTACTCACTCTTCTCACCAAGTTGTGCAAGATAAAGGGAAATGAGCTGCAAGTGTTGAGGGGAAGTCTGAAGCTAATAAATAGAGGTAAGAGGATATCAATATGGTGATGAAACTTGGGGTAGAAGTTGACCATTAAAAAATTCGTGTAATTGACACTATTAAGGATAGATTGTTCCCACGAACTCTACTCGGCATGAAGGAACATAAGGACACAATGGAGAAAGAGCTGAAGAACTTAAATGTCTTTGTCATAACTCAAGTTGAAGCGTTGGATACTAGAATGATGGATACTAGAATGACAAACATGGAGCGTGGAAAATATGCAATACTATGTCCTTATCCAATTGCCTCCAAAACATAGAGTTCCATATCCCGCTCCCATTCCAAAACTTGACCCAAATCAACCATCCTTCTCCAAATAACTTTCTTTGTTTGCATTATTTCCCAAAGTTTGGATTGTTTTGCAGTTTGTTAGTAATGGTTGTGGATTGTTTTTGAACTTGTTGGACTAACCTTTGTACTATGGTTTGCTTATAATATTTTGTTTTATTTAGTATCTTTTTTATTGTTGACAAAAAGAGGGATAAGGTGGACAAGCATAATTGAGGCTGTGAACTTCATTGCACCAACATTATTTTTGCAAGTTGTCTAAAACTTTGAGTGTCACAAAAGCTAAGGGGATTGGTTATAATTTTTTTTTTTATCCCTTATCTTTCAATTTCAAAGCTTTAGCTATAAGAATCTTGCCAAAATTTTCATATTCATATAGTTTGATTGCACTTCATTTTCAAAATTGGTTTTAATCAAGAGTTGTTTAAATTTCACAATATTTTATTTCTTTAAGTCCTGCTTGTACAAGTTTTGTCATCATAAAAAATTGGAGATTGTTGAGAAAACATTCCCTAAGTGGTTTTGGTGATTGACAAAACTTAGAGACTTTATTTCTAATAAAAAAAAAATTCAGGTGGAAAATCTAAAGGTTATGATCAGAAGATATTAATTAGAATTAAAATCATGGCGGCTAGTGGTGATTGGTTGGATTCTATGCCATATTTATAAGTAGTTTCAAAAGGAAAGTCTTCCTAATATCCATCGAAGATTCAATTTTCCTGGAATATCTTATTAGAGGTGAAACATTCTTTCAAATCTTAAACACTCAATTTTTGGAAACTTGAACTATTGTATGGGTGACAGAATATATGGGAAGCTTTACACTCGGCGATCCTGAAGCAATCACATCTTCTTGACTAGATCTAGACCAACGAGTAGATTTGCTAGATAATCTTCTTAGAGATATGTCCAACAGTTAATTTGGACTAGGAGGAGTATAAGAGAAGGTTTCGAAGATGAAGGGATTACTTCGCATTCACGAGAATTGAAACTTTTAATTCCAAAGTCTAAAAAGTGTTTTGTGATTTTATACATTCGTCTTTATGAGCGAAATCATATAACCTTTTAGAGGTTGAGAGTGTGAGGAGTTGTTCCCAAAAACTTAAGTGTTCTTAGTTCAGGTCTTGTAACCTCTTATCGGTTCTTATTAGTGGATTCAAGCTAATAAGTTGTAGCACGGGAGAGTGGATGTAGGCTTACAAAAGCCGAACTGCTATAATCTTAAGTGTGCAATTCTCTATTCCTCATTCATTTTTTATTTTTGTGATAGAATTGCACATCGGTAAGATTTGACCACTTCATCAAAAGTTGTCTCATTACAATATTTGTTTAAATTATTTCATTTCCGAACAATCACCTATTCACCCCCCTCTAGGTGATAGCTTTAGTCATAATAGCATCCCTTGCCACAGACTTGCAAGAGGGTGGCCTTTGCTCAATTCTGTGGTAGGTGCAAATGATATGGATACCCATGTATCGAAGTGGTGTCGACATGGTTCCACGTCAGCATTTCCGTTCATATATTTGACAAAATGACTAACTTAAAATAAAATAATTTATAGTTAAAGGATTTAGCTAGACCGAAGAAGAAGAAGAAGAAGAAGAAGAAGAAGAAGAAGAAGAAGAAGAAGAAGAAGAAGAAGAAGAAGAGTTCAAGAATTAGAATGACAAATTAATGCAGTACATAATTCAAGCCTTAAACCATTTATTACTAAAGAAACTTGTCATAATGTTCTTTTTTGTAAGTAAGTTAAAGAGTATTCATTTATACAAAATAAGCCCAGGGCAGCTAATCCCGGTCATAAGCCCTAAATTAGTGATGCGGGTAAATGTAACCATAGGAAGGGTCTTAGAAGAAGCATTTCGCCAAGAAGAATTTTGCTTTTGCTTTTGTCTCATTGGGAATAACAAGAATGCTTCGTAGCTGCAGTTTAATTGTGACTAAAGTATATATTCGCTTTTTCTGCATCGCGAACTTCTCTGACACAATAGAAAAAGTTGGACCAAGAGGAGATCTTTTCGACTTAGTGGCAAAGAAAACAAATGACTCTTTTTTGTGTTTTTTTCCCTTTATACTTTTTCATTGGGGTTAATAATAATGGTCAGACAACCTTTTGTGTGCATAACATTATAACGCTTCATAAACGGTTAAAGAATATCAGATCTTTCTTTTGCCCCCAGTAGCGACAGTTTGCATGGTTTCTCACTATATATTCTGGGAAGCAAACGGGATTTCTCCCGTGACGGCAAGAAGGGAGAACGAATTCTTGATCTCGAATCTCAGGTAAGCCTTCTTCGTTTTTCTCTCAATATCTTTCAACTCGGTGCTTCTTTTGCAGACATAGAGCATTACGATTAGCGACCACATGGTGCACTTAGTTTCGAATCAAGTAGTGCAAAAACTGTGTATGCTTTCGACGTTATTGATTGCCCATCGAATAGCCGAGAAATAGAAGGTTAGATTATGCGTGTTCCGGTAGAATTTATAGGAGTTATGATCTTGTATTATTTGCGACCACGTGATATTAACGGCAAATTGACTTTGTTGCACGTTGTCGGGAGGTCAAGGGAGCTGACGGTCTTTTATTATTCGTTTCTCAAGCTTTGCAGTTTCTTTAGATATTTCCTCCACTAGTTGAGGCGCAAGGCCTCCTCAAACTGAACGACTTTTCCGATTCGCCCAATAGCAAAAACACGCCAAAGTGCCCCAGGTAAAATCTTTCGAGAGCAGGGGTTTCTTCATGACAATAAAAATCCGATCACGTTATTCTGTCAATATAGACTTCTATGCTGTTTCTAGAACAGATTGAATGCATCGCGAGCCATGACGTGTTTTCGTTCCACTAGGAAAACATCATTTTCATGTTATTTTTGGCTTTCTTTTTCTTTTTGACGTCATTCAAGTCCCCTTAATTGGAAAAAAAGAAAAAAAATGGAGGCTTAATTCATTCTCTATCATTAGACACCAAATCACCATGACATGTCAAAGAAATTATGCCCAGATGCACCCCTTGACTCTTTTTAGTTTCATGGGCTTGTAATCTTTTTCTTTTACTTGTTTAGAAATGCGTCCGACTGACAAGGAAGTTGTGATTACCATAAAGACGAAGTTGGACAACTTGCCTCCCGTGTCTACCGAAGGTTCCATCTATCGAGTGCCTGAGAAGTTGCGTAGAGCAAACGCAGAGGCGTACACGCCTAAAGTCATCTCTATCAGGCCGTTCCACTATGGTAAGAAAGAGCTTCAGTTTGTGAAGATGAGCAAGATTACAGATGAAAGCGATTGAAGAAGACGATTCCTTATTCTCTTCTGTATGATGGTGTATCCACCTCAAAAATACAGAGCACCTTTCAATGGAGTATTCTCCTTTTCTGTTCTCTTCAAGAAACTGTTACATTGAATCGATAAAGAAGAAGAAGTCACTCTTTATCTATATACAACAGATGCTTAATGAAGAAACCGAATGCTAGCTGTCAACGTAAAACAGAATCAATGAATGACTTTAAACAGAAAAGTACTTATTTCACAAAAGCTAAGCTAACAGAATCAACTGCCTCTCTTTTTCTTCTGGAAATTGTTCACGGGATGTCTTTTTACTTCACCGACTTATCTTCACCGACTTATGTAGATACACAGCTGACCTTATTTGACAGCATTACTGGTTACACAATTGCGTATTCTGCTTCTTCCAAGCTTCTCCAATGACAGCCATAGACTTGTCTTTGTTACAATTTAACTTCTCTGTTTCAAGCTTCCTCTCTGTTTCAAGCTTCGATGAATGAGTGTTCTTAACATAGTTGACGGAGGAGATCAAACTGAGGTACGTGACAGGCTTCCTTCGCCATTGCAAGGCCGACCTCCCAGCTTGTACCAGAATGATCAGCGAATCGGGAGACCGCATTCGGCAATGCTACCAAGAAAAGCTCACCCAAGGCAGCTATGAGCTCGTAGAAATTATCTTAGTGGACGCAGTTTTTTTAGTTGAGCTGTTCATAACGAACCATTACTGGAACCACGACCCTCAGCACCGAGACCTGAACGACGAGATATTCAGCAAGCAGTGGATGAGCAACGCCGTATTCCAAGACCTCCTGCTGCTGGAAAATCAAGTCCCGTTCTTTGTCCTTGAGAATTTATACAGCCTCATGACATTGAGTACCACTGTCACATTCTTCAAGCTTAGCTACGAGTACTTCAGAGATGTCCTGCACGGGCATGAGCTTGCAAGCACGAGAGTTCAGGTGAAGCACCTGGTGGACTACGTGCGAGCCATGCAACTGCCTGCATTCCCTCGGCGCGTGACGCACAAAGAGGGCAAGAAATTCCAGCTGACTCGGAGTGCAAAGGAGCTGCAAGAGGCCGGGGTCAAGTTCAGACAGGGCGAGGGAACCTCCTCCGTGCTCGATGTTGACTTCAACGATGGTATCCTTGTGATGCGGTATGTGGTTGTGCACGAGTGGACCGGGCCGTACTTCAGGAACATGGTTGCGTATGAGCAGTGCCACCATGATGAAAAGTACATCAGCAGCTACGCCATTCTCACGGACGGCCTCATCAACGCACCCGAAGACATCGACATTCTAATCAGCAGCGGAATTTTGGAAAATCGACTCGGGAGCACGGACCACGTGGTTAGTCTCATCAAAGGCATGTACAAGGAGACCATGAGGGACTCTAGCGAGTTCCGTCTACTTGAGCCAGTGCCAGAAACTGAACGCGTACAGCGGGAACCGATGGCACCAGTGGAAGGCCATCCTCAACCGGAACTACCTCAGTAAGCCGTGGTTCAGGACCGCTGGGGTACTGCTCGTTCTCACCATAGTTCAAACCATGTGTTCCTTGATGGATGTTTATGCAGGCGACGCAGGGAGATTTTTCCGCTGGCACGAGTAATGCAAGTCAGAAGTACCTCGCCCAACTACTCTTAAGTTCGCAAATTCTTTTTTTTCCCGAAAATTTTTAAAATCCGAAAATTTTTAAAAATTTCTTTTAATTAATTTAAAAAAAAAAGTCATTTATGTTCTGGAAACGGCGGACCCGGGCCTGACCGGGCCCCTCGGGCTAGTCCGAATATGGCCCGTAGGCTGGTCTGGTTGACCCGGGCTGAGACACGCTTGGTCTTTTAAGTCAAACCCATTTTCAAAGCAATCCAAGCCCAATTTAAAAGCAAATTAAGCCCAACTCATTGATAACCCAATGCTTCTAACAAAGTTGATCAAAGCCCAAAAAAATCAATTAAATTAAAACTAGAATTAAGCCTAAACTTCCAAGTCGGTCGACCACCACTGGACTGTCATCGGAGAATCTGACTTGACCGGCGCTGATTCACCATCTCCATCCAAGTCATACTACCATAAACTTTAGAGAAACTAATGCCTATGCGAAGCGAGATATGACACAATGAATTATTGCGAATCGTCACGAAAAAATAGTTTCCAGTCATTTTTCTCATCGCCCGCTATTGTCAATAATGACACAAGATGCAAAAAAAGAAAAGAAAAAAAGATCAATCTTATGCGTAGTTTTAGTCTTCATGATCATGAACACACTCGAAATCATGGCTACTGACCAATGAAGCAATCAGCAAGGTATAAACTATATCAACACTCATTGAGTTCGAACGCTTTGAGGAGCCATTTTATGAAAATGTCATAGACGCATTTCGCCGAACAGGTCATAGTCAACAAGTTAAGAAGTAGGCTTCAAATATCCAATTTCAAAAACCATGGACAATAGCGTTGTTTCGCCATTCATTTAGAAACTCTCCAAAGTCCCCAAAACGCGCATGTGCTGCAAGCCAAGTAGCAGAATAGCAGAAATCCCTCAAAAAGTTGCGCGCAGAAAACAATCTATAGACTGAATCTCAGCAAATCATTCTCCAAACCAGCAGTGGAGAATACAATGAATGAAAACATCTGATCAACGTCCGCCAGGACTACACGGTGAGCACGTAAATCAGATTGTGACTCGGGCCCTAAAACATGCGAGTTTCTAAACAAAACTTGCCATTCCAACTACGAGGGCTGCATCGCACTTGACACATGGATATTTTATGTATCGAAGTGGCATTGATATGGTTCCACATCAGCATTTCCATTCATATTTTTGATGGGAGTACTAACTTAAAAGAAAGTAAAATAATCTTTTTCGCACTATACATACTATGACTAGTAATGCGGTACAAATAATTCCCGATATCGACATCTGGAATAGAAACAATTATAGTTCAAGGATTTAGTTGGACGAAAAAAAAAAAAAAAAACAGAGTTCAAAAATCAAATTGAACAAATTGAGAAAGTATATAATTCAAGCCTTAAACTGTTTATTACTAAAGAAACTTGTCATAATGTTCTGTTCCTTTTTTTTTTTTTTTTAATAAATAAGAGTATTCATTGATACGAAATAAGCACAGGGGAGCTAATCCCTCACATAAGCCTCATTAAATTAGGGATATGGGTATATGTAACAATGGAGAAAGTCCTAGAACAAACATTATGCCAAGAAGAATTTTGCTTTTGCTTTTGCTGTTGCGTCATTGAGAATAAGTTGAATTCTTCACAGTTGCAGTGTAATCGTGACCAAAGTATTAT
Organism: Eucalyptus decipiens; assembly: GCA_014182575.1. NCBI lineage: Eukaryota > Viridiplantae > Streptophyta > Magnoliopsida > Myrtales > Myrtaceae > Eucalyptus > Eucalyptus decipiens. The sequence goes on along the minus strand of CM024611.1, from coordinate 22,480,407 downwards.
CACTTTTTTTGCATCAAAAACTTCTCTAACAGTCTACATGAAGTTAGACCAAGATATCTTTTCGGCTTAATGGCAAAGAAACCAAATAACTCTGTTCCGTGTGCTTTTCCCCTTCTCCTTTTTCTTTGGAGTTAATAGTAGTGGGCAGACCGTCTTTTGTGCGCATAAAAAAAATTGCTTCATAGAAGGTTAAAGAATATCATATCTTTCTTTTGTCGCCCTATAGATACCGTTTTCATGGTTTGCATGGTTTCTCATTGTTGTAAATGGATTCCTTAAAAAAACAAACTGATATTCAAACAATCGAATATTGAAAACAAACGCGAACACGTACCTGGAAAACATGTAACACAAATCAAAAGCATATCACGAAGACGGATATACCTTGTTTGCCACATATTAAGTACTCGTTGTAGTCTCAGAGGAATTGATTGAAATCCTAGAGTTCCGTTCTTCAAGAGAGAGTTCATTGTTTTCTCAAAAGGGGAAGAAGAACGTGTTGTTTCGTTCTGTTCAATTCTTAACATACCCCATATATATAGTAGTTAATTTTTATTGAAAAAATAAACACTCTTCCTTTTCCTCTCTCATAGGCTCTCCCTTTATGGGTTGGTTTGGCCCAATATAGGCAAATAGGCTTGGCTTAGCCCATCAAATAAAAAGCTCATCATCTCCCACTCGTATATGGCAAGCTGAATATAACTTTTTCTTCACCTCTCTGCAACGTTCATACTAGTAAATAATGAGAGCTTGTTGCCATATGGGCATCACATTTTTAAGTAGATATATTATATAGTACCCTAGATCGATCGATCACATTATATCCCTCTTCATCTCTTTTTAATAATGATATATTGTATTCACAATTATGATTATCCCAAAACAATCATAATTGATCAACAAGTAAATACAAAACTATAATCTGATTATCTAAAATCGATTTTCCTCTTTTCTTAAAACTCTTAATTTTAGTTTAACTTATTTTTCTAGAAATGTCTCATTAGATCGAATCAATTCATGATCATTGACAACATTCTTAGATACCAAACATTGAATAGAAATTTTGAGAATAAGTAAAAGTCATGAGAGCACTTAATTGAAGAACTCTTTTCCCTAAGAGTCTTATACAGTATAAAAGTTGAGATTAAAAATTTTTCCACTCTCATTAATCGTCTCATGTATATATAGAATAAAATACGTATTACGGTATTAACTCATTTTTCATTAAGTGTATGTCTTTAATTTCAATACTGTATAGATGATAGTTTATGCATATTTAATATCTAACTTGATTTTATGTATCTACTCTCTTAAAAATCCATCAGAACTCACATCTAGCATCAAAGACAGATAAAGTAAAACATGTGAGTTATTTTATTTTTAGGCATAGTAAATATTATGTCATTATCTTAATACTTAGTTATTATGTCATTATTTTAATACTTAATTAAGGCAACATTTATATTTTAAGCTTGAGTTCTCAATTATCACTTAGATAATAAGTTTAAAAATTGTCTCATCTCTATTTTTCACATAGTAAATAAATGTGATTACCCATGTGAGTGGGCTAATATCTTATTTATCTGATATACTTTCTCAATTTAATATGATGCATTAAGCATTAAGATGCATAAATGTCAAATAAAGACTCATAAGCATTAATAATGAAACACAAATTCATTAAATGTGAACATTTAAAGGAAATTACTATATTCAGTATATCAGCCTCTATACAGTTTTAGAGATTTTACATTGCCACAAAATACATATCTAGGTATTGGCTTAGATCTTATCGTTCTATACGTAAATATGTATAATAAGTTCACATCTTTTCATGCAATCATATCTTTGACAAAATTATACTTTGTATCTATATATTGGGTCTTACCATGATATTTTGAAACCTTGGTGTACGCTATTACTGCCATAGTTAACCAACAATAAGTTTACAATATTCTTAATAACACTTAAATGATCCAAAAATTTCTTAAGTTAAACACTTTCTTGTATTGCTGCTGATAATGCTACGAACTTAGCTTTCATCATGGACAAGGCTATACACCTTTTTTCTTACTACTCCAAGATATGACGCCATTATTCAGTAATAAAATAAATTTAGAGGTAAATTTTATTTTATCTAAATCACATCCCCAATTAGCATCTGAATAACCTTTAAGCCACATATTCTTTCCTTGATAACTCAGCGTATAATTGTTAGTTCCTTTTAGATACCTCAGTATTTTTTTGACAGCTTTCGAATGTGCTTGATCTAAATTGGATTGATATTTATTTACCATTCTAACTGTAAAACATATATCGGGTTTTGTACACATCACATCATACGTTAAGCTTTCAATAGCTCTAGTATAAAAATATGTTGTGTGACATCCGGATTTCCGAGTTCTAGATTCAATTGGATAAATAGGACCGTTTTTGTTCAGTTGAAGCCAGGGATCGTGAAATTAGGATGCAAGTGGGCTATATTACTAAGGAAAAATACCAATTGGAATGACGGGGTGTTGAATGAAATTATGGGAGTTAATTTAAATTGAATCAAGAGGGATTAAGGTCCAATTGGGAAGAAATCTTGGCAAAATTCGTATGCCACCTCTACCCCATATTTTAGCCTACCTAAATGCTTCTAGAAGGGGCAAATTTGTCTTGGAATTATGAGTGGAGGGCAGCTGGTGGTGGCTTACGTGTAGATGACCTAAGAGAGAGAGAGAGTGAGAGAGAAAAAAAAAGAAACCGGTTTTCTCTTCTTCCCTTCTCTCTCCCGTCGCTATCTCTCTCTTCCCCCATCTTCTTCTTCGGTTGAGCGACGCCATGGAAGTTGAAGACCAGCGAACCAGCAGACCGAAGCAGCAATTCCTCTCGGCGTTGTCACAGCAAGCAACCGGAGCTAGGGTCGCCGCCGTTGGCCGTCCTGCTGCCTCGCGCAGCTCCGCCTCACCCTCTTCCCTCTCACCTTGCGAACCAGAGAAGATGAAGACGGAAGCACCTCGCTTGGGTTCGAAGCAGCAGCTCTCTCGTCGCCGTCGCACGCCACACGCCGTTCCCGGCCCGCGTCGCCTCGCCGTTCGCCGTCCCGTGCTCCGCCTGCCTCGGCCTCCCCCTCGCTCAGCCCTCTGTTTCAGTGACGTTTCAGATCTGGTGGAGCTCCGCCGGAGCCGTCCACCCCTCCTTCGGCCACCGTGAAGCCTCGCCTTGGTTCGGTTCGGCCCCTCCGTCCATTTCCGACCCAACCCAGCTCCGGATCCGCCCTCCTTCGCCCTTAGCCAGCCGCGCACAGAGAGTGCAGAAAATGGGTTTGCAATGAGGTTTTGGCCCGTTTTGGGCCGTTTCCGGGCCCCGAACCCGAGGCCCGCTTTGGGAAGAATTGTTCCTCGCGTCGCCGCCGTCGGATTGATTCGATTTGCGCGCGATTTGGTGAGTAATCTCACTAATCCCGGATTAGTTGGCTAATTATGCTTAATGGTGGTTTAGTTTTAATTAATTATGTTTAGGTTGTTAGATTAGTATGGATTAGTGTTTATTAGCCAATTGTGATGCGTTTTATATAAATTGATTGCGCAATTAACAAGTAGACGTGGTCTACTATTTATTAGGAGTGTCTCGGGAATTTTCGGACCCCTAATTGAGCTTCAATTTGATGATTCGGGCCTAAGGGAGATTTTTGGCATTTAAATATTAATTTTCGGAATTAAATTAAATAATTATTTATTTTCCGAAAAACCAAGGGAGATGGTATGGAACCGGAATATTATACTGATGGTCGTGGCGAAGTCCGTTTATTTGATCGGACTTTATTTTAAGCTAAATTGAATTTTTAATATTAATTAATTTTCGAAATTAATTAAATAATTATTTATTTCCTGAAAATTCAACTGGGATGGCCCGTGACCGGAAAATTATGCTAATGACCGTGGTGAAGTCCGTTTATTTAATTGGACCTTATTTTGAGCTAAACAGAATTTTTAATATTAAATAATTAATTGTCGAAATTAATTAATTATTTATTTATTTTTCGGAAATTAAGTTTGAGATGGCCGATGACCGGAATTTCATGCTGATTGTCATGGTGTGGTTCATTTATTTATTCGAGGCTTAATTTGTGAGAAATTGATTTATTAGTGATTTTAGGATTTATTCCTAAATTGAATAATCTTTGGTTATTACTTGAAGAATAACCGGGCATCGGTTGATAATGCCAATATATTGAAAAAGTTGCCGAGTGGGGCCGTGATACCACTACATATAACATGCCGAGTGGGGCCGTGATGCCACTACATGCCGAGTGGGGCCGTGATACCACTACATATAGCATTGCCGAGTGGGGCCGTGATGCCACTACATGCCGAGTGGGGCCGTGATGCCACTACATATAACATGCCGAGTGAGGCCGTGATGCCACTACATATAACATTGCCAAGTGGGGCTGTGATGCCGCTAAATCTAAGAAAATTGCTCGGTGGGGCCGTGATTACCACCTATTATTAAGTTGTATCCTAAGGACAATGATTCATAATTGGGAATTAAATTGGAATAGTTGAAATGACCGGAAGTGGTCATGTTGACATGTAATCGACTAGGTCGATTGATCGTTGCTTTGATTTGACGTCGTGAATTGATTGACTGATTGGGAATGACCATGAGATGGTCTGATTAACTTGTAATCGACTAGGTCGATTGATCGATGATTCGATCTGAGTGTGACTTGATGTGATTCGTTGCCTTGGTTGGATGTTGTGAATTGAATGATTGAATGGAGATGATCATGAATGGTCTTCCTGGCATATAATCGACTAGGTCGATTTGATCGATGCTTCGATAAGTGATATGATTGCTTGGGTGTCTATTATGAATTGTACTGACTTGCAGGTGGGATATGAGGCCAAGGTACGTCTTCTGCCCTATGCGTGTATAGGCAGCCTATAGTATAATAGTTTACTAATTGGGCTTAGTGGGGTAGAACTCGCTGAGACGTAGTCTCATCCCAGTTTGGGGAAAAACATTTCAGGACCCCATTGAGGAGCTGAGGAGGAGTCTAAGAAGGAGAACTCGGAGGTGAAACTTAAGCAGAAGGGTTTTTGGAAGAAGAAGATAAACCTTTGAGAGGGGCCTTAAGTATGGCTTGGATGGGCTAAGAGTCTATCTTCTTTTGAGAATTTCTTTTGAAGTGAATAGTTATGAATTTGTTTGTGTTTTGTATAAAAGTTTGGTTATAAGTTTCAATATGAAAAATATGGCCCTGCTTTTCTATCCCATCGTTTTATTGTCAGGGGATTTTAACTGCTTCCGCATGTGCTTAATAAACGAAAGGGTCGGCGATAATTTGTCCTGGGATATCGCATTATAAAATCGACCAAGTGAGAAGGATGTGTGCGTGCCCGAGGATCAGGGCGTGACATGTTGCATTTATTCCTTCTCTTGTGAAGTTTTTGTACAAATTCTATGGTTAAAACCTTCACCTTTTGCAATATGAGTATTTATGAGTTTGCAGTTTTACGTATGAAATTATTCAAGAGCCTTGTTTATATAGATCTCTTGCAAAAGAGGCAATGATCTCTTCGAATGATCTCTTGAAATCTTAACGTCAAGAATATATGTAGCCTTACTCATGTCTTTCATCTCAAAATTGGAAGATAACCAATTCCTAATAGTATTGACAAACTCTATATTGTTTCATGCAATCAGTATATCATTAACATATAATAATATAATAACAAATTGATATTTTGATTTTTTGATATATATACAATGATCCTCATCAATCATTATAAAATCATATGTCAATATGTCATTAATTAAACATATATATCATTGTTTTATAACTGTTTAAGGTTATATATTGATATCAAAAGTCGACATACTTTTTGTTTTTAGCATTTTAAAATGAAACCAATGGGTTATTCTATATAAATTTCTTTTTCTAATTCTTCATTGAGAAAATCGGTCTTTACATCCATTTGATATAGCTTAAGATCCATACTAACTATTATTGTCAGAATAAAGTGAATTGAAATAAATCTTGCTACAGGAAAAAAATGTTTCCTCATAATCAATTCATTCATGTTGATTATACTCCTTCGCCACAAGACAAACCTTACGTCTCTCTATTGAGCCATAATTTACAGTTTATTTTGAGAACTCATTTGTTCCTAATGGTTTTGCATCCTTTTGGAAGATCAACTAGTTTCCAAACATGATTTGACTTTATTAACTATATATCCTCTTTCATTGCATGCATCCATTTTTCTTTATTAGAACAATTTAGAGTCTCATATACATTGCTTGACCCATTTTCATATTGTGGAGCAATCATAAAAGTTTCATTTTCAATGTCAAAACGTCGATGGAGAATACTTTTACAACTTGTTTGTCGTACGAGAGATTATACACTTTGCACATTATTCTCCATTATTATTCTATTCAGATTAGATAATGACGATATTATCTCATTAGGTGGTTATAATTGAGAATGAGTCGAATTTAATTCCTCACTCCTCATATTACTTCCACTTGGACGAGCTCTATTAAGTTCATTATCATGACCAAATGTTTCAAATATGGAGTAGTCCTCACCTATTTCGCATTTCTTAGGAAGTTCATTATTTAAGAATATGATATCCCATGATTTAAATTCAGTTATACTCTCACTTTTCTACTCACTTATAAATACACATCCTTTCAAATATTCTGAGTATCTTATGAAAATACCTTTCTTTTCTTTAGGACTCAATTTCCCATACTTGTAAAATGACTCATAAGTATAGGCAGCACAATCCCAATGTTTAAGAAAACTTAAGTTAAGTTCTCTACTTATCCATAACTTATATGAAGTAAAAGTAACTAATTCAGAAGGTACACGGTTAAGTATATAGGCGATAGTTAATAAAGTATTACCTCGAAAGATGATAGGTAAGTTAGTATGCATCATGAACCTAACCATTTCCAATAAGGTTTTGTTTCTCTTTTCTACAACACTATTTTGCTAAGAAGTATAGGGAATAGAAACTTTCTTTCTATTCATTTTTCATCACATAAATTTCTGAACTCATCAAATATATTCTCAACCTCGATTATATCTCAATATTTTTATTTTCTTATCTAATTGGTTTCTACCAAGCTTATAAACTTCTTAAAACAACTCAATGCTTTAGATTTAAGAGAAATCAAATAAACATGTCCGAATAGAGTATTATCATCTATAAACGTGATGAAATAAACAGCCACATACTTTCCTCTCACATTTATTAGACTACATATGTCGGAATTGATTAATTGCAAAGGAAATTCAGCTCTTTTACCTTTTCCAAATGGTTTCCTTGTCGTTTTTCCAACTAGGCAATATTTACATATAGACAAATCAACATTTTCAATGTTGTCAACCAAACCCTCTTTGATTAGTTTATTTATACGTTGTTGGTCAATATGACTAAACCTAGCATGCCACACATTCACATAATTATCATATGAATTAGAAGACACAAAGATGGAATAACAAATATTGACATTACCATAGTCAATGTCCAATATAATAAAATCATCTAGAAGATAACCACAATTATAATAGTTTGTATCTAAATACAAAACTACATAATTATTTTGGAAGTTTAAACCAGAAACCAAGTTTAACGAACACTAACACAGACACTAAATTCCGACGAATTTTTGAAGTCTATAAACATTATGTGGGAACAAAGCGCGTCCACTACGCATATTTATTTAACGAGTGCCAATCCATTTTACTTCAATTTTAAAGCTGTTTCCTACATAAATGTACTCTTCAAAATTCCACGAAAAATTCTCTATTATTCGCTACATGGTCTGTTGCTCCTGAATCTATAGTCCACAAAAGATTAGATTCAATTAAGAATATAGAATTTGCTATATAAGCAAAGTTGTCAAGAATACAAAGGGTGTTTACTTTCTTTAGCTCGCAACAATCGTAAACATAATGACCATTCTTTCTCTAGTTATAATACTTCACCCTTGACAATTTCTTTACTCGAGAACACTTTCCTTTCTCATGTTAGTTAACTCTTGGTTTATTTTCTGAAGAGCTCACTCCCTTGCCTTTCCATCTTTCGAATGAATCAGGACGCTTACACTTGGAGTTCAAAACTCCTTTGTGAGCTAAAACCAACATAATAAATGTCAGTTTCTTGCTTAGTTGCTAGGAGGCAGTCCTCTTCCAACTCAAGATGGCGCACTATATTCTCAAAGGTTTTAATGTTTTTATTATGGGTCAGGTGAATCTTCATACATTATCAACTACAAGGCAAGGAACTGAACACTACCTGCATTTGCTGCTCGTCTATCAAAACGTGGCCAATATCCTTTAGCTCATTAATGATGTTTGACATCTTTCTCAAGTGTTGTTTCATGGTCTAATCATGAGGTTTCTTGTAAGAGTCAAACCTTATAGTGAACTATCTCAGTTTGGTCGCCAATGTATGACCAGATTTTACTGCTAATGCTTCCCACATTTCTTTGGCATTGTCAAAACGCCTAAAATCTCGCATGACATCATTCTCCATGTTACTCAGTAACCTGATGCGAGTAGATGAGTTCTTTTTCTTCCATGCAGCAAATGCTCCTTATCTCATTTGTGTTGTGCAGTGTTCCCATCTTCAGGTTCTTCCATAACCAGGGTAAGAGCTTCTAGTGACTCTTACTCTTCTAGCACATATTAGATTTTTATATGTCATATTTCATAATTATCACTGTTCAATTTCTCTCCTTTGTTTAACTCAGTGACTATACTTTTAGTTACTGAATCCACTGGATCTAAACATATCGGACATACATGCACAAATTATTAATGTATATCATTTATGCATCCATTTTGCATAAACTCATCATGTTAATGAATAATTTCAAATAAGATTTCAGAATCAAGAAGTCACTATTGTTTCCAATTATCATCTAAAATCATAAATTGAAATTATCATTAATATAATCTTCTACGTAAAATAAGTTCTAAGCTATAAAAACTTCAATGAACTACCCACAATAATTAATAATAACGGAAGCAATCAACGTTGAATATACATTAACGAAACATAATGTAACCAATACATTAATAGCTACAACAACATCAATATGGAAGGAACTATCTACATAAGATATCCATAAAACATACTAAGTAAAAAAATATATATGAAAGCTAATGCCAAGTTAACCTATGAACAAGGAAAGATTTATCTAATTTCTTAGTAATTTTCTTTGAAAATTCTAGAGGCACATTAAGCAACCATGGATAAACATATGGAAATCCCTTAGGATTTTTCCCTCGCACATTCATCCCTAACTAGGTTGAACTCATTCCTTGGGTCGAAGTCTTTGTGGCTTTAGTCCTATAGTATTCCTTCAAAAAAGCCACTTCAAGCTTCTTATAATTAGGAACCACGTTGACCTCTCATAGGCGAATTAACACTCGTTGCCATTTAGATGGAAAAGTGTTAATCAAGAACCGCACCATCTCAAAAGCTAGCATTGGATAACCCTTCCAAATGACCTGTGGAATCTTCTTATTGACCTCGAGAACATGTTCAATTATATTACCACTTTCCAATTGATAATTAACCAACTCAGTTATTATCCTCGCAAGTCTTGTCTTTTGTCTTTCTGATTATGCGTGAATAAGAGTACGCATACGAATGGGAGGCATTGTTCCCATAAGAAATGAAGAATAAAAAGAGATTACTTATAATCCATAGGAACATAATTGCAAAAGAAACACTCTCTCTCTCTCTCTCTCTCTCTCTCTCAGTCAACAGTCAAGGTCAACGTGGGTGAACACAGGTCAACACCAGTCAACATCGATCAAAAGTTAATGCCGATCAATGGATGAATGGGTCAAGTCAAGCGGGTTGGATCAAACTAGGTCAAGTCAAACTAATCAACCTGAGCAAATGATGTCATCGTGATGTCATTAGCGCATGTCTCGCAATAGCTAGCTGACGTCATGATGACATCAATAGGCACACGTGCCACACGTGCGGGGTAGTTACAATGCGCATGTGCTGCACATGTGCTCGGGAAACCCCCTCCCACACGTTGCATTGACAACGTTGCTTCATCTAACCGCGTGTGGGGACGCATCCGGCAGTCCCCGACGGCATGACACCCATCATTTTTCTCGTCTCAACGAAAGCTATGAGCCTGCACTATTAAAAATAAAATTTTGATTCATGTAAAATCAAAAAAGAGGGGCGAACAGTAGATGAGTGTTGGAATTTCCGTCCCCAAGCATCCGATGGTGACGTTTCTCAAAATTTCAGCCAAAAACAAATTATAAATGTCAACAATGATCGGGAAACATGAACAACATCGCTCTGATATCAATGTTGTAAATGGATTCTTGAAAAAAATGAATCGATACTCGAACAATTGAATACCGAAAACAAATGTGGAAACATGCTTGTAAAACATATAACACTGATCAAGGGCATATCACGGAGACGGACATATCTTGTTTGTCATAGATTAGGTACTTGTTGAAGTCTCAGAGGAATCGATTGAAGCTCTAGAGTTCCGTTCTTCAAGAGAGAGTTCATTGTTTTCTCAAAAAGGGAAAGAAGAACGTACTGTTTTGTTTTTTTCAATTCTTAACATGCCCCTTTTCCTTTTTCTTATATACATGGGTGGATGAGCCTGGCATATCCCATCAAATAAAAAGCCCATCACTCACAATATTGTTTGAGAAGCAAACCGGACTTCTCCAATGACAATAAGAAAGAAGAACACATTGATCTTAAATCTCAGGTAAGCCTTCTTTGTTTTTCTCTCAACATCTTTCAACTCAATGCTTCTTGTGTAGACATATAGGGTGTGTTTGGGAACCACTTTCTCAAAGCCCTTTGGGCTCTAAAGTTCCATAGGTATATGTAAATATCATTTGGCAAATTTTATGGAGAGTTTTGGTGAGATGCAATTGCATTTCTTGAGAGCTCTAAATGCCTTTAAACCAAGGCAAGTTCAAAGGTTCTTTGGGCTTTGAGCACTTTTGGAATGCTAATATTTTTTTCCTTCCAACATTACCCTCGCTAAAATTTCATAATTATGAAAATGTCCTCAAATTCCCTCAACTTATGCAACGTTGTTGGCAAAGGATTTAGCCACTAACGAGCCACCAGCAAGCCTCAACCCCGCCTGAGGTAGTGCGACCTAGGCGATGGCTGAGGTCACGTGACCTCAAGCAGACTTGCCTAACTGGCAACCTAAGTTCTACCAACAAAGGTAAGAGATTTTGTTTTTTTTGTTTTTTTTTTTGTTTTTTTAAAAAAACTAACAAAAGCACTTTATAAGGTGCAGTTTTTTTCCAAACGGCATTTTAGTCAAGATTGCTTACAATGTGTTTTTAAATTACAATACTAAATACTATTTATGTTTTGGAAAAAAAAAACCTTTTAATCTAAAGACTTTGTATATTCCCAAAAGTTTTCTTTAAAGGCATTGGCAAACGAACCCATAGAGAATTATGTTTAGTGATAGGAAAATTGTCTAAAAAATCCTAAACATATTTTATGACAGCCAAATTCGTTATAAACTTTAAATTATGCAAATTTAATCATAAACCTGTCAATTGTGCCAATTTAGTCTTCAATCTTATGATAATTTACCAATTTAGTCTTAAACCTTTTAATGATTTATCATAAAAAGATCTAATCATTTTAGGTTGAGTTATGAATGTTCCATTTTAGTCCGTTGAATTAAAAATGGTCTTATTTTGTTTTAATCTCATGGTCGGCGCTGCATGTTTAGTCACCAGAAAGTTGCACATTAATTAAAAACGATTTCGACTTTAAACATGAAACAAAAAATTGACAAAAATGGTTTGCATGAGAAATCAACCGGGAAACAGAAGAACTCCGAACTTACTTATAGAAATGCAAAGAAAAAAGTAGTAATTTTCCTTTGTAGTAAAGCTTAGGGATGATTTCACGTGAGTCCTTGAACCTTTTCCCAATTTTGCAAATTTAGAAAATTAAGAAAAATAATGTTCAGGTTTTTGAATGATGGAAATTGGAAAAAAAAAAAAAGGAAGAAGAGAAAACCATATTTAGCTTGCCCCTACAAATAAAGAATGCTCATAGTGTTGCGGCTGTTGCCAGCCCCTGGTGATGGAGGCCAGACCAATCGTTTGTATGCTCGCTCTCGTCTTTTGAAAACATCAGAAGCAACGGAGAGAACCGGAGTGCGACACACGCAACGAAGACGGATGTGTGAACGCGAGAAAGAGAGTCTGCGCCAGAAAAGGCTGTGGCCCTGGTTGGTGTCTTTGCTGGCTGTCAAGGGTCATAAGCCCTTGGCAGACACGAGGGCTGCTAACCTCACCACTGTGTGCCGACGGGTCGTTGAGGGCAAGACCCCCCTCCAGATACGTAGGTACGTACCTTGGTCGATGTATGGGGACGACACCACCGTGGCTCGAGCCCAGCAAGGCTTTGGCCACCTCGCTGATGACTGTTAGAACAGTCACCCCTTCTATTTGTTGAAGCAAGCTAAAGATGGTTTTCCCTTTATCTTAATTTTCAATTGCCTTCTTCCAGAATCCTTAACTTAATCACTCTTTAAATTTGTAAAGTTACATGAGCGCCACATTGGCATGTAGCTGCCATGTAAGTACTTAACAGCTATTTAACTGTCACATCAATATTTTCGTCTAAGACAGAAAAATTAATAATTTGCAAATTTGAAAAATTTTAAGGATTAAATCGCAAAAAAAAAAAAAAAAAAAAAAAACGTTCAAGGACGACGACGTTGAGCAAATCCAAAAAGTTGAAGGCCCCATGCCTTTATCCCAAAAACATATTGCAATCAAAATTGAGACGTTGCTGGGTACTGACGGTAGTCTCTTCTTGTCCGTATAATTGCTGCCGGTGGGCACAATTTTCGATTTTTCAACAAAATCCGGGTGGAATAATAGTGTGGATTTCACTCTTGTCTGTCGACTATAAATTTATTTATAATAAACAAACTAGTTACTTCATATATTTTGCAAAAATGTTAACACCCAGAAAATTTCCCCAGTGCCATAACTAGAGTTACCGGAAAATCTTGACGATGTTTTTTTTTTTCTTTTGCCAATAGTGATGAATGAACAACGTAGTTCGATCTTATGGAGTCTTTGTCTCTTCATGCCTTTCAAATAGAGAAATAGAACAACCTCTGGCAACAACTAGATAAATTTGAGACGTTCAAGAAAAAAGAAGAAAGTTATGAGGTGTCAATGTCTTTTTAACTTTGGAAAAATTTACTTTTACGGAGTTACGAATCCGTCGTAACAATTAGTTGAGGTATCATAAGATTCCAAGCCTAGTTATCAGAGATCACTTATTTAATTCTTGCCATGGTGTACAAAGGTTTCAAATTTGGGCCTAAAATCAGTCACATGGCAATTTTGTCAGCGTCGACCATGGCCATCCTAGGAGGCACGGCCGACACTAACATGGACAATTGTTTAAAAATTTTCTGATTTTTCTTTTTGTTATTCTTTTCATCTTTTCATTTTTTTTCCTTCTTTTTCCTCACCCAAGGCCCTACTCACTTAGGCGAGGTGTGGGCCCTTGCATAGACCAAAAGTGGGTGTCATAGCCCTTGACATCCTCACTTGTGGTTGGTGAGGGCATGGAGGCCCTTGCCCATGGCTGATGAAGGTTGAGACCAGGGTCAACAAAAAAAGGAAAGAAAAAGGAAAAGAATAACAAAAAAAGAAAAAAAATCTATTTTTTTAAAATTCCTACGCTGAGTGAGCCTATTCGACCTACCCACCTCATAGAAAAGGGGTTTGCCCCACTAGGATAAGACCAACGAAAAAAATCTATTTTTTTAAAATTAAAATTATCCACGTCAATATCAGTCATACCACGTAGGATGGTCAATGTTAGGGATAAGTACACTAAAAGTGCCAAAAGTTGTGTACGGCGTTTACTTTGGTGCCAAAAGTTTTCACCGACTCACTTAAGTGATGAATTGGAGGAAAAACAATCACTTAAGTGTCAACGGCGAGAAATTCCGACTAAACTGATTACGTGTCATTTATAATTAAAATTATTATATTACTTGGCAAAATTTTAAAAAAATCCAAGTGCACGTGACATTTCCATGTGGCATGCTTGGCACAGAAGTGATTGTTTTTTTAACAACGATTGGCATTGAAGTGATCACTTTAAATAAAATTTGGTATTCAAATGATCACTTTTAATAAAATTTGGCACTTAAATGATCACTATTTATATCTTTTGGATGACGTCATTTAAGGGTTATATGCTGACTAAGCACGCCGGTAAGCCACGTAGGATTGAGAAATTAATAAAATATAGTCACGTCGGATTTCCGGCAATTTGGATTGGAGTTGACACTTAAATAATCGCTTTTTAAAAAAAAAAGTAGTACTTAGGTGATCCGGAAAAAAAATTTGGCATTGAAGTGAGCGTTGTATACAACTTTTAGCACTTCTAGTGTACTTAACCCATCGATGCTAGCTAAATTGCCATGCTAGTGATTTTGAGCCCAAATTGACCATAAAGATTAAATTGGCATATTGTTAAAATATTTAGAATCCAATTGGCATATTGATTAAAAGTTTTAGCACTAAATCGGCACAATTAAAAAGTTCGGAACAAAATTGGCAAATTATCAAAAGGTTTAGGATTAAATTGGCTAAATTGAAAATTTTATGATTGAATTGGCACAAGTACAATAGTCTTTATACCGATTCACCAAGATTATCGAAAGAAATTCGTACAAAATTTTTTCTACTTCTAACTTTTGGATTTTTCATTATTTACCAAGAGATGTATATTAGTAAGGTTTAGAATGAAAAGAGAAAAAGAAATTTTTTTTATTGTCTCAGTCAAACTACATATTTTGATCCATGTTCTCACTTGAACTCTATGGGATAAAAGGATCGGTAGGAAAAATACAAAAAAAAAAAAAAAAAAAAAGTCTTTAAGTCTATCACATTGATATTAATTTAATCATAAACTTTTAATTATGCTAATTTAGTTCTAAATATTTTCACAAGTTGCTAATTGAGTCATTCTGTTCAATTTTGATCGGAAATTATTAATGCCGGCCATCCTACATGGCAAGGATGGCACTAATGTGGACAATTTTTGTAATTTTCTTAAATTGAAATTTTAATTACATGTTATTATTAATATTAATTTTCCTTTAATTTTGGCTAGTGACAGTAGCGAAGGCCCTACGCGAGGCAACTTTCACCTAGGTCCGATGAGGGCTTTGGTGAGGGTTGCGACCTTCACTAGCTGTTGATGAGGGCTTGTTGGTCGTTGTTGACCAAAATGAAAGAAGAAAGGTATAATAAAAGAAAAGAAAAGAAATTTTAAAAAATTAAAATATTATTAAAATATATACATGTCAACACCGACCATGCTATGTGGGATGTCCATGATTGGTGTCCACATCAATTATTTCCTTCCAAAATTGATTGGATGGATTCAATTGGCAAAATATGAAAAGATTTATGATAAAATTAACCAAATTGAAAGGTTTATGATTGAATTGATATCAATGTAATAGATTTAACACTTTTTGGGTGGTTTTACCAAGTGTGGGTTGTCCTTGAACTTTTTAATTTGTTCAATCTAATCTTTAATTTTTTTTTTCCAATTAGGTTCTTGAACCTAAGTAGCATCAACACATGACATATGACACATGACACGACACAACCATCAACATGTCATTTCTCAATAAACAAATAATTGCGACACATTGTATGTTAAATATATATTTTTATATATACATAATAAATTATCATTTTAGTTTGATTCAAATTCATAAATAAATAAATAAATAAATAATTTCAAAATGAATTTACACATAAAATATTAATCCATCATTTATTAATATCATTTATTGTTTCTATTTGACAAATTCAACTCTATACTAATATCCATAAAATTTGGAGGAAAAAACAAGCAATTCACATTTTGAACTCAAGTGTCAAACATATTGGAAGAGAAGAAAAAGAAAAATTTGGGGATGAATTGTGTATTATAGGAAGTAAAAGTCAGAAGAGAAGAAAAGATTATGTTTTTCTTCTTTCCCCATCTATTTTTTTTCCACATATATACATTTTCGCCTTTCATTTATTGAAAATTTATAAAATTGACATCGCGTGTCAGAATCATGTGTTGAAAACTTGCATGTCGAAAGTTTAACTCGAGTGTCGAGAAAGTTAACCAGATGTCAGATTTTTCGAAAAGTGTTGATCGAATGTTGGACATGTGTTAGAGTGATCGACATAACACGAAGGCTCATGAAGAGTGTCGGTGCTTCATAGTCTTGAACTATATACTTCTTATTCGATTTAATCCTTCCATTAAAAAATTCTAATTTTGACCAGAAGGAAGGAGACAAGATGTCTTTGAACAGTCTAGTTTACCTGAAGTGGTAGAGTTCAATGCCATGATGAAGAGATTGGTGGCATATGAAAATATCTTGCCAATGCACCCTGACGCCTTCTCGGCCTTGCCCCGCACATGAGGCTTGCCCCAATTGTTCCTCTTCGGCCAGCAGTCAGCCACAAAACCCTCCAATCAGATTCTTATTCGCCCATCGTGCGCCTCACCCTCTCCTCATTGCCCTTTCCCACGCGCCCTTTCACCCGTCCAACTCTTGTTATTGTCTCCACCGTCTCTTAAGGGACCACTCCGTTACCTTTCGTCGCAAAGTGGGATCTATTGCGGTGTCCGGTCACTCGCATAGACGAGTCCATTGTCGATGATTACTTCGGCGCTAAGATATCCGATCTTTATCATTGATACTTAATGATATTGCTAACTGAAATTGAGTCGCTAATGGTTATTTTATCCCCATATTTTTTGGTTTGGTAATTTTGAATTTGACTAGTTGATTCTGAGACATGTTGAGCTGAAGGCTAGTACTGAAATTTGACGATTCATAGGCTCAAGATGTCTGATCCTTATTGCTGATGATTGATGGATCTTGACTCGAATCTCGTTGCTTGGAGCTTGTTATACGGAGTCCAGTTTTTTTATTTGACTTGTTGATAATGAGATATGCTAATGGTAGAAACTGTTCGGCAGACCTTGAGATATAGTAACTGTTGATGAATTCTATTTGTTCTCGAGGCTTCGAGATATGAAATGCTTATTGCTGCCAGTTGATGGTCCAGCGATTGAATCTCATATGTTTTATTCGTGGACTCAAGTTTTGAAATAGAACAGAGCAGTGTTACTGCTTGTTGAGTGGTCAGTATAGCCTTGGTGGCTCGTTGTTCCTCGACCTGTCCACCTTGTTCATTGACGACCTTACCGCCTTGTTGAACATGTTGGTACGATCGCGGTGTTACAAGCTTTGATTCCCCTTGTCATTGGCTATTATAATTTTTCCTTATCCATACAGCTTAGGAAGCTGTTTCCAAAGTCAGCCTTACTCAAAACAACACAAGCAATTCTGGAGAGAAGCTCTCAACTTGTGTTTACATGTCTTGGTAATCCAAATGAGGGGAAGGGGAGCCCTATTTATATAAGTACCCCTATAATTCCAATTGTTGATCTAGAATACAATTTAATGGTGAAGATTGATGAAAAGTCTCTAAAATACAAGTGCATATTTCCTATATTGTCCCCAAGATTACCATAGAATACCATATGTACATTTCCCTTATTACCCTCAGAACATTCTAGAGTCTCCCTAAAAATTCTAGATACAAAAAGATCCTAGAACACCAGGTGTTTTACAGGTTATCTTGACCTACTTGCTAGGTCTATTGGGCTTGAAAACCTTCGGACCCTAACACTAGGATCCTTGTTACCATCCTTAGCAATAGAACTACTCCTCATACCCAAAGTCCCTAAAGTGCGCTTATGTATGCCAAGTCGCTGAAGTCCCCCAAAATGTTACACGGATCATACCTTGGCGTATGATCTATGGACCGAATCTCAGTAAAAGCCAACTGATCAATGTCCACCATAACTACACTGGCAATCACATAAATTAGATCAACTCAGGCCCCAGAATTTGCAAGTTCTAAACAAAACTCACCACTCCAACTACAAAGGCTGCATCTATTGAGAAAACATTCACTAAGTAATTTTGATGATTGAACTTTGTTTTCGATAAAAAGTATTTTCAGGTGGAAAGTTTGATGTGATATGATCAAATGATATCAATTAGAATCAGAGTCGTCGCTTATTTTCCTTCCTTACATATTCTGTCAAATGGCTAGGAGGGAGTCAAATACTAATGCAATGGCTAATGGCGATTGGTTGGATTTCCTGCCATATTTTAAAGGAGTTTCAAAAGGAAAGTCTTCCTAATATCCATCGAAGATTCAACTTTCCTGGAATATCTTATTAGAGGCGAAACATTATTTCCAATCTGAAACACTCAACTTTTGAAAACCCGAACTGCTATATGGGCAGCAGAACATATGGAAGCTTCACCCTCAGTGATCCTAAAAAAAATAAATTTTCTCAACAGATTTAGGTCAACGAGTAGATTGGTTAGATAATCCTCTTAGAGATATGTCCAACAGTTAGCTTGGAGTAAGAGGAGTATAAGATGAGGTTTTGAAGCTGAGGGGGTTAATTCGCATTCACGAGAATTGAAACTTTTAATTACAAATTTGAAAAGTGTTTTGTGATCTTATACATTTGTCTTTATGAGCGAAATTGTGTAACCTTTTAAAGCTTAAGAGTGTGAGGAGTTGTTCATACAAACTTGAGTGTTCATAGCTCAGGTCTCATAACCTCTTATTGGTTCTTATTAGTAGATTCCAACCAATAGACTGTAGTATGGGAGAGTAGATGTAGGCTTACAAAAGCTAAACTACTATAATATTTAGTGTGCAATTCTCTATCCCTTACTCATTTTTTATTTTTTTAATAGAATTGCATACTGATAAGATTTGACCACTTCATTAGAAGTTGTTACACTACATTATTTGTTTACATTCTTTCATTTTTGTATAATCATCTATTCACCACCCCTTTAGGTGATAGTTTTAGTCATAACAATTGGTGTTAGAGCTTGGTTACTCTTTATTGAAGTGTTATATTACTTATGAGTTAACGATCTATCTATGGCTAGCAATATTGCTAGA
Source organism: Eucalyptus decipiens (assembly GCA_014182575.1). Classification (NCBI taxonomy): domain Eukaryota; kingdom Viridiplantae; phylum Streptophyta; class Magnoliopsida; order Myrtales; family Myrtaceae; genus Eucalyptus; species Eucalyptus decipiens. The sequence goes on along the minus strand of CM024611.1, from coordinate 22,461,302 downwards.
AGACTTATTATAACATCCTGATTTTCAGATTCTGTTTTCGATTGAATAAGTTGAGCTTTTCATCGACACGCCTATAGTTCTTTTCTCTGAGTTGGCCACTCACGAGATAACTAGCTTATCAGGTGAAGCCATTAAGGGATTTTAACGTGATAGACTTGAGAATTCCACCGTTTGATTGTGCTAAGCTACAAGGGTCATTATAACACAGTTAAAAATCGATTAGAGACTGGAGATAGTTCTATTCGACAAAGGTGTGTGATTAAGTGTGAGTGATTCTACCTAATCGTAAAATTCTTGTCGATTGACACTAGACCGATTTTTCTGTCATTTTGGTACCCTGTATTCATATTTGAAACCTCAAGATTTTCACGACAACCGAGAGTCGCCAATGTGTTGAAGATGTACAATGTGACTTGAAAATAATCGACCACGGGTCTATTACGCTAAAAATTCATAAAAGCTACCTAGTAGGTTAGGTCATGCTAAAATCGCGTCAGATTGAAATTAACCGCGAATTTGAACCTGATTTCAGAGATAGAAAGTTCTGTCATGTCACGATTCATTTTAGGAGCATTGACTCATCCTTCGAAGAATTTTCAGCGAGCTTGGGATTTTTATAGAAAATCAATTCGGATGATTCGAAAAAGAACGGAAATTCTGAGGGGCCAAATTGAGGGGATTTTTATCCTCCAAAGTGAGCTACTTAGTGATGTGAAATTTTGGAAATTGTGTAGGCTTCCTCCGTAGCAAATTTGGTTATCAAATTGGAGAGATTGGAGAAGAAATTGAAGTCCAAAGTGAGGAAATTCGTGGGCTGGTATGGGGGCTGCAATAGTTGGACCTCAACTTGGTTATTTGTGGAATTATTATGTAAGAAAGTAATGGGGGACAATAGAGATGTGTATGAAAGCTTGTGGGACCAAGCATTGATAACTGGAGATAAGTTTGTTTGACTTTGGCCCCCCATCTGCAGCTTCTCACTCACGTCTCTCTCTACTTCATTCTTCCCTATCTTCCTTCGCACATCTCTGCCAATTCCCTCATTCCTTCGCTGCCTCTTCTTTCTTTTCAATTTCCCTTCTACTTGAGCGCCCCTCCCTTCGACGAGCTACTTCTGCTTTCTTACATTGACTCCTTTAAAGAAGCTAGCCCTCCGTTTCTCTTCCTTACGCTGTCACGTCTGAAGCAAATCCCCATCGACTCAACCACCCCATCTCCGCTTCATTTTCCCTGCTCCACTAGCGCCTGTCGAGACCGCCATAAACCCCACCAAATTTCCATCCAAGCCGCCACATGTCTGTCCCCCTTTGCAGCTGCCGAGTCAACCTCCAGCATCGGCACCCCACCGAAATTCCTTGGCATTGACTCCAACACCTCCACCGATCCTCCATTTCGCTACCAGCAGACCCCTATGAGCCCAGTAGCTTCTTTAACGCCAACGAAGCCCCCAACGTTGACGCCGGAGCCTTGCAACAACTCATCTCCAGCTTCTACTCCAGCGTTCCAATGAGACCAGCAGTCGCAACTCAACCCTGTCTTCCTGGCCGTTCCAGTCACCGCCCGCACCACCACCCACGGCCGCCAAGACCAACCCAAGCCGCATCCATTCATCCACCATTTTCATATCCATAGAATCGAAGCAACAAGACCAGCTCAACTATGAGCTTCCTTGGCAATTTTTGGCCTAGTCCGAGTGTTCGTTGGCGCCGCCGTAAGCTCGAGTTTCGGCCGCTGTCCTGCCGCCATCGCCGTGGACTCACCAGCCGGCAAAACCGGTGAGTTTACTCACCAAACTCTGCTTAAGGAGTTAATGATGCTTAAGGATTAATTAGCTTAGGCTAAGTATGGTTTAGGCGGTTAGTTAGAACTGATTAGTGATTTAATTACTCGTTATTGCATGTTAGGTGGTTAGATTGGTTTAATTATCGACTAGATAGGTTGTATTATTTATCTAGATAGATTCAGAATTTTTCTGGGCCAATTTTGGTGTTTAATTAGGCTTTTACGACCTAAGTATGCATTTATGGCATTTAATTGTATTTATATAATTAATTTCGGTATTGATTTAATTATTTATTATTTTTTGAAAATTAGGCCGGGATAGCCGGTGACCGAAATTTCGTGCTGATTGTAATGGTGTGCTTGGTTTATTTAATTGAATGCTAATTTGTGTTATTTGAGTGATAATTGTAATTTTGGGAATTTATCCCAAAATTGAGTAATTTCAATATTTAATCAGGAAACACCGACTGTCGGTTTATAACGCCAAAAATATCTTTGTGAACTATATTAAGTGGTGGGACTTCTAAAAGGGAAAATATTATATTTTGATTAAGGCCGATTGTGTACCCACACATGATTATTTTTATCGGGTATGATAAGAATGGTGAATTGTCAGTTGGTGAGGACAATATACTATATCAGCCTGCAGGCCTTGATATGTCAGCTTCGGTAAGCAATATACTCTAGTAGCTTCAGTGAGCAATTATAGATATCTATCAACTTTGGTGAGCTATACTATTTAGCAGCTTTGGTGAGCAATTATAGATACCTATCAGCTTCAATGAGCATCTATTACATATCAGCTTCGGTGAGCAATATAGATATATAGCAGCTTTAGTGAGCATTATTATATATATATATATATATATATATATATTATTAGCTTTGGTGAGCTATACCATCTGTTATCAGCTTAGGTGAGCAATGTTGGTACCAATCGAATTTTATGGATGGTATTGATGGTATGAAATCAAATGGATCGATGATTTGATCTGAATTGAAGTGATGGGTTGAGTATGTGAATTGTACTAACTTGCAGGAAGGAACTGAGGCAAAGGTAAGTCCTCTGTCTTGTGTGTGCATAGGTAGCCTTTAAGCGTATTTCCTTCCTAGTCATAGTTTTGGGGGTGAACTTGCTGAGACATTGTCTCATCCCATCGTGAGCTCAACTTTTCACGTCCCTAGTGTGAAGAACCCGGAGCTTTAGGTGGAAGATTCAGGAGCATGTGTGGCTCAGAAGTTCTTTTTGAAGATAGACTTCCTGTACTTAAACCCTATAGTTGGCCTCTAATTGTAAACTAGATTGTTTATAAAAACTAAGTTAATTGATTTGAAACTTGTCATCCTGCTTTTTTATCCTATGTATATTTTTGTCAGGGGATTAGTTTATACGCTTCCGCATGTGCATTAAAATGAAAGGGTCGGCGATGTGTCCTTGGGCGTCGCAATTTAATCAACCACCAAGGGATGGGCACGCATTCGAGGATCGGGGCATGACATCCCCGCTCGGAGTGGTATCAGAGCTGGTCGATAGTTGGAGTGATAGGGTTCGATAGGTTTATGGGATAGTTAGTAGGATTGGCCTTTATTTCATGCTGGTGCATGTCAGTGATAGCTGTTTGGTAGATTGTTTGTTGGGATCACTCAATTTCTAATTCGGTGTGGAATTAGAAAGCAGGTTCTGTAAGAATCTTGCATAATGAGTGATCAGGACTAGAGGACTCCTAGTAAGAGGGCAATAGCCTCTATGACTCGGGGTAAAATGCCAACAAGGATCGATACCCGAGGTAGAGCGTAGGCTCAAGCTAGCGTGGGTGAGAGAGTACCGCCACACACCAGTACTAGTGTAGTAGCATTAAGTGATCCTAGGTTCGACGGTATCGTTCATGCGTTAGTGACCCTTGGAAACTTGATGGGTCAGCAAGCACAAGACCGAGCCGCCATTGTTGCCGTTGTCACTATTGCTGCCAGTGCCGTAACCACTGTTGTTGTCGCACCTACTGAAGCCTGACCTGGAATTGTAATCGGGGAGCGAGCCATTGCGTCTAAGTCAAGGTTAGAATCTAGCAGAAATGACATTTGATTAGGGCAAAGGCCGATGTCAGAAGAAATGTATCCCATTCCACCCAACTGGAAGAGTAGGATTGAAAAGTCAAAGCACAACTCGAATGATGTGTGTCGTGTTTGTAGGAAAAGACATGGATCTGCCCTGTGCTATAAAAGGAAAATGACTTGTTACAAGTGTCACTAGTACGGATACTTGATCAAAGATTGTTCGCACAGGCAGATGGGACCACAACTGCTACTGATGCCGTCGCCGATAGAACAGAATAGAGGGAATGCTTTGTAGGACATTCAGTGGGGTACTTGGAACGAGTCTCCAATGCAAGGAAGGGTGGATGTTGTCACTCAACAGGAGGCAGAGGACTCACTAGACAGGTGCCGAGTTTGTAGAAGGAATCATGGACCAACCTTGTGTCCTGGTATGACTAGAGCATGCTTTAAATGTGGCCAACACAACCATCAGGCGATGAACTGTCCGCGTAGGTCCAAGGGAACTCAAGCACTACTATCACAGTTAGGGTGCCACTAGGATGGCGAAAGGAACATGAATGAGCCGATCCATGCACCGATTAGAGGAAGGATGTTTTTGAGGTGACTTTATTAGAGGAGTGCGACAGAATTTTGAGTGAAGGTTGTAGAATTTTAATTGTTGTAATAAAGCTATAGAAAGAAGGATCACTGGCTAGAGTTGTACTTGACTAGTTTGCTTATGTATAACTTTGACGTTATATATATGAAAAGAGTTGGCTCATGGAGCCTCTTGTTGTGATGAACTGTTGTCGTGAAGTATTCCAGTTTAAATCGTTAACAAATGAGAGTTTCGAGTTATTGGGAGTCGAAAAGGACCATCGATTACCTTAATTTCGTCAGTTGAGGCAACATGTTTGTTAGACGGGAGTTACCGATGTTACTTAGTGATTTTCGTGGATACAACAGTTGAGGAGCTGAAGATTATGACATCTTAGTGGTACAAGAGTTTCCATATGTGTTTCCAAAGAAATTCCCAGGCCTACCACTAGAGAGAGAGAGAGATAGAGTTTGTAAACAAATTAGCACCCGGGACAGAGCCAATCTCTAGGGCTTCTTACCGGATGGCGCTGTCTAAATTGAAAGAACTAAAAGTGCAAATGCAGAAGTTGTTGGATAAGGGATTCATACGTCGCAGTGCATCACCTTGGGTAGCACCATTTTGTGAAGAAGAAAGATGGTCTGTTACGTTTGTGCATTGATTATCGTTAACTCAATCAGGTAACGATCAAGAACAAGTATCCACTGTCGAGGATTGACGACTTGTTTGACCAGGTCCAAGGAGCGTCGATATTTTCAAAGATCAACTTGAGGATAGGGTATCACCAGCTGAGGATCAGAAAGGTGGACATACCGAAGTCAGCGTTTCGTACTCGATACGGTCATTATGAGTTTACTATAATGTTGTTTGGTCTGACGAACGCTCTGGCTGCTTTTATGGATTTGATGAACCGAGTGTTCAAAGAAAATCTGGATCAGTTTGTGATCATGTTCATCACTATATTCTGGTGTACTTGAGGAGTGCTGATGAGCACAAGAGTCATTTGAGGATGGTACTCCAGACCTTGAGGATTCATGGATTGTACACTAAGTTCAACAAGTGCGAGTTTTGGTTAACTCGTGTTGCATTTCTAGGTCACGTGATTTCAGGCGAAGGAATCTTCGTGGACCCGTCCAAGATTAAAGTGGTTATTAGTTGGCCAAGATCGACGACGGTGTCGAAGATTAGAAGTTTTCTGGGTTTTGCAAGTTACTACAAAAGGTTTGTGGAAGGGTTTTCAACGTTAGCGTCGCCGTTGACTTGTCTACTGAAGAAGGAAGAGAAATTCGTGTGGATAGACAAGCACGAGCGTAGTTTCCAAGAGCTTAAGCAGAAGCTGACTACCGCACCTATGCTGACCATACCCTCTGGTCTTGAAGGATACGAGATCTATAGTGATGCGTCATTTAGAGAACTGGGTTGCGTGTTGATGCAACATGGTAGGGTTGTTGCATAGGTATCCCATTAGTTGAGACCTCATGAGCTGAATTATTTGACGCATGACTTAGAACTTGTAGCAATCATTTTTGCTTTGAAGATTTGGACACATTATTTGTGTAGAGAAAGATTCCAGATCTTCACTGACCATCGAAGTCTTGAGTATCTATTCATTCAGAAGGAGTTGAATATGAGACAGCGTCGCTGGATGGAACTTTTGAAGGATTAGAATTGTGATATTATGTATCACCTTGGGAAGGCGAATAAGGTTGCAGACGCCTTGAGTCGGAAGTCTTCAGTCATACAAATGCTGGTTAAGGAATGGATTTTACTCGAGAGAGCTTAAGATTCGGTTTTCAAATTTGAGGTAGGCCACCTTTTGAATTTTATGGCAGCCCTCAAAATCGAGTCGGATGTGCAGATCAAAATCAAGACGCTTCAATTGACAGACCCGGATGTTCAGAAAATCCTGCAAGAAGATATCGATAAGAGAAAGGCTGATTTTCAGATTTTTGAGGACTGAATATGAAGGTTCCAAGGAGATTGTGTGTACCTGACGATGTAGAGCTTAAAGATGAGATCTTATCAGAAGCTCATCGTAACAGTTACAGCATTCGTCTTGGCAGTACGAAGATGTATCAGAATTTGCATAAACATTATTGGTGGTCCAGTATGAAGGCGGACATTGCCAAGCATGTCGCCAAGTATGACATGTCAACAAGTGAAGGCACAACGCTGTAAGCCGGGAAAACTTTTGTAACCTCTCGAGATTCCCAAGTGGAAATGGGAGCATATCACGATGGACTTTGTGACAGGCTTACCAAGGAGTCAGAGGAGTAATGATTCCATTTGGGTAGTGGTCGACAGACTGACGAAGTTGGCTCACTTCATCGTTGTACAAAAGGAATTAGACAGGCACGCAGAGTTGTATGTGCGTCAGATAGTTCGTCTACATGGAGTGCCGGTGACGATTACATCAGATTGAGACTTGAGGTTCACAACTACTAGCAGAGCATTCAGATGGCTCCTTTTGAAGCGTTGTATGGCAGAGCATGTGGAACATCAGTGTGTTGGGATGAGGTTGGAGAACGAAAAATCACAGGCCTAGAATTAGTCTAGTAGTCAGTGGATGTAGTTGCAGTTATCAGAGACGGATTAAAGACCGTACAGAGCTGCCATAAAAGTTACGTTGGTAAGCGTCGAAGGCCATTAGAATTCCAAGTTGGTGATCACATCTTTCTGAAGGTGTCACCAATGAAGGGTACTTCACGCTTCGGCGGGAAGGAAAAGTTAAGTCCGAGATACGTAGGTCCCTTGGAGATTCTAGAAAGAATCGGGATCCTAGCGTATCGTCTTGCTTTGTCGCCAAGGTTGGCGCAAGTGCATGACGTCTTTCACATGTCGATGTTGAGGATGTAAGAGCCTAACCCAACCCACGTGCTAAATCTTGAAGAATTAGACATGGACGACAAAGTGTTGTATGTGGAAAGCCCAGTTCAGGTTGTGGATCGGAAAGAATAAATTCTACGCACCAATATGAACCCGTTGGTTAAAATGGTTTGGCAACACCACGGAACAGAAGAAGCAACATGGGAAAGTGAAGACTTGATGAGACGATGATACCCCCCACCTTTTGTTTAGAGATTTGTAAATGTTTAAATTTCGAGGACGAAATTTTTATAAGAGGGGAAGACTTGTGACATCCTCATTTTCAGGTTTTGCTTTCGATTGAATAAGTTGGGCTTTTCATCTACGCGCCTATAGTTCTTTCCTCTGAGTTGGCCACTCACGAGATAACTAGCCTATCGGGTGGAGCCGTTAAAGGATTTTAACGCAATAGACTTGAGAATTCGATCAGGAATCTACTACTCGACCGTACTAACCTACAAGGGTTATTACGACACAGTTAAAAATCGATTAGAGACCAGAAATAGGTCAATTCGATAGAGGTGTGTGATTAAGTGTGAGTGATTCCATCTAATTGCAAAATTCTTGTCGATCGGCACTATACCGATTTTTCTATCGTTTTGGTACATTGTGTTCGTATTTGAAATTTTGAGATTTTCACGACAACCAAAAGTCAACAATGAGTCGAATATGTACAATATGGCTCGAAAATAATCGATCACGGGTCAATTGCGCTAAAAATTTCTAAAAGCAACCCAGTAGGTTAGGTCACGCTAAAATCGCGTCAGATTGAAATTTAACCGCAAATTTGAACCTGATTTAAAAGATTGAAAGTTATGTCATGTCACGTCATGATTCATTTTAGGAACATCAACTCAACCTTCAAAGAATTTTCGACGAGCTCGGGATTTTTACGGAAAATCAATTTGGACGATTCGGAAAAGAACGGAAATTCGGAGGGGCCAAATTGAGGGGATTTTTGGCTTCCAAAGTGAGCTACTTAGTAATGGGAACTTGTGAAAATTGTGTAGGCTTCCTCCGCAGCAAATTTTGACATCAAATTGGAGAAATTGGAAAAGAAATTGAAGTCCAAAGTGAGGAAATTCGTGGGCTGGTATGGGGGCTGCAACAATTGGACCTCAACTTTGTTATTTATGGAATTATTGTGCAAGAAAGTAATAGGGGACAATAGGGATGTGTATGAAAGCTTGTGGGACCAAGCACTGATAATTGGAGATAAGTTTGTTTGACTTTGGCCCCTCATTTGCAGCTTCTCACGCACATCTCTCTCTCCCTCATCCTCTCGAGCGCGAATTTTATGGATGAAAAAGAACGTCTAAATGAGGAAGACATTAGATGTAAGAAAGCAATTGCTTTAAAATCTAACTTTGACTTTGATGATTCAGATTTAGATGAAGATGACGAGGACAACAAGGAGATTGCACTCATGATGAAAAAGCTTCTAAGAATGGCCAGAAAAGGAAGGAAGTTTAAGGGAAAGAAATTCTTCAAATCATCAAAGCAAAAAAGAAGCTTCAATGATAAAGAGGAAAATATAGATGTTATCTACTTTGAGTGCCAGAAGTGAGGACACATCAAATCGATTTGCCCTCCTTTGAAGAAAAGAAAGAACAAGTATGAGAAAACAAAGAAAGCACTAAAGACCGAAACATGGAGCTACATGGAGTGTGAAGAAAGCGATAAAGAATACGCTAATATTTGTCTTATGGAAAAATCTGATTCAGAAGAAGAATTTGAGATAAGTAATTTTGATATTTCAGTTGAAGTATATAGTTTTATAGAAGAATTACTTATTGATTACAAAGCTGCGCTTATAAAATTCTTAGAATTGAACAAGAAAAATTCAAGATTAAGACAACAAGATTCTTTTCAAAAAGAAAAGATTGATTATCTTGAAAAGGATCTTCTTCAAATAAAGAAAATCATGATTATGTTCTAAAAGAAAATGATTCTTTAAAAAAGAAACTTTCGGATGTTATAAATTGTTTTTCAGTTGGTTTAAAGACTTTGGAACATATTTTGTCCATCCAAATCCAATATTACAACAAATCAGGACGTGGATGTAAAAACGAAAAGGTTTTACAAAATGATTTTTTGACACATAAAGAGAGGAAGAGGTAAAAGCCTCGAGATTTTTTTGTGAAAATCACTTTAGAAAATAGTTTGTAAAACCTATTGATCAAAACCTTCTTAAATGCTCAATCTGCGGCAGCCGTGATTATGATAATGACCGTTCCAAAGGTTGGAAGCCGATTTGGAGAAACCTTCTAAGCATGGTCGATCCTTCTAACCAAAGAGGACCCAAACAAATATGGGTACCAAAGAAAACTTGAACTTGTTTTAATCTTTACAGGTATCAAAGAAAAAGAGAAACAAGTGGTACCTCGATAGTGGTTGCTCAAGACACATAACCAGTGATCCAAGCAAGTTCATTGAACTCACAAGATTCAACGGTAGAAGCATTTCCTTTGGAGGGAACAATAAAGGAAAGATCATTGACAAAGGAACAATTGAGATTGGTAACCTAACTATAAAAGATGTATCTCTTGTCAAAGGTCTGAACTACAATTTCATTAGATCAACCAATTATGTGATGCTAGGTACAAGATCTACTTTCAAGAAGACAAATGCTTAGACACAAGCAAAGATCTGAAGTAGTTGTTTACTGGAAGAAGACACAAAAATATCTACCTATTGGATATAACAGCTAATGGCGTTCAATATTTGATCTCTATTAAGGACGAATAAGACCTCTAGCATAGGAAGCTTGGACAAATAATCACCAAGCAAATTTCAAAGCTCTCCTCAAAGAAATTAGTATGAAGATTTCTAGATATAAAGTTTGATAGATCTAAAGTCTACTCAATCTATGCCATAGGTAAATAGGTAAGAAGTTCTTTCAAACCTATCAATTATGTCAATACTAACATAGCTACAAAGCTTATTCATATAGACAATCTTCGGACCTACAAGAACATAAAGTCTAAGAGGTAAAATGTATTGCTTGGTAATAGTTTATGATTATACAAGGTACACATGGGTTTTCTTCCTTGTGCACGAGCATGAAGCATTTTCTCATTTTTCAAAATTTGCCAAAAAGATTCAAAATGAAAAAGATTATTCCATTTCTTCTATTAAAACTGATCATAATGGTGAGTTTAAAAATCAAAGTTTCCAAAACTTTTGTGAAGAAAGCAATTTTGAGCATTAGTTTCTGACTCTCTATACACCTAAACAAAATAGTGTAGCAGAGAGAAAAAATAGGTCATTGCAAGAAATGACAAAAACTATTCTTATAGAAAGTAAAATTGCATCACATTTTTGGGCTGAAGTCGTTTCAACATGTTACATCATAAGTCGAGTTTTCCTCATAACATCTTTTAGAAAGACCCCTATGAGCTTTTCAAAGATAGGAAACCAATCATTTCATATTTCAAGTTTCTTGCTGTAAATGCTTTATCTTAAGAAATGCTAATGATGGGCCTAGTAAGTTTGATAAAATATCAAATGAAGGCATATTTCTTGGATACTCAACTAAGAGCAAGCCTTTCAGAGTCTCGCACAGTAGATGAGTCCATCGACATGAAGTTTGATGAAAATCCTCAAATTCTTGGAGACTCTAATCAAGCAAAGTAGCCATTTGACACAATTCAAGCAGAAGAAGAAATTAAGGAATCAAAATCAGACGAACAACCATAGCAACAAGAAAGTTCGATGAGCATGACAAAGTGAGAAGCATACAATATTTGATGATAGATTCCAAATAAAATTAAAAAAAAAAACTAGAAGCACAAGTTAAGCCATCCAAATCTGATTATAGAAAACATTGATGACACGATTAGAACGAGATCAACACTAAAAAATGTCGTTACTACTTTGGCATTCATTTTAGAGATTGAACCAAGACATTGAGGAAGCCCTATCAGATGAAAACTAGATTCAAGCAATATAGGAGGAACTCCAACAATTCCAAATAAAGGAAGTATTGGAATTGGTTCCTAGACCAATTTCTGTGATAGGAACAAAATATGTGTACAGAAAAAGCTCAATGATCAAGGAAAAGTCACGAGAAACAAAGCAAGATTGGTCGCCAAAGGCTATTCACAAGAAGGAATTTACTACGACAAAACTTATGCACTAGTAGCAAGGTTAGAAGCAATTAGACATTTACTCACTTACATGTGTTTTCATGGTTTCAGGCTTTTCTAGATGGACATGAAGAGCACCTTCTAGAATGGATACATAAAAAGAAAGTGTTTGTGGAACAACCTCCAAGTTTTGAGGAACTAAAAACACCTTATCACATCTACAAGCTAAAGAATGCCTTGTGTGGACTAAAGCAAGCCCCTTGTGTTTAGTATGAAAGGTTAACAACTTTCGTCATTCAAAATGGTTTTGAGAAAGGTAATGTTGATACTACTTTATTTATTAGGAAAGAAGGTAAGGAAATTTTATTAGTGCAAATTTATGTTGATGATATTATATTTGGAACTCTTACTGAAAATCTTCACAAGAATAAGTCAATGCGGGATGAGTTTAAGATGAGCATGATAAGAGAATTAATTTTTTTCCTTGGATTGCAAATCAAGCAAATAGAAGAAGGAACATTTGTTTTCCAAGGAAAATATGCCAAAGAGCTCGTGAAGAAATTTCACATGAAAAATTAGAAGAAAATGGAAACTCGCATATTTTCCTCTTCAAAGGTAAACACAAATGAAAATGGTAAGAAAGTTGATCATAAGTAGTATAGGAGCATGATTGGCTCCCTACTTTATCTCATCGCATCAAGACTCGATATCCTTTTTAGTGTATACATCTGCGCTATATTTCAATAAAACCCTAGGAGTCTCATCTTTCTACAGTAAAAAAGGATTATCAAGTATATTAACATTATCCTTCTCTAAGACTTTGGTATCCTAAGATATCAAAGTTTGTGTTATCTGGGTATTCCAATGTTAATTTTGCAGGATATAAGATTGACAGAAAAAGCATATTTGGAACTTGTTAGTTGTTGGGCAACATGCTTGTGTCTTGGTTCTCTAAAAAGCAATTAACGATTGCTTTATCAACTATTGAAGCTGAGCATGTCGCATTGGCAGTTGCTACATCCTAATCTTCTAGATGAAGCAACAATTGAAGGATTATGGAGTAAATGACTCGACTACGAGCATTAAATGTGACAATACTAGTGCCATCAACCTAACAAAGAATCCAATCTTACATTCTAGGGCTAAGAACATAGAAATCACACACCATGTCATACACAATCATGTCAATAATGGTGAAGTAAACATTTAGTTTGTTGATTCTCAAAATCAGTTGGTTGACATTTTTATAAAACCTCTTGACAAAAGGCTCTTTGATTTTATTCAAGATAAACTTGGCATTATTAATCCATTTGCTCCAAGTGTTTAAAGACAGGGTACATTAGATGATGATGAGCAGATCAACTATTGTATTTAAAAAAAAAAATTGGCGGTAAGAATTTTTTTGGAAGAACATCAGGTATAATTTATCTTTTCCTTATTTAATTTATAATAGAATATATTCTTTTGTCTTGGAAATTATTTAATTTATTTTTTCTAAAATTGTTTTACAAATTTTCTTTATTTTCCCTCAAAAATCATATCTTCTTTAAACCTTTCCAGTCCACGATGGTTCATATCCCTTAGAAAAGAAAAGACAGTTATTTCTTCTTCTTCGTTCTTGTTTAAACATCCAAGAACCATATCTGTGAAAAACCTTCCTATAGTTCTCTTTTGCCAAAAGTTCAAAACTTTTCTTCTTTTTTTGAACTATGGCCCTAAAAACTGCTCTGAAGTTGAAGCCTAAACTTTCTGATTCATAGCGATCGAATCGCATTGTGGGATTGCAGTCTAGAGTTAGAGAAAGCCCTGAATTCTTCGACTTGTCTAATTCTTCTGACAACGTTGAAGGTACATTTGATGAGAAAACTTTAGACTAATCTCAATTAAGATCAATAAGTGCTACTCTTAAGGCCTTAGGAGATAGTGAAGATGTAATTTCTCAGTTGTTGGCTAAGTATGATCTTGATAGTGAAGAGGCATTAGAGTTAATGTTCGTTAATCCATCATAAACATGCCTCCCATCATAAGCATGCCTCCCACAAGTGCTGGTGATTCGAATGTTGCTAGTCTAGAAAAGGGAAGGAGAAAGTGGTTGAAACATCTACTAGTAAGAAAAACATTGAGGATGATGTGCGAAGAGGTGATTGTCGTGACCTATCCCTCAGGGGGAGGAAATAAGTTTAGGGGTATTGCCTCAAAGACGGACCTAAGGCCTATGATTAGGCGCGGGCTCTCCCAAGCCCATACCTCGCGTGACGTAGGGGTGTTCATAAGAACTTTGCAATAAGGAGTCGCCACTAGCCTATTGGGTCGGCTAGAAACCAAATGAGGCATGAGAGTGTACCTCACTTTCTACGGAACCAGAGAATCTAGGGTTGGAGACTTGATTATACTAATTAACTAATTAGTGTCATTTCAGTACTTAATCTTGTTCATTTTAGAAAGAAATTTTGTTAAGCAGTTTGGATTAATTTTAGATCAATTCACTAACACGCGAGGTGATTATGTAGGTACGCAATCATTAAAATAACAATTAGCAACCAAGATCCTAATTGCAGTAAAATTAGTACATGCAACTAAACATTCGCAAACCTATTAAATGTGAAAATTAAACCTACAACATAATCAATGTGCGAGCAAACAAAGGCCTAATTACACTAAGAAGGCAAGACATGACAATTCCCCACCAAATTCT